>JARHVA010000722.1:3107500-4307500 GCA_037957365.1 Torreya grandis | reverse complement strand
AATATTTTGATTGGATTCATTATTTTTTATATTATTATATAATTGAATAAATATCACATTTATGACACTAAAGAAGCAGCAGATGCATTTCACTAGCTTAATCAACACCATCAATGCAAGATGAGGTGTAATTTGATTGAGTGGTGTGTATGAAATTGACTGATCCTAGAGATCATTAACTATTTGAAAACTTTGGACAAAGTAATATTTATAGTTGAAATTTTTAATTTCATGTGTTTGATATATTTTACATATTTGTGTGATATCATGTTAAAATAGATTTATTTATGGTACACATCATGTATTAGTTATCTTACAACACACGGGTTTTAGTTTGTCACTCTAGATTTCTACACCATCATTATCTACCCATCCATGAAGGGAGGGTCATTTCCTTGTTGTGGGATAGTGTGGTGAATAAATGGTCCATGGTAGGTGTGGAAACAATCAGATGCTCTCTCTCCCCACAATATAACTATACTAGAGACTACACTTGATATTATAGATAGATACTTAAGTCGTGGAGACTCATGCTCCTTGGAGCTTTGTATCATTTGTAATACTATTATTGAGACATTATTATTGCTGAAACTATACTCTTTATTAATTTTACGTATAAAATAGTGGCTATAATGTTGTATCAACCATGGATGAAGTTGTATTTTTACTTTAATGAATAAATGCAATCTTTAATGTTATTTCAGCATTGTTCATGAATTATTATATCTTTTTCATGGTGATCATTAGATAAATAGATTATCTATAAACCTTATGGGGTTAAATAATATAATAAATTTATTTGAATATCACTTAGTTATAGTTATCATGGTGAAATATATTATATTAATATGTTTAATTAATTTTTAAAAAATTTACTCTATTTTGCTAAAACTTAGTGGGGTTGTTACAGGCAGATTGTTTAGGCAAAATTGTCATTTTCCTCATCTTATCTTACTTGTGACATATCATTTAAAACCTATAACATATATATGAAACCTCATATATCTCCACACCTACATAAGTAACTCATCTTGGCACAAGAATGGAGATGGAGGTTTTAGGGCTTATGCAAGGTTTCAGGCCTTATAGACCTAAATTGAACTTCAAGTCACAAGACTACCTATAAGTGATTATGGTGGTCTTAGAGATATTTTAGCATATATAATATTAAAAATTAACCCTATATTTAGTCTCATAATGTATTATATATTTATCATTGTCATCCCTCCTCTTTAGGCCTACTATGACCATTATTAGCCTATATTGGGTTCTTAAACCAGTTTATGTCAATGACCTGAGTAGTTTGTGTTTCTTATTTTACTTACAAGGTATTTGGACCATTAATGTATTATAAATTATTATATTACAACACCTTATTATACTTTTATCTCCCTCTTACTTTAAATCAAACATACTCTTTTAGCCATACATACATAGGCCTATGTGTGGGCTCTTGGGTTTAGCAGGTTTGACATGATTATCAACTTGTTACACTTTATAAATAAATAATGGGACCATATGAATCCAATTATAAATTTATATACTATATATTTCTTGTGGTTTGATCCTATATAACTTCCTTGTATTCAAACTAAACAATCTTATCTCTCTCAAGCTGAAGGCCAACTGAACTACTAGGTAGTCCTGTAGGTGTGACTTTGAATTTGTAAGTGTTAAGCTTGAAACATATTATTTAAAATGGGATATTGACATTGATACACATTTTAAATTCTTTAGGATTATTTCATAATCAACTTGGCCTTTTGTAAGTCCATTAACACTCCCATTTTTGGACTATTCATGGCAAATAACCTTAGTCTACCTATAGGTTAGTTTGGGCTCACCTCTTGAATGTGTATAATCATTACATGACTATAATATGAATTTATATATATTTTTATTATATATTATCTATTTTTTATGTTTATAATATCTATCCTTAGATGTCCTTTATACTATCTTAGGCTTCAAATGATTCAAGGGCTAATTGCATGCCTATAAGAGTGACTTGGTGTTTTAGACATTGGGTTTAAAGGCACACTTTTTTATAATACTTAACCATTTAAGATGTTTTAAAATTGTATTATACAAAATTAAAACCTTAAAAACCACTCATATTAATGAATTTTCAATAATTACATACCAAATACAAACATGCAGGCCTTTAGACTTATAAATATGCATTGTCATGGTTTCAAGTATTCTTATACTATAAGTTTGGTTTATGTAGATTATAATTTTCCCTCCATTGGTATATTTACATTCCTTATGAGATAAATAATTTCATTCTCTTTTTTAAAATTTAATATAAGATCATTTCAACCACCTTCAAGTAAGCAGTCTATGTATAGTTTAAATGGATGGGAACATGAAAGTTGCTTAGAAAAATGTGCATAAAATGACCTAAAAATTGGGGAACTTAGATTGGAGAATAATATGAGAATAAAATTCACACCAATCTATATGTATTAACCCTAAATAAACTTCAAAACACATAGATAACAATAACATGATTCTTAATCTGCCAACTACCTTATCGGGCTCTTTGCCTATCTCTCAATGTCACACGTGTCCCTATTAGTGGATGAAAGTGTGAAATGTATGTGTATACCTCTAAGGGATTTATTAAATATTTTCATGCTTTAAAAACTCCATTTTTTCAATAATTATTTCCCAAAACTAAGCCATTAGGGTTTTTTAAGGGTTTTAGACCACATGGGGGTCTTGATGATTATTCATAAATCTTAAGGCTTTGATCTACAAACCAATGCCACTAATTAAAATCCCACTAGGGACTCTACCTATGGATAGTATCTTGGGATCTAACTCTCTCTATAGTGACCTACCATTCACTTCAAACTGACCCTTGTGAGCTTGTCAAGAGATTGATGGAGACTCTACTACCTTTTCTACCTTTCTCATACCTTTGATAACATGGATTATTCTCTATGATGCTTGAAATGAACCCCCATGAGATATCTGACCTTTTTTGACACTGAACTAATTGCATAAGTCCATAAAAGACTATAAAACACTTTAAAAACCTTTTTCTCTACTTTTTTTTAGGTTTGAGTTCCTAAAAAACCATTGGAGGCCAAAAGGAGGGAAATGAGAAGTCAAAAACATTTTTAAAATAGGAGGTATAAATGCAAGGAAGCATAAGGGTCACTTTTCAAGCATGTGGGGCCATTTTTAGTGAATGATGGATAGTTTGACCCCTAAAAACACCTCTTTTACATATAAAATCATCTTATAATGATATTATGATGACTATGAGACCTTTTGGAGACATGGTTTATGACTTTGGTAGTGTCCTAAGGGCCATCATAACACTATTCACATGGTTTTAATACCGCTTAAATGTAATACATACATGATATCAAATGTTAATAATAATTAAATTATTTACCTTAACATTTTCTAAAAAACCTTAAAATATTGTAAAGGCTTCAAACAAAGTTATCATTCTCTCTTTATACTAGCCTTAATCCTTTTGATTTTGCCATATTCTATAGGTTCTTGGAATAATTTAATAAACACATGGTTGTCCATGGGCTATGACATTGTAGATCATTATATTATTTATTATTTTGTATCATGAAGACCACATTAAGACTTTTTTCACACCCTTAGAAATAATCAACACAAGATGAAATCTTGACACAAGTTTAAACTAGGTGAAAAGGTGACTACTACAACACTTGTTTGACATAAACTCGCTACTGAAACATGTTGCCTATGATCCTAAAGACAACCAACCCTTTCCTAGATTGTCATGACATCCCAAAGACTTATGAAGATGACCAAAGACATAGTTCAAGTGTTTTGAGCAAAAGTTGATCCTTTCTAAGTCCAAGGGTAGAAAGATATCAATAGATACATATGGATACCCATTATAGATGCCATTTTTTATGGATATTGGGTTAAGTTGTGGAAGAAAATGACCACAATTATAAATCCACTCAAGAAGTGGATCATTTTAGGAGAAGTGATCACTCTCAAATCCAAGGAGCCAGTACCTATCACCAAATTTTAAATGGGGGTCTAAATTAAAATGGGCCTATTAAATAGGTTATATGGTCACCCCAGTATCCACTTCCTCCACCTAGAATGGGTATCATTGATAGATTTAATGATGACCTCATAGAAAAATTTTACTCTAAGAGAGATAATCAACACAAACTTTTAGGAGCAAGTGTTCAAGGATAAGATACCTATGAACGATCATATCTATATGATGTCTTATTTGCTAGATGTAGTCATGGGCACCATCTATGTGAACAATGGATCTCTATATATTTTATCTCTATAATTTATTAAAAATTGGGCATGTGATTATTTTTCTTTCCTTCACAACTATACATATACAAGGAACATAGTTCAGAATTACTGAGAATGTTTACCCTCAAATCTAGAGGTCAATTCATGAAAAACCCCTGCTTAGAGTATCAAAGAGACATTATCAAAACATTAGGGCTAAGGGGGTATTATTATATCTACCCTAACTACATAATGATCATGGTGATGGAGAACTATGTTACTCTTTTGCATCTCCTAAATTATGTCCCTTATAAGTTGGTCAAGTAGGAGAATGCCTACCAGCTATGGTAGAACATGGATAAAGATTTGAATAAAAATAAGAAAGGATTATTTCATGGTTCCTCCTTAATGATTGGTTGTATGTATTATACCATCAAAAAACATTTTAGATAATTTGTAAAAAATAGATTACTATTCATTATATACTTTTACACATAAGGATTGGGATCCTCACGGCCTAATGTAAGACCTTGGCATTCCCTACTAGCATGAACCCATTCGAGCATGATTTCATATTTTTGAATGCAAAAAATGATGTTGAGTTTCTAGAAAGAGAAAAATTATTTGGAATGATAGAGGAAATTTTGAGATTTATTTAAGTAGATACATCTATAAAAGTTTTAGAGGTACATACTACACTCTATTCTCTTAGTGGATGGTCAACTACAGACTATTGTACTTCCCAACATTCCTAGTAGCCTCAAGACCAAAGAACCTCCTCCAAGATACCACCCATGGTGATGACAATATTAAAGTAGGATTAGGGTGTGGTTGTGGTCCCTATAGTATCAAGGTCCTCACAAAAATTTCCACCTCAGACACTAAAAATTTCAATGACAAATATCAAGTCAGAGCAAGAAGTGGAGGAAATTCTTGCTACCATAAGTTCAATTGGGAGAGCTAAAGAACTAATTTATATTAACTCTTATGATTATAAAGATTATAGCCTCCCCATTTCATCCTTATCTTCAATTATTCAAATTATGGGCTTTACACCCATTTTCAATTAATAGGATCTTCTAGCTAAAAATTCAATAATTTGTTACAAAAGGAATCCTAGAGCTTTGATGAACCCTATGTATCTAGCTATTAGAATATCAATGCTAGAAAAACCTAAGCTTAAATATGAGGATGAGGATTTATAGAGGACCAAGATATTAATTCTATAAGGAATAAAAGGGAAAACACCAATAAATATAGAAAAAGTAGGTGAGGAAATTTGATCCATAAACTAACACTAATTTCTGTGTCCAAAATAGTTTACATTAGATCTTTAAATATCAAATTACTCAATTTCCAAAAAACATTCAAGGAAACAAAACTAAATTGACTAAAAATGCATTCAATAGTGATTAATAAACATTATTAATCAAAATTTAGAAAAATAATGCATAGATAAATTCAACTCATGAAAAACACATGATAACTAAGTTTGGCAATGCCCACATCTCTGGGTTCACTTATATTACAAACTGATCCATTTACTTGAAAAGTGAGTACATGACCAACCCTCATGATTTTAAAATGGATACTCTAAGATTATATACAACTCAAACAATAGAGCTTCAAAAATTCCTAATAAACCCATGAATAGACCTTCCACCTTACTGTCATGTGAATGCAATCTCACAATCCTATGGATTTTTGACAAAAGTATTAAAAATGGACTTATAAAATGGTCTTAAAAATCATCAAATGGATTTAAACATACCATTGAAATCATCTTGGAGTCTAGGATAAATCCCTAGTTTACACTAAGATCTAAAAATTCCTCCAAAAGCCTAAAAAATGAGGAAGAGTGAAAACTAGTCTTATTTACCTTAGCTCTTTGGTTGAATGTGTTGTTTACAATTACAATGTCATAGATTTATATAGCTATTTAAGCCCATGGATATATTGGTTGGGACTCTATCCTTATATCCAAAAATATATGGGTTTGAAACCCATCGGTGACATTTTATGGTTAAGGCTTATCTCTTTAGTCCCACATTTGGGACGTTGAAATGAATTCAAACTTTTAAAATCTCATGCCTCTCCCTTGATTCTCGTGGAAAAATCCAAGTTTCCATTTCTTACCTTTTTTTTTAATTTCCATGTGGCTAGTTTAGACTTTGATAGATGTCCCAACTTGGCATGGCACCTTTGGTAGATGTCCCAACTTGGCATGGAACCTTCAGTCGACTACGTGGCTTGGTCCCCCATTCTAAACTTGGCATGCTTCATGGAATTTGATTTGGTTGGTGCCATGTCATGTTGAACTCAGACTTTAATGTGATCCATTTTTAAATGTGTCATGACCTAATCTTATGACTCAATAATTTTATGGAAACTAAACTATGGAATTTTAACATGGCCCATCATGATTTATGTTAAAACTAGGAACTTATTTAAGCTAAAAATTGACCCAGACTGTGTTGGGAAACTGGGAACCCATTCAAGTTAAAAATATGGAACTCAAATCATGCTGGATCTATTCAACATATCTTGACTTAGCTTCATTAGATGTGGGGCTCTCCATCCTAACTCAATTAGCATCTCAACTTGGACTTGACATCCTAACTCAGGTCAAAATCCCAACTCGAGCTCAAATTGACAATTTTTTTTGGACTATGGAGAAATGAGGTGGTGGCAAGCCACATGGTGTCTTGAGGTCCCACCATGTGGATCATTATCACCTTAACATTTGTAAACTAATCCAACTAGATGAATACTCCATAGCTATATTAGCAATAAGGTCCCCTTTCTGAGACAAATGCAAACTTTATCTAGCTATAGTCTCCATAACCAACCTATTTTTTATTGAATACATCTATCAAATATGAAGATGATCTGCATATGCCTATCAAAGACAAGATATAAAAACCCACTATTTTTTTTACACAAATTCATCACCACATGTTGTAACATGATTGGTCTATTTGGTGAGATAGGATTATTCCCCATCAACCTGTGTCACCTTTTTCCCTGTTGATTTAGAACTTTATTGTGTAATATCCTGCACATACAAACTCCATTTTGTGAATCATGAAATTCCATGAAAATATCTTGATGAGCTTTATGTTTTGTCATCTATTAATCTATAATTTTAAAATTTATATTTTGGAGTGAATGTGGATCCTCTTAGATTAATCTTCCCTACTAAGAAGGATTTTGGTCCACCAAAAGTTGGTACCCAACTTGATCCTCTGCAATGCCAATCAATTCTAAAGAACTTTGATGAGTCTTTATTGGTCTTATTCACGGTTCACATTTACATCTACTTAGAACAATTGATTAATCAAATCTTTCACAAACCTCTTCTTCTACATGGCCATCAATAGCCTCTACATAGAACTAGGATGTGATGACTTCTTCTATTACATGGCTTCTTAAGAAACTTTATATCGATAAGCCTAGTGATCTATTAACACACCCATCATCATCCTTTTCTACTACATAGCCTTAATGGCCCTTTACATAGAATTACTTGTGTGAATATAGTGATTTTTGGGTCTTCTAAACTATTCTCTATAGAATAGCACATACCCTAATCTACATATACTATTGTTAATGGAAAATGTCTACCAAAATGTGAGAAGATAGATTGAGTATGAAAAACCTATCCCTCAATTTTTATCTACAAGTGATTCCATAAAATAACAACTATAATTTATATAATGCATATACATACATACATACATACATACATACATACATATATATATATATATACATACATACATACATACATACATACATATACAAATAGTGCCCCTTTGGTCTTTTAACAATTTTTCATGATGTATGTCACAATATCACCCATATGGGTCTTATTCATACATCTAATTATCACATTATTTAGGTTGGTTTTATAAGTATCTACAAATAGATAAACCCAAAATACACCTAAGATTCCTTACTAGCTATAGAATCTTGGTGTGGGCTTGACTTATTTAGTAGTCACTCTATGGATCATCATATAGCTCACCTTATAGTTCTTGATGGTCACCCAGTACATACGAGTATGATGTCTGACTGGAATTATTGTGACTAATTCTAAAGACCTGCCCCATCGTGAATTGCACAGTTCAAGTGTGATCCACATGAAGTTTGATGCCCTTATATTTGAATGATGCTTACTGAGTGAAGAGATGTAAATTTATTAGAACCATCTCTAATGGGATGATATCAAGAGTCACCATGTCCAAGAACTAAATCCCAACTACAAATCACAAGGTGTAACAACATGTTACCATACTTTAGATAATGACATTTCACATGATAACTATTTTAGCATGTGATAGTGGCAATGTTGGCAAGCCCAATCAACATACTAAATTAGTGATCACATAACCTATTCTAATGTATCCATCAAAAATAAGTCTAACAATACATCCCTTTGAAACAACTAAAATATTCTATCTAGAGGCTCTCACAAATCATAAGATAATATCTAGAGGTCTAGATGGTGTCCCCTATCGAATTGGGGATCTTGAATGTTGATTGGTATTTGGAATAGCAGGAGTCTTTACTCTACCTATGTTCATCTATTAGAAACACTATAGTGCATGATCAATATGTCACAACTAGTAATGTTCTACCACATGTCCACATCTTGACCAATGACTAAAGATTGGACTAGCTAAAGTATTAGGATCATCTCGACAATATTTCTTTCATCTTGAATCTTTTTCTAATTGATCAATAAGAGAATCAATTTTTTTATAGATTTCAATGATCTATTGATCCTAAGTGCACTAATGTGCACTCATGTTCATCACAATGGTGGTCAATTATGCCATTCATTATGTTTTATCTCTTTGATGTGACACAATCATTTATATCATTATGCCTAATATCAAAAGCATCATGGGCAACTACATCTATGGATTCAAATCCATGGTTTTAAGCTGGTCTGAATAACCATACACACACTATGAAAAAGCTGTTAATGATAGGCAAGAACCACTCTGATACCAAACCTAATGTATCAGAGCAATACTTGCATAAAAGTTAGCCCAGCACACTAGTCACTCTAATACCAAACCTAATTTTTAAATTGGCACTAATCTATGTCAAAAATAGTTTACCTTAGATCTTTAATTGTCAAATTACTCAATTTCCCAAAAACATTCAAAGAAATGAAATTGAATTTTACTAAAAATGCATTCGATAGTGATTAATAAACATGATTAATCAAAATGTTGAAAAATAATGCATAGATAAATTCAACTGACAAAAACCACATGATAACAAAGTTTGGTAATGCCTACATCTCTAGGTTTGCTTATAGTGTGAACAAATCCATTTCCTTAAAATGTGAGTAAATGGCCAACCCTCACTATTATCAAATATATACTCTAAGATTTCACACAAATCAAATAATAGAGCTTCCAAAAGTCCTAATAAACCCATGAACAGACCTTCCACCTTACTGTCATGCAAATGTAATCTCACAATCCTATGGATTTTTTCCAAAAGTCTAAAAAATGGACTTATAAAATGGTCTTACAAAAATTGTAATAGGGATTTCAATAAACTATTTAAATTGTCTCAGAGTCTAGGATAAATCCCTAGTTTACACTAAGATCTAAAAATGCCTCCAAAAGCCTAAAAATTGAGGAAGAGTGTAAACTAGTCTTATTTGCCTTAGCTCTTTGGCTAAATCAACTATTTACAATTATAATGTCTTGGATTTATATAGTCATTTAATCTTGTAGACATAGTGTTTGAGCCTATATCCTTTTATCCAAAAGGAAATGGGTTCAAAACCCATTGATGACATTTTGTGGTTGAGGCATATCTCTTTAGTCCCACATTTGGGACATTAAAATGAATTCAAGATTTTAAAATATCATGCCTCTCTCTTAATTCCTATGGATAAAATAATGTTTTCATCACTTTCCTTTTTGTATCATTTCCACGTGGTTGGTTTAGACTTCGATGGATGTCCCACTTGGCATAGAACCTTCGGTCAACTACGTGGCTTAGTCCCCCAGTCCAAACTTGGCATGCTTCATGGAATTTGATTCGGTTGGTGTCATGTCATGTTAAAATTGGACTTCAATGTGATCCATTGGTAAATGTGTCACAACCTAATCTCATGACTCAATAATTTTGTGGAACCTAATCCATGGAATTTGAACATAACCCATCATGTTTTATGCTAAAATTAAGAACTCATTCGGGTTAAAAATTGACCCAAACCATGTTGGGAAACTAAGAACCCATTCAAGTTAAAAATATGGAACCTAGATCATGTTGGCTCCATTAGAACCATCCTGACTCAGCTCCATTGGATGTGGGGCTCTTCATCCTAACTTGATCAACATCTCAACTCAGGCTTGACATCCCAACTTGGGTAAGCATCCCAACTTAGGCTTGAGTTGATAATTTTTTTTGGACTATAGAGAAATGAGGTGATGGTAAGCCACGCGGTGGATTGAGGTCCCACCATGTAGATCATTCTCTTCTTGACATTTGTCAAATACTCCAACTAGATGAATACTCCATAGCTATATCAATGGTAAGGCCCCCTTTCTAAGACAAAAGCAGACTCTATCTGGCTACGGTATCCATAATCAACCTATTTTTGGTCGAATATGCTTGTCAAATATGAAGATGATCTACATATGCCTATCAAATATAGGGTATAAAAATCCACTATTTTTCTCACATAAATTCATCACCATGTGTTGTAATATGATTGGTCCATTTGGTGAGCTATGATTATGCCACATCATCTTGTGTCACCTTTTGCCCTATTATTTTAGAACTTCAACATGAAATATATTGTGCATATGGACTCCATTTTATGAATCATGAAATACATTGAAAATATCTTGATGAGCTTTACATTTTGCCATAGACCAATATACAATTTGATAATTTCTATTTCAAAGTGAATGTGGATCCTCATGGATCAAAATTTCTCATGTGATTTCCCTAGTTCCTTTTGTCTTCTTTAGTACCCATTATTTATTCAATCCCCATCATTTATTCAATTCATATTTCCTTTATTCCTTTTGATCTTATTATCTCTAGTGTTGCTTTGGAATTTTTAGTCCCTATTTCTACTAGTATTAATATTGTTCCTACCACTCCTATTACTCATAGTAGTAGAAATATTACTTTAGTTCCTATTGTTTCTACTTTTCCCACTATTTGTATCTCCCCTATCATTACCTTAGTTGTAATTTCTCCTACTCCCTTTAAGTCCAATAAAGTACATTTTTAGAAAACTAGGGGAGCCCTTGTTAATTCCCAATTACATGTATCTTCTAGTTAATTAGGATTACTTATGCCTTCCTCCAACACAACTTAGCCTACTTCCATTACTCCCATTTCCAATTCCAAGAAAAAGAAGCCAACTTATATTATTCATCCTATGCCTCAGTTTGGAAACATTTATTAGATTGAAAAGCATAAATACGTAAAAAAATAATAATAATGTATGTTGAAATGAACCTAGATAATCTTAATAGAGATGAAGGCGCAAAATTAAGTGACATTTGAAACCCTTTACTTCATCATCTTCTTCAAAATAAAAATAATAATTTTGACTTATCCAACTCTTGGTCGACTCCTTTGGGTTGATGAATAATTTTTATTATTTATTCTCCCTTTGGTTGTTTCTATGTTACATTATTATCTTATCAGTTCTTATTCTCTTGATGATGATCCATGAGTTTGGATCAAAACATTGAGAATCAATTATTAAAAAAATGTAGACTCTATAAATTATTAACATTAATTGGTCGAAGAATATTTGGCCATCGTTACCAGACCCACTACATGCAAAGGCCTTAAGGAAATCTTCGAGAGATTTTTAACAAATATTACTACTAAGGACACTTAGTCAGTGGATGTCACTCAGTTGGTGATTGCATAGTAGGCTACATACCTAAAATCCCAAGCCTCCCAAAGACATAATATGATAATAACTAATTTCCCCACTATGAGCTCTATTTTTAAAAAATTAAAGGTTACAATATAGAGAGTTAGAAAGAGGAAGATAAAAGATGACACTAGTAGAGGCTTGGTCTTAAAGGAGAGGCAAGATGCATTTTCATTATTAAGGAGAAAGACAAGGAGACTTGGGTAGTCTTTGTATAATGATTATTTCAAGGAATAACTGAAATCAAATATAAAAGCATTGTTAGTGATTCATGAGGGAATAGAATAATTCAAGAAGGAATTATAAAAAGAACTTGATCAAGTAAGGGAATAGTAAAAAATTGTTTGTGTTCTTAGGGAAATTGAAGGTGATGTACAAAATGTTACTATGAGGCTTTATAAAATTTTAGAGACTATTGGTTCTATGAGTGATGAATTATCCCATCATATAGTTGAAATGGTTAAATTATTTAATTCTTTGAAATAAGATGAAAATAAACTGAGTTTTCTTGTATTATATATAACTAATAAGGCTTTCATCCATATTGATTTCATGACACTATTAGAAGTAGACAATGCTTTGAATATGGTGGCCATTGGGACAATAGAAGTTAGGGAGTAGGTATCAAGCACACAAACATTAATTCCTAAATTGATAAAATAGGAAAAGGAAGTCCTACAAATTTTGGATGATTTGAAACTTTATTAGGCCATTAAATCACCAAGTAAATTAATAAGCATGGAAAATTGTGATCAGTTGCTATAGTGAGATTCATATCATTTTAAGTAAAGTCTTCATGGATGTACATTAGAAAAAATTAAACAAGATTTTTTCTTAACTATAAATAAGGTAACAAAGGTGGAATTATTTTGGGTAGAATTTAGAACCACCAAGATAGAAGATGCACAATTACTTGCATAGGTTACCCAAGTGAATAGACCCTCCCTTTTGAACATGGATGGTATAAGATCATAGCATAACATTGGGTATAAGCACTATAAAGATTCAAAATCAAATAAGTAGGTTATGGCTAAGTCTTCTAGTTCAACCATGCCTTCCACTACAATCCCTCCATTGACTATTAGTTTGACCATGTAGATTCCATCAACTAGTAATCCTTAGTTTATTTGGTTATTTATATATGTATCTTTGCACGTAATTAATAGTATAAATAAGGCATATAATAGTCAATTGAGAATTTTTTTAATCATACACACATTGAATATCTTTGTAAGAGCAAGTCTAATTTCAAAGGACTCAATTTTGACTAAATTTAGACATATATACATAAGTTAAATTAATTATAACTTTTATGATAATTATCATTAACATGTAATTTTAAACTCTTTCATGGATTTGGATAATGAGGTGACCCCTCCCCAAATCTATATATACTTGTAATCCTCTTGTATTTAGGGGTTAGAAAAATTATCAATATAGGAAGAAGTATTTGCATTGTCATGCAACTGTGTTAATGTTATTCCATTCCAATTCTATGTAATTAATTAGTTTTACTTTCTTGGCTATTTGATTCAGTAATTTAAAGTGAGGAAAAGCTTCAAAAAGTTCCTTATTGTTATTTCTGGTGTATGTTGATTCAAGATGTGCAATAGCTATTAGATAATTATCAAATATCATTGATTGTATGAAATTAGGTTGACTATTTCAATTATCTAAGTGTGTACAACTATTTTCTTGATATAACCTTCTATGTGTGAGCAATAGATGCCTTATAAACCTCCCTAGTTTGAGATATACTATTCTAAATAAGGTTGTGCAATAGCTACTCTAGATAAAGACAATACTTAGCTAAAAGTTTAGAGTTTACTATATCTTTTATTCCCTAGACTGTCTTATTGTGCTTACATGTTTGTGTCCAATAAATAATATCTGAAAGCATTAGTATTAAGACACTTATCCATAAAAAGACTAGCCTAAAAGTAATCCCTTTCAAATCACAGAGCCTTCTTTTTTTCCTTGCCTTTCCCTCTTTTGGAATTTATTTTACGATCTACCCACTTTAGCATAGTTGTCATCCATCCAACTCAATTATGTTTAAACTTAAAACGTTTCACTCACCCATTCACACATGGTTTAACAAATTGCATGCTCAACTTACTATTCCACCACTTGTTTATTGAAATTATGCCCTAGATTGGATTTTATTTCCATTGATATCCTTAAATGTTTAAGGTTTTCTCATTAACTTTTAGCTGTGTAATAAAAACTACATCAATAGGAAATAAAAGTTGGCACTAAAAGGAGGTCCATCACCATGGTTTGAATCTACATATAATAAGTTTTCCCCCTATGTCCAAGTTTCACTAGAGACACCTAAGAGAGTAACCAGGTCTAGATCCCAAGCCAATCTTTTGATTTCACCATTGTTAATCCATCAAAGGCTTAGGTCTACACTAGTTATCCCCACCATATCCTAGGTTAAGACACCTTCCCTAATGAAAAACCTATAGCTAATTAATAATCCTATGGCTCAACCTTAGTTTGATCTACCATTGTAGTCATAAGAGATGTGCATAAATTACCAAGGAATCTAGAGAAGTATCTACCTTCTTTATCCCCTTTAGGAGGAAAAATAATAGAAGAGCATATCAAGTCTTTCAAATATACTTTAAGATTAATAAATATCACTAATGAAGATGTTGCATGCAGCATTTTCCCATTTACATTATAGAATGTTACTTATGATTGGTTCCTTAATTTGTAATAGAACTCAAATTCTTTGTGGAATTCATGTCAAATCAATTTTCTTGCACAATTTAGATAAGTTACTAGTCTGAGTGTGGTATATAAGTTTTTCAACAATATGAAGAGGGAACTTGATGATCCAATTAAAAATTTTAATGCAATATTTTAAAAGATGTAAATATGGATAAGTGCTACATATAAACCATTAGTGGCACTTTAACACTTGAAATATACCAGAACACTCTAGATCTAATTATCATAGTGTGTTTATGAATAGTTGCTATTGTTAACACTCTATCACTAGCCTATGAAGAAGTGATCAACATTGACATGAAGCTAAATCTATAGATACCAGACACTCCTAACCTCAATATTGGTTTCCTAATTTTAAATCCAATACCTCATGTGAATCAAAATGCTTTATAATTCAACTAGAATCAATTGTATATATTACTTCTTATGATGCAACACACACTGAATTAGAATTATGAATTATTGAACAACTTTTTAAAATTGAATGGTCAACCATATATTCAATATTCACTCCCATCTAATACCATAGTTGCCCAGGGTGTGGATTCTACCAAAGTAGAATTGGATTATTTAAAGAGGATGGTTCAAAAGATAATAAATGACTTCTTGAGCATGTAGAGGAAGATAGGTAACTATAATGGTCCACAAAATAATCAAAATTTTAGATTTCAAAGATATAACATGCCTTTCAACAAGACTACAAATAATTTGGAATAATAACAATCCAATAAGTTTTTAAAAATAAACATAGTGGAGATAACTCTACCCAATTGGTCAAGGGTTCATAACACATCACAATATGGTAAGCTTGACTGTGTTGAGTTATATGAAACACTTGAAATCTTCTAGAGAGATATGGTGAGGCAATATTTAATGGATAACCCATCATAATTCCCCCATGATACCAATTCCCCAATCATGACCATGGTATTTGAAACTTACAAGTTCTTATTCCTAAGAAAAGTTGACAATGTGTTAGAAGATACATCATATGAGATACACAATTTCCAATAATTCTAGATGAGAAACTATATTTTAAGGAACAAACAACCCTTCACTATATCAACTCCTCCAAACAATGCAAATATTCCCCTAAATCCAAAAGTTAATGACAATCTACCTCCCCCAAAAGAGAATGATTAGCCTCTAAATAGGGAAAAATAGAGCAAATGAGGATATAATATCATTAAGGACATGAATAAGATAAAGGAAAACATCACTCTTCATGAATTGGCTTAGATTACTGAATAAAAAGAGTTCCTATGGAGGTCCATTATAGGGAAGTGTGCTATAGAGAAGCCAAAATCTACTCATACTAATTTTATATACAATAGTAAACCATAAGTTTCTCCTTTGTTGTTAACTATAAAATCCTTTTGGTAATATTATACACAATTGTTTAATTTATTCTAGAGCCTCAGCTACTGTAATGCTAACTTCTATTTGCCAAAAGTTGGGATTAACTCCAAGCCCATCTAAGAGGATAGTTTCATAGTTAGTAAAAATAATAGTACCTATAGTTGAAGAGATGAATGATGTATGCATTCAAGTTACATATGAGTAGTGTTTGCAGATGATTACATACATACTCTTGATAGATATCCCAGAGGGATATAAATTACTACTAAGTAGAGATTGGTCAAAGATATTAAATGGGTATGTAGTAACAAACATCTCCCACATTTGGCTACCCTTGAGAAGTATTCAAAATAAAATTTGAATTGATCAACAACCAAGGATGAAATATGTGGTCATGGAATAATGTTAAGAATGAATAATCAAGTTATAAATCAACCTTGGGATTTATACCCTTACCACAAATATCAAGATGTAAAGGATAAAATTCCAAGGACCTTCCTAATTATAGACTTTTCATTTTGATGGCACAAAATCTAAGTATGGATTAGGTGTCGATGTTAAACTAGTTGACCCATTAGGTAAAAATTACATAGCAACTTACAAGTTGTAACTCCCATGCACTAAAAATAGATAGAGTATGAAGCATTAATTTTTGGATTGTAAGTTGCTCTCAAAATAATGTCAATGAATTTATAAAATAAGGAGATTTAGATCTTGTGATTAATTAGGTTAACATAAATACCAGTTCAAATTTTCATATCTTAAGAGATACAAACATCAGTCCTAGGATTTGATTGATTCATTTAAGGCATTAAACATAGTAGTTATTTATAGAGAATAAAACGAGGCTAGTGACTCACTAGCTACATCAACTGCCAACCTAGAACCCCTATAAGAGTCTAAGGTATAAAGGTTTTATATTGAACTCATGCCTTGTCAATTATTTGTTGATAATATATAAAATTTCCCCCAAGTGTTCAATAATGATAACTAGATTATCCAATTCTTGACCAATTTAAGACAATTTTAATCTAAAATCATTTATGATAAATAAATTAGCTACTTATGCAAGAAGGGACTAAGAGAAGGAGTTATTCAACTCAAAGACAATCATCTTCCTTTAGGGATGGTTTCTTTTGAGAGAACATTTGATACAGACCCCCAAGATCAACAATTGAGGAAGCCCAAAGTCAATAAATCCAAGTTTAAAAAAGAGAACTTGGAGGATGATAATGATCCACATTATGTCAATATTGGTCTCAGTTTCACCCCATAGGAAAGACAAAAGATGAAGTATTTTCTCATCCAATACAAAGATGTGATTGCATGGACCTATGAAGATTTGAAAGTTTTCAATCATATGTTCATCACTCATACCATCTCATTGAAGTTAAACCATAAGCCATAGAGACAAACATATAGATTGGTTAATCCCATATTGGAGCCACTCATTTAAAAGGAATTAAATAAGTTATTGAACACTATGATAGTGTTCCTTATTAGAAACTCAACTTGGGTTTCCAAGTTGGTTCCAATAAAAAAAAAAGTAGAGAAATTAGATTTTGTGTTGATTTTAGGAATGTGAATAAAGATTTTGAGAAAGGGAACCAACCTCTACCTTTCTTAGATGAGGTGATCTAGATAATAAGTGGTTCTAAAATTATGTCCATATTAGACAATTTTTAAGGATATAACCAGGTGTGGATAGAATTAGAAGACATAATGAATATTGCATTTACCATGAAGTTGGGTACCTATGCATATAATAGGATACCTATTTTATTAGCTAATATAGGAGCTACCTTTCAATGAGAAATATATCACACATTTTAAGGGATGATAGGTAAATATTTACATAATTATTTAAATGGATGACCTCACTATTTTCTTAAAGAATAGAGCCAATTATGCAGGCAACATACATTCAAATTTTGAAATATGTAGAAGGTTTTATATCTCATTAAACCCAAAAAAGAGAATATTTAGTGTTACAAAAGGCAAGTTTATTGGTTTCATCATCACCAAGGATGGTATCACCATTGATCTAAGCCAAATTCAAGGGATTTCCAAGATTACATTCCCAAACAACAAGAAAGATCTTAAGTATTTCTTTGGAAAGATAAAATTTGAGAGGAAGTTTATGTTAGGTTTGATAGAAATAGTTAGACCCATAAATGCAATGATTAAGCAATATGCCAAAGTATAATGGACATCAAATTATTGAAAGTATTTTCAAGACATCAAGCATTCCATATCTTAGGCTCTAGTATTAATAATCTCGAAATTCTATAAGGACTTTTTATTATATTTATTTGCTTCTAAATACATGATTCCTATGGTGATTGCCTAGAATAAAGATGAAAGTGAGAATACTATTACATTATTGAGAATGAATTTAAAGGAATTAGAGCTTAGTTACTCCATAAGAGACAAGCATATTTTTGCTTTGGTCAAAGTGATAAATAAATTCACATTGGAAACAAGATGACTGAGATGGGGGGTGAATCAGTCTTCACAAATTTTCATTCATTTCCACTTAATCATGCATGTACCATTCTTACAAGAATATAAATCTTATAATGCATAATAATAAAATAAAAAGAGAATAAAACATATAAACATAGCATATACATGAGAAACCCTCATGGGGAATAAAACCCACTAAAACACAGCTTGGACTACAGTCTTATAAAGTAATGAATCAATCTTAAGTTGAGTACCCACTCAACTTAGAGAACTAACCAAAATATATCAAATATAAACTTGATATAATATTTATCTAAGAACCAACCCAAAAAGGATCACTAACCCCTAATTTACCAAGATCCCACTTGGCTTTAGTAAACACACACTTATAAGGAGGTACCAACCCCCTAGATGACTCAACACCAACTCAACCACCTGATTGTTTAATCACCTTCAAAAACCCTTGTTGATTATACAATAGATGATGATCTTATATTTAAGCTCTTCATTCACTTTAGTCCCTCTCAAATTGACCTTTAACCTTCTTCACTCACTTCTATCCCTCTAAAACTATCCTTCAATCCTCTTCACTCAAATAACCCTCTCCATGGATTGATTAGGTCTTATGACCATGATCCTATTTTTTAAAGCCCCTATTATATATTAATAACACCTTTTTAATGGCTCACATTACCTCCTTCTTCTCACCAATGATCTATATCATTTGTTTATCCTATTTTATCTCTCTCTCTCTCTCTCTCTCTCTCTCTCTCTCTCTCTCTCTCTCTCCTCTCTCTCTCTCTCTCTAAGCACTACTAAAATAGGCCTAATTACATTGCTTTTATACAAGTCACTTGATCATATCCTTATAGGTCAAATACATATTCAAATCACTTAGGTAATACATGAATAGGTATTTTAATATTAAAATAACATGCTTTAATCATGAATCAATAAATACAATAGGTTTTCCATACAACAATTATCCCATACTCCTCTTTTAGGCTTATGAAGACCTAAAAGGTCTTATTAACAACATGTTACCCTTTGATATTTTTTGAAGAATATCCAAACACCTCACAAAAAATTAACACATCATAATCCACTCTAATATCTCTTATCCAACTTTAATTTAGGTCTATAACACCTTTTAGGTCCAACTACCACTTGAACCCCTACTCAAATCACTGCATATAAAAAACTATCCATATATGAAAACTCTATCTTGAACAACTAAGAATATAATAAATTTTAATTAATAACCATGACCAAATTACATATTAAAAAACCTCATGACCTCATGTTCATCACAAACTTAATCTGATGCTTCAACTTAGGGTAAACAAGCTCAAATATTTCTCTTCAATATGTTCACTCAGAATCGCTAACTGACTCCAAAACATAGTCAAGGAAACATGAACATTTAATACTTGATTGAATATCTTCAAAGGATTTTAATTATTTAACATGATATTCTAACATCTTCAAAGAAACCTCAATTAATTATATCATGAGCTCTAATGAAAACTATTGGTCTTATAGACCAATCTTTTGACCTTCTTTCTCATAGACTCTACTCAGTTAGATAAGCCATTTTGGATTCAATGTTTCAACCTCTTATACTAACTTCCAAGCTTATATAAAGAATATATATATATATATATATATATATATATATATATATATCATTCAAGACCCAAAAAACATCATCATGTATTTTAATGCATTAATCTTTCATGAAAACACATCGGGAAACATCTTTTCACTTCTACATGATTTCCTTAATATTTACACCACTATGTCTGTTAGTGACTAGCCAAATTTAATCACCAACTTTTCACACCTGAGATCTATAAACTATCCATAAATATTCATTAAAAATAACTAAAACTCTCACATTTTGATCTTCATCTACTTAGTAATTTTGACTCAGTCAACTATGTGTGCTACAATAAATCTCTAAAAGATACATTTTTTATAGGTTCTACTCATTCACTTAAGAAACCAATCATACCTAAATATTCCTAGGATAGTTGAATTAAATATCCAATCACTTATCTTATCATATCAAACCATTCTGATCTCTTTATAACAAGATCTTAAACATTGGGTCATAGTTAGGGTTTTATGAGGGTTTACACTATCTTCCAATCTTAATGATCATTGATAAAACTTGTATCCTCTTTCTAAAAACCAATTCTTGTAACTTTGAGATTGACCCCTTCCTCATCTACCATGAATAACTTAGGATCTCATGTAGATACTGCATGTGCCAAAAATCACTAAGAAAACCTTCTTGGGTAGATAACTCTTCATTCTGTGTATACAAGAAATCTTGAAACACTTTTTCAAGCTTTTTCTTATAAACTTTGACCTAAAAATTCATGAAAATACTTAAAATAACTTACATCACCTTTATCAATGTTCACCTACTCACTCATAACATGGAAACTAAACATGTTATCTCATCTAGCCACCATCTCTTTTCTTGATTTCTAAGCCTTGACCTACAAGTCTTATTATGCTTTGAATATGACCTTCTAACCACACTGTAGACTTCACCTTGAAACTCTCATGTGTTTCAATGTCTCTTGT
Source organism: Torreya grandis (assembly GCA_037957365.1). Lineage (NCBI taxonomy): Eukaryota > Viridiplantae > Streptophyta > Pinopsida > Cupressales > Taxaceae > Torreya > Torreya grandis. The sequence continues at coordinate 4,286,145 of JARHVA010000722.1, read as the reverse complement.
GTATTCTCATGAAATCTCATACACTCACTCTTATTCATAACTTTAATATAACTTCTTCAAATCTATGTACATAGATCTTTAGAGTTGACATTTTAATCATTTGTAAATTCCTCAACACCTCATTTATAGGCTCAAATAATATCTATCATGCTCAAATATTGTCAAGTATTCTTCAAAGCATTCTCTTTGGATATTTCTTATCTTCATAGCTCATTCAGAGCATCTTCAAAACTGATTACATAGATATTCAGGGCACATAGTTTCTTCTTTTGAGCTCACTCATTTCATCTTGCCACCTAAAAATACCATCTCATAAGGTCTAAACAAAGCATTACAATATGCTTTACATTTTATATAATAAACTATACTTTTTCATGATTTTTATTAATGATTTTACTCAAAGTGATATTAGAACATTATTTAACTAGTATTATTTCATCACAAAAACACTTATTATGCTAGTACATAGAACTCATCATACACATACCTCAAGGCTTGCTTGACCAAACATCTTCACAAGAACCTTTGACATCAATGATATTAGATTGATATCAATGAAATAACCATGCATTTTGACATCAATGACAACATTAAATATCAAAGATCAACATTCAATGACAATGCTAAAAAATATCTCCCTTAATTAATGACAATGTTCAACAATCTCCCCTTTGTCATTGATGGCAAACATACTTAGAAAACTCTATCAACCACTCTTAATGGCAATAAGCTATTATACCTAGTTCTTGCCTTTTCTTTCTCCCTTTCTGATCTTTCCCCTTTTCTCATCTTTTTTAATCTTTCTCCTTTTCTCATTCTTTTTGATCTTTCTCCCTTTTTGACATTAATGATAAAGGTCTTCTACAACTATCATCTCTTAGAATGAACTTATATGATAATACCACTTCAACACAAATTAGGGATAGTTAAAAATCTAAATATCTCTCCCTCAAATTAAGCATCCACCATGTTTTTATTAGCATTAGACATCAAAGATCATCTACAACTATTGAAATCATACTCTTCTCCCTGTGAGATGATACTATCTCTCAAATATACTAGATGACACATAGTCTTTAAAATTTATGAAAACCACTCTTAGAAAATTTCTCAATTAGGTCACTCTCCTAGTAGATTCATTTAAAGATAAATAAATAGAGTCTATGAATCATATTAGACTCAATCTCTCATTATCTCCATGCATATAAAAAATCCAATCATTTTATTGACAAATAAAATATATCTACCAAGCTCCCCTTTAGACCAAACGTATCTTCTTTCAAAAACTAGGAACTCAAGATCACATACCTTTCTTTTCATGGTTGAAGAAGATCAAAATTTTGACCATACAAAAGGTTATCCCATAATAAAAACCAAATGTATAAATAATGACTCCCTCTTTGTCTTCACATATCTATATCAATTGTTCATATCAAACAAATAAATAAAGCTTACCTCTTATATACCAATTTACCAATTATTTCACTTTGAATTCAAATACCTAATAATAACCTTAGATCTCTCATCATGTTTGCTTCTTAGTTGACTATATGCTCATGCTTCTATTGATATAATAATGTCTCCATGAAGATCAATGGAGCCACCCATTTTTCATAAGGCTTTATAACATAATGAACTTGGGAGATTCCTAGATCTCCATATCTTTTTCATAAGACTGAATAGTTTTCAACTTTCTTCTAGACTTGATTAGCTCTTTAGGCTTGATTTCATGATCAACCTTGTCATCCTTATTATTTTATTTGACTACCTTATCAAAACATGTAGATAACAAGTGTTATTGACATTATTTACTTGATTTATTATCTTAGTAGCAAACATCCCACCTTAGTATATGATTTGATCATGACTCACCTTATCATCCTTTTTATTCTTAGTCAAATCATCATTCTTACTAATTTGATCAATCATATGAGAACCAAGACCTATTTTGTCTCGTCATATGTGACTTGAGAAACCATAATCTATATTTTAAGATTTCATAGAATCTTCTTCTTTAATCTTTTGCTCCATCTTTACCTTATCTACAGAGTCTAACTTATGGATCCCTTTCTTAGTGGCATTATTATGAACCCTCTTGTTTTGACTAGATGACCTTCTAACTCTATTAGGATAAAATTTTACAATGTCCTATATTATGACAACTATAATAGACCACCTTATACATACCATATTTAAAATGATGACTATGATCTCTCTTTGAGCAATTACTTCTCCTTCCATAGTTCCATGAGTACTCATTTTTGGAGGATCTTCTACATTCACTTACTCTATGACCAAATTAACTTCATGTAGAATAATAACCATTAAAATAAATAGCATACATTATAGCATTAGGATATCTAATATGTCTTTTCATGTTGACATTATTATCTTAAATAGTCTTTTTTTTTAACTTGAGGTGTCTGATTTTGGCCTTGTTTTAATCTGAGACCTGTCTTATCACTTGCAAACTTTTGACTTCTTAAAATATCATCTAGAGCCTCAATTATATTTTCAAACTTCACAAAATTCTTCAACTTAATAGAAGATTGATTTAACTCAACTCTCAAAGATTCTATTTTATTTTTATATACACTATAATCTTCTTATTTAGTCTTTAGGCTTGCTACCACAATCTCTATTTAGGTTTCAACTTGTTGGATGATCTCTTCATACTCCTTAGAATTTTTACTCAGCCTTTCCTCAAATAATCTAATTTAATCCTCATAGTCTTGTACTAATGATTTCTTTTTATTTTTGTTCTTCTTTATAAGCTTTAACTCCTCTAGGGAACTCATGAGCTCTACTTCAAGATCTACTTCAGATTCTTCACTATCATAGTATTATTCTTCACCTAATTCTACATCAATCAAAAGGCCTTTAACATTTGAATAACCCTCATTATGTAATTATATGCCTATGAATAGGGTTTCATTGTCATCATATTCTGATCCATTACTACCATCATCATTGTCAGATGTGTTTAAATCACTTACAATAGATGATATATCTTCTTTGGTATAGAAGCTCTTATTATTTTTTAATTTCCTTCCTTCATTCTTCTTGAAGTCTCTCTTATTCTTTCATATTTATAGTCCTTTCTATCATCTCCATCATGTTCTTCATTATGCTCAAATCTAACCTTATTAGAACACTTGGTTGTAAAGTGGCCAATATTACCACAACTAAAACATTTGAAGGGTTAATTACCCTTGTACTTTCCTAAGCCAAACCTTATATTCATAGAAAACATAGATATGAGTTCATCATCATCAATATCTAAACATACATCTTTATCCTTCTTGGCCTTTAACCTATTTTCAACCATTAAAGTTGCTTCCTTGTTGAAAGATCTTCCTTCATTTGATCTCATCTCATAGGCAATCAAGATGCCATGAATCCCATCAATCTCTAGCTTGTCCAAATCTTGCATCTCTTCTATTACAGACACCTTAGAGTCAAACAGATGAGTTAGTGATCTCAATGCCTTTTGAACAATAGTATACTCTTTCAATTATTCTCCTAATCCTCTTATGATATTGACAACTTCATCAACCCTCAATGAGTAGGATGTAATAGATTCATCTTCACTCATCTTAAAACTTTTAAACTATCTTATATGAGCCTATAACAAGAACAAATTTACCTTTGTGTCTCCTTCATAGATGGTCTTCAATTTTTCCCATAAATCATTGGCTGAAACACAATGCATTAATTTTATAAGCTCTACCTTTGATAGGCTACACAAAATGGCATTCATTGCCTTTGAGTTATTTTCACTATCCTTCTTACCTATTACATCTGTTGATGGAATTTGAGGTGTAATATAACCATCCATATGATTTACAAATACCATGTCCTTATGACATTATATATATCTTCATTCTAACATTCTAAAAGACATAGTTAGATCTATTAACTAATGTAGCCTTAATGGTAGAGAAACCACCTTGATCTTGTTGACTAGTCATCCTTGCTTATTAGGATCTCCTTTATGTTTTAAAGCCTATTACAAAGGACCTGCTCTAATACCAATCATTGGAAATAATATTATTGAGAGTGGGGTGAATCTATCATCAAAACTTTTCATTCATTTATATTTAATTATGCATGTACCATTATTATAATTATATACATTTTAGAAAGCATAAGCATCAAATCAAATCAAAATAGAATGAAACATATGAAGATAGTGTATACATGGGAAACCCTTATGGGGAATAAAACCCACTAAAACATAGCTTAGACTACATTTATATAAATCAATGAATCAATAGTCAATTGAGCACCCACTCAACTTAGAGAACCAACCTCAATCTATCAAGCACCAACCTGATGAATTATTTAGCTAAGCACCATCCCAATAAGGAAAACCAAACCCTAATTTACCAAGAACCCACTTGGATTTAGGAAACACCAACTTGAAAGGAGGCACCAACCCCTTAGATGACTCAATACCAACTCAACCACCTGATTATTTGATCACCTTCAAAAACCATTATTTATTCTAAAATAGCTGATGATCATATCTTTTATCTCTTCTCTCAATTTATTCCCTCTAAAATTGACATTCATCCTTCTTATCTCACTTTTATCCCTCTCAAGCTATCCTTCATTCCTCTTCGCTCAACTGTCCCTCTCCATACCTTGATTATGTCTTTTGACCTTGATCTTATTTTTAAAAACTTTATTAGATATTCATGACAATTTTTTTTATGGTTTTAATTAACTCTTTATACTCACCAATGATCTATATCATTCACTTATCCTCTTCTTCTCTCTCTCCAAGCACTATTAAAATAAGCCTAACTACCTTGGCTTTATACAAGTCACTTGATCATATCCTTCTAAGTTGGATACATATTTAAATCAATTAGTTTGGATATGATTAGGAATTTTCATAATAAAATAGCATTAATTAATCATTTATCAATCAATACAATAGGTTGGCTATACATCAATTATCCCTTACTCCTCTTTTCGGCATATAAAAACCTAAAAGGTCTTATTAACAACATGTTACCATTTAATCTTTATTGAAGCATATCTAAAAACATCACATGTAATGAACACATCATAATCCACTAAAATATACCTTATATAACTTCATTTTATGTCTATAACACCTTTTAATTCCAACTACCACTTGCACCCTTACTCAAATCACTGTATATTTAAAACCTACGCATATACAAAAACTCTATCTTGAACAATTGAGGCATATACTTAATTTTGATGAAAAAAATGTAATAAAATTAAATATTAAAAAAAATAATGACCTCAATTTCATAAAAAACTTAATATAATGATTTAACTTAGGGTAAACAAGCTCAAATACTTCTCTACAAGATGTTCACTCAGAACTGCCAACTCACTCCAAAACATAGTCAAGGAAATATGAACATTTGACACATGATTTAATATCTTAAAAGGAGTTAAATTAATTAAAATTATCTTATAACATACTCATATTAACCTAAATCAATTATATCATTAGATATAATGAAAACTACTGGTCTTATAGATCAATCTTCTAACCTTCTTTCTCACATACTCTACTCAATTAGATAAGCCATTTTGGCTTCAATGTTTCAACCTATTATACTAACTTATAAGATTTTTTAAAGCATGGATAGATAATTTAAGACCAAAAAAAATTAATCATGTATTTAAATGAATTAATATTTCATGAAAACACATCAAGAAACATCCTTTCACTTCTACCTGATTTCTTTATTAGCTGCACCACTAGGTCTATTAATAACTGGCCAATTTTGATAACCAAATTTAAACACCCAAGATATGTAACCTATATATAAATATTCATGAACAAAAAATTAAAGTCTCACACTTTTATCTTCATCCATTTATCAACTTTTACTCTGTCAACTCTATCTGCTATAGCAAATCTTTGAAAGACAAGCACTTTTATGTAGGTCCTGCTCACTCACCTGAGAAACCAATCACACTTGGAGATGAATAAGAGAGTTTAATTCAACCTAAAATAAATTTTATAATCATATAAAAAATTTATGATCTCTTTAGAATAATATCTTCAACATCAATTCATATTTAGGGTTTTATGAGGGTTTAGACTATCTTCTAGTCTTAACGATCATTCATAAAACTTATCTCCTCTTTTTAGAAAATAATGCTTAGAACATTGAACTTGAACCATTATTAATCTAACATGAAAAAATTAAGATCTCATATATATGTTTTACATGCCAAAAATGATTGAGAAAACATTCTTAGGTAGATAAATGTTCATTTTGTATACTTGAGAAACCTTGAAACACTTTTTCAAGCCTTTTCTTATAAACCTTGATTTAAAAATTCATGCACATACTTAAAAAAACTTGACTCACCTCTATAAATGTTCACCTACTCACTCATGACATGAAAACTGATCTTGTTACCTCATCTATCCACCATCTCTTTTCTTGCTTTCTAAGCCTTAACCTGCAAGTCTTATTATTCCTTGAATCTAACCTTCTAGCCACCCTATAGAATTCAACTTGAAACTCTCCTATGTTTCAATATCTCTTGGGTATTCTTATTCAATATCATACACTCACTCTTATTCATAACTTCAACAAAACATCTTTGGATCTACTTATAGATATTTGGATCTCGACCATAACTTTTTCAAAGCTACGTACATGGATCTTTAGAGCTAACCTTTTAATCATGTGTAAGGTCCTCAAAAACTTATGTACAACCTTAAAAAGTCTCTCTCATGATCAAATACTATCAGTTTTTATTTGTGGCATTCTCTTCAAATCTTTGTCATCTTCATAGCTCATTTAGAGCATCTTCAAAACTACTTACATAGATCTTTAAAGCACATAATTTATTCTTCAAAGCTTACTCATTTAATATTACCAATTATAGATACCATCTCACAAGGTCTAGAAAAATCTTGACAAAATGATTTACATTTTCTATACTGACCTATACTTATTCATGCTACTTCTCAATAATTTTACTCAAGCTAACATTAAAACATTATTCAACTAGTATTATTTCATCACAATAATAACACTTACTATGTTGGTACATAAAACTCATCATACACATACCTCAAGGATTACTTGACCAAATTTATTCACAAGAACCTTTGACATCAATGATATTAGATTGACATCAATGAAATAACTATGCATTTTGACATCAAGGACAACATTAAATATCAAATTTCAATACTCAAAGACAATGCTCAACAATCTCTCCCTTAATCAATGACAATGTTCAATAATTCAAACATTATATCTTGAAAAATAAGACTATTGCTATTATGTTAGACCTTATTTTCAACCTCACTTTATAACATAATGAATTGTAAGAGAATAAAGGAAAATGGATGAAAAAACAATTAATCAAATTAAATATTCAAAAAAATCATGACCTCAAGATAATAACAAACTTAATTTGATTATTTAACTTAGGGTAAACAAGCTCAAATACTTCTATACAAGATGTTCACTCAGAACTGCCAACTCACTCCAAAACTTAATCAAAGAAACATGAACATTTGACACATGATTTAATATCTTAAAAGGAGTTGAATTCATGAACATAATCTTATAACATACTAATAACAACCTAAATCAATTATATCATATATATATATATATATATATATAATGAAAACTATTGGTCTTATAGACCAATCTTCTAACCTTCTTTCTCACATACTCTACTCAGTCAAATAAGCCATTTTGGCTTCAATGTTTCAAACTCTTATACTAAATCATAAGATTTTTTAAAGCATGGATAGATCATTTAAGACCCAAAAAAACCATCATGTATTTAATTCATTAATATTTCATGAAAACACATCAAGAAACATCTTTTCACTTTTGCCTGATTTCTTTATTGTCTGCACCACTAGGTCTATTAATAACTGGCCAATTTTGATAACAAAATTTAAACACCTGAGATATGAAACATATATATAAATATTCATGAACAAAAAATAAAATTCTCACACTTTGATCTTCATCCTTTTATCAACTTTTACTCTGTCAAATCTATCTGTTATTACAAATCTCTAAAAGATAAGCACTTTTATGTAGGTTTTGCTCACTCACCTGAGAAACTAATCACACTTGGAGATGACTAAGAAAGTTGAATTAAAACTCAAATAAATTTTATGATCATATCAAACTTTATGATCTCTTTATAATAATATCTTCAACATCAAGTCATAGTTAGGATTTTATGAGGGTTTAGACTATCTTCCAGTCTTAATGATCATTCATAAAACTTAGCTCCTCTTTTCAGAAACTAATGCTTATAACATTGAAATTGAACCCTTATTAATCTAACATGAAAAAATTAGGATCTAATATAGACATTTTACATGCCAAAAATAATTGATAAAACATTCTTAGGTAGATAACTCTTCATTTTGTGCACTTGAGAAACCTTGAAACACTTTTTCAAGCTTTTTTTTATAAACCTTGATCTAAAACTTCATGAAAATACTTAAAAAAACTTTACTCACCTATATCAATGTTCAACTACTCACTCATGACATGGAAACTGATCTTATTACCTCATCTAGCCACCATCTCTTTTCTTTCTTTCTAAACCTTGACCTACAAGTCTTATTATGCCTTGAATCTAACCTTCTAGCCACCCTATAGAATTAAAATTAAAACTCTCTTATGTTTCAATATCTCTTGTGTATTCTTAAGAAATATCATACACTCACTCTTCTTCATAACTTCAATAAAACATCTTTGGATCTACTTATAGATATTTGGATCTCGACCGTAACTTTTTCAAAGCTACGCACATGGATCTTTAGAGCTAACCTTTTAATCATTTGTAAGGTCCTCAAAACCTCATGTACAACCTTAAAAGTCTCTCTCATGATTAAATACTATCAAGTTTTATTTATGGAATTCTCTTTAGATCTTTTTCATCTTCATAGCTCATTTAGAGCATCTTCAAAACTACTTACATAGATCTTTAAAGCACATAGTTTCTTCTTTGAAGCTCACTCATTTAATCTTACAAATTACAAATACCATATCAAAAAGTCTAGACAAAGAATGACAAAATGATTTACATTTTATATACTAACCTATACTTATTCATTATACTTCTCAATGATTTTACTCAAGCTAAAATTAGAACATTATTCAACCATTATTATTTCATCACAATAATAACACTTACTATGTTGGTACATAGAACTCATCATACACATACCTCAAGGATTACTTGACCAAATTTATTCACAAGAACCTTTGACATCAATTATATTACATTGACATCAATGAAATAACCATGCATTTTGACATTAAGGCCAACATTAAATATCAAAGCTCAACACTCAAAGACAATGCTCAATAGTCTCTCCCTTAATCAATGACAATGTTCAACAATTCAAACATTATATCTTGAGAAATAAGACTATTGCTATTATTTTAAACCCTATTTTCAAGCTCACTTTATAACATAATGAATTTTAAGAGAATAAAGTAAAATGGATGGAAAAATTGTAAAATTTTGACCTAGAAATTATGCCTATCAAAATTGTCAAAGGGAAAGACATCATTTAGATTATGAATAAGCCTGACATGTGCATCACCATTGAAGAGTTTGTCATAACCATGTATTTAAAGGAGATTGGTAATTTGGTATCATTTGATGTTAATCATAGGTAATTGTTCCATTAAACTTAGTAGAAAATATAAGATATATTTGAGGCTCAAATCTACTCACTACATGATCAGGGAAAGGAATCCTATACAAAAGAAATTATGAAGGTATTTACCTAAGATGTTTATCATGAGAATAATTTCAAGATAATTTTGAGAACCTACACCAAAATATTGGTAGTCTTCACATGTCTATAAATACCACAACACATAAGATTCTTTGAGTAGGCTATTATTGGCCAACAGTCTTCAAGGATGCACATACCCATGTAAGACCATGCCATGAATGCCAAGTTTTGGTGAAGAGAGAAGTGAATGAAATAATGCCAATATGACATATCATTGAAGGAAGGTAATTTTCTTAGTGGGTATTATATTTTATCGATGTCATCAACCAAAATTATTCAATTGGTGATAAATTTTTGCTCACATCCATAGATTACTACACCAAATAGATTGAAGTAGTGGCTACAAAACATTCCATAGCATAGAATGTAATACTTTTTTTGGAATAAAACACCACAACTAGGTTTGAAAACCCAATTTCCTTAGTTTTTGATAATGATATAGTGTTTTAATAAGATAAGTTCATTAAATGGGCCCATGAAAATCAAATCACTATCAGGTCATCTTCCAATTATCACCCACAAAGAAATAGACTAGCTGAATCAACAAATAAAAACTAGATTGATGCCATTAAAAAATTAGTTATATAAAAACCTAGAGAATGGCATAATTTACCTAAATATGTAATATGGGTGGACTAAACAAGATTCAAGTAGGCCCTCAAAGTTTCACCTTACCTGTTAGTATATGGGTGATGGCTAATATTCCCAATCATGCTCAAATTGCCAACATATTAATTTATGCAAGAGTACATGGAACCAAATGAGAAAGAGGAGTCCCATTTAATGTATATAATATAAATGGAGGATTTGAAGAATGAAGTATTACTTAATTCTAGTTAACATTAGGACTTGGTCAAAAGAGTAAAGTTTAAAGTATTTAGAATATTTAATCTAGTGATTTTATGGGACAAAGGCCATGAAAATAAGGGACATCATGACAATTTTACCCCTTTATGGACTGTACATTACTAGATATCAAATATTTTGGGTAAAAATGCTTTCTATTTGAGTGACCTCAAGGTAATGGATTGACATATCTTATTAATGGGCAATTTTAAAAGCACTACTTCATGGTTGTACCATATAGAGATGCCCCTAAATGACCACAAGTGCTGAGATAGATGTATAAGTAGGTTGGATTTATTATTTTCATAGTTTAGTTTCTTGTTTTCTATCATTTTCTTTCTCTAGAGTAGTTTTTATGCTTTCTATATTATCCTTTATTATTTTCAATTTTTTTTCCTTTAGTTTAGTTTCCTACTTTCTAGAATAGAGGTCTTTAATTTTTGTGATAATTAGATTAAAATATCTTGGTATCACCAATCTAATATCCAATTCACTATGATTTTCATCCATGATTAAATCTATGAATTTTTAATCCATAAGAGAGTTTCCAAAAGAATAACAAGTGTGTGAAGGACATAAACTGGAACACATAAACTGGATTTGTTTTTACATTTTACACCCTTATGTTTGAGACTTAAAAAATTTAGGTATGCAACAAATAGGTTAGTTACGGTTATATCACAATTGAATACTTCTATTAGGTATGTAAAAGTTTATCTTGTTACTTCATACAAATTTAGAAAGTTTTCTCATCTCTTTGGATAAAGTCAACTTCTAATGTTAATACTTGTTTAAGGTAATAACCATTGGTGCATATGTAGTTGGTAGGGATATTCTATTAAATTAAGTTTTATTTTTCACATACACCAGTTCATAATGATTATTGCCTTCCTTATTTTACCTGCATTATAAAAAGAAAGAGAGGACCAATGAATCTTAAAGAGTGATTAGTAAATTCAAAGAGAATCTAAAGGTGATCAAAGACTCACATGATGAAATAAAATCAATGTATAATGCATCATACAATAATATGAGGGGAATAAAGGAGGAGTAACCAAAGGTATCTCCATCAGGGATATATAGACATGGTTGACAATAAAGCAATGCTTGAGTTTCCATATTTATAATATGCTTTAAATAAATCAAAATGAAACCTATAATTTACTCCAAGTCCTTGATAAAATCCTCTATACAGGGGTAAAAGAAAATCAATTCAGCACACACAGATCCAAGGTATGGGTGAGACTATTATGTTATGTGGAGAAATTAGGAGACTCTTTCATGTTTCTAGTTCAATTATTCTTTTTGGTTATGATTCATGTTTGGTTTGGGGTTATTAAAAATATATTCTAGGTTCTTGAATACTTAGGAGTATTCCCTATATAAGTTATCATTTATTGTACTCAATACACCACCCCTCTTTTTATCTCTTTTAAGTCGGGACCCATTAAAAGTTTGAAAGTTATAGTTTAGTTTTGACAATCCTACTTTCAAGAGAATTTATATGTATATTTAATAGGCTCAAGATTTAAAGGTTTTTATACGAATGCTTATTGATTAATATGAATACATTTGGCATTTATTTAGTATTCAAGTTTTCACTGTGTGATTTATTTGGACTAACCTATTGATGGTCTTTGGGATTTTTATAGATACAGGTTTTCATAATTGAACTTCACATATTATGCACTTTGTAAGTTGTGCATTGCTCATTTCAAGTTTTTAGAAGTTGTGTTCATAATTTATATTCATCACAACATTCATTCCTTAATTTGACATATCCAAACTTATAGGTATTCACACTTACATAGCTTATTCTACCTACATATATTTTACACTTTTTAGGTTGTGTTCATAAATCTTGGTTTTCACTGGTCATGGACTTCAACATTTTTTATTATTCACACATCTTATTTGGAACATTTGTTCATAAATTAGTTTTTGGCATCTGTGTTATTTCACTTTAGGACTTTAGAAATTTTGTTTGCATATTTTTTCATGACTTTGCCTTCGCATATTATACATTTTAGAATTTGAATTTCACAAGTTATGTTCAGAGGTTACATTCAGTAAAAGTGTTCCTAAGTTTTGTTCTCAAAAATTAGTCTTTGGGGATTTTTTTCACAAATTTTATCTATCACATTCTTCACCTTTCTATTTTTCATATTCAAAACATTTTAATAATTGTCTGACTTGGTCCTAACACAAATCCCCACACCCAAATTTTGAATACATGCTATGTGGAATAATCAATTTTGTATGAAAATAGTGATGAGCTGACACTTTTTCAAGGATAAAACATGTCACTTATCTAAAATGTATATAAATCCTACATGGTATACACACCAAAGTGAAGTGATAAATTTTGAATTAAATGAGTAAAACAAGCTTAGAAATTTTGGACATTAATGACACATGAACTAGAATTAAAGACCAATACTCAATTATATACAAGTAAATTCTAAAGAGACATCTAAATATTGATTACTAAAGAGCTCCAATGAATTTGTAATCAAAATATAATTTAAATCCCTAACTATCAGTGTTCTTGTGTGAATTACTTCCAAACTGTGAGTAAATAGTTTAATTGAAGGATATAACTATGTAATTAAACTAGACAATAATGGATTTTTTGTCTATGGTATTAATGGGAGTGTTACCACTTTCTAAATTTTCTATCAAAGACTCCATAGAGTATACAAATACCACCTTAGATCTTATGGTTTTTAATAATGAATATGACAACTATTTAGATATTTGGGATGTGATCAAGAATGTAGATGCCCATTCACATGAAGAGGCTTTAACATCCCCACAAAAACAAATAGTAGTGGACTTGATACCATTAAAACACCAATGGCTACATTTTATAATGGATAAGCTTGAGGTGATGCCCTACATCAACTTATTGAGAGACCTATTTTTTCAGGAAAGGTGGTGGTGGTGGTTTCCTACACCACCTTAAAATAAGATAGTCATCTCTTACATCTCAAGGGACACTTTCCTAAGGTACCTAAGGCTTCCTATTATATATTCCACTTTTAATGGATACTAGGTTGAATTATGGAATACAATGAGCACAATTGAGAACACACTTAGGAAATGGACCATTCCAAGAGAGGTGGTCACTCTCAAAGCCAACGAGACACTAATTATCACCAAATTTTGAATGGGGGTCTAAATTAGAATGTCCTATTAAATATTTTATATGGTAACCCTAATATCCACTTCTTCCACCTAGAATAGGTGCCATTGTTGGATTTATTAATGACCTTAGAGATGAATTTTTATCTAGAAGCGATAATGAACTTAAAATTGTATGAGAAAATGTTCAATAAGGATAAGATACCTATGAATGGTCATTTATATATGATGTACTATTTTCTAGACATAGTCATGGGCACCATCTACATGCATAATGGATATCTCTATAGTCCAACCCCAGATTGTATCAAAAATTAGGTATGTGATTCTTTTTTATTTCTTCCACATCTATGAATATACAAAGAACATAGTCAAAATTATTGATAATGTTTACTCTCAAATATAAATGGTAATTCATGAAGAACCCTTGCTTAGAGTATTAGAGATAATTAAAAAAACATTAGGGCTAAGGGGGATTACTAGCTCTATCCTAGCTACATAGTGATCATGGTGATGGGGAACAAGGTTTATCCTTTACATCTCCTAAAGTATGTCCTTGATAAGTTAGATGAGAAGGAGGTTGCATAATAGTTATGGTGGAGCATGGATGAAGATTTAAAGAAAAATAAGAAAGGATTATTTCATATTTCCTCCTTGATGATTTGTCCAATGTGTTATACCATCAGAAAACATTTTAGATAAGTTGGAAAAAATAGAGAGTACTACTCATTGGATACTTGTCTACTTAGGGATTAGGATCCTCATGGTTTAATCCAAAATCACATCCAAGGCATTGATATCCCCTTCTAGCATGAACCATTAGAGCATGATTTCATATTTTTAAATGTAAAATATGATGTTGAGGGTCTAGAAAGATCAAAATTAGTTGGAATGATAGAGAATAATTTGAGAGATATTCAATAAAATCCCTATATAATAATTGTAGAGGCACATACTAGGCTCCCTCCTAGTGGATGGTCAACTATAGACTACTGGACCTCCCATCATTCCCAATAGCCTCAAGACTAAAGAACCTCCTCTAGGATGCCACCCATGATGATGATAATATTTAAGTAAAAGTAGTGTGTGGAGGAGGACCCTGTAGTATCAAGGTCCATATCAAACACCACCAATTTTAATGACAACTATCAAGTTAGAGAAAGAGGTGGATGAAATTCCTACTACCACAAGTTTAGTTGGGAGAGCTGAAGAACCAATTTGTATTGACTCTTTTGATTCTAAATATTATAAACTCCTCATTTCATCCTCAGCTTTAATTATTACAAGTATATGTTTTACACCCAATTCCACTCAATAGGCTCTTCCTTTGGCTGAAAAGTCAACAATTTTTTACAAAAATAATCCTAGATCTCCAATGGACATTATTGGTTCAACTGCTATAACATCAATGAAAGAAGAGCTTGAGCCTAAAGATGAGGATGAAGAGTTGTAAAGGGTCAAGATCTTAAGTCTACAAGGAATAAAAAGGAAATCACTAATAAAGATAGAAAAATCAAGTGATTACATTACTCCTATGATTTCCCCAATTCCTTTTATTTCCTTAGTGCCCATTATTTCTTCAATTCATATATTTTATTTAGTTCCTATTGCCTTTGTTCCTTTGGCTCCTATTGTCTCTAGTGATGCCTTCAAATTTTTAGTCCATATTTATGTTAGTATTATTATTGTTCCTACCAATCCTATTACTCATATTGGTAGAAATATTACTTCAATTCCTTTTGTTCCTACTACTCCCATTAATTATATCTCCCCTACCATTACCTCAGTTGTAATTACGCCTACTCTGAATCCCAAGAAAGTACATTTTAATAAAACTAAGGGATCTATTGCTAGTTACCAATTGGGATTAACTATGCCTTCCTCAATTAAAACTCAAGTTATTTCCATTACTCTCATTACCAAATCCAAAAATAAGAATCCAATTTATGTTATTCAGCATATGACTTAGTTTGGAAACATTGATTTGTCCAAGATTGTTTGGCCATCGTTACTAGATCCATTACATGAAAAATCCTTAAGGAAATATTTAGGGGATATTTTGATAAATACTACTTCTAAGGACACTTAGTTTTAGATGTTGTATACACACAAAAAAATTATTCTTTATCAATTACTGATGCTTTATCTCTTGTAATAACCTACCAAGTCTCAATCTCTCTGAGTGCACACCTTAAAGGGTGCAATAATAAAGGGGATGATAGACCATTAGTGATTTGAAAGATTTTTTATTACTATACCACCATTTAAAACCAACAAAAAATCCTCCTATACATTTCCCTAAGCTTTGACACCCCCAATACACAATCCAAACAATTCACCACCTCAAATAGTCCCTACCTAATCCAAAACCTATTTTTTATCATCTACCAAACAAAGTTAGATTGGTTTGAATATATAATTAAAATATAAATCAAGTTATGGGATTAGGTTGTCTTTGGTCAACCTAGTCTAGGACCTAATTACTTTATTTATTAAAGAATGTGGTTGATTAGGCCAACTTTGTTGGCTAAAACTTTAAAAGAGTTTAGGGTTATATTTGGATATATAAACAAATGGTTTTCACCATTTTCATTATAGAGATATAAAGTTAATCATTTATTTATGCATCTACTTATATACCATTTTACTTGAGGAGCCATTCCTTAGGGTTTCATACTACACTTGGAGAGAATAATCTTATCTTGTGGGAGAATTCTTTTAGATGCATAGGAGAAGTCATGTAGCCTAGAGATGACCTATCTTTGTTGTCTTTACAAACCATAACCACTTATTGTGAATAACCTTGGCCAAGGGAGATATTTAGGCTTGATGGATTTTTATTCAAGTTAAGTATTCCTAACTCTTGTTCCTCTTTATTAAAGTAGATAGATTTACATTTATTAGCTTATGAATATGTTTCTCTCTGTATGCATCAAGATTGCCTCTACATTGACTTATGTAGATTTATTATTTTCATGTTTACTTTTATGTTTATTACCCCCATTTTGTGCCACATGATTTGGTGAGCACTAGATTAGTTTTTAATTTACTTTGTCATTTACTTTTTATAAGAAAACATAGGACCTAACTAGGGTTATTGTGTAATATTTCTTTACTAGAGGCTTTGGAACCCTCTCTAGTGATATTATGTGGTAAGGGACCCATTAGGTCTAGAAAATACATATTAGTCATGACCCTAATTGTATACATGTACCAATAAGTAGATGGGCTAGTGTGTTTTATCTTCTTCAAGCTAGGATTGATTTGTAGGTCATCTTCACTTTCGCTTGTATACATTATGGTGAACCTAACATGAAACTAACCCTTACAAGTTTTCCTTCATGCCTTCATTTATTATATATTTTATTTTTTATTGTATTATATAAAATCCATCAATAAAGTATAACATTATATGCGTATGTTTAACACATATTATTTGTGATCAGTTATGTATTTCTCTATGTAGGTCATATTCAATAAGAGGTAACTAGATCGATTAGCTTGACTTAGTTCAATTATTTACATATAGGTTTTTAGAATTAGTCAACCTAATTGACTCTGTTAGAAAGATAAAAATCATCATCTAAACAACATAATATAAAAATAACATTTTTAACATCTTCAAAAATTATAAGGTTCATTCTTATCTTCTTATTCATTTCTATTTTTCATTTATAGTCCTATTTTTCATAATTTTCAATATATAAAATTGTAAACTTATAGTGAATTAGATCAATTAGATAGGCATAGTTTTGTATAATTCTTTCCTACCTAAAACACTCAGTCAATTTATGCGACTATGTTTTTTTGGCTCTTGCTTTAATAGATAGCATCAACCCAGTCAATTCTATTATGTATTGTTTACATACATGGTCATCTAAATTGACCTTGTATTCTTCAAACAAAGGAATTAACTTATATTATTATTAATTAAATCACTTTTCATTTTTTACTCCTAATTGCATAGAGTAACACACATAGACTAAATAGGAGTATTTAATTTATTGATTAAGTCACATTATTTTTATTTTTCACACACTTCCAAACCACATAACATAAAAAGAATTAAACGACTTCTACCCAAGGTCTACCTACTTAGATTTCATCACCAAGGTGGAAGATGACTTGGTTTCCTAGACAAGTATAAATATGTGGATGATGGTATATATTGGAAAAATACCTAATACCCTTATGACTATGAGATTATGAAGTGAGGGGTTAGGCCCCAATACCATCACCAATACAGACCTTTTTCAACCTCAGCTACCTAAAACCATACTTAGATTACCTTTATAGTTCCTTCTTATATCCAACTCTCTATCACATTTATTTGTAAAAATTATTATAATTTAAAACATTCAAGAATGACCATCTAGATAAGCATTTCTATTTTTACTACTTTTTCTCTGATAATTGTATGTTGTATTTTAAAACTTGTATCAACTAGTATTGGTGTAAGGTTTGTGTTGTGTGTCACAACTGGATCGATATAATTATTTATGTGTTTATTTTAAGTATTCTACATAATAACACTAGATCTTATATATTCATATTGTCAAAATTTGTTTATACCTACAACACATAGTCGATCTACTTGATTGTGTCCCTTACATTCTTTGTTTTCCCATAGCACACAACTGCTTTGTTCAACCTAGTCTCTTATAGACTACTTTTTCTATTTCCATTTAATACCTAGTCAACCTATCTGACTATATGTCTTTTAGAATCTCTCATTTCCACATTTATAGAACATAATTAACCAATTTGACTATGTCTTTTGTATCATGTTTTGTCTAATATCCTACAAGTTAGTACTAAATAGTTCAAACTTATATCCTATCAATTGACCTCCATTATTTCCTATTTTTTAGTTTCCCCACTTCATCATGAATTTATTTCTTGAGGATAATATATAATTAAATCAATCAAGCATGATGAGTTTTACCAATCCCAATAGGTTCCCTCAAACACACCTTGTGGTAACCACCATATATCAAAGTAATATCTATGTTGCCACTGGCACTACCAACTATGGTACTCCTCCCCATTCTTACTCGACACTTAATCCTTTGTTTTATTTATAAGATGAATGTTATATTTAATACACAACTAAAATTCTCTTTTTCATCAATAAAAACCCTCAATATAGAGAAAAAGATCTTATAACTATCTATAATCTCATGATGGGACCTCATATAGGATAACCCCATTCACCTTCCCCTAATTTTTCACAATGATATGGGGGAAGACATTTATTTGTATCCCAATCTTTCCCCTTTATAAGGTCTCCTTACCACACCATGACATCATCTTATATGTCTTCTTTAACCTCCATGCCAAATATTTATACCTACATGGTAGGTTTAAATTCAAATGGGCATTGTCAAAATACACACATCCTTAACCAAGCTACCAATTATTATTTTTCTACCAATGCTACTCATACCACTAGTGTGGTGCATGCTAATACTTCATCACACACTCATAGTGCATCATAAGCTCCTAATACCTCACATAATGCTAATGCATCACATGTTACATCCACTAGTCAAAATTCTACTCTACTAATCAAATTATCTTTAAAATTCTTAACTAAATTCATACTTTTTAAACCAATAATGTAAATAAAATGATTCAAATGTAAAATCATCTCATACATCTCCAAAACCAACCTAACCAAGTTCCATGGGGAGCACAAAATCCTAATGCACCCACCCCCCTAAGTATTCCCATGGTAACCTCATCCCACAACCTCCTCTTATCAATAAAACCATCAAACATTTACAAAATGAACCTCTAGTACCTCAAATTGATAACATTGGCATAGGAGGAATCACCCCCACCATCACTTATAATGGATCTATAGATCCTATCTTACACCGAAAAACATTTGGTAACCTTTATAAATATTGGGTTAAGATTAATACCTTTGTTACTACCAAAATATTTTTGAAAACCTCTTAGGATATGATTTAGATTGGTATAATAAATTAAAAACCCACTCTATCACTATCCTAGAAGACTTAGTCAACTCACTAGTTTGATAATTCTAAAATATTGATCTTCTTGAAAATAATTTAGCCCATTTTATAAATTAAAAATAAATCAAAATTGACATCTCAAATTTTTTTCTAACAAATGTGAGAATAATATGGAAGATGACAAACTCTTCCACTTATTTACCAATTATCTCCACCCTAAATTATAATATCATGTTAGGAATCTCTCTCCAAAAACTTTTTAAGAAGATCTTGACCAAAAAAAATGACAAGACTTCCTCATGCATCAATTTGAACCACCTCAACCTACAACAAGCACTTGAATTATCATCAAAAATTTAAAAAAAAACTATTATGCAACTAATGATGGTGTTATTGACACTTATTACACTACACACCATCCAAGTTATTTCTCCAAAAAACTCTATGGAGCATGTTACTCCCCCTAACAATAATTCTAACCACACTCAAACATTTTATCAACACAATCACACTAATGTGCATAAACCATTATCCCTAGCATAAATTCAAAAGCATCTTCTAAGACCTCTACCATGAGATCTTAACCCCACTCATCCTATGAAATCTTGGTATGATCCAAATAAATTTTGTTGTTTTCATACAAGTTGGGGCCATTCTTATGAGACTTGTATGGACTTTATTCTTGGTCTTAACTTTTAACATGAATCCCTCATCCTAAAGAATCTAAAATATTATGACATAGCTCTTAAAACTCATGAGACATAAAATAAAAGTCAACCTTTAAATCAATCTAATGCTCATTTATATATCTGCAAGGATCCCCTTCCTAGCCACCAAGACAACATTGAACAACCTACTCCTATTAATAACAATGTTGAAAGTATTATATACCTTAACACCAATGAAAAATTATGGTTAATATGACTAATGTGAAAAGATTAGTTGATTTAATTGACTCAAATGTAAAACCCACACATCACACCTCTCAACCATTATGTGTCATTCAAGACACTTCCCAATCCAATATCATGGAATCAAGGAAAGAGGAACCAATACCCATATAAGCACCACTTCCACATACATAAACTAATCATACCTCTCACACCATTGATATAACATATACTCTTCCTCAAAATTCCATACCATAAAGCAACATACCTCAAACTTCTAATAGTATTTATTCTACCTAATCATAAGAAATAACTCAACCATCACATCACCTAAAGTAACTCAACCTACTTGAAACCAACCATACCCTATCAACACAAGTTTAATGGTATATCCAACCCTTCTTCTTAAGATAACTTGAAACACTATCTACCTATATCTAAAAATCCTCATATAGGTTATGATGAATGGGATCCTATTACATAATTTTCCCATCTCCCATCTCAAATCCCATTATTAGAGCTAATGATAACTTCTCCCTACCATCGCAACTACCTAATGCAATTAGTTTTCAAAATTAACATCCCTCATCCTCCTCTTATAGGGCAAGAAACTACCTTATCTAGATTTGAATATAGTATATTTCAATAATGTGAATAGATGTTTATCCATCTTGATGAAATAATGGACACTTCCCTCTCACTTAAGTTACCTATCTCTTATATGATTCCTAAAGAGATATTTCTTAATTCAGATGATCCTCATTTATTCATTATCATCCAAATAGGTGATATCCATGTTAAGAATTTTTTAATTGATGAGGTTTAAGCACTTATCTTGCCTCACTTGACTTTATTGAAACCCTTGGATATTCTGAATGTAACCTCAAATGTACATGCAATACATATAAAAGATATGATCTAAGGAGAATGCCTCCTCTAGGTTGTGTTGTTTTTCCCATTACTATTCTTCCTATTACTATCCATATGAAATTTATGATCTTGAACTTTTCACTTTCTTACAATATCTTACTTGGTCAACCTTGGACTCATTATATGAGAGAAATCACCTCATACACATGCCAATGTATAAAATTTCCTCACAATGGATATATCTACAAGATCCAAGGGGACACAAAAAATTTGAATTTAAAATAATTCCAATAACATGGTGTCTTCAAAATACCCACCCTTGAACCTTTACCTAGTGTTCCATTCTGATAATCCCAACACTTCAACTATCCATTTAACTCCACTCAAGGTTATAATGGTCATCCCAAATTCATTGGGAATATTCCACATAAACTTTTAGACTTATATGATGATGATTTAGATGTGATAACCCTAAATATCAAAACTTATAATATTTCCCCTCACATCATTACCAACTTCCTCCTTATTTTCAAATTCAATCTTGTCAGCTACCTTCCAACCACATACCCATTACCTTAACCAAAACTTGACACTCTATTCATCATGCTTATTATGATGATACAATAATTTATACATTTACCATCAACTTTCATACACCCAAATATAATGATGGTTATGCTTTAAATGACCCATTTTTAGCTAGATTTGCTAAGCCAGAAATGTTGAAGTTTTTAGATATCACTTTTCTTTATTTTAGTCTTTTCATTTTGATTCTATCATTCCTTATTTTATAATACCTAATATTATTTTTCCCACTATTGTTCATAGGGTAGAGATGGATCACTCATATGGTACACCTCTAGTCACAACAAATTCTCTTAGGAGAATGCCCATTGATCATGACATGACATGACCTTATTATTTTTCTAGATACCATGCCCCTTACAGTCTGCTTCCTTTAGAGATGTTATTCATTATGCTTAGACATGTTGCACAACCAACCTCACATATATAAGATCTTATTCTAGTTTCCACTCTAGCTTCCCCCTTCCTTAGTGATGGCCTTCTTACCTTACTACAACTTGATCCCTTGTCTGCACAATGGGTATATCATCCTTATTTCAATATTCATAGAGTTGTTGGTCATTGGACCAAATATTTCCATTTATGTCATCATCCCCAGGCTTCTCCTTCCACCTCTTCAACTACTATACCCCCATAGTCTACTAATAAACATATTTTTTACTTTCATAGGATAAATAACCATTATTATACCCACTATCAAAGAATAAGTTATTATATCAACACATTACACCTAGCCACTACCTAGTCCAAAGATAAGACCCTACCTCCTCCTAAACTATTACTAAGATATATACCTAAATATGTGGAATTATATTGTCTTTAGCACTATTACAATACACATCATACCAATAAATGTTGATTTCTCTAAAAAAATATTCACAATTTCTCACAATCAACACCAACACCAATTATTTCCCATCTTATAGATCACCTGCAAAAGAAGGCTCATCTTTCTTTGTCAGTTTCACCTCCTTATAGTTCCACATATACCATTCCCATTGAGACACCCATTCCTCACCTTGATTATTCCATATAGGAGATACCACATTATGATATTGGGCTAGAGTCTAACAAGCCTAGGGAATTACTTAGACTACAGATGAGAAATAAACTGTATTCAATTAATATATGAAACCATATACAACACACATGTATTGGAATAAATTAGTTCATAATAAGCTTATAAAGGAGGGTATTTATAGGAAATACCCCTCACCAACCCTATACAATATTTTGACAAGTGTCATAATCTTATAAGGTGAGACAAATATTTAGAATACCTTAATAAACTTAACTAGATAAGGTGTGAATGAAATTAACCAGTGAAACTAGTTAGGGAGATAACCCTGTTCACACTTTATAGTAGAATTAGATAAGAAATAACCCTGTTCACAACAACACCCCTATTAAGTGCAACTTAGGAGGAGTGATAAATGTAAATATGCAAAACATAATGAATGGGTCCCAATAATAAGGCTTGATGAGGTGCTCATGTAAAAAATAATTCCCTCAAGCACAAGAGATAAGGAGAAAACCCATAGGAAAAAAATCCCTTATAAGAGGAAGGAAGAAAATTATAGACTTTCCTTGAAGTAGTGTTGAAGTTAAGTGTCTATGGATGCCAATCCATATTATTGAAATGTATGGATGTCAAATCACTACAATTATCAAGTGATTTAGGAAATGGTGTTGAATACAAGAATAATTCAAATGAAACATTGAATGCCAAAGAAATGGATAGTGAGATGAACCCAAGGAAGCATTTCCTAAACACCCCCCTGCCAAATCTAAAACTAGGAGAAGGTAGCAATGCATATCTCTACTAATATAGATGGCATAAATAGTGACTAATAAACACAAAGATGGTGTCACTAAACTAAGTTCACCAAGATGTGAAGAAGGACATCAAGGTGCAATGTATCCATAACATGGTCAAATAAATTATCCCTCAAATTGAATTAAAAACTAATGAATGTCAAGAAGTACACAAACCAAGATATGTATGAGGGGACACAACCACTACTCAAACATCACCCTATGATATTGATACAAGCCATAATAGATCTAAAACTATCTGAGACTTTCAATAGGTGATTTAGATGTCAAAGATACAAATAAGGAAAATATAACTAAGAAATATGCCAAGGAGACATAAAATGGTCCTTAGATGGGTTCTGATATACACATGCCTAATAAGATACCCATTTACAATGGAAGAGTAATTTGTTTTTGTGATGATAAAAATTATAAAAAAACTCAAGGCATTAAGAAAGGGTCCTTGATATGTGTCCATTGAAGAATGCATGCACTAAGAAAGGGGCCTAAAGTAGACATGAACTCTATAAAATTTTATTGAATAGAGGATGGTCCAAAAAAATGTGAGTATGTTGGATGAAGTTGATAATGATAATGGGACATGGAAACTAATTAGGAACACTGATGTGGAAAAATACAAGTTTTTTTGTAAGGGGGTCTAACCAACTATTAGACTGGACCTCACTCATTGGTCTTCATCAACAAGATGATGGGCTATAAAGTGCAGCGGTGTTTACTACCATGGGTGACCCAAAGAGATGGCCACATGTACAATTTTATTTTTGGCATGATAAAAAATTGATAAAAAAATTGATGTGCAATTTTATTTTTGTGCAAGAAAAAGTTACAAAAAAATTCATAGTGTAATTTTATTTTTGGCATGAGAAAAAATCACATAAAAAACTCAAATATGTAGCCAATTATACCTTGTGTTTAATTATCCATGCATGCTTTTCCTTATTATCTATGCGTTTTGAAAAGGTTATCACTTTGTAGTTGGTGTAGCTAGTGTTGTAGTCACTTAATAGAGGATTGCCCATGGTCAAATAAATGCAAACACACACAAAATGTGGAGACAAGTACACCAATATGACACCCCTAAAATCCACTAAAAGAATAACTCCCCTCAAGGAAACATGATTTAGCACTTTATATTTAGTGTGATTCTAATTTCCACTACTAAATAACATAAAGTGGACTTGACTTCAATGTTGTACAACTTCTCATGAAATGAGCATATACTAAAAGTACAATTTTAAAATAATACCAAGTGAAATTATCAGCACCACTGAGAATTACAAAAAATATTATGCACTTTCAAAAAAATAAGTTCCTTGATTCTAGTTCATACATAAAATTTATGCAACTTTAAATTTATCAAAATGAGGATGAGGTAATGACACCTTTGAGAATTTACAATTTTTAGAAAATCTAGACATTAAAATCTAAAACTATTTACATGAGTGTAGAGAGAAAAAAAAGTAGCCCAAATAAAAAATATCTCATAAAATAGAGGTCATGTTATCAATATATGGCCTTTTGAAGGAAAATTACAATTTCAAAAATGCCAATAGAGAGGGGTCCCATCCATATGTCCACTTTAGTGAAACTGTCACCAAATTTAGAAATCTGATAACTTTAATAGAATGGATTCTAAATGTAGAAAAAATCCACCATATTTATAAGTCTACCAATTTTAGAGGAAGCCACCAGATTTGACCAATTTTTTTCAAAAAAAATCATTTTTCATGTGGGAAAAATAAAAACATAGTCAATTTGGACTCTAGCCAGATTTGACCAACTCAAGCATGAAAAATGTTTTTTTTTTCAACAACCTTTTTGGTTGTGTATTTTTTTAAAAAAATTGATTTCTTTGAGAACCAACAATGTTAAACACCATAAATTTGAAGAAACCCAACAATTTTAGACAACCCAAATTTAATAAAACCCAGTAATTTTATTAGATGTTTGTGTGTTTTTTTAAACCCCAAATATGCAAACATTAGAGATTTTGTTAAAAACATGATTTATTATTATTATTAGAAAAAAAATTAAAAAATGTTGAATATTTGGGGAGGAGAGCAAGCCTCCCACCCATAGCCAATGGCTTGGAGGTTAGGGTGAAGCCCCACCAAGAGTCTTATGGCCTAGGTGTGGGGGTTGAACCCCTTCCCAAAGGTCATAGGCCAATGAGTGTAGGCCACAACCTACAATGTGGCCATCAACCTTTGTGGCTCAGCCAAGTAAATCATAGGCAAAACAAAATTGTTATGTTTATTTCTTTTTTTTTCAAAATTTTTGATATTTGATTTTTTTAATCAAAAAATTGAGTTTTTTCTATTTTTTTGTGTATTATTTTTTTATTTGCCAAAAAAATAAAGATAAAAATGTTTATATATATTTTTTTAAATATTAAAAATAAATAAAATGATAAGATTAGTGGGAAACTGAATCTTTTTAAGGGAGCATTATACAAACATAGATCTGATGGCCAAGAAAAAATGATTTTTAAATGGAAAGAACCCCCCAGATTCACTTGGAAGTCTACAACAAAGCCTTTAAAAAGAGAGCCTACTATGTCCAATTGGGATAAAAATAGAGATGGGTCTATATTTTTTTGGAAAGTTGGATGTGATTGTGAGCTCTGAATGGCTCCTACAACTCCAAAAATGAACCTACAAAAGAAACTCTCAAGAAGGAACCCCCTTAGAATCTGGTTATTCCTCTCATGTCTTTCTGATTCTCAGGACCATCTTATGGATCCAAGATAAGAGCATACTTGATGATAAGAAAACATAATAGATTTAATCCCTATTAGGATACACTACATATTTTAACTAGATATGGTACATTGTAAGATTGGGCTATAATCTAATAGGCCTAAGGAATTACTTAGACGAAGGAAAGAAGATCAAAATATGAAGAATAAATTGTATTCACTCAATAAATGAAACCATATGTAACACATGTATTGGAATGAATTAGGTCATAATAAGCTTACAAAGGAGGGTATTGATAGGAAATACCCATCACTAACCCTGTGCAAGATTATGACAAGTGTCATGATCTTGTGAGGTGAGATAAATATTTAAAACACCTTAGTAAACTTAACTAGATAAGGTGTGAATGGAATCAACCAATGGAACTGGTTAGGGAGATAACCTTGATCACACTTGAAAATAAAACTAGACAAGAAATAACCCTATTCACACCAACACATATTAATGTTACTCTTCTTTTTCACCTACATTTTTACTTGAGGTAATACAAAATAAAGTATTTGCACAAATTTCCATGAAGATTGATGAGACTCTAGATAGTATCATAATTCAACTTCATAGAGATGTTTTGGATGTTATGGATACCATTTATGGTCAAATATATCAATATTTATGAACACAACATGATTTTATTTCACATTATTCTATTTAATGATTTGGTTGGACTTTTGATCCATTCATATATTTTATATATTTTATTATTAGTCAAATTTGATTTCACTCATCTATTTTGCATGAAAAATTCTATTATGCTTTATGTGTTTTATATGGTTTTATTCTCTTTTGATTTTTTGTATGGATCCTTATTATTCTTTGTATGAATACAAAACTTATGTTTATGGTTTCACTTCTTTCATGGATTCTTTTATTTTATCTATAATTATTATTTTCTATCTTTTACACTCAAATCAAGATACTTATTATTTTGACTTGGTTATACAACCCCAATTACCTTAGTATTTTATCTTTACCATATGATCAGTTATAAAATAAGGATTTTCATTATACTACTACTATACATCGATCTATTTGGTTTTCCTTTCTTCCTTTGTTTCCTTTTCATATACTAAGTGTATATCCTGTTGAAACTTGA
Organism: Torreya grandis; assembly: GCA_037957365.1. Classification (NCBI taxonomy): domain Eukaryota; kingdom Viridiplantae; phylum Streptophyta; class Pinopsida; order Cupressales; family Taxaceae; genus Torreya; species Torreya grandis. Next base: position 4,258,339 of record JARHVA010000722.1, on the reverse strand, counting down.
GATTATATATTGGTTCATATGTAAGCCTAAGTTATATAGTTAGTCATATCTCTACTTACTTAGCCTCCTTTAACCAAAGTCTAAATCTCATTCATGTGTATCACTTTTATCACTCATGTTATTTATTCCAAATTAGTATGGAGGAGGAATCTCAAAAGCCATAAAAAGTTAAAATCCAAATCATTTAAACAAAAGGCAATGATTCAAAAGGCAACATATAATTCAAAAGTCTAATCATAGTAAAATATGTAATTTATTATCTGTAACACATATCCTATTTCTAATAAAAGGTCAAACTCCATATTTGTCCTCATGATAGAGTCAAGGTCCATTGGGGTATGGTAAGATAGTAGATTGGGTTAAGAGATCAAAAAAATCTATAGTCTACCTATTTTTTTTCACAAGTACCTAATCTTCATAGTAGATCGATGACTCTGTAAGACATCCTAAGGAATGGGGAACATCTGGGAAGGTAGGTCTATTTTAATTTCTTTTATATAAACTTAATGAGTTGATCTTAGTATCTCACCTATTTGCCTATATAGCTTTGTGATTATTGTGAGAAGGTATCCTTTATATTTTTATGGTCACTAGACTCTTAGTGTCTTTCTTTTTTTACTAATTATGTCTCCTATTTATAAAGGTTTTATCATAAATGCATATGTCATGATTTTTGCATTCCCTATTTCATTAAAATAATTCTAATATTTCCCCTTGAGGAATATTATTTATTTAACTAATCATTCATTCTAGTGTTTCCCTTTGGGAGTTATAGTGTAAGACCACTTATAGGACCAAAATCTCCTCACAAATTACCACAACAAAACATTTCCTTAGTTTTCATTTATTACCATTCACCTCATTGGTGTTCACCTTGTGAGTTGCACTGTAAGACCATAGATAGGACTAGGCTCTCATCTGAAATTACCACATTAAACATCATTTAAATTACTCCCACCTTTTTTTCCACCTCATTTGTATTCCATTTGTGAGTCTTAGTGTAAGACCTTAGATAGGACTAGACCCTCCTCAAAAACTATTCCAATAAATAGTTCATATTATAACTAAGTCACAACAAAATTACATTCTCCAAATTGGAGATAATTTGTGTTACATTATGTTTCACATGTTATTGGCATACTTCCCATCTTGATTTAGTATGTTTTATGCTTAATTAATAAACACTTCACTTTTATCTTCTTATTTTCCAATTTCATGTAAGTTTACAACCATTTTATTACATTACTCATACTTCCAATCTTGATTTAGTATGATTAATTTAATTAAAACTTACATTTTATTTTGGTTTTCATACTTCCTAGCTTGATCTAGTATGATTGATTAGATGTATTATTCATTTGTTTTTATACCATTGGTTTTCACATGTTTTCCAATTTATTACAAATTTTCATGCCTCCCAACATGATATAGTATGACTTTTATTTGTTTTATTTTTGTGCCAATATTTTACATGGTTTGAAAGCATTTTATTATATTTTACTTTACTATTTTGGTTTCTTATATTTATTCATCTTTTGTTTTTTACACATTTCCCATCATGATAGTGTGTATTACATTTTATGATTATTTATATTTTTCCAATTCATTTTTCCTTTTATTTTTAACCATTCATGTGTATCACATAATGATATAAAATAAAATATACATTACATATTTCCCATAGAATATATAACAAAAGTAAAATACATGTGCTAGAAAGGAAATATATCCATACATGAATCCACAAACAAATATAAATCATAGATCAAGAAATTTCCATATCAATACATATACAATGAGTTTTATATAATACAAGTAAAAAATAAAATATTTACATCTCTAAGGTTATGCTTCATCATGCCTATCCTATGGCCGAGCTATGTTACCCATGGATGCCTATGAATGACCCCTTTGAATGGTGCACTATAATGAGGTAGTTTAGGATATAAAAATATAAATATAACCTTATAAATTAGCCATATATTATTACACACATCCAAGTTCTATAGTGGTCTCCATATGATTGGATTGTTCCTTTGTCAATGCCTGTCAGGCTCAAGCCTCTCTATATCCTACCCCTGTAGATGGTTGTGAGCCATTTCCTCATGCATGTATTTATTGAGAAACCTCCCTAAAAATTATATTGAAAAATTTTAAATTATTTCATTATGATTTCATGGAGGTGTCTTGGTGAGTGGATGAAGTGCCTTGATAATCTATGTGATAATGACAAAGTGTGTAATGTGCTTGTCCTAGTGTGATTGAAGTATGCTTGGTTGATCTTCTATTTTGGCATGGTTATAGATGTTTAAGGATGAGTATAGAGTATTTAGGACGTGAAATAGGTTACTAAGATTTTTTATATGCTTTGAGTATTTGTGTACATAATTGTAATTGATCTAGTTGTCCATAGTTTTCATCTAGACACTTTGGGTCTGGTGGCATAAAATCTGAGTAGGCAGTTTGATGACATTACCATTACCACATGTGGATGAGTCAGGAATAAATGGTCACATGGGTTTTTTTATTTATTATGTCTAGTTTTTGTTCATTAAATCTTAGGTCATGCACCTAAGTGCATCAAAAGATATGCAAGTGCAAATTTGGGCTACTAGGTATTTTGACAATGTTTTCCCATACTTAGCATAATTTTCAATATGACAAGAAGAGTCAAGTAATATTTTTTATGTAATAATATCTTGAACATGTGTATTTTTTAAGATAAGGTGATCTTATGGGTCTTTTTATTTTTGTGCCTAGTTAATTTTTCACTAATTTTTAGGTCAAGCACTGAAGCATGACAAAAGATATGCATATTCAACATTGGCCTTCTAGATAAGTTTTTGACATAGTAGGATTTATGGTAGAAAATTTTGAGTGATAATTTTAATTTTTTTATATCTCACATTTATGAGGGTTCTAGGAGTATTTTTTCACATGGTTAGATTATCCTATGTGAGGAGATCATATGGTCCAAATATGAGAACATACCAGTGAGTGAGGTGAAAGATATAACTATGTAAAGTTGGCCTTCTAGGCAGATAATCAAAGTTCCCATTCTTAGTCATTTTTTAAAAATTTAAAGTTTGAGAAACATTGATATATCACATTACTCTAAGAATTTAGGAAGCAATGAGATGGTGCCAAGTGTTTAATGTTTAATGCTAAGCAGAGATAAATTCTTTCAAAGATCAATAGTGAGTAGGTGATCATACAAATAGTGATTGATGGTGCATATTAAATTAAAGAGGTAAAAGTGATAGTTTTTTATAATTTTTAAAGACCAAGATACATACAATATATCAATGGAGTGCATGAGGTCAAAGTTACTAGATTGCACGAGATGAGGTCAACATATTCAAGGTTTAACATTTGACATTGGTAGACTATGTGTTAAAGGTCAAGCTCATTATAATAAGATTGAAGAATTGTGATTGGACAAGCTGATAGAGGAAATGAGATTATATCAAAGTTTTCAAGGTTTAACTATGACCATTGACATTTAAATATTTGGTTTTTACAAAGGGAAAAACTAGTCTGTGGTATTTTTCCCATAACTTTTGATCTAGGATGAATTTTCTAATGGTATAAAAAAAAAAGATTAAAAATAATCCATGGTGAATTTAATTTACCTAATTTAAATATATGTAAGTGTGTATAGTCAAATTTATTAAGGTTTAAATTTGACTATGTGTTCATGCTTATTCTACAAGTGACCGAAGAAGAGTAGTTAATATTATTTAGATGTTGTTTCATTGTTTCATGGTGAATTATATATTTAGGAGTGTTGTATAATATATTATGATTATATATGTGGTATTTTTAGGTTTTACCAATTGATATTGAGTATGATAACTACTTAAGAAGTTGACTATGTTTATTGAATACACTAGAAGTTTGAGTGATCATGTTACAGGAGTAAATTGAAGGTGTTCTAAGCAAAATTGTTGAGTCTAATGAATATGGAGATATTTCATAAGTCTCAAAGAATTATGTGAAGGATTTAAATGTCATATTTGTCCCTTGATTAGATGTGGAGATTCATAATATATTGACTATATTTTGACTATGTATTATCAGTTTGAGTGGTCATCTTGAGTGAAACAATTTGAGGTGTATTGGTTTATGTTGGAGTATCTAAGGCACATGGAAATTTTTCATAAGTATTGGAGGTTATATACATATTATTTTTTCATGTGGTTATGTGATTAATTTTATTGTTTACTTCAAAATTTTGAGACTATGTTTCTTTTATAAAGACCTCAAGGAGCGAAGAGACCTAACTGGTAGGTGCAAGTATGGAGTTGGTGTTCTAGATGGAATGGACTCTTATGGGAGTAAGAAAGGGGATATTTGAGATATTTTTTTTATGTTCTAATAATTTTTAAATTAATAAGGAGGTCCAATTAGTCTCACATGTAATGTGTGAGTATGAAGGCCTAACTATTTTAGGTCTCATCAGGACCTAATGATGGTTTAGGGCTAATGAGACATTGGCTGATCTATGGATTATGTGGTTATTACATGTAAACTATATGAGGACATATTTAAAATGTGGAATAAGTGTGGTAGGAATATTTTCTAAACAAGATGGGTTCTACCAAGAGAGTCATATAAGTACAAGGCTTAATTGGCTTGTTTGAGTTTGTTGTCTTATTGTAGAGCCAAGCAAAGGAGATATCATTTGAAATAGAAGGTATAGGTTAATGTGGACTAGAAGAGAGTGAAGAGGATCATAAATTATTGTATAATCATGGTTCTAAAGGTGATCACATAGGTCATTAGACCTAATAAGCGTAGAAGAGGCAAAATGAGTGAGTATGCTCAAGAAGATGTTTGAGAGAGTCTTTATGGTAAGCAAAGGCAATGTGAAGGTTGTGTGTACCCATTAGATGGGTTGAATGATATATTAGGTTTAAGATGGTTTTTATTAGCTTTAGGTCATATTTTTGATGTCATAATAATGTTCTTATAGATATGAAGATTGAGTGTGAGTGAAGGTGAAGAGTGTTAAGTAGAGGTCCATCATCAGGTGTTTTAGACATCAATCCAAAGGTGGATGTGTTCATAGGTGTTGTTGTGGTATCTCAACATATAATGGGGTTGTATCCTCCTTGTAAGGTGAAACTTGATAAAATTATAGTTGTTATTATAGTTCAAATAGATAGTGTTGTAGCACCTTGTGGGATTTTATTCTCACTAAATAGGGATGGTAGTTCCTTGGTCAATTGTATCTGGTATTAATTACATCTTATCATTATAGGACTATATTATATCTTGTAGAGTTTAGTGGGTTTTATCCCCCAAGAGGGTTTCCCACATAGATGTTGTGTTGATGTGATGTATTCTCTTGTTCATGCTTTGGATGTATGTGATTTCATGTTTAAGTTACTAGATCAAGTTGATGGATGATGGAATGGTTTTGGAATTGAATGTGCATTTTTGTATACTAACCCCCCCCCACTATCAGTAGCTACTTCCAAAAATTGGTATTATAGTAAGTCCTTTGGAGGAAGCTTAACAACTTGAAGGAGATCCTAAGTAGCACAATATAGATAAACAATTGAAGAAATAAAATCAACAATGGAAGGTTATGATCAAGGCACTTGAAGAAAAAATATGTACTTTGAAGATATATTTCAAAGAGGATGAAAATGTTATAAATAATCTCCAGGTTCAAATAGTATATGCCAAGATAAGTTTGTGTTAAAAGTAAAAGGAAACCATGTTTTATAAAGAAGCTTGCCATACTAATAGAGAATATTATAGAAAGGAATAAGAATTTGATCTAGAAGTCAATCTCATGAGTGCACTTTGTGACCCAAAGGAGTAAAATAAGAGGATTCATAAAATGAGGAATATGATCAAAGGTCTTGAAGCACAAGTCAATTTTTTTTAGGGAAGTTTGTTAGGTTTGTCCAAGAAAGAAGAAAAGAAGTATCAAGAACAAATCAAGTCTATTGAAGAATAGGAATATAGATTGAAAGACATGGCCAACAAGGTCAAAGAGGATGAAGATAAGATAAATATTATTGAGTATTAGTTAGGGACTATAAATGTAAATTTTAAAGAAAAAGAAGATGAGTGTAATCAACTAAAGGTTGAAATGAAGTCATTGAAAAGTGAGTATGAGCTTATTATAGTCAAATTGGATAAGCCAGAAGAGAAGCATGAGAATCCTGAGTATGTCAAGGAGAATACAAGCTTTAAAAGTAATACAAGAAGGTCTGTTAGACAACCAAATGCTTTAAGGTGTGTTAGTTTATTTCATGGTTATTGTTATACATGTAATAAGTATGGTCATAGAGCCAAGGACTATAAAATGAGGTCAGACAAGTATGGACATTCATGGAGCTATGATAGAAGGAGTTTTTGGCCAAATCTTGATCACATTTCAAATCTATCAAAAGTTACAAATGATGTTATTTGTTTCAATTTTGATAATAATGGACATATTTCTAGATTTTGTCCAAATGGTGTTAAGAGATCTTCAAGATATAGAGCTCCTAGAAGGTTTGAGAAAGGACAAACTCAAGTATGGAAACCAAAGGTAATGATTTTCAATTTTTCTAGTCATAATGTTGATAATAAAGTTTCTCTAGAAGGCTATGTTGTAAATCAGGGTAAGCTCAAAGATCAAGTAGGTAAGATGGCTGCAAAAGACAAGAAGAGTCAAACTATGGTATGAAGACTTGAGGTAGTAAAGACTAAGAATACAAACCCTATTGAGTCCAAGAGACTTGATGGATTATTTTTCAAGGTGGAAAAAGGATCAAAAATGAAGGAAATTCAAGAGTTTATGTTTTCAACATTTGTTGATAAATTTGAAGTAAAACATCCATTCAAAATTAATTGAATAATGAGGCAAGACTGCAAGACAAAAAAAGGATATGGAGATATGGGAGTATCTTAAGTTTTGGGAATTTTAGTCTCGTTATGTCAAAGAGGTGTCTCTATCTAGGCTTCAAGGAGACACTTGTCAATCAAAGGAAACTTGGTGGCTATTAGATATTATTTGATGAGAAAGTATGAAAATAAGGTATGTTTGTGTATTTCACTCACACACACACACACACACACACACACACACACACACACACACACACACACACACACACACACACATATACACACACACACACACACACACACACACACACACACATGTATGTATATATATACATATATGTGTGTGTGTGTGTGTGTGTGTGTGTGTGTGTGTGTGTGTGTGTGTGTGTGTGTGTGTGTGTGTGTGTGTGTGTATGGAGAAAAGAAGATTGTGAAGAATCTTAGTGGTCCTATCTTGAGAAGGAGTTATATTTTTTATCATGGTTTGGATACTCTAGTAGAAAGGTGAGTTTTAAATGTATATTTTCATATTTGTTTGTGGTAGATGCCAGGTGAGCCTATAAGTTAAAATCCCTTCTTCTAGGCTTATGTTCTAGATCATGCTAAGCCTATTAAAGGCTTATTGAACAGTTGTGTATGCCATGGAAGTTCATATTATTTTGAAGATAAGGTGTCTTTATATGAGTATTGATTGTTATTGGATAGTATTTTAAGACTTGTTGAATATGTCATGTTTCAGGTGAAGCATGGAGTTAGGGGGAGATTTTTAATTGGTCAGGTCCTAGGATTATAGGACTGAGTAGTTAAATCTGAGAAAGAAAGTATGAAGATTTTTTGTGTGCTCCTAGATTTATCTATCTTATTACAAGTCAAAAACCATGATATAGGAAGTCAAGATTCCCAAAGGTATGGAAGCTAAAATCTTGGTCCAAAAGTGTGTGATTGGTGTCTCCAAGTGTGTAATAAGTTTCATAGGTGTGCATTAACTAGAAGGAGGTTTGTTCACCCTATTTATTTTTGAGATTCTAGGGTTTTGGGCTCTACTAAAAATGTGGGTTTTATTATAAATTAAGGTTATATGATTCTTAATAGGTTTAATGTTTAAAATGGGTTATGAAATCAAGCTTCATAGAGATTTGTAGGTTTGTGATTCTCAAATTATTCATTTTTTTATCAATATGGAGGGCTAATTAGGTAGTTGGTTTGTGAAGGAATTTTTTTGTAGAGGATGAGATAGGTGATGTAAATTGATGTGATTGAGGTGGAATATGAGAATGCTATAGATTTGAATTTTTAGGTCTTGAAGTTATGTCTACAAAAAATTGTGGGCTCTGTAAGTTCAAGGTAGGGTTATAAGGAGGCTAGACAAGCCTAGTATGAAGAAGAGTGATTTTTGATCAAATTATCCAAAATAGAAAGGCATGAGTTTTTTCAAGGTCAGTTCTCATGTTGTTTTTCTGCATGTTTCCTCTTTGGTGAGTGGCATAAAGTTCTATTGATGGTTCTTGTGGTAGCTTGAGAGAATGCTAGTAAGCATATGTGTTGGCTCTTCATGGTGTGTGGAGATCTAAAGATGCTCAAAAGATGAAATGACTTATATATCTTAGGGGGAGTCCCTTTAAGATGTTTTTTGGTTATTTACATCAGATTATAATGGTTTTTGTGTGTTCTTTATTCATTAGTTGTAGTGCTTGGTTGAAGACAGTGTTGGCATAGAGAAAGAAGAGGTTATCAAGGCACGAAGAAGTAGGCTCAAGGTAAGGGAAAGTTTGTATCATATTTATAAGGTGGTCCTCTCTTGTTGGTGGTATTTTTAGGTCCTAAATATCATATTGTGCTCACTTTATCACTATGTCAAAGGGGGATAAATTTCTTGTTGTGAGAGTGCTTGAAAAGAGAGAAGGAAATTGAGTTGTATATTGATATATGATGGTTATTGACATCAATGAAAAAGGGGGAAATAAATAGATAATTTTCAACGATGTCATGTAGGTGTCTTGATGAGTGGAGGAAGTGCCTAGATAATCTGTGATAATGACAAAGTGTGCAATGTGCTTGTCCTAGTGTGCTTGAAGTATCCTTGGTTGATCTTCTATTTTGGCATGGTTAGAGATGTTCAGGGATGAGTATGGATTGTTGAAGATGTTTAATAGTTTCCTAATATTTTTATATGCTTTGATTACTTATGTGCAAAAGTTTAATTCATCCAGTTTTCCATAGTTTTCATCTAGACATTTTAGGTCTAGTTGCAAAAAATTTGAGTAGGTAGTTTGATGGCATCACCATTACCACGTGTGGATGAGTCAGGATGAAATTGTCACATGGGTTTGTTAAATATTATTATTAGTTATTATGTGTTAAATATAAATTCATTCACCTAAGTGCATCAAAATATATGTAAGTACAAAGTTGGGTTCCTAGGCATTTTGATATTGTTTTCCCATACTTAGCCAAATTTACAATATGGCAAGAAGAGATGAGTAAGATTTTTGATGTAGTAACATCTTACACATGTGGATGTTTTAAGAGAATGTGATATTATGGTTTTTTTCAATTTTGTGCCTAGTTTATTTATGCTAATTTTTAGGTTAAGCACTAAAGTATGGTAAAAGATATGCATGTTCAACGTTGGCCTTCCAAACAAGTTTTTGACATAGTTGGCTCTATAGTAGAAAGATCTAAGTGAGAATTTTAATGTCATCATATCTCACATGTGTGAGGGTTCTAGGAGTAGTTTTTCACATGGTTGGATTCTCCTATGTGAGGAGATCATATGGTCCAAATTTGAGAACATGAAAATGAGCGAGGTAAAAGATATGACCTTGAAAAGTTGGCCTTCTAGGTAGATAAACAAAGTTCCCATAATTAGTCATTTTTACACAAGTTAAATTTTGATCAACATTGAAAAAGCATGTTTCTTCAAGAATTTAGGAAGCAATGAGATGGCGTCAAGTGTTTAATGTTTAACATTGAGCATAAATAAAGATCAAGCTTCTTCAAATGATCAATGGTGCATATTAAAGTCAAGAGGTTAAAGTTTTAGTTATTTATCATTTTTAAAGACTGATCTACATATAAAATATCAACAGAGTATATGAGTTCAAAGTTACTATATTGCATGAGATGAGGTCAACATGTTCAAGGTTTAATGTTTGGCATTGGTAAACTATATGTTGAAGGTTGAGATCCTTATAATAGTAGAAATGGAGTGTGATTGGCCAAGATGAGAAAAGAAATGAGATGATATCAAAGTGGTCAAGGTTTAATTGTGACTATTAACATTTATATATTTGATTTTTTTAAAGGGAAAAATTAGTTTATGGTATTTTAAACATAACTTTTGATCTAGGATGAATTTTTTGATGGTATAGAAAGAAAATATTGAGGTCTCCATGGTGCATATAATGAACCTAATTTGAAGATCTATAAGTGTGAATAGTCAAAGATATTAAGGTTAAAAGTTGACTATGTGTTTGTTCTTGTTCTATAAGTGACTTGAGAAGAGTAATTGAGCTTATGTAGATGTTATTTTGATGTTTCATGGTGAATTATCTATTTAGTAGTGTTTTAGACTCCATGAGGATGATTTTTGTGGTATTTAGAGGTTTGACCAGTCTATCTTGAGTATGAATATTACTTAATAAGTTGATTGTGTTCATTGAATACACTATAAGTTTAAGTGATCATGTTGTAGGAGTGAGTTGAAGGTAATCTAAGTAGAATTGATGAGTACAATGAATATGGAGATATTATATAAGTATAAAAGACTTATGTGAAGGATTTTATTACCATAGTTGGCCCCTAATCAGATGTGGAGAGTCATAATAGATTGACTATATTTTGATTGTGTATAATCATTTTGAGTGGTCATCCTAAGTGAGATATTTTGAGGTGTGTTGGTCTTTGTTGGAGTGTTTAAGGCACATGGAGATGTTGCATAGGTATTAGAGGTTATATCCATATGGTTTTGTGAGTAATTTGAGTGTTTTCCTTAGAAGTTTGAGAAAGCGTTTTTTGTATAAAGGCTTGAATGAGAGAGGAGACCTAATTGGTAGGCCCAAATATGGATTTTGTGTTCCAAATGACATGGATTATTATGGGAGTAAGCAAGGAGATATTGGAGATATGTTTATTGTGTTCAAATCATTATTAAAGAAAGAAAGAGGTCCAATTAGTCTCACATGTAATGTGTGAGTATGAAGGCCTAACTATTTTAGGTCTCACTAGGACCTAATGATGGTTTGGGGATAATGAGGCATTAGCTGACCTATGGAGTATGTGGTTATTACATGTAACATGTATGAGGATTTATTTCAAAGGTGGAACAAGTGTAGTAAGCATATTGGTTGACCAAGATGGGTTATACCAAGAGAGTGGTATAAGTACAAGGCCTAATTAGCTTGTTTGAGTTTGTTATCTTGTTATAGAGCCAAGAAAAGAAGATATCCTTTGAAAGATAAGGTATAGGTCAGTGAGAACTAGTAGGGAGAGAAGAGGATTAGACATGCTTTTTTGAGCATGGTGCTGAAGGTGATCACATAGGTCATTGAACCTAATAAGCCTAGAAGAGGCAGAATGAGTATGCTCAAGAGGCTATTTGAGAGAGTGTGTATGGTGAGTGAAGGCAAGGTGAAGGTTATGTGTGCCCATTTTATGGGTTTAAGGATATATTACGTTTTTGATAGTGTGTATGACTTTTAAGTCATATTTTTTATGTCATAATAGTGTTCTTGCATATTTAAAGATTAAGTGTGAGCAAAGTTGATGAGTGATAAGTAGAGGTCCATCATCAAGTGTTATAGACATCAATTTGAAGTTGGATGTGTTAATAGGTGTTGTTGTGGTAGCTCAAAATCTAAGGGGGTTGTATCCTCATTACAATGTTAAATTTTCTAAAAGTTTGGTTGTTGTTGCAACTCAGCTAGATAGGTGTTATATCACCTTGTGGGATTATAGTCTCACTAAATAGGGATGGCAGTTCTTTGATTAGTTGTCATTGGTCTAAATTGGATCTTGTCATTATAGGACTATAGTCCATCTTATAAGGTTAATTTGTGTTTTATCCCCAAAGAGGGTTTCTCATGTATATGTTGTGTTGATGTGATGTATGCTATTTTTCATGCTTTAGATGTATGGGCTTTCATGTTTATGTTGCTAGATAAAGTTGATGAATGATGGAATGTTTTTGGAATTGAATGTGCATTGTTGTATATTGATTCACCCACATTTTATTAGTTACTTCCAATATAGTCTAAACTAGCTAGCATAAGTTGGGGAATATGGTACCACATGATCTACCAAGGTGGATGGCTCATAATATAACAACACCCCATCCAAAATATCACGGTGTGCAACCACAATCATGGATCCCCATATAAACTCCTCTAATATAGTACCTATAAAACAAAAACCAATTATACATCATATCTCATGTATATATATCTCAAATCATATATATATATATATATATATATATCACTAAATACATAGATGATAATATAATTAGTGATTTATGTCACAAACTTAAAACAAATCAAAACTTTTCTCACCAATGCTAGTATTGCCAACCAGGTCTCCCCATCAACTTGACCACTAAGCATCTCCTCTATCAGTTGCATTTACATAAGTGAAAAACTAGGAGTCACCACCTAAGCCCATCATGATCCCCTCCTTAGTAGCCTCTCTATTGACTAGTTATGTCCCATAACCACTGTAGGATCACCATGTGTGATTTCTCATGATTGTGTCCCCTATCATTGATGGTGTCTTTATCTTTGATGAGCTCAAAGTAGTTTATATCTCCCCTATTATGGATCCACTCCCACATCCATATCCATAACATCCTTATATATAGGCCTCACCACCTCTTTCTACTGTACCTACCCTATCCATGATCTCACCCATTAAGGCCTAATCATAGGTATCTTGATAATCACCCCTACACATCCTCTCCCTCTCAAATCTCTAGCATGCCATACCCAATATGTAGGCACTACTAGAGGGGTTGCTAGATGTGGTAGGCTTGGTTGCCTAGGTATATGAACCACTAGATGTGGCTCCACCCATGAAGTATAGTGTCTCATGATATGAATGCATTCCAAAATAGACACAATAGTCACCCAAGATGACCATATGGCAAAAATGTTAGTGTAATATTGCCACACTATTTGCCCTTATGAAATAGTCTATAAAGCTATAACATAAGGCATGGCATGCACTACATGATCTTACTTCCATTTCAAAACTTGAGGTAATGTATCATCAACCACATGGCGTAACCCATCTGATCGATACATTGGGAATATATCGTATATCTAAGCACTTAGTAAAATAATGGGGTCCATCATCTTCTACCCTTAGTTTAGCATCCCATTCATATTTTACATGAGTTGTACCTAAATGATAGACCCAAGATTTTACAATACACCCTACTCTAAGATGGACTGACAAAAAGCTACCTTATACAATAGTACCTTTCCATCTGACTTATGACACAACACTCATGTTATTGCAAGTCCTATCAAGGATTTTTGGATGTCTATAATGGCTGAGATATAAACATCAATAAAATTCACATGTAATGCAAGATACTTCCTATCTAAGCCTATATCCTAATGGTCTAGGGTTTACCTCTTATCCTCCATCTCTAGTGCATCACATATAACTAGAGTCCCAACAATAAGAAATCTAAGCAAGGCATGAACATCCTCCAAGGTGATGCCCACCTCTATCATGTACCCCTCCACCTCCCATTGGAAAGTGTTGGTAAGTTTCTCCCATGCTCCTAAGAACATGATAACTAAATCAACACTAAGTGGGATCTTCCTCATCTCCATGATGCCTCTAAATTATAAGGCAACCAATTGAGATTGATCTATGTCTGATAGCCACTCTAAAAAATATGATATCTAAGATGCATCCACCAGGCCCAAAATTTCCATCACCTCTATAAAATATCAAAAAATAAATAATGTATTAAATCTTGATGTCATAATAATAAAATAAATTCTTAAATATTCCCGAAACACTAAAAAGTAACTGCTTTATCATCTTATTTCTTATTTGTCCTTTTTCCTACATAGTCAACCCCTTTAATATTAAATCAACCATGTCACCTCTTTACCATACTAAATCAACCCTCTATTACATAGTTTGCCCATTCCTATAGACACAATTAGCATTTTTGATATTAATTCAGCCCTTTCCTATCATTTGCATACTATATCAACCCTTTACCATGTAGTCAACCTCCTTTAATAGACTGTATCAACCACCTATTACATATTACATCAGCCAAAAAGTACTATGTCAGCGATATCTCCTTTTCTAACTAGATTAGCTCTTTGTTACATAGTTATCCACCTACAATGAAACTAAATTGACCCAATTCTATGTAGTTAGCCACCTTGACTTCTCTCACCCTTTCAAATTGAGTTGGTAAGGCCAAATCTATTCTTAGTGTATGACAACTTTTCAACCATTTACTATAAATTCCTTAGGCATCTATTGGTCTAATTCTTTCCCACCTAGTAACCCATTGTACCCTATTTACATTTTTCCTGACATTTTTTTAGTATCTAACTTAATTTCAATTAAAATTACTACAAAAAATGAAATTAATACATTGATTACCTGAGATACACTGACTGTGGCCACTAGGCATCCTCCACATTGTAGTCGTCACCTCCTCACCATGGTCACTCTCTAAGTTCAACTGGGTCTCTCAAAGAAATATTTTTTTTAAAATAATATAAATAATAAATGAATTAATTTTCACCCTATTTATATTTACTATTCAAAATTATTTACCTATCAATTATTTATAACCAGAATTTATTTTTTTCCCATAACTTTATTTCTATCACTTTATCTAAACTAAAAGATGTTCTAGAATCTTGACATCGTAGAGAATTCTTCCACGTATTACATGTATATTTTTCATAAATTTTGATTTTTAACTTATTTTACAAGTTTTCCTAATGTTCCTTACATTGGAAACCTTCACATTTATCTCATTTTCATCCTCTTTTACAACACTAAGGTAAGTAAAGGTATGTATTTTTTTATTTTCTCCTTTTCTTTATCTTATTCACTTCATACTACAATTTACTTAGCTTAACATTGTGTGTCACTATGTTCTCTTCCTAAAATACCATCCCATGTTGAAATTGCATAATACATAATAAACTTCAAGTGGGGCATATGTATACACAATATTTTTAAACTTTATCAATTACTAATGCTTTTTATCTTACAAAAACTCATCGAGTCTCAATATATATAAGTACACGCCTTAAAGGGTGCACTTAAAAAGGGGTGGGAAGACCATTGGGGCTTCACAATATTGTTGTCTCCTATACCAACATAAACCTCTCCTATACATTTTCCCAAGTTTTGACACCTCCTTTACACACTCCTCTAAGCAATTCACTACCTCAAACATCCCCTGCCAAATCTAAAACCTATTTTTGTCATTTACCAAATAAAGTAAACTTGGTTGACCTTGTACTTAAAATATAAAGCATGTTATGGGATTATGTTAGCCTTGGTTGACCCAATCTAGGACATAACTACTTTATTTATTAAATAATAGGGCCAATTGGTCTAACTCTATCTATTAAAATTGTAAAGAGTTTAGGGTTATATCTGACTATACAAACACATCCTTTTTTACATTTTCATTAGAGAAAGATAGAGTTAATCACTTATTTTCACATTTGATTATCCACCATTCTACTTGAGAAGAATATTGTCTTGTGGGAGAAGTATTTTAGATGCATAGGATAAGTCATGTAGCTTAAATCTGACCTATCTTTGTTTTTCTTACAAACCACAATAACCTCTTATGAAACACCTTGGCCAAGGGAGAAATTGAGGCTCGATGGGTTTATCTTCAAGGTAAGTATTCATAAATATTTCACTTATTTATTAAGTAGATAAATTTGCATTTGTTATCTTATGAATATGTTTCTCTCTCCATACATTAGGATTACCTTTACATTGAATTGAGTAGAGTTATTCTTTGTATGTTTACTTTTATGTTTTTACTTTACTTTGTCAATTACTTGTGATAAGAAAACATAGGACCTAGCTAGGGTTATTATGTAGTATTTATTGAATAGATGATTGGGAACTCTCTTTAGTGATATTTTATGGTAAGGAACCCCTTAGTAAGGTCTAGTGGATCCATATTGATCATGACCTCAATTGTATAAATATACCAACAAGTCAAAGGGATAGTGTGATTTATTTTCTCAGAGATAAGATTGATTTGTAGATCAACTTCACTTTCCCTTATATATAGATGCCACTCAGCTAGTGATCTCCCAATGAGCTAAATACCTAGAATCCCAAGCCTCATAAAGAATTAATTTGATAATAACTAAGCTCCGCAGCATGAGCTCTATTTTTTATAAATTAATGACTACAATATAGAGAGTAAAAAAGAGGAAGATATAATATGACACTGGTAGAGGATTGGTCTTAGAAGAGAGGTAGGATGTAATTTCATTATCAAGGATAAACACCAAGAAACTTGGTTAATCTTTGTATAATGAGGATTTCAAGGCCTACTTGCAAGTAAATATAGAAGCATTAATAGAGCTTCATGAGAGAATAAAATAAGCTAGACAAGAATTATAACAAGAACTTGAGAAGGTAAGGGAACAAAAAAAAATTATTCATGTTCTTAGGGAAGTTTAATGTGGTATACATAATGTTTCTATGAGGATTTATAAGATTTTAGAGATTATTGGCTCTATGAAGGATGAATTTTACCCTCATATAGTTAAAGTCATCAAATTATTTAATTATTTTAAAGAACATGAAAATAAATTAAATTTCCTTATATTGTATACAACCAATAAGGTTTTCAGTCATCTTGATTTCATGATACTATTGGAAGTGGCCAATGCCCTAAATATGGTGGTCATTAGGACATCAAAATTTAGATAGTGGGTATTAAGTGTGCAAGCCTTGATTCTTAAATTGGTAGAGCTTGAAAAATAAGTCCTACAAATTTTGGATCAGTTGACACTTTATTAGGTCCTTGATTCTTCAAGTAAATAAATAAGCAAGGCCAATTTTGATCAGCTACTATAGTAAGAGATATCTCATTTTGAGCAAAATATTTAGGGACGTACATTAGAAGAAATTAAACAAGATTTAGGATTTGATAGAAAGAAGGTAATAGAGGTGGAGATATTTTGGGTGGAATATATAACCACCAAGACATAACATGCATAGTTAATTTCAAAGGTTACTAAAGTGCATATACCCTCCCTTTTGAACATGGATATCACAAGGTCACAACATAGCATTGGTTATAAGCACTCTCAGGATTTGTAAGTAAAGAAGCAAGTTATAGTTGGGTCTTCTAGTTCAGCCATTCCCTCCACTATTGTTCCTCCAATGACTATCAGTTTAACCATGATAATTACATAGACTAGTAATCCTTATATTATACAATTATTTCTATATGTTTCTTTGTATGTAAATTAATAGTGTAACTATTATCACATAGATTTTTCACCATTCCATGATGTGGTAGCTTGATGTGTAAAAAATAATGATACAATGAGAAAACCTCCAAGTTGTGAATTGAGGTTAACCTCTAGATAAGTCTGACTTCCATTCACTCAATCCATTATAATTGATAAAATGTCAGTTTTATAGAAATTCCACTCCTTTAGTGTTCTTGCTCCTAAACTAGGGTTTGACTAAGAAAAAAGTTTGAGAATAAAACTTGCAAAACTAAATATGGTGATTGAACCAAATATTTTTTAGTGGATTTTAATTATTTATTTAGTGTTCTTGCTCATAAACTAGTGTTTGACTAAGAAAAATGTTTGAGAATAAAACTTGCAAAACTAAATATGGTGATTGAACCAAATATTTTTTAGTGGATTTTAATTATTGATTTAGTGAACATAATAGAATAGAGAATATATTGAAATTTATTTGAGCACAAACTCATGTAAATGATAAATCAGAGGCAATATTTTGTTATTTTTCACAGAAGGGAAAAGATTCTTTTGTTTTAATGAAAAAACATTTTATAAGGGTATAAAATACCATAAATGAATTTATTGTTACTAAAATAAGAATTAAAATTTCATAAATATTGAAATAACTTGCATATATAGGGATTTCTTAGATAAGAAAGGTAAAATCTTCAATTTATTTCATTCTCTAGGTTACAGCTTGTAGAAAATAAATTTAATATGTAGAAATATATCACTAACATCAAAAATATGGATTGGGATATGGGGTCTACCCATATTTATACAAAAATATCATATAGATGAGATGTAGTTTTAAAAAATTCAATGCCCAATAGAAGGAATCATGCAAATCTAAAACTTCATGCAACATATGCATGATCCCATATTTGTGACATCCTTGACTTGGTAAAATTGTTTGGAAGAATGCATGCAAGAGCTGGACATGATATTTAACTTGTGATGGTGTGGATAGACTTGGAAAAATACTCATAAAACACCTTGATTCTCATCCATGTAGCTACAAAAACTCTTCATACAAATGGGTGGCACCCAAAAAATAAACTCAATGTTTAAACATAATATAACTTATAAATAATTCAAGTTACTTTTTAAAAAACTATAACTTGAAAATTACAAGTGAGAATTTTACAACTTGTAAGTCATGTCACTTTGTCAAAACTAAATTTTTAATTTTTAATGTATTTTTTTAACTTTAAGTAATTATAACTTGTCAAAATGAAAAGTGTAATTAACAACATTGTTTTTTACAGTTTCCAACCTATCAAAAATATGAAGTGTAAATGCATGTGTCTCTTTCTCAAAAAGAGCTATATAAAATCTATTTGTAATTTCACAATATACAAATTTACAATTTTTTTACAATAATGAAATTACAAAACATGAGAATATTTTTTTTTAAAATATTTAATCAATTTCTAACACTTCCTCTACCTCTTTGTCTTTCTTGGCCTATAGCTTCTGGACATATGTATCAAAGGCATTGAAAATATCTTAGATTCTATCTTCATCAACTCCAAAGGAGTAAAGGTTGGTGATCTCACAATATGTTGATGTTTCAAAAAGTTCCCACCTTAAAGCTTTGATTTCCTGCATCTCTTTACCCATCTTATTCAATGTATTTTGATACCTGATGTAGTGGTGGATAAAACTTAAGGTAAATATTGTATCTTTTACAAATTATTTTTCAACTAATTATTTGAATTTTCTATGAACCTCTTCTATCGAAAAGAGGTTATCGTCATCATATATTAGTTTTAATGACAATTTACTCAACATTTCTTCAATGTCATATAACATATCAATAACATTGTCATGTGCAACCTTGGATTTGTGTACAACTTCTATGAGTAACTTTGTTTTGAATTGTATAACTCTATATAATTCCTCATGTTCCCCATCATTTTTTAGTATCCCTTCAGTAAGGAGGATGTCTATATCAATAGAGTATACAACTATCAACTTGGGATAATATAGATTCAAGCTTTGTATTTCCCATCATATTTATTAACTTATCCTCTCAAAGAGGTCCTTCTTTCTTTGATAACTATATAATGGTCCATTCTCATAGAAATAATCTTATTTCCCTTGGAAATTATTTCTTATGACCATTATTTAGTATCCCTTCCCATGTTTACAATTTTAATCACCACATCTATTGTTACCTAATCTTTGGTTGATTGGCTATGCTGACTCAGGTTATACCAATGATCCATTGGGATTTATAAATATGTTTAGTGCATCTGTGAGTTGATCAACCTTATTTTTAAATTCATCTTTAGTGACCTTGTCACTATTTATTCTCTCAAAGAGGGAGTTTATGCCATATTGAACATCATGTTTTAACCCCTCACTTATTGGGCATCCAAGGTGAATCTTTGAAATCTAATAATCCCCCACCACAATATTTTCCTTTGGTTTGTCATATTGGGGGACTAAAATCTCAACATATCTTTCCCATTTATCATCACACAAAATTCTAAAGAATGTCTAGGGAGTAAACTTAGACTTTTTCTTCATATTTAAAAGGCCAAAGTCTAATGTACTTATGGAAATCATTTGATTTCACTTCTTTTCCACTATTTATGCTATCCAACTAGGGGTAGCATTTTTATACATAGATATTATCACCTAAGAATTAACAACTGAGGTTACTGCACTAATAGGCACTATGATAAGTGTGGAGTCCTATGTGGATGCTACCATTGATTGCTTAGGATATACTTGTGGAATTTCATATCCATCATTAGGTTATAAATCCACATTTGCATCAAGAGATTGTGTTTATCCTATCTCTACTAAAGGTGTTTGGGAAACTATAGAAGTGGAAGAGGTGGGGGAAATGGAGATAACTATGTCTATTAGGGGTGTGGAAGATGGAATTGATACCATTGAGGGAGTAGACACAAGGATAATGAACTTAAGAACTGGTGGAAAGGTGGAATCCAAAGAATTAAATGAATTGATTAGATGAGTTGTTCCACTTAGTGTTGGTAGGGTAGGGAAGATGAAAGGGGATGAATGATAAGCATTATTTACCATAGGAGTTAGGATGGCCAATGGAATTGAAGTTAGGATGACTGAGTCCACAATTATGTACTGCTAAGTGGTGTTGGAAATAAATGAGAATGCAACAGAAGGAATTATTAATGGAATAGAAAAAGGGAGTGAAATGGAAGGAAGGAGTGAAATTAGGGAAAGGTAAAGTTGATTATAAACTTGATTATCCACTTATGGGGGACTTTGAATGTCTACTTGACTTAATTACATTGGTTGCAATTGACTTATTATGGTATGTAAAGTGGTGGGAATGAGAGGTAGATTGAAAACTAGAGATGCAAGGGGAGTGGAAAGAGGAGGTAGAGGTGTTAGAGCTTAAAGAATAATATAAAAATGTGGTGGGTGAATAATATAAATCAAGGTTGTCACTATGATAGATATTGGGGTAGAATTGGTGGATGTTTTTGTTGTAGTTGTGTCCTTAAATGAGATAATAATTGGTTGGTATGTAACTACCCCATCCTTACTATATTTTCCCTTTTTGGCCTTATTTTTCTTCTTTTTATGGTGATGGATCACTATCCCTTCTAATTGTTTCCCTATTTTTCCATTGGTACCCTCTACTGATGAAGGACCCTCTTCCTTGAGCTTCAATAATTTCTCTCTTATACCCACTATATATTTTGTCACTTGAACCCCTTTACTTCTCAACCAATTGATCATTTTTTTGATCACATGGTATATTCTATCAATCAAAGAGAAATATTCAAGATCTAACCACCTTATTTGTAGAAGGGGTTAAGTGATGATATGTTTGTGGTAGTTTGGGCCCATTGGGGACTCATCATCCACCAATTCATATGGGACTGGTGCCAAATCATAATCTTTGACTTTTTTTAAGGTCATTATAGAATGGTCCTTCATTATGACCTTCTCTTCATCTTCTAAGTCCTCCTAATAATCCTCAAAATATTAAACAAGGGAGTATGTGGAAACTCCCAGTGTGTTGGTGATGTTTCCATAAACATCAAAGAATAGCTTGGACTCCAAAGTTCTTAAGGTCACTTTCCACATTTATGCCTCAACACACTTGGACTTGAGGAGGGAGGGGCATATGTATCTAAAAATAGTAATTAGGAAATGAATTACCAACATGTTCTTACTAGAAAGGAGTTTATGGGTCTCAACAAGTTGTCTGACTAACTCCATCAATGCCCATTTGTCACTAGCATATTTGGGGAGTGTATAGGGGTATCCACTAAATTTGCTTACCTTGATATATGAATAGGTGGGGAATTAAATGAAATAGGAGCCCCATTTGGTGATCTCTACAACTACTACATCTAAGAATATTTTTCTCCCAAACTCTTTATCAATGATGATGATGATGCAATAGATGAATGCATAATTAACTCTCCTAAAATGTTGTCTACTAGCCTCTAATGTGAGGTTAGGATAGTGGTTATATACTCTACTTATCTCACCAAATATTGTATTGAGGATTTGGAAATATCTCCCTTTTGCCAAAATGTATACAAGGTAAAAATTCATCAAGAACTTTGTATTTGTTTTCACTTTCATCAATTGCTTATGGAGGAAGTCTCTAATAAGCTAAACCCAATGGTTGTATTGGGCATTCTGATGGATGAACCAAATGTACTAGTACATACGCTCCTAGAATATCTTAACATTAGGAATACTAATAATCTCATGTAACCATATTATAATATCCCCCACTACATCCTTGAAATCAATTCTTGCTAATTTTTTTGGCAATCTAGTGGAGGCAGCCTTAGGGGATTTAAGCCATTGTTTGTTAATATTTTTTTGACACCCTTCTCTATTGTCTTGAAATAATTGATGATATTTCTCTAGAGTTATGTTGATATATCTCTTGAACTTTTGTATTACAAATATTGAATTAATGAAATTAGGGTCTATATTCAAAATCTTTTCCCCTTTGTCATTCACAACTTCTCTTCTATTAACATCATAATGTTGGGTTAGTATTAGCACCAAATCAGGGATTTGGATGATTAGTATAACTTTTAATACCTATGGAAGTCTAGAGTCATAAATAACTTAGATCTAATCATTCTTAAAATCTACATTTATTCAGGTTTAAAAGTCCCCTAGGTCAATGTGACCTAAATATATATCAGTTATTTTAGCACTATTAGACTCTAAGCTAAGAGCCACCCTAGGGAATTTTGATTTTAACTTAATCTCTTTATGATACATGGAATATGGAGAGATTTATTGTGAAAAAACCAACTACAAGAGTTGGTCGGATTTTCAAGTGTTTGAAGCAAGCGTAATCTTTAATGGAGATTGGAGGTGCTCTACGTAGGTGAAAATTATGGTAGAACTAGTAGGTGTTATAGATAATAGGAATTTTTGACAAAACTTGGTACTATTGTGAGTAGGTTTAAATCCCATAGGGATGGGAGGTATGAGATAAATATGGGAATCATATAGGTATGAGAAGTGTTTGGAGTAAGTCCAATGTTCACAGGGACATGGAGCTTCTTGTGGGGATTCTAGGTGTTTGAAACAATAATGAAACCCATGAAGATGGGAGGTGTTCTAAATAGGTCCACTGTTTATAGGGACTTGGAGGTATCTCGTAAGGAATATTCATTAGATATTATGGAATATACTGGGGTATATTTACTTGGTTATGGTGAAGTCCTAGATTCAACTATGAATCTTTGGGAAGAAAATCCTAAGGTTATCTTAACAAAACTTTGGAAAATACAAAACCTATAAAAACCTTAGATTTAACTAACTAAAAACCCTTGGAAGATATATGGAAAACATGACCCTTTGAATTACACAACCAAAAAACCTTAAACTAGATGTCATAAATAAAACCCTAGTTTATTGAAAATAACCTTATGAGAAATGGAAGTAACTCGAAAAAGATTTAAATTGTAGGAAAATGGATTTAGGAAAATGCAAGAGGCTTAAAATAATACCATGTAGTGGGGAAGAAGATGGGGCACTTTACTTGTAGACATGGCTTAGACATGTGGACTAAGGGTTGAAGGCATAATCAAAGGTCATAAAAGCTTGAAAACCAATTAGAAAATTCAAATAATGAATTAAAAATCCCTAATTTTGCATTATTTATACAAAAATCCCTATAATTAATGTTTTAATGGTGGTTGGTGGTGGAAATTTGGAGTCCATATGAAAATTTTCAATTTTGCAAATTGCATGTTGACCTATGGATTCTATGGGTAGTTCACTTACTTGGAAATGGGAAGGTAAAATTCCTAAACAATTTAAAATTTCATAAAATTGTAAATTGCGTTTGGAGTTCTAGATTTTATGGCTTGGGTTGTTGGTAGGATTCAAAACCTAGATTGCAATTTGAAATTTTGCAAATTGTAAATTTCTCTCCAAGATCTAGATTCTATGTGAGGATTTCAAGGGAAACACAAATTAGGATGTAATTTCTAATATTGTAAATTATAGTTCAAGTTCTATATCCCACAAGGGTGTTTAACTTGTGGGATCCAAAACTCTATTTATAATTTACAATTTTGCAAAATTACAAATTAGAAATAGGGTTATGGATTCTACCAATTAGTACATTACAAGATCTAAAACTTTGGATGCAATTTTCATTTTTTCAAATTGTATTCAAAGTTATAGATTATACCAAAAAAATAAGGCTAGTGTATTATGGGATCCAGAGCCTAGGAAGCAATTTTTTATTTTAAAAATTATAAATTGCATCCAAAGTTCTAGATTACACAATACAAATGAAAAATGAGTTTTTGATCAATTCAAGGGATTTTATCAAAAATTTATGGGGTCTCCCTTAGGGTATTTTCTATTATGATATTTTTTGGGGACAAAATATCAACATTTTTGGCAACCTCTATGGGATGATTGCCTATTAATCAATTTTTTTCCAGTAGCCATCTAGTTCATTAGGCATAGAGCCATTTTGGCTTAAACTTTAATCTGGTGAAAAACAAACTATAAATATGCCTAAATAAGAAAAAAATAAGGAAAAATATAACAAACTAAGGAAATAAAAACTCATAATGAGTTGAATTGTGTATAATCACTTATTTTGTAAAACACAACTAACCCTATTATATATAATACTTTATTTTTTCAAATAAATTCCTACCTCAAAAGCAATCTTTGAGGTATATCTCATTTATTTTGATAGGCAGTTCTAATCCATCAAGCTTGGAGATATGGAATGTGTTAGTTCCTTTGCACTAAGTTATAATGTATGGACTACTCCATATTGCCTCAAACTTGGTGTGATTTCCTAGTTTAGCCTTGTCCTCTTTGTTTAAGATTGATTCACTTTCAATAATTTCATTGATTGGTTCTTGATTTATTTTAGTTCCATGAGATTAGACAATATTACTATCATTTCTTCATTATCAATCAAATCCAATTGGTGATTGAGATCTAGATATGGTAACTCATTTAACAGTGGGACGCATGATTATCTTAAATATACCAACATGAATGGGGAGTTATTATGGCTCTATTAGGAGTGATCCTATCAGCCCACAATGTTGATTTCAACTTTGTGTGTCATGACCTCTGGTTATCTTCCATTTTTCTTTTGATAATTTTGATGAGATTCTTATTGTTAGATTTGGCTAGGCCATTACCCTTAGGGTAATAATTGGAAGAAATAATTAGCTATACATTATGATTTATATCCCATTCACTCACTTGAGTTCCCATAAATGCTTTATAATTATCTAAGATATTGGTGTGAGCAACACCAAATCTTGAGACTATGTCATCCATGAATTCCAAGATAGATACCTCTATGGCATCTTTTAGTGAAACTAATTCAGTCCATCATGTGAAATAATCCATTACTATGAGGACCCATTTGTGTCCTACACTCGATTATGGATTGATCATACTAATGAAATCTAATCCTCACTGAGTGAATAGTTGATCTGCTTGAATTAGTCTAAGAGGGAAAACTGCTAATCTTTGCTTATCGATGAAATAAGCACATTTTTTGTAGTTTCTTATCCATTGATGGGAATATTTGAATAATTCAGGCCAATAGCACCCCATTCTCATTATCTTAAGCCAATAACAATATTCCATCAACAAGAACATATGGAATAGATTGGAGTAAAAAATACATCTTCTTATACTATTAAAAGTCATATGGGCACTCACCAATCTATAGGAAATCAGTCATGTCTTAGATCTAGCTATTGAAAATATGTGGATTGGCTATCTGAGATGCACTTTAAGCATATACATTTTTATAAATTGCTTCAACAATCTTGATATCAAAAGCTAGTTGTTCACACAATCACTTTTCTCTTATAAGATTTGTGATTTTGATGTCCATGTCATATTCCATGACCTTTGTGATCCATCTTATTCTTTTTTCATTTATTTACCAACTCAATAGGAAATATTTGACACTTTAGTAACTCACCATTAGATTAATTTTATTATAGGAGATCATATGCCTAATTTTTTTGAGAGATTTAATCACAACATTAATACTTGTTTCTCCACAAAACTATAGTTTTCATCATAATCCTTCAAGGATGAAATGAATAAAGACATTGGTTGTTCCAATTTTTTTTATTATGTTGATTCAGAATAGTTTAGATGCTTCCTTCCCCTCTAAAGGCATAAAAAATGAAATCTTTCTCATAGTTTAGAATGACTAGGGTAGGAGCCTAGGAAATAACTTGTTTGATGGATTCAAAGTTTTCATTTCCCTATTGTGTCCAACTAAATATGATACCCTTATTTAGCATTTTAGTAAGGGGTTTTACTATAGAATAAAAATTTGGAACAAATATTTTTACAAATTTGATTTTTCCAAGAAATCTATGTAGTCCTTTCTTATGGCTTGGTAGTGCTAATGCAGATATAGCACTTATTATTTTTGGGTCTATTGTAATAAATTATTTTGACATAATGTGTCCTAGTAAATTCTCTTCATGAACTATGAAAATATATTTCTAAGGATTAATGGAAACCTTAAATTCTTTGCAATTTTCAAAAAAATTCCAAAGGTGATCCAGATTTACATTAGCATGCTTTGAGTAGATAGTGATATAATCTAGGTATACTAGGATCATTTCATTAATTAGACCTCTAAACACCATATCTATGGATCTTTAAAATGTTTCACCAGCATTATTCAAACCAAATGGCATATTTTTGTATGCATATGTACCCCATTTTATGGTGAAATTAGTCTTGAATTGGTTTGATTCTTGCACCAGGATTTGGTTATAGCTAGAATAATTGTCTAGAAGAGAAAACATTTTTAGATCCTAATATAGTTTACAAAATTTATTCCATGGGAGGAAGAGGATAATGATCCTTTAGAGATTCTTTGTTCAGATCCATGAAGTCTACATAGAGACTGATTTCACCATTTTTATTTTTGATAGGGACCAAATTTGTAACCCAAGATGAGTGATTGATAGGAAAAATAATATTAGCCTCTATTAGTTTAGATAGCTCACTCTTTATCATGGGTTATTTTTTTGGATTAATGGGTCTCTACTTCTATCTGATAGGCTTGGTATTTGGATCCAATTCTATTATATGTCTGACTAAGCTAGGATCAAATCCTCTTAGATCATGATAACTCCAAATACAGCTATCATCAAACTATTGACATAACTCAATAAAATCTTGATTTTTAGAATCATTACATACCTTTCCTATTTTTAGTGATTTTCATATTAAGATGACCATTGGCTCACAGTCTTATTCATTTACCATAATGTTCTTCTTCTTACCTTTCAACTAATCATTGAATTGAAGATGTTCTCTAGTGTAACCAAACCCATAAGTAGTTTGTTTATTTTCAACTAGATGATTTGATCTCCATATTGATCCTAGAGTCTTGACTAGTTCTTATCTGATAATTTAACTTTTTTCCTAGAAATTTGATGATCTATTAATCACTATCAAAGACTTACCAATTAGTTACATTATCAAGAACAAATAACCTTATTATCAACCTTACATGCTAGTTATTTTTCCTCTTTATTATTTTTTGTAGGTTATATTGGGAGCCTATGGAGGCCATATGATCATCATATTTATTTTGTGCTCTTGGTACTACTTGAATATTCAAAGTGGTAAAGTCTTCTAATAGGTCCCAAACCCTGTGTTTATAAGTTCTTAAATGATTATTCTTAGTTACTCTTTTATATGTCACTTGGTGCATAATCATCTCACTATCACCAAATATTTTTAGGTATTTTATCCTTCTTTGGTCAATTGTAGGCCTCAATTCAAAGCCTCATCTTTAACTACATTATTTATGTAGCTGAACTAAAGTTTGAAATAATAAAAATAGATCTCCTTTTGTGTAGAAATCAAGATAGTGCCTACACTTGCACCATTTTTTCTTCTCAAACCATCAAATAATAGTTTTCATATCCCTTGAATATCCTTAGTTGGATTTACTAGGTTCAGAATAATTGCATCATTTTCATGAATGTAATATGTACCTAACCATGTTTCCTATACATAGTCATAAGGATTGAATTGAAAATATGATCCCCATTCATCTAGATGAGTGTCTAGAATCTCTTCTATAGGTGTTGCAACTTCATTAGCCTCTTCTTCTTCTTAAGCTCTTAGTGTGTAGTTCATATCCATGGGGATAGGATTGTATGGCTCAATATGGTCATTTACGATTGGATCAACGCTTATTATTACTCTAGTTATATATCTCATCCTAAGAAACATGTGAGACCAATCCATAGATAGATATCCTCCCATATTTATAGTGAAATCCCTTGAAAGGTAAATGGAAAAGTAAGGGGGAAGATCTATTATTAAGATATCTTGTGAAATTGACAAGCTTGGACAAGAGTGAATAGTGATATTCAGCCCCTTTATTGTTCCTATTGTCTGAATAGTAGTCCCATCTAATTGAATAACTCCATTATTGATAGGTGTATATTTTATGCTAAGGGCATCTATTGTTTTCTTGGGCATCACTAAACTACTAGCCCTTGAATCTACCATATAATTATAAATGAGATGTTTCCCAACTATAAGTGAAAGATATAAAGGGGGAAGCTTACCAACTTTGCTAATTTTAGTGTCAATTTATCATTGACACAAATTAATTGTAGCATTAGGCCCCTTGACTAGAACTTTATCTATTATCTAGAAATTCTTCAAATCCTCTTATAGTAAATCCCTTTGTATGGGAATAGATAGTACTTCTCACATGGTAACATTTATATTGGTCTTCTTCATCTACTCAATAATGCTAAAATTAATATTACCAACCTTTACTAGTGATTTTACAAGATATGGAGTTAGAACTTTCACTTTGGGATGGCCTATAGGTACAAAGCATGGCCTTTGTACTATGTTATTCTTTGTAGGTTTTGGTACAACTTTGGAAGTTGTAGCTTATTCTACCTTGGGAGGTTGATTGCTCTTTATTGATCTTCTCTTTAAACATGTACTAGTTACCATTGGACCTCCACAATTGAATAGTGCTTCCTCCTAATTTACATCACAAAAGTCATCCTCTTTCTAGTTTAGAAGAGTTGTATCCCCTTGAATAGGTTCTTGTGTATCCACTTGTTGGGAAGTAGACTCTTCTTATTTTACTTATGTACTTGATACACCTTATAGCATAAATGGTTGATTGATAACACCATTAAGATAAGTGTTTTGATTACGTGGCTATGAACAAGGATAACAACACTCATACTTTTGAGCCAAGTTATTTTGAATAGGTAAAATAGCTTTAAAATCACATGGTGTAGGTAGAGCAATGATGTTTAGAGGTTTTGATTGCATACCTTGACCTTGTGTCTATGAATTTACTTGGTATGGCTACCTATATCCTTGGTATGGCTACTTATTGGGTTGATATGTTGGGTTAGCCTATTGATAAGGCTTGTCATTCTAGGATTACTACCTTTTCATTAGTACTAACTCATTACCAAAAATCTTGAGTAGTGACTTAAATTCATATAAATCATTTGTATGTGTAGAATTAAAAGTTGGTGCTTTGATTGTGGTGGGAATTGGAATAATTTTAGGTGGTGGCATAGGAGGTATTTATACAAATAGAGGCATTGGTGATCTTGGGGAAATTTTCCTTGCTTGAAATAAACAATTTTCTGCCCTTATTACAATTTCATATGCATTAAGAAGTGTGGTGCCACCCATTGAATAAATCATAATAGCTATATCACTATTCAAGGCTCTCAAGTAATATAGGAAAGCATTATTTAGTATTGGTTTGACCAATACTAGAATTCTATTCTATGTCCTCTAGAAATGGAAATTAAAGTTAGTCATATGATCATGAGGATCTCATTGAATAGTAGTTAGTTGTTCAACCAAGGAAAGGTGATCACTCTTGTATTTAAATTGGGTACATAGTGCACTTTCTATCTCATCCTAAACTTGGATGGAGTTGGGAGTAAGACCTTTGTACCATTGTAAGGATTTAACTTTGAAAGAGGAAACTAGGAGTTTGATTACAACATTGTATTGTACCACATTATGGACTGAACACATATTATCAATATATTTTATGTGTTCCATAGGAGTGGTGGAAGTTTCACCAGTAAAATATGGCAAGATTTTTAAATCCAAGGTAGGTATATCATCATAATGGTCCAACTAGAGTGGGCTACCTCCATTGAAAGTTATGAAATTCATATTTGTAGCCATTATGAGAGGTATGAAACTGATGGGAGTAACTGATGTAGATGTAAATAAAATTGTAGGATATACTCTAGGGATAGGGATGATTGATTTTGATGTCTTTTTAGAAGGAAATGATAATTCTAAAAAATTAGCTCTCTTACCTTTAGTTGATGATCTTTTTTATTTGCTTGGCATACATAAAACCTAAAATTCTAAATCCATAGGCCAGTGGAGTCACTAGGTGATTTTGAAATATATACAAAGCTCGTACAATGTGTTGTTCCCCAAAAATATCACTCATTTTTGGGACAACATTTGAACTATTTTGGTCCTACAGACCAAAATTATTTCTTCCCTTCTCTAAATTTGTTCTAAGCATTCAAATTCCTCATTTTTCAAGCTTCTCAAAAAATCTACGGACTCTGCAAGCTTGAATCTATGGGCTCTATAGGCTTGAATCTATGGACTCTGTAGGAAGAAAATCTATGGACTCTGCAAGCCAAGTTCAATGGGCTTCACAGGTTGATTTCTATAGACTCTATAGGAAAGGAGTAAGCTCTCAACACTTAGGTGATTTCAAAGTTGGTTCAATGACCAGGTTCAACTAAAAGAGTTCAACATCAAGGTTCAACATCAGCAGTAAGAGTTCAACAGGTTTAATGGACTAATGGTTCAACAGGTTCAAAGGATTCTACAAGCAGCTTCAATCAAGGTTCAACAAGTTTTTGAGGCTTGAACCATTGAACCGTTGAACCATTAAACCACTTTGGTTCAAAGGTTCAATAGGTTCAATGCATTTGTTCAATGAGGATCAAAAGGACTTAGCCAAATCAAAGGGAATGAACCATTGAACCAAAGTTGGTTCAATTCAGTTGGTTCAATGCTTTGGTTCACTCAGTCAGTTCATCAAATGGTTTAATGGCTTTTGGTTCAATCAAAGGGTTCATCAGCTTGGTTTAAAGCTTGGTTCAATAGTTGGTTCAAATCTTGGTTTAAAGGAGCAGTTTAATGCAAAAGTTCAAGAGAGCCTCCCAAAGGACAAGTGCCCTTGTGGAGGGCACTTGTTTGACAAAATCACCCTTCGAAAGGGTCATTTTCAAGGAAGTCACAAAGGTAAGTTCTTTCAAAATTTTGTTTAAGGTAGTCGAAAGGCAAAGGCATAATTCCTTCAGACTTTTTGTCTGAAGAAATTCCTTTAGACAAAAAGTTTGAAGGAATTTAGAAAGGCTGCAAATGAAACTCCCACAAAGACCAAGGCAAGAAATGAATTCTTTCAGACTTTTGTCTGAAGGAATTCCTTCAAACAAAAAGTCAGAATAAATTTTAGAAAGTCCATGGGAGAAAATCCTAAAAGAATTTCTGAATGCCAAAGACAAAGCCAACTAAAATGATTCTTGCAAACTTTTTGTCTGCAAGGAAAATGTCCATGAGAAAGCTCTGAAAGACTCCGAAGACAAAAGGCCACTGAAGGACCTCGAAGGGTAGGTGCCCTTATGGGGGACTCTCAGCTACCAAATTAAAGGACACTTCCCCAAAGTTGAAGGGTCACCTTCCCTTCGAGAGGATGCAAAACAAGAAATCCAAAGGAAGAAAGTAGCAGAAAAGGCCAAATCAAGAGAAAGCCAAAGAAACCTGAAGGGGTGATGCGCCCAAAGATGTCAAAATCAAGAATGGTGAACTAGCTATTGGAAATTCAAATGTAGTGATGGTGTGTGAACGTCAATTTCAAGGTTCGTAAAATAGCCATTGATTTTGAAAAGCCTTAAAGAAGAGCCAAATAACTTAGCAACCCACCAGAAGAAAGAAGCCTGAAGGCCATTCAAAAACCACTCAAAGGGTAGATACCCTTGTGGGGGGCTCTTCCTGACCCAAAGTGGATCATTTCTCAAGGCCTGAAGGGTAGGTCCCCTCTGAGAAAGCTCAAATGACCAAGCTAAAGGAATTGTTGAGGAAAGTGACGTGCCTATAGACGTCAAAGTCATGATGATGAAATATCCTTTGATCCTTGTAGGTTTAAATCTATGGACCCGAATGCATTCAAAGGCTTTAAGGCCAAGATCAACAGGAAGTGACTAAGGAATAGAGCATCAAATTGAATCAAGGACTCGATTTAATTAACCAAAAAAGGAGGAATGATGAGGAAGGATCAGAAACATTTATGCATCAAATATGTTTCTAGAAGTAGACCACCAGGTGGATATTGAAAGATGCAAAATTTCAATAGCGTGACCCATTTCTCTGCATTGAGAAAAGCAAATTGGTAAATGCCCCTAAATTCTAGCCTATCTTCTTAAGAAAATTCAATGCAACATGATGTGTTACTATTCCCAAGTCCTTCTTGAAGAGGCTATATAAGGGACTCTCTTGTTAGTGTAAAAGGATCTCTCTCTGACAATCAAAAACAAAACTCTGCCCAAATTGAAAGGCATTACTAAGACTTTGAGCTCATATTGTTGATCATATTTTGTTATTGGAATAAGAAAGCAAGTGACTTTTCAGACTTTGTGCTATGATATCTTTGTTGTTAGGGAAACTATTCTTATGTCTTTTTCCTTAATATATTTTTTGTTCCTTTAATTCAACAAGCATAATTAGTGAAAGTAGTCAGGAAGGTGTCCTCAAGTCAACTGTGGAGAGACTTTGTGCCCCCATAATTGCCTTTAGTGTGTTTTCTTTTTGTTTATGTGTAAAGGACCTTGGGATGACTTTGTGCCCTCATTGTCCTTCGTATCTCACTCTTGGGCAATTCAGGTGGAGACTTTGTGCTACATCTCAATTTGTTGGTTACTACGTCCTTGGTTACATTTTGCAATTACTACCAGGAGTATTCTTGTGGTTTGTTGAATGGTACTTCTAAAAGAAGAGGAGTGCTTTCTATCATTTCCCTTGAGATTTTTCCTTTGATTTTCATGCATCATCTCTAAAGAAAGAGAGATGGATGGTTTATCCTACCCTTGAGTATTATTTTCTATATATATATATATATATATATATATATATATATATATATATATATATATATATATATATATATATATATATAGCATATCTATAGGGAACCTCCCCTTGATGAGAGGAGAGATTAGTCCCCTTTTGATGTGGTAAATCTAAACATTTAGATGACTAATCTTCCTACTTTGGTTGATCAGACCTATTTTGTTTATTAGTACGCTAATCAACAAAATAATCAACCAATAGTTTTTGGTGACTCTGCTGGGGATATACATAATTTTGTGCAATTTGAAACCTCAAGTTTTAGATTGAAACATCACCTGTGTCTTACCCATTATCATTATAACCCTTACCATTATAGACTCTGGTGACTTTGTTTCATGTCTTACCCATTATCATTATAGCCTTACCATTTTCCTCCACTTTCATTATTTTATCTAGTCTATAAAACTAGAGCTATTGGGAAAGAATATGCAGTTTGAAGCCTCAAGCCTCAAGTTAAAGCTAAGCTAGTTCTTTCTCCATTTTTGTTCTACAAACTGGCCACTCCATCAAGATTTGTTATCCCTATTTTTGATAATTAAATCATGGCAGTTCGAGGCCCCTGGGGTAACTCTTTTGGCCCACTCAACTTGACTCCATCTCTGCTTGAACTCCCACATAGTTCAAGAAAGAACTTCCCCAAATTCTTTGGTGATGGGATAGTTCACCTTGATGAACACATTGCAACCTTTAGCATAGATTGTGGTGTTATAGGGGTGGAATTTGAAAATGTGGTAGTCAGGCTTTTTGTGGAGACACTACAAGGTGCTATTACATACTGGTTCTACCATCTGCAAGCTGGATCAGTGACTAACTGGGACACACTCAAAGCCAAGTTCAAAGCAAGGTTTAAGCATGTAGAAGATGCACATGCCTTGCTGGCCTAGCTCACTCAGATGAAAAAAGAGCCTCATGAGCCTATGAGGGATTTTATTTCTAGGTTTGACAAGCTGAGGCACATGATTCCCATAGTCACCCAGTCGACACCTCAGAACCTCAAATGCTTCTTCATCAATTCACAACTACCTAAAGTGAGTTTTCTATTAAGATGAGCTGGCCACATAGACCTTGCTACTACTTAGGACTTGGCGACTGAGGTAGAAGATGACCTTATCTTGGTAGGAAAGATAAGGAGAGACCCAAATAGAGGCAAACCCTCTTCATCTTTTGAATACTCACCCACAGTCACCACTGACCCAATGGTACAAAAGCTAGAAAATGAATTGCTAGCCTTGAAAAGGCAAATGGCACAAGGTATGTCTTCTGCTCCTCTATATAAAGATATACCAAGGAGGACATTCCCTAATCAGCCATATCAAGGCAATGTTGCCAGAATTCAAGGGCAACAAAATCATCTTCCTCCTTCATAGAGGAACCTTGCCCTTGAAGCACCTCCAACTAACTCAGTAGTTGGATATCTGGAAATAGAGCATGTTTCTTATTTCCAACCTAAGTTCAAGCAAGAAAATGGTGTTGATCTCTTCAGGGATCAACTAGCAACTCCCACATTGGTTTCCTAAATTTCCAGGATGAACCCAAAAGTGAAGGTGAAGCAGTTGAAGGATCATATGTAGTGTTTACCAGGTCCAAGAACCAATCAGCCCAGTAGGTTGACAAAGAGAAGATAGAGGAGTGACCCCAACCAACAATTTCAATTGTTGAGTAGAGAACCCCTCTTCCTTTTTAGTCAAAGGACCCAGTGATTGCCAAATAAGTAAGTACATCAAACATCTCTGCACCTTCTACTTCAAATTCATAGATTAGTCCTCCCCCTCCCAAAAACCAAAAGGATGAACTCCCATCCTCTCTTCCAAGTCCATCTCAGTCATTTGCCATGATTGATCATGTCAGGAAATCCAAAATTTAGATGACTGAGTTTGAATCCCTACAAGCCAATCTTGAGTAATTAAACATTGGTGGAGAACCAAGTGTGGAACTATCTGAGGCAAAAATTGTGGTTACCCAAATGTCAGCCCCTACAACTCAAATTCTATTTGAGCCTTCAAGTAGGGGTAATTACTTCTTGACCATAGAAGATGTTCATGTCTCAGCTGATGAAAGTCTCATAGCTGGCAATCTAGGATTTCATCTAAATAAGGCATCAAAAAAATTGGTAAGGTACAGTACAAATAAAGAAGGATCTTACATCTCTGATAAAGAGAAATATGATAGAAGATCAACTTTTGATGATGCTTGGATCTTAGAATCTAATGGTAGCAATTCTTCCACAGCTAGATGCAGATCTCTGTTGCTCAGATTGAAAACTACTCAGGGTGAAGAGGTCAAACTCCTTCACACCAAAGAAGGTGTTGAGTTGATGTTTTGTCAGGGGTTTGATGCTGATAATCAAAGCATGTGCTAGACTGGACCAGTAGAATAGTAAGCTATGGTGGTGGACCATACTGTTGTATTATAAAGTCATCAAAAGGAACTCTTCATAGGGAGAGCAAGGAGCTATGGTTTTTAGTTTGAAGACCATGTCCTACCATGGAGTAAGAAGAAGAAAAGGCCAAGAGGAAGATGTATAAAATTAGTTTCTTGGTGGAGAGCTCCATTCACTCATCACCGTTTCTAGGGGAAAAATGGTTTCTTATTGGTTTACCAAGATGGCACACTATTTTCACTACCTCTCAAGAAGCAACATCTAAAACACTTCAAATCTTGAAGTATCAGATCATTGCATCTGTACATATGTATATTTGTATAGTTTTTAATTCTATTTTTTTATTTGTTTTCACTTTTTATGCCTTCCATTTCTGGGTAACATGACTCCATCGCCCAATGGTACACATGAAGACACTGGAGATTCTAGATTCTACTCCCTTTAATTCTTTTTACAATTGATAGAATTTCCCCAACTAGAGCCAGCTATTGTTCCCCAAAAATATCACTCATTTTTCAAGCTTCTCAAAAAATTTATGGACTTTACAAGCTTGAATCTACAGACTCTATAGGCTTGAATCTATGGACTCTACAGGAAGAAAATCTATGGACTCTGTAGGCCAAGTTCAACGGGCTTCACAGGTTGATTTCTATGGACTCTGTAGGAAAGGAGCAAGCTCTCAACACTTAGGTAATTTCAAAGTTGGTTTAACAACTAGGTTTAACTAAAAGAGTTCAACATCAAGGTTCAACATCAACAACAAGAGTTTCAATAGGTTCAATGGACTAATGGTTCAACAGGTTCAAAGGCTTCTACAAGCAAGTTCAATCAAGGTTCAACAAGTTTTTGAGGCTTGAACCATTGAACCATTGAACCACTTTGGTTCAAAGGTTCAATGGGTTCAAGGTTCAATAGGTTTAACGTGTTTGGTTCAATGAGGATCAAAAGGACTTATCCAAATCAAAGGGAATGAACCATTGAACTGTTGAACCAAAGTTGGTTCAATTCAGTTGGTTCAATGCTTCGGTTCACTCAATTAGTTCATCAAACGGTTCAACAGCTTTTGGTTCAATCAAAGGGTTCATCGGCTTGGTTCAAAGCTTGGTTCAAAGGAACGGTTCAATGCAAAAGTTCAAGAGAGCCTCCTGAAGGACAAGTGCCCTTGTGGAGGGCACTTGGTCCACAAAAGCACCCTTCAGAAGGGTCATTTTCAAGGAATCCACAAAGGTAAGTTCTTTTAGAATTTTATTTAAGGTAGTCGAAAGGCAAAGGCATAATTCCTTCAGACTTTTTGTCCAAAGAAATTCCTTCAGATAAAAAGTTTGAAGGAATTTGAAAAGGATGCAAATGAAACTCCTACAAAGACCAAGGCAAGAAATGAATTCTTTCAGACTTTTGTCTGAAGGAATTCCTTCAGACAAAAATTCCAAAGAAATTCAAGAAATTCTGTGGGAGAAAAGCCTGAAAGAATTTTTGAAGGCCAAAGACAAAGCCAGCCGAAATAATTCTTGCAAACTTTTTGTCTACAGGAAAATGTCTGTAGGAAAGCTCTGAAGGACTCCGAAGACAAAAGGCTGTTGAAGGACTCCCAAGACAAAATGCCATCGAAGGACCTCGAAGGGTAGGTGCCCTTGTGGGGGACTCTCAGCTACCAAATTATAGGACACTTCCCCAAAGTCGAAGGGTCACCTTCCCTTCAAGAGGATGCAAAACAAGAAATCCAAAGGAAGTAAGTAGTAAAAAAGGCCAAATCAAGAGAAAGCTAAAGAAATCCCAAGGGGTGATGCACCTAAAGACATCAAAGTCAAGAACGACAAACTAGCCATTGGAAATTCAAACGTAGTGATGGGTGTGTGAACGTCAATTTTAAGGTTTGTAAAATAGCTATTGATTTTGAAAAGCCTTAAAGAAGAGCCAAATAACTTAGCAACCTGCCAGAATAAAGAAGCGTGAAGGCCATCTGAAGACTACCCAAAGGGTAGATACCCTTATGGGGGGCTCTTCCCGACCCAAAGCAGATCATTTCTCAAGGCCTGAAGGGTAGGTCCCTTCTGGGAAAGCTCAAATGACCAAGCTAAAGGAATTGTCAAGGAAAGTGATGTGCCTATAGACGTCAAAGTCATGATGATGAAATAGCTATTGATCCTTATAGGTTTAAATCTATGGACCTAAATGCATTCAAAGGCTTTAAGGCCAAGATCAACAGGAAGCAACTAAGGAACAGAGCATCAAATTGAATCAAGGACCCAATTCAATTAACCATAAAAGGAGGAATGATGAGGAAGGATTAGAAACATTTACACATCAAATATGTTTCTAGAAGTAGACCACTAGGTGGATATTGAAAGATGCAAACTTTCAATAGCGTGACCCATTTCTCTGCATTGAGAAAAGCAAATGGGTAAATGACCCTAAATTCTAGCCTGCCTTCTTAACAAAATTCAATGCAACATGATGTGTTACTATTCCCAAGTACTTCTTGAAGAGGTTATATAAGGGACTCTCTTGTTAGTGTAAAAGGATCTCTCTCTGACAATCAAAAACAAAACTCTGCCCAAATTGAAAGGCATTACTGAGACTTTGAGCTCAGATTGTTGATCATATTTTGTTATTGGAATAAGAAAGCAAGTGACTTTTCAGACTTTGTGCTATGATATCTTTGTTGTTGGGGAAACTATTCTTATGTCTTTTTCCTTAATATATTTTTTGTTCCTTTAATTCAACAAGCAGAATTAGTGAGAGTAGTCACGAAGGTGTCCTAAAGTCAACTGTGGAGAGACTTTGTGCCCCCATAATTACCTTTAGTGTGTTTTCTTTTTGTTTATGTGTAAAGGATCTTGGGATGACTTTGTGCCCTCATTGTCCTTCGTATCTCACTCTTGGGCAATTCAGGTGGAGACTTTGTGCTACATCTCAATTTGTTGGTTACTACGTCCTTGGTTACATTTTGCAATTACTACCAAGAGTATTCTTGTGGTTTGCTGAATAGTACTTCTGAAAGAAGAGGAGTGCTTTCTATCATTTCCCTTGAGATTTTTCCTTTGATTTGCATTCATCATCTCTAAAGAAAGAGATATGGATGGTTTATCCTACCCTTGAGTATTATTTTCTATTTATATATATAACATATCTATAAGGAACCTCCCCTTGATGAGAGGAGAGATTAGTCCCCTTTTGTTGTGATAAACCTACACATTTAGACAACCAATCTTCCTACTTTGGCTGATCATACCTATTTTTTTTATTAGTACACTGATCGACAAAATAATCAACCAACACAATGATCATTGAGAATATCACCAATTTCTTTGTATTTTTTTGGTCCCATCAGGGATGCCAAAAACTATTATCACATAGATTTTTTACCATTCCTAAATGTGGTAGCTCACTGTGCAAAAACTAATGATACAATGGGAAAACCTCCAAGCTATAGGACCTTGGATAATTAAGGTTAACCTCTAAATAAGGTTATATTCCTTTCAATAAATCTGGTACAACTAATAAAATATTAATTTTATAGAAATTTCGCTCCTTTAGTGTTCTTGCTCCTAAACTAGAGTTTAACTGGGAAAAGAGTTTGAGAATAAAACTTGTAAAATTGAAAATGGTGATTACACCAAGTATTTTTAGTGGATTTTAATGCTTTCTTTAGTGAACACAATATAATAAATAATAGATTGAAATTTGTTTGAGCACAAACTCATGTAAATGGAAATCAGGGCAATATTTTGTTATTTTTCACAGAAGGGAAAAGATTATTTTATTTTAATCATAAAAAAATTTCATAAGGGGAGAAAATACCACAAATTAAATTCTTGTGATGTAAATAAGAATCAAACTTACACAAATATTGAAATAACTTGCATACACAAGGATTTCTTAGATAAGAAAGGCAAAATATTTAATTTATTTTATTTTTCAAGTTATAGCTTGTAGAAAATACATTCAAAATGCATAAATATATCACTAACATCAAAAATATGGATTGGGATATGGGGTATACCCATATTTATAAAAAAAAAAATCCCATAGATGAGATGTAGTTATCAAAACTTCAATGCCTAGTAGAAGGAATCATGTAAATCTAGAACTTTATGCAAAAGAGGCATGATCTCTTATTTGTGTCATGCTTGACTTGGTAAAATAGTTTGAAATAATGCATGAAAGAGTTAGGCATGATCTTCAACTCAGGATTGAATGGATAGACTTGTAAAAATCCTCATGTAATGCCTTAAGTCTTCTCCATACAGTTGCAAAATCTCTTCATGTAAATGGGCAGTGCCCAAAAATGAAATGCAATGTTTAAATAAGAGATAACTTAGAACTAATTTAAGTTAATTTTTTCAAAACCCTAAATAGAAAATTATAATTGAAACTTTTACAACTTACAAGTCATGTCACTTTTTAAAAACTAAGTTTGTAATTTTTAATATGTACTTTTACAACTTTAGGTAATTATAACTTGTCAAAATGAAAAGTGTAATTGGCAACATTGCTTTTTTACAATTTCATGTCTTTAATATGAAGATTACCCTATTTTATTAAATGAAAACAAACCTTCACTTCATCTTAAATAATGAGATCTTCTCAGAGTGTGGGTGACTCTAAAGTGAGAACCTCCAGAGAGGGTTCGTTCCCTTGGGTCTATCACCTAAACTAATATTTTGATTGGAAAAAGGAGGGAAATTGATAATAATTCATGAAAATATGTAAAATAAGGTGATGCACTAATTTTTTTAACACTTATAATTGCACATGACACACACTATTAGACACTTTCAAATCTACAAATATAACTTCACTCACTCTTTGATCATCTTCCACATAAGTATTTCACAAAAAGGAATGAACTAGCTATCAATCTAGAATGGGAGGGTAGAACTCAGGTATTTTCCACTTCCAAACCAATTGAAAAATTATCTATGGCACTTAGAATGATTTGTTAAATCATGAAGGTGAAAAAACTTAGATAGAGGCAAAGGAAATCATACATTCACTTAACCACATCAATGAATTCATAGGGCACACTTTATTTCCACTTATGAATGAAGGAATTTAGTCTTTTATTACATCAAATAGGTGTTGAGTACAAAAATTAGACTAGCATTGGCATGCCAAAATCATAAAAGTATCCTTTTTTTTACTAGATCAAGATAAGATTTATATCACATAGAAGAATTTCTATGCTAGGGTGGAGAGTGCACGCTAGAGCCTTGGTTGATTATTCTTTTGGATCCATCACCTTGGGTCATTTAAATTGTGGTCACCACATATATCCACTTAATAAGATCCCCTAAAAATATGGGTGTCAGTAACTCATTTTCCAGTCAGTGCATAATAGTCACTATAGATCCATTTTGATCATGATATCAAGAAGTGCCATTTCACATCTTAAATATATGATGAAACTTTAAAAAAACATAATTACCCTATTGAAATGGTCATAATCTTCCATTGAGGCCTTCATAATGATCTTCAAGTGTTCCAAAATCCATAATAGGGTCTATCCATTTTGTTGACAACTATACCAACTCAATCCTTGCTTGATCAAACTCCCATTACACTATAGACATGAATTCCATAATGATTTATCCATATGACCCTATCCATTTCACTAAAACATAGGGTTCAAAACCCCATTTTCCATATAGAAATCTTGACACCTTCTCTTAAGGTTTTCCTCAACTCTACTATCTTTATATACCATTTTCAGAAAGGGTATAACTCCCAAACTTTCATATCCATGGAATTGACCATACTTTAATAGTATAAGTGTTTTCTTGATATTTAATGGAAACCTAGTGAATTTTGAAGTGTTTTTTTGGTAACCCATGGGTCCACATAATCTTTTAATCTGAGATGTCCACCCATATGGCATCTCCCTGCCATAATATTAATTTTTAATTAAACTATGACCATCACTTTTGACACATGTATTCATATCATGCCCCTTGTAACTTGATGAAATTTGCTTCATCATTCCTCTCAAGATTCTCTTGGCCTTGACTTCAACATCAACTATTGATCTTTGATCTGCACTTGAGATTATGACACTTGGTAGCCCCACGTGTCATCTATGGACCTTGATGTTAGTTTATATAGTTAACATGATTAAACCATGTTGATATCTCTAAATGCACCATAGAGGTTCTTAGTGTTCAAAGAACACTTCTCATTTTAGAATTTCAAGAATTTAGAGCATGAGTAGTAGGTTGTGGTAACATGATGTCACATGTGGTGAAATATTGGTAGAGATATGTATGATTGTTGCAAAAAAAATTATAATAAGTGATGTTTGGGAGCCATCATGGTCCATTCCTTATGAATTTCAAAGGATCTATGATAACTCGATGAATTATGATCCAAACTCAAGCTACAAATTAGTCTAGATGTATATTTATAATGAAGTTTAAACTAAAGTGATCTAATGTAAAAAAAATAGGGATCAAAGAGAAGGGTAAGGTAGAAAATAAAATGAGTGATTACCTATCTTAGTCTCAAATATTATGACAAAGCATTAATTGTAATTGAGTATGTATTTAAACCAATATATAATGCAAAATAGCCTAGGCTCAGATTTCACTATATAACATGCAAACTTCAAAGGATAATGTAAAGAATGACAAGTAAAAACTAGGTTTACTCTTAAATATTTACTACTATAATCAAATAGAATTTGCACATCTGAATACAAATCAAAATGAAGTGAATCAAACTTAATATCCTTTAACTAATATAGCATGTACACAAATTAGAAACCCTGTGATTAGAAAATGCAACCTAGAATTCAAAAAAAGCTATTCAAATTTAACACATTAAAATAAAAATTGAGAGAAAAGTTATGTTAGCAACTGAAATATCAAATATGAACAATATTTCCATAACTCCTTGATTATATTAATTACTCCAAGTATACAAAATTTGCTAAAAATTCTCTCCTTTTACAAGATGGTGATTCATGGATTTTATAGAAAGGGAAGGTACTACATCAGCCAATTACCACATACAGGTGTACAAAATATAAGGATAGTTATCCTTCCTTAGAGAGTTCTAAAATACACTTGTCTTTTACAACTAGACTGATCTAGGGGAAATATGCCAAAAAACTAGCATATGCCTTACAAAAGAATAATCATATTTTAAATATTACAATGGTTTTATAAAAGGAATAATATTTATTGGGTGGGTTCATTACTTTGGGACTCCCTTGTAGATCCTACAATAGTTTCATATCCTTTTGATGTTGATCTTTGATGAGCTCTAGGTCTATGGATGGATTCATGAGGTAGACTTCTTCTTGGTCAACTAGGTCATTCATATCTCTATCATCTCTGGCCATAGCTTCCTTGACACTCCTATCCTCTATAATATTTTATTTAGCATTGAAGATCATGCCTAGAATCCTACCATTGTCACTGCCTGATCTACCTTGGCTCTTGATTTTTGCTTCATTCATCACTAAAGTGACTTTATGCTTGTATTCTGCATCATCAATAATCCCCAAGGCTATAGTTTTGGTAGAATTAATTAGCATGGTACCTAAGAATGGCTCAATCTTAGTAATCAATTCTTTATCATCCTTTAGGAGTCTATTCAAATTCTTTTCCCACATAATTAGATTTTGAATTTTGTCCACTACTATTCCTAATATGGCATTCAAGTGGGCTAGGATGATGTTTTTTAACTCAGTGATTCTATCCATGATCAAAATGTTAATAAGGTCTCTTATTTTAGTCTCATCCCCTTACCATTATATTATTAATTCCTTGGCCACTTCACCTTACTATCTCAAGGCATCATAGCTCAAATTTATTGTCTTTAAAGAATCATACATGTCAATGATAGCACTAGGCATTTGATAAAATGGCCTGGGTCTCCATATTTTGATTTTCCTTCTCCAAATTGTGGATTCTCTATTTCATCCCTTAGATCCTAGCCTTTGCTTCTGACTGAGCCTCAATTAAGCTCTCAACATCTTCCTCATGAATAATATGTTCTCCTTACTATTTTCCTTCAACTAGGGTTAGGCCCATAAAAGATTCCACCCTCTAAAAGGTGAACTCCTCAATTCCCACCATGGCCTTCTTAGTGGTGACCCTTTCCAATTTAGCTATCTCTAGATTAAATTGGATAGTGGTGATTGGTTCTATGAATTTGGGAGGTTTTGAGACCTCAATTCCTCTATTTCTTGATTCTCCAAGATCATCCATTTTCTTACTCTTTGGCCCTCTAGTGGCCACTATCCTTCTTTCTTCCTCTTCCTTAGTTATATCCCTAATCCATGGTTTAATGTCATCATGTATTTCAATGTTGGAATCTTTTTTTATGACCCATGAATGGGAGAGAGAAGGGATATTTTACAATTTCCCATAAATAAACCAATCAGGGATGACTGGTCCATGAATGAGAAATTCTTTATTAAATATGTTGATCTCACTAGTAGGATGTTTGAGAGTCAACCTTGGTCTTTTAGATCCAACAGGGACCAATGACATTTATTCCTTCCTCTTCTCCTTAGGATCCACTAGGAATAAATCAAGAGTAACCTCTTTTCCTTTCTCTTCTCCAAACTCCCCTACTTGGATTTGGGTTTCTTCAATCCATTCCCCTTCTTCATTTGTGCCATATGCCTCTACAAGTTCTTTGATGGCACCCTTAATTTTCTCATTTGGTTCTAAGTCAATCATATCTATATGTTCAACTAGGGAAGGTGGCCTTTGTGGCAAGGTTGAGGATGAGGTTCCCTCCCCAAGTCTCTCTTCTAGCTTCTCCTTATCGTGGCATTGTTCATCTTACCTTTGCACCATTTTCCCTTGAGGTTGTGGTTTCTCCTCTTGAGGTTGTTCTTGGGATGGTCTGGATGGTCTAGGTAGTAATTGATATTGGATAAGATGCATCTCCCATGCCTCTCCTACTAGATTATCATCTTTTAGATATCTATGCTCAAGCTTGATATTTTATCCTTTGATCTTGGTTAACACTTATTCAAAGTTACTTGCCTTGATATAGATGGTGTCGTGAACATTGATTTAATGCATATATACTATTTTTGGAAGATTTTTCTCTTTCAAATGATCACTCACTATGTTCTTGGGATCCCACATTTTGAGTTCATCAAATTGAAACCCAAATGAGTCCTTATGGTTGGACATGATTCCTCTTTATTTTCAATCTTGTAATATAGTCCTTCCAATTATTAGAGGGAAGGGATAGAGAAGACCCTTCTTATTTTCCTTAAAAATTCCATCAACTCTATTGATGAGTTGGGAGGTAATCTCTTATTCTGCTAGCTTACTATATACATACACAAGCAATCTATAGGGTGAGGACATGATTCCTTCAATCCTAATAATTATGCAGTCTAGATAGAGCCAAATATCCCCCATCATTTCTACATATTTCTT
Organism: Torreya grandis; assembly: GCA_037957365.1. Lineage (NCBI taxonomy): Eukaryota > Viridiplantae > Streptophyta > Pinopsida > Cupressales > Taxaceae > Torreya > Torreya grandis. The sequence continues at coordinate 4,213,514 of JARHVA010000722.1, read as the reverse complement.
GATCAGTGGATGGACCCTAGGCCTGAAAAATCCCATGATAACCTCTACCAGGGTTGTGTATACATAGTCATAAATAAATTGCATGTGGTTTCTATATTTAAAGATGTGTAGTTTGGTGTAATGATAAAAAATGGTGGTTCTACCCTATGGAGACCAATTATTGATGCTAAGGAAGTTGATAGAAGTGAGTAGGGCATCAAGTAATTAGGACATCATGTAGAATTGCCTACCAATCTTCCTCTTAATCGCAATAAAATAGCACCCTAGGTGAATGCTAATTAGCTCTCCAATAGGAGGGGTAAGTTTTTTCTCTTTCATGAAAAATACAAATGAAATCTAGGTTGTGTTTACATATATGGTGGAAGGGGCTCCTGATGCTCAGTTCAATAGGGTCATGATTACCCTAATCCCTTCCTTGAATTTTATAATTGGGATATTTCTCTTAAGGTACCTGAACACATGGTTCCCTTGAAATAACCATGGTTGAAATATGGTGTCTAGGTCATCTTTTCTAGTCCACTCCTTGATTTTTGGTAGGATTACATGGGGAATTGGGAGATTATAATATTTTTTAAATGACATAGGGGAAATGTAGGATACCTTATTGGAATTTCCTTCACAAATGATCCACTCATTATCTATCCTAAAATCTATAAATATAGGAGAAAACACATCAATATAATGAAGTACCTCAATCTTGGTAGCAACATAATGAAGTCTAGCCATCTAAATATTGACTAGGTTATAATGCTTTCTACTAACCACAAAAATTATTTGTTCTTCCTTAGTGATGGGTTTTAGCTCCTCAATGGTGAAAAAGAGTTTCAACCAATTCTTGCATCCATTATTTAGTGCCATAGTATCAAGATCAATGTCCTTAAAGATCTTACCTTTGTTATATGTGGATAGATAGAGTTCTATCTCCTCTTTCCACTATTGTCTATGAGCTACCATGGCCTTTGCTTGAAAATTGGTTTGTCTTGGATTTTAAATTGGTCTCTATGGTAGATATTTTGTGTTTAAAAACATAGTTAAGCTTATTTCAGATTAAATTATAACTAATTAAGCTCACATAGGTTGCCTTTTATGTAGGGTTTAGGGTTTTAGGACTTTAATGGTGGTAACTCATCTAGCTTTTGGCTCATACATGCTTGGGATTTGATTTGGACCTTTGAATTTATACCTTTGCATTTTGGGTAGATAATATATCCTGTTTTGTCTATTTTTGATTTTTTGGTGCTTATGTGGTAATATCTAGACCTTTCATGACATTTTTCATAAATGTCTTCTAGCACTCAATGTTGACATTTAAAAAGCCTTCTTTTATTTTATACTATTATATGAGGATCCTACGAGTGACCATAAACCATTGATTATGATTTAGGTCTTTATTTGTGATTCACTCCTTTTTGTACCAAGCCTCATGCTTATGCCACTTGGTGTCTTCACATGCCTTCCCATGCTCCATATCCTATGTTGATTCTTTGTTGAATGACAACTATACACATGGTAAGCTCTTAGGTATTTGAAAATTCATTGGCACTTTCATGTCATTAGATTATGAAGTGTGATGAAGAATAGAATGTTGGATCATCTGTCAGTTCTCCTTTGTATGTTCTTTCACCATGTATTGAGCCCATGGGCTCTCAAGACTCCATTGAAAATTCTTCAGGGTCTTCGCATCATTGGATCATCTTCCCATGATGAAGTATGAACCATTAATCTACAAATATGCCCAAGATTTAAGTTATAATATTATTAAGGTAGGTACTTAGGTTTAAAATTCTTTGGTTAAGGTTTATTTTGTGTTTATTACACATGAAATAAACTTTTGGCTAAAGTGTTTATGCCTAAGTTTTCTAGATTTATACAAAGGAGACCACAACTAAATATTTTAGGCCAAAGTTTAAGCTATGTTAAATAAACATAATGTACACTTTAAGCTAAAAATATTTATGTCAAGCCTATATAATATGCTCAAAGGGGTCAATATGATATAATGGTATAATTTCAAATAGGTTTTTTTGATATTAATAAACACATTAAAACCTTTGGTTAGAAATGTTTGGTCTAAATTTTACATTACAAGGATCCTTTAAAATAAGACCTAAAACAAGTCTATAGCTTAAGGTTCATGGTAATTGAACAAAATGCAATAGGGATCTTAAGGTATAGACTTGGGATAGGTTCATGTTGCATATGCTTAGACCATAAGACAATTTTAATATTTGTAGATTGAATATTTCTAGTGTTTGAGCATCTTCTAAGGGATTCTAGTCATCTGCAAAGCAAATCACAAGATTTCTAGCAACATTTTAGAGTTTATTTTGATCCTGAGTAGACTAATTCATTAGATTAAATTTGATTATTTTTCATACATAAAATACATCCTCATGGATGTCAAATGATGGTCATGTGAATGTCAGTTTTAAGCTAGTGAAACTTTTCATTTTATGGGCTTAAAGTTGATGATCATGTGGGCATCAAACACATCCTCATGAATGTCATTTGATAGTTGTGTAAATGTCAATTTTAAGCTCATCAACTTCCTATGACCCAATGCAAGAGTGCCACTTGGCACCTCCATGGGGCTTCTTAGGATCTTGGACTTAATTTTCTCCATTGGATCATGATCTGTGATAAAGTGAGAGTCATAGGATCGTGATCTGAGAGCTTGCTCATGATTGGTTGTTTCTGTTAGGTAGGTCCCTTTGATTTTAATATTCTAATGTAAGGATGTTGCATGTTGATCTCATGGAGCTTCTAATATTTTGACTTACTTTTCAATGATGTCTTTTCTCTGTCTGACCTTTGGTCTATGCTAAAGATAGAACCATTGATCATGATCTGGCAACTTAAATGTGATTGGTCTAAGGGGCTATAGGCAAGATTCTATCAGGCTTCCCTTCTACCATATGAGTTAAAGGCTGTGAGGGAGAAAGAACCATTAAATCATCTAAATTACATGCCTTTTAAGGTAAAAATTAGGTCCTTCTCATTCCACTTGATCAAACCCTATGATGAAGTGCTAGCCATTCGATCTGTGAGGAGAAAAGAAGTCAAGTCAGAACTTGGGACTAAAGTAAATACTTAGGCTTAGAGTGTTAAATATAATGTTATATTCATATTAATAAATATGTTGGGTCCTTAGGTTAAAACCTTTAGGCTAAGACATTTATCAAAGGTACCAAGCTAACATAAAATTAGACTCAAGGAACAAGAGCTTAGGATAAGGTGTTAATACTAAGGTCCTGTTTGTATTAATAAATATAGTGGGGCCTTAGGATTAAAACTCTAGGCTAAGGTATAAATCAAAGAGACCAAGCTAGGAAATATTAAAAGGACCCTATAAAAAAAATATTAGTTAGGCATGCAAGGAACTTAAAAGGGGAATTAATAATGGGGACCAAGCATTTTAGGCTAAGTTTGAGTCGAGTTTAAAAGACATGATTAAGCTTAAAACATGGATTTTATACTTAAGTCCAAAATGGATTTTTAAAAGGTTCTCACCAATTTAGTTCCTACCAATATTCAAATTTTAACTGAGGGTTTTACCAGGGTTTTAGAACATGAATTTTTAGCAAGAATACCATGGAACCTATAATTAGAAGACTTGAAGACCATTTACTAGAAATATTAGGTATATTTAAAGCAAAATAGGATTAATAAATCTCTAATTAATGAAGTGGATGATCTTCAAATTTTAAAAATGATCCTAACATGCCATATTTTCAAGATCAATCTTTAGGGTTTGTCAAAGGTCCCTAATTTTTAGAAATAAGGGGTATGTTGTCCCCAATAAATGGCAACTTCTATGGGAAACATATCAATATGTTATAAACTAGAGACTTTGATTTAGACAAAAAAATAGGTCATCCACTCAGTTAGATCAATATCACTATCCAAATCATTTTATGGTTGAAAAAAAATATTACACCTATAGAGTTAGGGTCAAACATTAAGACATAGCCATATTGTGTGTGTCCTTTGATTCCACTTATTATTTTCTATGGGTTTCAAGAAAAACTTCTAGGTTTCATGTCCTTAATCACTAACAATAACTTATAACATGTTTAGATGTTCATTAAGAACCATGCTTTTAGCTCAGAGAAGGCTTGGACATTGCTCTACTACTAGCCACACATTCATAACCCTAATAGATATGCCTTTGGATATACTCAAGGCCTTGCTCCACTACCAACCAAGTGTCCATAGCCCTAGTAGAGATTACCAGAATCACCTACACCTGAAAGCTTTTGATTTTGCATTACATTTTCATTTTTTTGTGTATTTTCTAGGAGTTTTATACTTTTATCAAGGTTGGGAACCAAGGTAGCTAGGTTTCAAGGATTTGGTTATGTGTTTGATCCTTATAAAATCACTTGTGGATGAAACCATTATCCCAAGCAAGGATGTTGATTAAGTGCAAGTATGGCTATACCTTAATGATTTGAGATCTCACCCTACAAGTGTAAGTCTTCTTAAAACTAATTTTAGGTCAAGACAATGCTTAAGTTCTTATGAAATGATTGGCTTCTTCCATTAGTATTTACCAGTTTCTTCAAATTATAAAATTAGGCTTACATTCCTGAACCATGGTCAACATATGTATTAGTCTCGTACCTACATTTTTTAAACTTTGGGTATTTTCAAGAAAACTACCTAATTTTGAGCTCAGGATTGTCCATAAGGACTTATTAGAATCAAGGAACAAATCAATAGGAAATAAACACACAATAGAAATCAATAAATCAAGGGAAATCAAAAAAATATATACCACACATATACAAATAAGTGAAATGAAGGAAAGAATTAAAAGAAACTAATTAGCCTACCTACACTAACTCTAATCATCTTGCAGTTTACTCTATGAAGACCTCAAGAGGAGTAGTAGAGAAGTAGTGATTGAGGTACTATCTATTGGTGGGAAATGTGAAATCTACTCCTTATATATCTTTAAGCTTAAAGGTGGTATTTCCCAATGTTTCTACAATCTGATATGGGCCAATCCACAAAGGTGTGAACTTGTAATGTTTGCCCTTGGGCTTAGATGGTTTGTCCCAAAGGAGAACTAAATCCCTTTATTTGAACACCTTAATATTTTATCTCTTATCAAACCATATTTTGACTGTGGTCTGATGTCTACTAAAATTATCAAAGGATTTATCCCTTACATCTTCCATCTAAATTATGTCTATCTATCTTGATTTTTCTAACTCTTGACCCTCTTCCATATATTCCTGCATCAATTTATACATGGGTAACTTGAGAGTGATAGGAAAGGTGGGGTCCTAGCGATATACCAAAAAAAAAGGTGATGACTTCAAGCCTTGTTTAATCTTGATCCTATCTACCCATAATGCATAATTGAGCAACTTGTGTCAAGTCCTTGGTTTATCTTCAACAGATTTCTTGATGGTTTTCTTCAAATTTTTATCGGTAGAATCAAAAACTCCATTCCTTTGGGGATAATTTTTGGATGAAAAATTTAGATAGATACCATTATCATAATCCCATTCAATCATCTCTATGGTTGAAAATTCAGACCTATTGTCACACACTAGAGAGACAAGAGTTCCCAATTTAGTATAAATGTTTTCCTCCATGAAGTTGATCACTTCATCCATTATATATTGTTTAGTGGCTATAGATTTATCCCACCTTGTAAAATAATATATGGTATTCAAGATGAATTTGTGACCTTCAAATGAATTTAGATTGATTACTCCTACAAATTGTAGCCTATATTGTGCAAATGGTTTGTTAACCATAACTAGTTGTAGAGGCATTGTTGCCCTAGGCTCCTTGGTACTAAATATATGGAAAGAGTGGAATTATCTCACATGCTTATGAGTATCCTTGAATATAGTTGGCCAATAGTATCTATCTCTAAGAATATTATGTGTAGTAGTCTTCCCTGATGGGTGTCCATTGCCAAACTTCTCATAGAAGGTACTCATGATTTAAGTAGCTTCTTCTTTTAAAACATACCTAACATTGATTCCTTCAAATTTTTTATTGTATAAGACTCCATTATTAATTAGATAATGAGAATATTTGAGCCTTAGATCCCTATTTTTCTCCATTGTTAGTCCTATATGATAGGTGCCATTAATTATTAAATGAGTAATAGAATCATACCATTCACTAGTTTGAAAGTTCTGCTAGTCAACTTACATAATACTTAACTTAGGGTTGGTATTAGCAAGCATTTAGATTAGACCTTGGCACCTTACCAATTAATTTGTTTTCATTTCTATATCATACTCCTACAAAACTAAAATCCACTTACCTTTTCATTCTTTGAGCTCATTATGACTTAGCATAACCTTCATAGTAGGGTCAGGTAGGATAACATGTACCTTATTTCTAAGGATATAATGCCTAGATTTCTTTACCACCTTAACTAATGTATATTATTGCTTAACAATAAATGAATAATTTAACTCAACATGTTTGAAATTATTACTCACAAAATCTACTGGGTGATCATTCCCATCAATTTTATGATTCAATATAATAGCCATGGCATGATCAGAGGCAAAAGAATAAAGGTATAAGCCCTTTGAAAAGTCAAGGCTTATCAGGACTGGAGCTTGGCTAATGGCCTCCTTAATTTCATTAAATGCCTTTCTAGATACTTATTCCATGATACCTTGGAATCCTTCTTTAAAATGTCATTTAATGGCTTAACAATCTCTATAAATCTAGAAATGAATTTCCTTACAAAGTTTATCTTACCAAAAATGACTTTAACTCTTTTCTACTATTTGGGGGATCTATTTTGGATATAGCCTCTACTCTTTTAGGATCAATAGATATCTTGTCCTTGGTTATAACATGTTCCAACAACTTAACCTCAATAACATAGAAAATACTTTTCTTAGGTTTTAAGGAAATCCTATACCTTATGCATTTTTCAAACACTTTTTGTAAATGCATGAAGTGATCTTCCCTATTTTTTGAAAAAAACTATTAGACCATCCATATAAATAATGATTCACTTTCCTATCAAGCCTTGAAATGCATGGTCCATGCCCCTTTGAAATGTATCTCCTACATTTATTATCCCAAAGGGAATTATCTTATATGCAAAGTTTCCCCACTTGGTGGTGAAAGTTGTCTTCATCCTATCTTCTTTGTTAACTAATACTTGGTTATAACCTGAAAAGCCATCAAGAAAAGACATCATGGATGAACTTGAAATAAATTATATACTCTGGTCAAGAGAATGAAGAGGATGGTTATCCTTCTTAGATGTTTTCTTTAAATTCATAAAATAAATACAGAGCCTAATCTCACCATTCTTCTTCTTAACTGGCACAAAATTAACCACCTAAGTAGAATGCCTAATGGGAAATAATGTCCTAGCATCTAGTAGTCTCTTAACCACTTTGAAAATCATTAGATCTAAGATAGGGTTTATAGGCCTCTAATTCTACTTGAATGGTTTACATTTTTCTTTAAGAGGGATAGTGTGAGTGATGACCTTTGGATTAAAGATCTTTAAGTCATCATAAGACCATGTTATGACATCCTTATATTGGGTAAGGAGATCTTTGTTTTTTTTTAATTCTCAATGTTTTTGTAGGCATTTCCAATGTTTATTAGCTGGGGTTGATCTTGGAGACCAAGATCAATAGCATTATAGTCTTTCCCACTCACCTTGGGAATCTTAGAACCTCAACCAGTTTGTCCTAATAAACTAGTCTCTCTAAAGAAATCACCCCCTTAGGGATCTTATTGTCATTTAACTAAATGACTTTACCATCAAAATTTTCCTCCTTACATGCATTTTCATTAGTCTCATCAATAATATGGGCATCAAATCCTCTAGAATTGGTCATGAAATCCAATATCTATTGATCATCAATGAAAACTTGAAAATGGTTAACATTATCATGCACTAAAGGATAAGGGATTAGCTTAGTGCTGAAATTAGAGGAATCTTGGTTGTGCATGAGGTTGGCTGCAGTAGATGCCAACTCATCAACAGCTTGGTTTTATTCTCTTTAGATGGAGGTAATGCTAAACTCATCAAAGGACTCAATCAAGTCCTAAACCCTAAACTTATACCTTTTAAGGTATGAGAGTTTGTATTGGTATTTTCTTCTTACTTATTTGACCACTAGTTTTGAATCCCCATAAACTAGCAGTTCTTTGACCTTATTCTTTATACAAAATTGTAAACCTAGGATAAGGGCTTCATATTCAACAAGATTGTTTGTATAAGGGAATTGGAGTTTATAGGAAGCATGGTATTTTTCACCAATGGGATTAGTAAGGAAAATACCTACTCCATATCTAAACTTATACTTAGCACCATCAAAATGTAAATTCTATAGTCTAAGAACAACATAAGCACTCTTTGGATCACATACCTTATTAGTCTCTAGGGTGAAAACCCCTAAGTCTAAGTCAATTATGTTGACCCTCTCATTCAAAACATTGTACTCCATTATCATGTGCTTCATCCTTAGCTCTCTCTCAACCTTGATTTGATTAGGAACTCCCTTCCAAGGTAGTCACAAATGTGAGCAATATGTGGACATGTAGCCATTTAGGGCCTTGGTCTACTCTCTACTCAACAAGATTCCATAAACATTAGGTATATCAAAAACTTGAATATAAATGAATTTATACACTCTAGGCTCATAAGCTAGTTGCATATGAACATTTAAAAGTTCCTCAATAACTTTAACTCTAGATTTATCTAATTGGGTGACAACCCTATAAGACTTAATAGGGGTTAGGCCCAGTTGTTTACATATACCTATTGGAATGATGTTTGTAGATGCTCCTAAATCTAATAATCAATATTGAAAATTCTTTCCAAACATCCTAATAATAAGAAATAAAGGAGGAGATTCAGCTTTGCCTTTATGCATAGTCACATTGGCATGGTCAGCCTTGGGGGGCTTGTTGGGATTCTTTGATAGAGATTCTAATAGGAGGTCTCTTTTCTCTATAATATATGTAAGTTCATGCAAAGTGATGTTAGCCTTTATTTTCTTCATATCCTCAACTATGTTATATCTAGTTTTAGAAGAACTAGGAATATCAATGTTAGGTTTAGAAGTACTCCCTTTAGGTGGATTATGATTGTTGTTTGAAGAAGTGTCTGAAGGAGTTATGAATTTGTTTATAGGTGTTGAGGTAGTTAAGGTCTACCTCTTATCTTTATTCTTCAAGGGATAGGTCTTCTTCAAGAACTATTGAAAGGCTTGGATCTCCTCAAGGATCTCATTAGGTTCATTCTCTTCTTGAAAATGGAAATCAAAAGTATCTACCATGAAGGATTGATTAGATGACTTGGATCCAAAAGCACCTGCACCACTTCCCTTATTAGGGACCACTTCAAATGTATCCAAATCCTCTTGTCAAGCTTTAAAATATTTTCAAAACTCAATGTAGTCAATTTCAACATGTTTTGATGTACAATGCACTCTACAATAATCAAGTAATGCAATATTAGTAAGGTTAATTTCCATGGTCTTCTTTTTATAAGATGACTCATTATTCCTATTATTATGAAAACTATCATTCTAAAATCTATTATTTGGCCTATTATGCCTTCGAAATGAGAAGTTCTTACCATATTTTTCATTAGTATTTCCAACTTATTCTTGTATTTGGAGAAAATCAGTGCTCAACTTTTGGACTATTTTTAAGATAGATTCATTCTCATTTTTAGAAGTCTCAAAATTATGTATCTAGTTATTTTTAGTAGATAGTATTAAATACCTTTGATCATTTGTATTGAATACATTAGTAGGATGATTTAAGAATCCTAAGTTTTGATTAGCAGCAACATGACTCAATGGCAATTGATTTAAGTTTTGGAGTTGGTTCAAGGCTAGGATATTTTAGTTGTTATTTGGAAAGATGTTTAGAATGGGCATGTGTGGGTTAATATTTGGGAAAAAATAGGCCATTTTCCCTTGGGGATACATCTAATAATTGAGGGTTAATACCTCAGAATAAGCCCTAGCTAATAAAGTTATAGCTAGCATAGATCTATTTAAAAATATAGAGGTCATGGGATCTACTGCATCCTTGTATATTTCTAAAGTTAAGACATCATTAGGCTTATAGGGTTCTATGGTCCTACTATACATTTTCTAAAATATAGCATTAAGGGACCTAATAGTCTCACTTGCATCCCTTCTAATGGTGGTGAACTGATGATAAATAACACAAGGACTGACAATCTTACTAAAGTGATCTATAAAAACATCAGTGAAACCATCCCAACTAGTGATATAATTGTTAGGCAAGTTCAATAACCATTCATAAGTAACATCTTTAAAGGTGAAATGGAATAACCTACAAGCTACATCTTCATGCACAACATTTATCAACCTTAAGGTAGCTTTAAAAGACTTAATGTGATATTTAATAGTTGTAATACCAGCTGGACTAAATGTAGGAAAATACTTCTCAAGGTTATGTGGGAGATCATGTACCATAACTGACACATTTATTAAATAATCAACCAACTAAGCCATACCTAAATGAAGGTCAAAGGCAAAGGTACCTTAAAGAGGTGGAGTTGGAAAAGATTTGGATCTCTTGCATCTACCTATGTCATGCCTAGATTTTCTATGAAACTCAAGTTCAAGCAAAGGCTCCCTTATCTCTGAGTGTGATCTGGTTCAAATCTTTAGCAATTATAGCTTGAATGTTGAAGATCTTATTTGAAATATGATGTATCAGGCTAATCTTTATAAGGAACACAGATAAAGCCTACACATTAAGCTCATTTTTTAAATATTGCATAAAGAATAGTAAAGGACATTGATCTTTGCCTAAAATAGTTCAAAGATGTATCCAATTATGCTAATATGATCTATATTTATAATTTTAATCTCAAATGAACTCAGATCTATGAAAGATATGTCAAACTTTGATCAAAATAAGCTATCCAAACTTCATATACTATAGATTTTCAAATTTCAAGTTAAATTTACCAAAATCAAGAATCAAATCTCAAATAACCTTGATCTTTGTCTAAGAAATCACAAAGATACACCAAAAACCACAAATATCAATGATATTTATACTTCTAAGTAAATAATTTATTTAAAAACATAAAGATACATTAATCTTAGATCAAAACATGCTAAGACTAACAAAGATTTAAAGAATTTATGTAGATACACTGCCCTCCTTCTAGTACCATTAGAAATGCCTGTTGATGTCTCCAAATACACCACAAAGGTTCTTAGTGTTTAAAGAACACTTCTCACTTTAAAATTCCAATAATTTAGAGAATTATTATTAGGTTGTGGCAACTTGATGTCACCTATGGTGAAATAGTGGTAGAGATATGTATGAGTGTTCCACAAAATTTATAATAAGTGATGGTTAGGAGCCATCATGGTTTATTCCTTCTGAATTAAAAAGGATATATTATAAATTAGTGAATTATGATTCAAACTCAAGCTAAAAATTATTGCGGATGTATATTTACAATGAAATTTAAACTAAAGTAATCTGGTGTAAAAAATTGGTAGCAAAGAGAAGGGTAAGGCATAAAAGAAAACAAGTGATTACCTATCTTAGTTTCAAATATTATGACAAATCATAAATTACAATTGAGTATAAATTTAAACTAATATAGAAAGCAAAATAGCCTAAGCTTAGATTTCACTATATACCAGGTAAAATTTGAAGGATAATGTAAAGAATCATGAGTAAGAACCAAGTTTACTTTTAAGGATTTACTACTATAATCAAATATAATTTACACATCTAAATACAGAGCAAAATGAAGTGAATAAAATATAATATCCTTCAACTAATCTAACATATTCAAAAATTAGAAACCCTATGATTAGAAAATGCAACCCAAAATTAAAAGAAGATATTCAAGTTTAAGACATAAAACTAGCAAATGAGAGAAAAGTTATGTTAGCAATTGACATATCAAATATGAACAATCTTTTCAAAAATCCTTGATTATATTAATTAATCCAAGTATAAAAAATTTGATCAAAATTATCTCCTTTTACAAGATGGTGATACCTAACTTTTATAGAAAGGTAAGGCAACACACCAATTAGTTACCACATACAGGTGTACAAAAGATAGGGACAACTATCTTTCTTCCTTATAGAGTTCTAAAATACACTTGTCTTTTATAACTAGACTGGCCTAGGGGCAATATGCCAATAGACTAGCATATACCTTACAAAATAATATTCCTATTTTAAATATTACAATGTTTTTACAAAAGGAATATTATTTACTAGGTGGGCCCATTACTCTGGGACTCCCCTATAGATCCTATAGTAGTTCCTTATCCTTTTGATGTTGATATTTGATGAACCTCAGGTCCAAAGCTAGCTTCATGAGGTAGACTTCTTGGTCAACTAGGTCATTTAGATCTCTGTCATCTCTAGTCATATCTTCCTTGATACTCTTGGCCTCTGTAATATTTTCTTTAGCATTGAAGATCATGCCTAGAATCATGCCATTGTCACTATCTGATCTACCTTGGCTCTTTATTTCTACTTCATTCATCACTAAAGTGACTCTATGATTGTATTCTACATCATCAATGATCCCAAGGATGTATTTTTGCTAGGATTAACTAGCATGGTGCCTAAGAGATACTCAACCCTAGTAATCAATTCTTTATCATCTGTTAGGAATCTATTCATATTTTTTCCCACACACTTAGATTCTAAATTTTGTCCACTAATATTACCAATATGGCATTCAGGTGGGCTAGGATGATGGTTTTGAACTTAGGGATTTTATCCCTAATCAAAATTCTAATGAGGTATCCTATTTTATTCTTAGTCCCTTACCATTCTATTATTAATTCCTTAGCCTCTTCACCTTGATATCTCAAGGCATCTTGCCTCAACTTTATTGTCTTCAAATAATCATACATTTCAAAGAATAAATCCTCAAACATGTCAATGATGGCATTAGGCACTGATAAAATGGCTTGGGTCTCTAGGTTATGCTTTTCCTTCTCCAAATTTTGGATTTTCTAATTCATCCCTTAGATCCTAGCCTTTGCTTGAGATGACTAAGCCTCAATTAAGCTCTCAACATCCTCCTCATAAATAGGATGTTTTCCTGGTTGTTGTCCTTTAACTGGGGTTAGGCCCACAAAATGTTCCACCTTCTAAAAGGTGAACTCGTCAGTACCCACCATGGCCTTCCTGGTGGTGACCCTTTCCAATCCCATTGTCTCTAGATTGAATTGGATAGTGGTGATTGTTTCTATGAATATGGGAGGTTTTGGAACCTTAATTCCTATGTTGTTTGATGCTCTAGGAGCATCCATTTTCTTACTATCTATCCCTCTAGTTTCCAATATCCTACTTTCTTCCTCTTCCTTCATTATATCCCTAATCCATGGCTTAATTTCATAATGTAATTAAATTTTGGTAGCTTTTATTATGGCCCATGAATGGGAAAGAGAAGGAATATTTTGAAATTTAACATAAATAAACTAATCAAGGATGACTGGTCCATGAATGGGGAATTATTCATTAAATAGGATTATCTCACTAGTAATATGTTTGAGAGTCAACCTTGGTCTTTTGGGTCCAATAAGGACCAGTTCCATTTTTATCTTCCTCTTCTCCTTAGGAGCCACTAAGATTAAATCAAGAGTAACCTATTTTCATTTCTCTTCTCTAGGCTCCCCTACGTAGATTTTAGTTTCTTCAATCTGTTCTCCTTTTTCATTTATTCAATACTCCTATGCAAGTTATTTTAGGGCATCCTCAACTATCTTATCTAGTTCTAATTCAATCGTGTGTGTGTGTGTGTGTGTGTGTGTGTGTGTGTGTGTGTGTGTGTGTGTGTGTGTGTGTGTGTTCAACTGGGGAAGGTGGCCTTTATGGCAAGGCTAAAGATGATGGTCCCTCTCTAGGTCTCTCTTCCATCTTCTCCTTTCCATGGCCTTGTTCATCTTGCCTTTTCACCATTTTCCCTTGACGTTATGGCTGTTCCACTTGACGTTATTACTGGGATGGTTTGGATGGTCCAATTAGCAAGTGCTATTAGAGAGGATGCATCTTCCATGCCTCTCCTGCTAGCTTATCATCTTTTGTCAACCTATGTTCAAGCTTGATATTGTATCCTTTGAGCCTGGTTAACACTTCTTAAAAGTTAATTTTCCTAATTTATATGGTGTCATGAACATAGAATTGATATGTATATACTAGTTTGGGCAGATTCTTCTCTTTTAAATGATCACTCACTATGTTTTTGGGATGCCACATTTTAATTTCATAAAATTGAAACCCAAATGAGTCATTATGCTTGGAAATGATTTATACTTGTTTCCAATCTTTTAATATAGTCCTTCCAATGATTAGAGGGAAGGGATGGAGAAGACCCTTCTTCTTTACCTTATAAATTTCATCAACTCCATTAATGAGTTGGGAGGCAATTTCTTGTTCTACTAGCTTATTCGGTACCTACATAAGAAATCTATAGGGTGAGGACATGATTCCCTCAATCTTGATAATTATGTAGTTTAGATAGAGCCAGATGTCCCCCATAATTTATACATATTTCTTAATTAGTGGATGGACCCTAGGCATGGGAAAGCATGTGATAGCTTCTACTAGGGTTGGGTATACATAGTCATAATTAAATTGTATGTGGTTTATGTATTTGAAGATGTGAAGTTTGGAGTAATGATGGGAAATGGTGGTTCTACCATGTGGATACTTATTATTTATACTAGGGAAGTTGATGGAAGCAATTAGGGCATAAAGTAAATAATACATCTTATAAAATTACATGTCAGTCTTCCTCTTAATGGTAGCAAACTGGCACCCTAGGTGAATGCTAATTAGCTCTCCAATAGGAGGGGAATTTTTTTCATCTATCATTAAATATACATGTGAAACCTATGTCATGTTTACATATGAGATGTAAGGGGATTATGATGCTTAGTTCAATAGGGTCATGATTACCCTAGTCCTTTCCCTGAATTATGTAATTGAGATCTTTTCATCAAGGTCCCTGACACATGGTTCCCTTGGAATAACCATGGTCGAAGGATGTTATCCAATTCATGTTTTTTGGTCCACTCCTTGATTTTGGGCAAGTTTACATGGGGAATTGGGAGCTTATAATATTTTTTGAAGGCCACAAGGGAAATGTAGGCTACCTTCTTATAATTTCCTTCATGGATGATCCACTCATTATATATCATATAATATATAAATATAGGAGTAAGCACATTAATACAATGAAGTACCTTAGGATTGGTAGTAGCATAATGAAGTCTAGCCATTTTAAAAATTACCAAGTCATAATGCTTCCTACTAATCATGATAATTCTTTGTTCCCCCTTGGTGATGGGTTTTAGATCTTCAATGGTGAAGAAGAGTTTAGACCAATTCTTAGATCCATTATTTAGTGTCACAGTATCTATTTTGGTGTCCTTGAAGATCCTACCTTCATTATTTATGGATATATAGAGTTCTATCTCCTACTTCTATTATTGTTTATGAGTTACCATGGCTTTTGCTTACAAATTGGTTTTCCTTAGATTGTAAATTGGTATCTATAGTAGCTCTTTTGTGCTCAAATACATAATTAAGATTCTTTTAGATCAAATTGTAACCAATTGAGCTCATGTAGGTTACCTTTTATGTAGGTTTTAGGGCTTTAATGGTGGTAGCTCATCTAACTTTAGCTCATACATGCTTGGGATTTGATTTGGACCTTTGCCTTATACATTTTCATTTTTGGGCACATAAGACCTTTTATTTTTTCCATTTCTACTTTTGTGGTGCTTATGTGGTAATGATCTAGACTTTTTGCATCATTTTTCATAAACGTCTTCAAGCACTAGCTATTGGCATTTAAAATGCCTTCTTTTATTTTGTACCATTGGAAGAGGATCTTGTGAGCGACCATGAATAATTGATCATAATTTAGGTCCTTATTTGTGATTAGTTATTTTATGTACCAAGCCTTGTGGTTATGCTATTTGGTGTCTTCACATGCCTTCTTGTGCTCTATATCCTAGGTTAATTCTTTGTTAAATGAGTACTAGCCATGTGGAAAGATTGTGGTTTTTTGAAAAGTCATTAGTGATTTCATGTCATTAGATCACAAATAATGATGAAGCATGAACCATTGGATCATCTATCAGTTCTACTTCAAATGTGCTTTACCATGCATCAAACCCATGGGCTCTCAAGACTCCACTAAAAAATCTTTATGGGTCTTCGCATTGTTGGATCATCTTCCCATGATGAATCATGAACCATTGATTTGAAAATATACCCAATCTTTAAATTAGCATATTATTAAGGTAGGTACTTAGATTTAAACCTCTTAGGCTAAGTTTTATTTCATTTTTATTAAACATGAAATAAAATTTAGGCTAAAGTTTTTATGCCTAAGTTTTCAAGATTTATACATGAAGGATATCATAGCTAAATATTTTAGTCCAAAGTTTACGATGTGTTAAATAAATACAATGTACACTTTGAACTAAAAATATTTATGTCAAGCCTATAGAATATGCTCAAAGGGGTCAAAATGATATAATGGTATAATGTCAAATAGGATTTTATTGCATTAACAAACACACTAAAACCTTTGGTTAGAAACATTTGGTCTAAGTTATACATTACAAGGATCCTTTAAAATAAGACCTAGTACAAGTATATAGCTTAAGGTTCATGGTAATTAAAAAAAATGTAATAGGGAACTTAAGGTAAAGACTTGGGTTAGGTTCATTTTTCATATGCTTAGACCATAAGACCATTTTAATATTTGTAGATTAAATATTTCCAGTGTTTGTGCATATTTTGAGGGATTTTAGTCATCTGCAAAGCAATTAATGAGCTTTCTAGCAAAATTTTGGAGTGTATTTTGACCTTGAATAAAATAATTCATTATATTAGATTTGATGGTCTCATAAACATCAAATATGTCCTCATAGACATTGAATCATGGTCGCATGAATGCCAATTTTAAGCTAGTAAAACTTTTAATTTTATGGGCTTAAAGTTGATGGTCATGTGGGCATAAAATACGTCCTCACAGATGTCATTTGATAGTCACATGAATGTCAATTTTAAGCTCATGAAATTCTTATGACCAAATACAAGAGTGTCACTTGGCACCTTTATATGGCTTCACATGATCTTGGACTTAATTTATTCCATTGGATCATGATTTGTGATGAAGTGAGAGTTATAAGATCATGATCCAAGAGTTTACTCATGATTAGTTATTTATGTTAGGTATGCCCCTTTACTTTTAATATTTGAATGTAAGGATGCCATGTGTTGATCTCATAGAGCTTCTAGGATTTTTACTTTTCCATGAAGTCTTAACTCCATCCAATCTTTGATCTACACTGAAGTGAGAACCATTGATCATGATTTTGGAGTTTGAATGTGATTGGTCTAAGGGGCTATGTGTGGGATTCTCTCAAGCTTACCTCACACCACCTACTTGAAAGGATACAAGGGAATGTGAACCATTAGATCATCCAAGTTGTATGCCTTTTAAGATAAAACTTAGTTCCTTATTACTACGTTTGATTAAACCCTATGATAAAACATGGGTCGTTGGATATGCAAGAATTAAGGAAGTTAAGTCAAAACTTGAGACTAAATTAAAGACTTAGGCTTAGAGTGTTAATACCAAGGTTTCATTCCTATTAAAAAATACATCAAGGCCTTAAGTTTAAACCTTTAGACTAAGACATTTATCAAAGGGACCATGCTAACATAATATTGGACTCGAGGAACAAGAGCTTAGGCTAAGTTATTAAGACTAAGGTCCCATTTGTATTAATAAATATAATGGGTTCTTAGGATTAAAACATTATGCTAAGGTATAAATAAAAGGTACCAAGCTAATAAATATTAAAAGGACCCTTCAAAATGAATATTAGTTAGGCATGCAAGGAAATTAAAAGGGGAAATAATAAAGGGGCCTAAGAATTTTAGGCCAAGTTTGAGTCATGTTTAAAAGACATGACTAATCTTAAAACATGAATTTTATACTTAGGTCCAAAATGGATTTTTAAAAGGTTCTCACCAATTTAGTTCTTGCCAATATTCAAATTTGAACAGAGGGTTATGCTAGGGTTTTGGAATGTGAATTTTTAACAAGAATACTATGGAACCTACCACTAGAAGACATGAAGACCATTTTTTAATGAAGTGGATGATCTTCAAATTCTACAAATGATCCTAACATGCCATATTTTTAGGATCAATCTTAAAGGTTTCTCAAGGGTCCCCAATTTTTAGAAATAGGAGGTATATTGGCCCCAATACACCACATGGTGCCCTTGCATGCAACCTGGGCTCATTGGCTTTTTGACTTCATTGCCATCATTGATCTTGATTTCATGATTGAAAATGCATATTGATCTACTAAACCACCATAATCATGACACATGGTATCCCTAATTTTAATCTCAAAATCTTCTAACCTTTTTCCTCATGCACTATAAGGTTTTAATGTGTATCATTGATCCTCCTTGACTTATTGACCCTAGATATCACCCAATTTCCATTAATCTATTATCTAGGCTTCAAATATCATGACACTTGGTAGCCTATAGATCACTTCTATTTTTGAATACAAAGAGCTATTTTTTGTATCTTTAATTTGACCTCTCTTGGCATGTCTCACACTTCTCAATAATTTTTGAAATCTTATATCTTAAGATGGGAAACACACCAAGACACCAAACTTGTAGGGGATATTCACGACATAAAATACATCACTTTTATGTAATTCTTCAACTTTGATCGACATCCCAAGTATACTTATTAAATGCACAACCAAACTGACTTGTTCATTCTTGCATGATGTGTTAAGACAGTCTAGTTCCTATTGATCATTTAAAGGACTTGTCAAGACCAACTCACTAATTCAAAATATAAAATGGAATGATATACAAAGTTTCTAATGGTAGGGGTGACATTTTAACCTGTGAGGTCAAAATTATCAATATTTTGGTGACTCAATTAGGAAGCATTCCTACTATTCTTGAGAACTAGACCATTTACATGACTTTTATACTCATAAATAATGATAATTCTAATCTATGACTGAAAGTAACCTCTGGATTTAAAAATAGGAAAACCTATTCTTCCAAAATAAGGAAGTAAACACATAAAATATGGAAACTAATTTGATGAAGAAAATGTGCAAACAAAGCACTTATTTGGAACAAAACATAGACAAACTAATGTGCTAATATATCACTTGAAGGAATATAGACAAACTAACTATGTACAAGGAATCTAGCTCTTTAATAACAATGTTTTAGATGCATCCCATTAAGTGGGATAAGAATTTCTTCACCATCCATCTTTACAAGTTGGAATGAATTATGGGATTTGTAGCTAGAGATTTTGTATGGGCCACTTCAAAGAGAGTCAAACTATGTATGTCTCCCTAGTTTAGCTCTATCCTCATCCTACTTGAGGACCAAATCTCCTTATTTGAAACTTTGTGAAGAAGTTCTATTATGAAATGCTCTCTTTATTTACGCTTGGTGTATTTACATGGCTAACATGGACTAATTTTGAACCTCTTTGATCTCCATAATCTCAACATATATGATCTCTATTGGTTCATTATCCCATAAATCAAGTTGATGAATTAATTCTAAAGCAAAAAACTCAAGATAAATAGGTAACCTTTATTCCTTACCATATACCAACTTGTATGGAGAGTTGGATATTAATATTTTGTAGGTAATCCTATCATCCCATAAGTATGATTTCAACTTAAAATACCATGACCTCTGATTATCTTCAATAGTCCTTCTTATGATCTTTAATAGGTTCTTATTTGTGGAATTAGTAAGGCCATTACCTTGTGTAGAGTAATTTGATAAAGTGTTGAGATAGACACCATGTTGAACATCCAATTGGCTGATCCTAGTGCCCATAAAGGCCATAGAATTTTTAGAAGTAATTTTTTAAGGAACTCCAAATCTAATAAGCAAAACTTCATAGAAATCTAGAACACTGGATTCATTTGCTTATTTTAATGCTACTACTTCCATCCATTTAGTGAAGTAATCTATAACAATTAGTATCCATTTATGTCCTAAGCTTGAAAGAGAATTTATGAGACCAATAAAGTTTAATCCCCATTGGATAAAGGGTTGATCCATCATAATTGATTCAAGAGGTAAGGCTGGAAGTTTCACTTTTCCTACAAACATAGCACATTGTTTGCACTTACTAACCAATGCATGACAATCACCGAATATAATTGGCCAATAATATCCACCTCTCATGATATTGATGGTTTTAGTCCTTACAAAAAAATGTCCTCCACCATATCCATCATGGAACTCTTTAAGCAATCTATGTGTTTGGCATGTATCTATGTATATTAACAACATACCATTAATATATATCTTGATTAAAACACCATCAATAAGAATAATTGGAATTTATTAACAACATACCATTAATATATATCTTGATTAAAACACCATCAATAAGAAATAAGATGAGAAGGATAAATACCATCTTGGAGATATCTTAACAAGTTATGAAACTAGTTGGAAGGTGAGGTATAATCATCTATAACATGTTCATCATTTAACACCAAAACCACCTCATTTACCTCTTTCAAGTCTTGGGATAGATGCTAACAAATTCCTTTGCCTATAATTATCTTTTTGACGTTAATTTCCATATCATAATCCATTACTTTGGTTATCCAACCATCTCTCTTCTCATTTATATCTTTTTTCAAGAGGAACTCCTTAATGTTTGGATGGGCAACCATTAAGTGTATCTTATTATTAGACAACAAGTATCTAAGCTTATTGAGAGACCATATAACTTATTTACATGCTTTTCAATAAAATAATACCTTTTTCATACTCTTATAATCCTTAACTAAATAAGTCTATTAGTTTTCCCAAGCCCTCATGATTTTGTTGTATAAGAATTCTTGAAATGGTATCCATGTTAGCATAGGTTTAAAATATGAAATATTTTATGAAATATGGATTTATTAGTGTAGGAGAACTAGATATTGCCTTCTTTATCTCTTAAAACTATTTACTCTTTCCTTGGACCAGATGAAACTCTGATTCTTCTTTAGTATGGCTAGACGTGGCTTAGCTAAAATGGCAAAATATTAAATGTATCTTTTTATAAAATTGATTTACCCTAAGAATATTTTCAAATCCCTTTTGTGATTTTTCAAGGAAAGTGAAAGAATTGAATATATCATTTTATAATATATATTCAAACCATATTTTGAAACCACATGCCAGACACACTTTTTGGGATTTAGAGATACTCCAAATTTCCTACACATTTCAAACAATTGATTGAGGTGAACCATGTTCTCACTTGTACTATTTAATAACATTTTTATGTCATCTAAATAAACAAATACAAACCTATTAATAAGGAATTGGAATTCCATATCCATGGATCTCTAAAAGGTTGTTCCAATATTGGATAAACTAAAGGGCATCTTTCAATATGCAAATGTCCCCCACTTTATAGTAAAGTTTGTTTTGAATTGGTCCTCTTATTTGAATAAAATATGATTTTAACCACTATATCCATCCAAAAAATAAAACCTCTTTGAACCTACAACTAGTTGTAAATTTTTTTCCATAGATGGTAATGGATAGTGATCTTTAAGGGAAGCCTTATTCAAATCATGAAAGTCAACACATAGTCTAATATAATCATTATTATTCTATATTGTAACAAGATTTTCCACCCATTAAGTTCTTTATTTTAAATATAATATTTAACTCTATGAGCTTATTAATCTCAAATCGCATCAAAGGTTCAAGCTACGGATTGATAGGCCTTTGTCTTTGTTTCACTAGCTTAGTTTCAACTTTTAACTCAATGGTGTGTTGATCTATATTTAGATAAAATCCCTTAAGATCACTATATTTCCATGAAAAAAATAAAAAAAACTTTCACATAATTAAATGAAATCTTCCTTTTGTGAAGGAGTGCATACTTTACCTAACTTCAAGTTCTTAACAATTACAATCTCCACATTGGAATAGTGTTCCTCCTTTGTTGACAAAGATGAATTTACCTTTCTCAACTCATCATCACTAGTGAATATGTTCTCAAGTGTGACCAATCATTTTTTCAACTTATTTTTTTTAAGTTACACAATATAATCACCATACTACCACAATAATTTGTATTGATTTCTTGAGGAAAACTCAACCTCTTCTTGTAATAATTTGATATTTTTATTATCATCTTCAAACACTTACCAATTCACATGGTTATCTAGAATAAAGGCCTAACCACCACCTTAATGTTTTATTAACTTTTTTTACTTTTTATATTAGCTAGGATACTAAATTGTGTCCCAATGGTGGCTAATCTATCTGCATGTTTGTTCTGATCTCTTAGTATTTCTTGAATATTGAAAGCTTAAAACTTCTTAATTAAGTCACATACTCTATGATTATAATATATAATAATTTTTTTTTAACACATTAAGACCTCTAAGTTGGTGAACTATAATTTAACTATCAACAAAAACTTACAAGGTGTTGACTTTCATCCTCCTAGCCCACTGCAAACCATGAACTAGTGCTTCATATTCTAAAACATTATTTGAACAAGAAAAATAAAAATTAATAAAAGAGAAATAAATTTTATTTGTTTAATAAATAAAAATCATTCTAACCCTAGTACCATTATTATTACTTGATCCATCAAAGTATAATTTCCATAGACCATCACTAGACTCATCATATTTCATCATGGCTAGAATTGGTGCATCATTCTCATGGAGGTAATAAACACCAAGTCCCTCTTATTAAATTATATTATAAGGATCATGATCAAGAAATTTAGAGGACAAATCATCAATGAAAAAATATAGAATTCCATTTAAAGGTGATTCAGTTACCACTCCACTAGTTTCTAACACCACAACCAAGACGATACAGTTAGTGTTCATAACACTTGGCATATATGGATCCAAATTGAAACATGATATGGGTTCATAATGTATTGTTATCATATTACCATACATGGTTATAAAAATCAAATATTTCTAATAAAATGACAATTATCCTCCAATCTCTGAGGTGAAATCCCTTGAAAGACACATGGAAAAATAGGGAGGCAAGTCTACCACAACTACATCTTATTGAATGGTAACATTGGGACAAGCATGTAGTGTCAAATTTAGATATTTAATAATTCCTAATATATTTCTTGGTGACTCATATAGTTTTAATACTCTTCTAGTATTAGGTTCATAAACAATACCAAGCTTATCTTTAATTTGTTTAGGCATAACAGTGCTACTAGTTCCACTATTCACCATGCAATTATGAACTAAAATATAACAAAATACAAAAGAAAGGTATAAAGGATGAGTTTTTATATATTTTACCTTAGTTTTTTTCACATTTACCATATTATGTACTTGTACTTGTTTCTTAGTTGGCTAGTCTAAATTAGTTAAGACAATACCCTCCTTTTCAACCAATTTTGGAGACAACTTAAGAGTTAAAAGCTCTTGAATAAGTGTGTCCTTTTGTCCTATAATGGAGAGGGAATCTAAAATACTATTTATGATGTTAAACTTATTCATTTGATCCACTATACTGAAGTGAGCTCCACTAACCTTTGGATACACCTTCTGAACCACTAGTTGATCATGAAATTAGAGGTACTTGATGAACCTTTCCAACCTCTGTATTCTAATTTTTCTATGTTATAGGGGTATCAAGCTAATCTTTGGTACTCTTGGAAACAAAATTGTAAGTACTTAAATCATTTTTCACATTTTGAGCTTCATCAATGGCTCTTCTTTTAGCTCTAGTTACAATTGTAACTTGATCACTTGAAGTGTTGGTCTCACCACCCTGATTAAAAACAACATGATCACCCCTTTACCAATTCACATTAATAACATTCAGTTTTCCCTTAATTTTTTTATTCTCTCCTTATGATACCAAACTTGTCTCTTGATATTGACTTCCTTGAAGGAAAAACTCTTCTTGTGTCATTTTTGGAATAGTAATATTTTGTGGCACCAAGGCTTAGTTTTGAAAATCATTGAGATTGGAGGGATGCCAACTTGAATCCTACATAAAATTATTTTGTGGTGGTGTGGAAATAAAATCCTTTGAAGTGGAAGGTGTATTAGGATCAAGAGTTGCATATGGTTTAGCTTGAGTTATGGCTCCTTATGCTTATTAGGGTGGTATATTCTCTGTAAACCCTTGATAAGGAGGATTTAATCTCTAAAGGGATGATAAATGGTCTAATTTTGTTATTGATAAGGCATATTAGCCTAATATTATTGTCTCTTGAGTTGTACTATTTAATTTCCAAAAACTTGTAGCAAACCTTTCAACTAACCATTCTCACTAGCTTGACTAGAAGGGGTTTTAACTTGGGCTTGAGGATATGGAATAGGAGATATTGATGGAATTTGAGGAATTTAGGGGTTGGTATAGACTTAAAATCTAGGAATATAGGCATTAAAGGCCTTGGATAAAGCTTACTAACTTGTATCAAGCTATTCTCTACCCTTATTACAACCTCATAATCATCTAGCAAAGTAATACCACCCATTAACTATATCATCACACTAATATCATAGTTGAGGGATTTGAGATAGTATAAAAAGGCATACTATAGAGATGGTCTAATCAATACAGGTATCATCATTCATGTCTTTAGGAATCTATCAAACATTAACTCATGAGGAGTTCTCTTTATGGTAGTTAAATGTTCAACTAAGGATAAGTGATTATATTTGTCCTAAAATTGTCTGACTAAGGCTGAACCTAATTCATCAAAAGTAGAAATGGAATTTAGTGGGAGGTTTATATACCATTGTAGTGATTTTCCTTTGAAGGAAGTAGTAAGCAGTCTAATAACTACATTTTCTTGGATAATATTATACACTGAACAAAGGTTGGAAACATCTTAGATGTGATCAATAGGAGTTATTTGATCTTATCCTAATAATAATGGGATACTCTTAAGAGTAGACACATGAATATCATCAAATTGGGCTAAATTCAGTGAACTATCTCTATTGAATGGAACAAACACTTGGTTTTTGATGGCCATCTGGATAGTGAGAATTATACTAATTAATATAATAGGATAACCAGGAGATGAATATTACCTTTGAGGATATGGTTTTGTCCTACTAAAACTTTCTCTTCTATATGAATTATAAGGCATGTCAATGAATTCAAGAGGAATACCTTACTATTTGACCTTGTGGTAACCTTTGGCATGAAAGTATTGGCTAGATGATGCTATGAACTCTACAACCTGAAGAATATTTAGCTTTTGATGATGATGGATGTCTTCCTCTACTATAAATAATTATCCTTCACTCCAAACTTTAGATATTCCAAGGATAATGCATCCCATCAAGCATGCCAAAAACTATTGTCAATCTGAAGAGCACCCTATTTGAATAAATGCAAGCAAACCTTCTCTTCAACTTAAATAATGGGATATTCTCTGAGCATGGGTGACTCTTAAGTGAGAAGAACCTATAGAGAGGGTTTTTTCCCTTGGGTCTTTCACCTAAACTAATGAAAAGGAGTGAAAGTAGGGAAATTGACAATAATTCATGAAAACATGTAAAATAAGGTGATGCACCAATCTTTTGAACACTTATAATTACACATGGCACACACTATCAGACACTTTAAAATCTAAAAATATCACTTCACTCACTCTTTGATCATCTTCCACATAAGTATTTCATAAAAATATACAAACTAGCTATCAATCTAGCATGGGAGGGAAGATCTCAGTTATTTTCCACTTCCAAACAATTGAAAAACTATCTATGGCACTTATAATGACTTGTGAAAGATATAAAATACTTCATGAAGGTGAGGAAACTCAAATAAAGGCAAAATAAAACATACATTCACTTAACCACATCAATGAATTCATAGGACACATTTCAATTCCATTTGTGAATGGAGGAATTTAGTCTTTTATTACATCAAATAGGTGTTGAGTACAAAAATTGACATAGCCTAGGTATGCCAAAAGCATAAGAGTCTCCTTTTTTTACTATATCAAGCTAGGATTTATAGCACATAAGAGCATTTTTATGTTAGGGTGGAGAGTGTACATTGGATCTTTAGTTGATTATTACATTGAATCCATCACCTTGGTCCATTTACATTATGGTCACCACGTGTAGTCACTTAAGAAGATCCCCTAAAAAACTAGGTGCTAGTAAACTACCTACCAACTGGTGTGTAATAGGCATTATCAGTCAATTTTGAGCATGATATCATGAAGTGTCATTTCCCATCTTAAATATATGATGACACTCTCCAAAAACATAATGACCCTATTAAAATGGTCATAATATTCTTTTCAAGCCTCTGTAGTGATCTTTAAGTGTTCCAAAATACATAATAGGTTTTATCCATTATGTTGACAACTATATCTAGCTCAATCCTTTCTTGATCAATCTCCCATTACACCATAGACATGAATTCCATCATGATTTGTCCATGTGACCCTATCTATTACAATAAAACATAGGGTTTAGAACCCCTTTTCCATTTAGCACTCTTGACACATTTTCTTAAAGTTTTCCTTAGTTCCACTATCTTTATATACCATTTTCATAAAGAGTAAAACTCCCAAACTTTCATATCCACAGACTTGACCATGATTTAATAGTATAATTGGAGATGAAGTATCTTGGGGTAACTTGACTAAGATTTAATGACAACCTACTAAATTTGAAGTGTTTACTTTGGTAACCCATGGGTCCACATAATATTTTGATCTGATGTGTCTACCCATGTGGCAACCACCTACCACACTATTTATTTCTAATTAAAATATGGTTGTCACTTTGGAAATGTGTCTTTATCTCATACCCCTTGAAACTTGATCAAATTTTCTCCATCAATCCCCTTATGAGTTTCTTGGCCTTGAATTTAATGCCAACCATTGATCTTTGATCTATACTCAAGATTATGACACTTGGCATCCCCACATACCTTCTGTGGACCCTAATATTAGTTTATTTAGTTAACACACTTATGCCACATGGTGCTCTTGCATGTAACTTGGTATGATTGGCTTTGTGACTTCATTCACACTATTGATCTTGATTGTATGATTGAACATGCACCATTGATCCACTAAACCACCATGATTGTGACACATGGAAACCCCATGTTCAATCTTAGTATCCTCTGACCTTTTAACCTCATGATCATCATTAATATTTAACTACATTATTTGAATACACACCATTTATCCTCCTTGACTCATTGACCCCATCTATCAATTGCATGTTATTGATTTGCTATCTTGCTTTCTAAGATCATGACACTTGGCATCCCTACAAATCACTTCTATTTTTGAATATAAATGGCTATTTTTGATAGCTTTAATTTGACCTCCTCTGGTATGTTTCACACTATTTAATCATTTTTGAAAGCTTATATATTGAGATGGGAAACACACTAAGACACCAAACTTGTAGGGGATATTCATGACATAAAATACATCACTTTCATGTAATTCTTCAACTTTGGTTGACATCCCAAGTACAGTTATTAAATGCACAACTAAACTAACCTATCTATTCTTTCATGACATGTTAAGATAGTCTAGTTCCTATTAATCATTTTAAGGACTTTTCAAGACCAAATCACTAATTCACAAGACAAACTAGCATGATATGAAAATTTTCAAATGGTAGGGGTGACATTTTGACCTATGAGGTCAAAATTGTCAACATTTTCAACCTATCAAAAATATAAAGTGTAAAATACATGCATATCTTTCTCAAAAAAAGATATATAAAATATAGTTTTAATTTTAAAATATGCAACTTTATAATGTTTTTACAATAATTAAAGTACAAAACATGAGAATATTTTCAACATAAATATTTAATCAATTTCTAACACTTCTACCTCTTTGTCTTTCTCATCCTGTAGCTTCTGGACATATATATCAAAGGCCTTGAAAATATCCAAGATTATATCTTCATCAATGCCAAAGGAGTATATATTGGTGATATCAAAATCTACCAATGTGTCCAAAAATTCCCACCTTAAAGCATTGATTTCTTGTATCTCTTTACCCATCTTATCCCATACATTCTAATACCTGATGTAGTAGTGGATAGAAATTAAAGTAAAGATTTTATCTTTTGTAAATTCCTTTTTAACTACTTCCTTATACTTGATTTGAACCTCTTCTACCAGAAGGAGGTTATCCTCATCATCTATTGTTTTACATGATAATTTACTCAACATTTATTCAATGTCATATAACATATCAATAGCCTTATCAGGTGTAACCTTGGCTTTGTTTGTAGATTCTATGAGCAACTTTGTTTTTAATTGTATAGCTCTATCATATTCCTCCTATTCCCCATCATTTTTTAGTCTCTATTCAGCAAGGAGGAGTTCTATATTAATAGATTCTATAGCTATCAATTTGGGATAATACATATTCTAGCTTGTATTCTCCATCATATTTACTGACCTATCCTCTCCAAGAGTCCTTTATATGATAACTATATAATGGTCCATTATCATATTAATAATTTTATTACCCTTAGAAATGATTTCTTCTGACCATTATTTAGTATCCCTTCCCATGTATACAATTTCAATCACCACATATAATGTTGCTTGATCTGGGATTTATTTGATGGGTTGTGTTGACTCAGGTTGTACCAATGATCCACTAGGATCTATAAATTTATTTAGTGCAGCTATGAGTTGATCAACCTTTTTTTTCAACTCATCTTTAGTGACCTTGTCACTATTTACTCTTTTGAAGAGGGAGTTGATGCTAGATTAAACATCATGTTTTAACCCCTCCCTTATTGGTCATCCAAGATGAATCTTTTAAATCTGATAGTCCCTTACCACAAGATCTTCCTTTAGTTTCTTTAGTGGGGGGACTTGAATCTCAACATATATTTCCCTTTATCATCGCACACAATTTTGGAGAAGATCTAGGGAGTAGACTTGGACTTCTTCTTCACATCTAAAAGGCCAAAGTCTAGTGTACTTGGGGAAATCATTTACTTTAACTTATTTCCCATTTTTTGTGCTAGCAAATTGGGGTTAGCATCTTGCTACATATAAATTGTCACCTGAGAATCAATAAATGAGTATGTTTCACTAATAAGCACTATGACAAGTGTGGAGTCCTGGGTGGATGATGACATTGATTACTTGAGAGATACCTATGGAAATTTGTCTCCATTAGTAAGTTACAAATCCATATTTACATCAAGAAATTATGTTTATCCTATCTTCATTGAAGGTGTTTGGTAAATTGTGTAAGTGGAAGAGGGTGGGGAAATGGGAATAATAGAGTTTGTTAGGGGTGTGGAAGAGAGAATTGATACTATTGAGGGAATATAAATAGGGACACTAAATCTAAAAACTGGTGGAAGGGTGGAAGAAAAAGCATTAAATGAATCAATTAGATGATTTAGGAAACTAAGGGTTGTTAGGGTATGGAATATTAAAGGGGATGAATAAGAATCAATACTTACCCCAAGAGTTGGGATGGCCAGTAGAATTGAAGTCAAGATGATTGAGTTCACAACTATGTATTGTTGAGTGGTGTTGGAAATCAATGGGGATGGAATGGAAGGAATTATGAATGG
The DNA here is from genome assembly GCA_037957365.1 of Torreya grandis. Lineage (NCBI taxonomy): Eukaryota > Viridiplantae > Streptophyta > Pinopsida > Cupressales > Taxaceae > Torreya > Torreya grandis. The sequence goes on along the minus strand of JARHVA010000722.1, from coordinate 4,183,862 downwards.
AATATAAAAGGGGAGTGAAATAAAAATGAGTGAAATTAGAGAAGGTAAAGTGGAGTGGAAACTTGAGTATCCATTGATGGGGGACATTGAGTGTCTACTTGACTTAATTACACTAGTTGCAATTAACTTATTATGGTGGGTAAATTGGTGGGAATGAGAGGTGGAGTGAAAACCTAATATTTAAGGCAAGTGGAAACATGAGTTGGATGTGTTGGAGCTTTAGAAACAATATACATATATGGTGGGTGAACAATAAAATCAGGTTTGTCACTATGATAGATATCAAGGTAAAAGTGATGGATGCTCATATTGTAGCTATGTCCTCAGATGAGATGACAATTAGTTGGTCTATAGATGACCCATCCTTGATGTATTACCCCTTATTGGCCTTAATTTTCTTCTTTTTCTTTTGATGGATAATAGGACCTTTTAATTGTTGTCTTACTATCTCACTAGAACCCTGTGTTAATGAAAGACCCTCTTCTTTGAGCTTCAACAATTTCTCTTTGATACCCACTATAGCTTTTGCTACTTGAACCCCTTTAATTCTTATCCATTTTATATTTTTGTGATTACATGGGTTGTTATATCAATCAAAGAGTAAGATTTAGGAACTGACTACCTTATTGGTGGGAGGGGTTGAGTGATGATATGTTTGTAGTAGTTTGGGTTCTCTAGGGACTCATCATCCACCAAGTCATTTGGGATTGGTGACAAATCATAATCTTTGACCTATTTCAAGGTCATTATAGAATGGTCATTTTTTTTTACCTTCTCTTTATCCTCTAATTTCTCCCAATAATCTTCAAAATATGGAACATGGGAGTATGTGGAAACTCCCAGTTTGCTAGTGATTTTTCCATAAACATCAAAGAATGGCCTAAAATACAAAGTTTTTAGGTCATTTGGTATATTTTTTCCTTGGAACACTTCACCTTAAGGAGGGATGGGAATTTTTATCTACCAATACTAATTGGGAAATGAATTCCCAACTTGTACTTACTAGAAAAGAGTTTTTGGGTCTCAACAAGTTGTCTGACCAGCTCCATCAATGCCCACTTATCACTGACATATATGAGGAGTGTGTAGGGGAAACCACTAAATCCATTTCCATAATATATTAATAGGTGGGGAAATAAATTAATTATTATCCCCATTTAGTGATCTTTACAAGTGTTACATCTAAGAATCTTTTTTTCCTGAGTTCTTTATCAAACATGATGATGATGTAATAAATGAATGCATCATTTACTCTCCTAAAATGTTGTCTGTTAGCCTCTAATATGAGCTTAGGTTAGTATTTATATACTTTGATTATCCAACCGAGTACTATATTGAGGCTTGGGAAAGATATCCCTTTGGCCAAAATATATACAAGGTAGGAAGTGATGAAGAACTTTCTAGTTATTTTCACCTCCATCAATTGATTATGGAGGAAGTCACTAATAAGCTAAGCCCAGTGGATGTATTAGGTGTTCTGATGGATGACCCAAATGTAATAATACATCAACTCCTATAACATCTTAGCATCAGGACTACCATTAATCCTATGCAACAATATTATAATATCCCCCACCTCATCCTTGAAATCAATTCTTTCCAATATCTTTGGCAATCTGGTGGAGTTAACCTTAGGGGATTTAAGCCATTATTTATTAATAATTTTTTGACACACTTCTCTATTGTCTTAAAATAATTGTTTGGATTTATTTGGAGTTATGTTGAGATAGATCTCAAAATATATTATTCCAAATATTAAATTAATAAAATTGGGGTCTAGATTCAAAATATTTTCACCTTTGTCATTCACAACCTCTCTTCTATCATCATTGTAATATTGGGATAGTGTCAACACCAACTCATGGATTTGGATGTCAATGGAAATGATACTACCTATGGAAGTCTAGAGTCATAATCACCCTAGATCCAATCATTTTTAAAGTATATATTTATTTGGGTTTAAAAGTCCCCTAAGTCAATGTGACCTAAATCTGTATCAATTATTTTAGAAATGTTGGACTCTAAGATGATAGTCACCCTAGAGAATTTTGATTTGAACTTCATATGTTTCTAAGACATTGAATCCAAAGAGAATGCTTATGAAAAAACCAACTACAAGAGCTAGTATGATTTTTAGGTGTTTGAAGTAGGTGTAATCTATAGCAGAGATTGGAGGTGCCTTGTGTAAGTAAAAATTTTGAGGGAACTAGCAGGTGTTTTGGACAATAAGATTGTCTAATGGAACTTGGGACTATTATGATTGGTTTTTAATCCCATAAGGATGGGAGGTGTAAGATATAAGTGAGAATATCATAGGGATGAGAAGTGTTTAGATTAATTCCAATGTCCATAGGGACTTGGAGCTTCTTGTGGGGATTCTAGGTGCTTAAAACAAGAGAAAAACCCATGGACATGGGAGGTGTTCTGAATAGGTCCAAATTCTATAGGGACTTGGAGGTATCACGTAAGGAATATTTGCTAGGTATTTTCTCTAGGTGCTTCAAACAAGAGCAAAACCCATGGAGATGGGAGGTGTTCTGAATAGGTCTAAATTCCATAGGGACTTGGAGGTATCACATAAGGAATATTTTTTAGGTATTGGGGAATATATTGGGGTATATTTACCTAGGCTATGAAAAATCCCTAGATTTGACTGTGAATCTTTGGGAAGAAAATATTAATTTTTCTCAACAAAACTTTGGAAAATACAAAACCTATAAAAACCTTAGATTTAACTAACTGAAAACCCTTGGAATATATATAGAAAACATGGCCATTCAAACTAAACAAATAGAAAACCGTAAACCAGATGGTGTAAAGAAAACCCTAGCTTATTGAAAACAACCTTGTGAGAAATTGAAGTAACTTGAAAAAGCTTTAATTTGTAGGAAAATGGATTTAGGAAAATTTGAGAGGCAAAAAATAATAATGTGTAGTGGGGAAGATGATGTGAGACTTTATTTGTAGAAGTGGATTGGATTTGTGGATCAAGGGTCAAAGGCATGATTGATGGCCTTCAAAGCTTAAAACCAATTAGATAATTCAAATAATGAATTAAAAATCCCTAATTTTGTATTATTTATACAAAACCCTACAATTATTTCTCTGATGGTGTTTGGTGGTGGAAATCTAGAGTTCATATGTAATTTTTCAATTTTTCAAATTTCATGTTGACATCCAAATTCTATGGGTAGTTGACTTGCATGGAAATGGTAAGGTAGAACTCCACTTGAAATTTATAATTTTGAAAAATTTCAAATTCTATGGCTTGGATTATTGGTGGGATCCAAAACCTAGATTGTAATTTGAAATTTTACAAATTGAAAATTTCTCTTCAAGCTCTAAATTTTGTGGGAAATATAACTTAGGATGAAATTTGCAATATTTTAAATTGTAGTTCAAGTTATGGATCCCACAGGGGTGTTCATTTTTTGAGATCCAAAACTCTGCTTGCAATTTTTCAAAATTTCAAATTAAAAATGAGGTTTCATATTCTACTGGTTAGTGCATTATTGTATTTGTAACTCAAGATGCAATTTCTAAATTTTCAAATTGCATTTAGAGTTCCATATTCTATCAGATATGGAAGTTTAGTGGATTATGGAATTTGGAGCTCAGGAAATAATTTACAATTTTGCAAATTACAAATTACATCCAGAGTCCTAGATTTTGGAATACAAAGGGAAAATGATTTTTTGATCAATTTAAGGGATTTTCTCAAAAATTTAGGGGGTATCCCTTAGGATATTTTATGTTATGATATTTTTTGGGAAAAATATCAATATTAACTAAGACATATACTAATAAATTGAGTAATTTTGTAATCATGCACATGTTGTATGTCTTTGTAAGAGCGAGTCCAATTTCAAAGGACTCAATTTTGACTAAGTTTAGACATACATGCATAACTTGTATTAATTATAAATTTTGTTCTAATTATCATTAAAATGTAATTTTAGACTCTTGCATGGATTTGGAGGATGAGGCTACCCCTCCCCAAATATATATATGCTTTTAATACTCTTGTTGTGAGAAGTTATAAAAATGATCAATACAGGAAGAAGTATTTAGATTGTCATGCAATTATGTTAATGTTTTTCCATTCTAATTTTGTGTAATTACTTGGTTTAAATATCTTGGTTATTTAATTCAATCATTTTAAGAGTGAAAAAGCTATAGAAAGTTCCTTATTGCTATTTATGATGTATGATAATTGAATATGTTAAATAGCTATTAGATAACTATAAAATATCATTGATTATATGTAATTAGGTTAACTATTTCAATTCTCTAAGTGTTCATAACTATTTTATTGATATAGCCTTTAATGTGTGAGTGATAAATACTTTAGAAATCTCCCTAATTTGAGCTACTATATTCGGAATAAGGGTGTGTAATAGATACTCTAAATAGTGATAATATTTATCTTAAACCTTAGAGTTTAATATATATTTTATTCCAAAAACTACCCTATTGTGCTTGCATGTGTGTGTGTAATAAATATTGGATGCAAGTATTGATATTAAGACACTTGTCCACAAAGAGACCAACTTGAAATTAGTCCCTTTCAAATCATAGAGCCTTATTTTTTCCCCTACTTTTCCCTCTTTTATAATTTATTTTAATATCTACCCACTTTATCATATGTGTCATCCATCCAAATCAACTAGGTTTTAACCTTTTTAGGTTTCACTCACCCATTCACACATAGTTTAACAAATTTCATTCCCATTCTATTTTTCCACCACCTAGTTTTTGAACCTATAGTTTTAACTCATGCCCTAGAGTGAATTTTATCTCCATTGATATCCTAAAAAAATAGAAGTTACCTTATTAACTTTATACTATGAAATAAAACCACATCAACATGATACAAGTCCATTATTATATTTGTTTTGATCCCTAAGTTCTAATGTCTTGATAAAAGCTTAAAATTCTTTAATGAGGTCAAAAAACTACTACCATGCTTCATTAAGATCTTTTTGATTCTCTATAAGACTAGGTAAAATGGTTTTCCTGGGTATGTTAAATTGATCTTCACTTGTTACAACCTCATTCATGTCTTCAACTTGCTTGGTTACAACCTCAAATTCTTCAAAGAGATCAAAACATTATTGCCATACTTAATCAAGGCTTTATTTTGGATTTATTGGAGGTGGTATGAAGGTGCCTTATTCATGTATATAATAGTATCTTAAACTTGTATCTTCCTTACAATCATATGGGTCAAACTCATAACAACCTTTTTCCCAACCATAAAAAGATCAATTAGGAACTTTTATTGGTATAGTGGCCTCATGATGAGTAGAATCTTCCTCATACAAGATGTAAGTTCCTAAACCAAAATTTTCAATGAGCTTATATAGTTCATATTCATGATTTTAAGTTACTCATTAATCAAGTAAAATATCATGGATACCTTAAAGAGGTGTGGTTGTTTCATGGTCTAAGGTATAATCTTATTGATCAAGAATTATGTAATTAACACTAGAAACATTTGGTAAATAAATCTCTATGTGATATATGGCAATTGGTTCAAACTTGAAAGTGAATCTAGTGATATACCTTGTCCTAAAAAACATGTGAAACCAATCTAATGATGATTATCCCCTAATATTAGTTGTGAACTCTCTAGATAGGCATGATGCAAAGTAGGGTGGGAGATCTATAATGAAAACATCTTGAGGTATTGGGAAATTAGGACAAGCATGAAAATTAAGACTCAATCCCTTAATCACACCAATGGTATTGATGGTTTTTCCATCTAATTTTAATACTCATTTAATTTTTGGTTCATAATTCAATCCTATTTTATCCATAATTTACTTAGGCATCACATAACTACTTGAACTAGAGTCAATCATATAGTTATGAACAAACAGTCACCTATGATCATATATAGGTAAAAAGGTGGAGATTTATCATTCATACTTATATATTCTCCCTTAGGTTGAGATACATTAGCAAGGACTAATTTTACTTCACTTGTTGGTATAGTTTAAATATGAAGGTTGAATATTGCTTTTTTTAACAAATCTTTTTGTCCTAGAATGGATAATGTTTCTCACATAGAGATATTGACATTTATCTTCTTCATCTGCTCAATGATATTAAAAGGAACACTACTCACCTTTGGTAGTACATTAGGAGTAACAATACTCTCTTTGGTTTGAATGGATTAAACCTAACCCTTGGGTTGAAACTCACTCCTATGGAATAGTTTCTTTTATGTTCTTGGGCTTTTAGAGCTAAAACAAGCTTTGAAACCTCTTGGAGTACTAGAAGGGCCAATACATGATCACTAACATCTAGTTATCCATTTTCAATATCCCTTTAATTGGAACCTATGTTGGATATTATAGGATTACTTGTTTTATTTGAAGCCTCATTTTTATTTATGTCACAAAAGTTACCTTCTTGCCAATTTACAAGAGTTGACTCACCTTAAACTTGAACTAGTTCATGCCCTCCTTTAACATGTGGATCTAGTTCACTTGACTATCCTTAAGAAAATGACACACTTTGGACCATTAAAGCCTAGTTGAGCACTCCATTTGGACATGTAGTATGATTATGAGGCTAATTACAAGGATAACACCACTCATAGTCCTGAACCAAGTTATTTTTCATGAGAACAATGGATTTTGAAGTGTTGGCAACACTAGGATTTTAACTATTGTAGGACCTAGCATGTGTGATTTAGCCTTAATCTTGTATATTGCCTTGATAAAAATTATTATGAGGCTGATTATACTACTAGTATAATATGATATGTTGATCTCATTTCCTTTTTGAGACCACTAACTAATGTATTCACTTTATGTAGTTTATTGGGAGGGGAAACAAGTTGAGCTGATTAGCTAGTTGCTCTTGGAATGGGTGCCAAATTGGGTTGTGTTTGTGAAGGTTCAAGTAATAAAGGAATTTCAGGCCTAATATCAATCTTTCCTACTTGAATCAATCCATTCTCATCCCTTATGACAATATCATATGCATCTGGTAGGACTGTGCTTCCCATGGACTATATCATGACATCAATATCACTATTTAGGGATCTCAATGTTGGAAGCATAATGAATGAGAGTGGGGGTGAATCGGTCTTAAAAAACTTTTAAAACTTTAATTTATTATTCATTAACCATAAGATCAAAATAGTGAACTAGCAACACATCAATAACCATTCATATAAGTATGAGATAAGAACATAACACATATAACACTTATTTGAATGGGAAACCCTCAAAGATAAGAAAACCCATTGATATATGTAAATGTAATATATTAATATAATAAAAAAAAAATTAGTGAAGCACTGACTCTATATAGATCACCAACCCTAACTAGCCAAATACCTATTTGACTAGGCTTTAGTAAGAACCCACTTGCAAGGAAGCACCAACCCCGTAAATGACTCAAAACCAACTCATCCACATATTTTTCTATAACATTTATAAAAATATGTTTCTAAACTAATATATTATGACCACCTCTTCATCTTTTCACACTATTAGCCCTCTCAAAATGCTTTCTAGGCCTTTTCACTCAATTAGTCTTTTTATGATTGATTAGGTCATATGAACTTGATCTCCATACTCATACCTCATATTAGATATTCATGAAAAACCATATACTCTATTATAATGGAATATAATACCTCATTCCACTCAAGTATATTATATCTCATTCACTTCTCAATCCAATCCTCTAATTGGCCAAAATAAGCCTAAACTACCTTGCATATATACTAGTTTATGGTTCATACACCACTTGGTCATCCACACACCCTTAACCTATTATTTAGTCTATGTAATAGTCTTATGAATTATTAAAAACATTTTTCAATCATAATTTTATCACACATTGGTTGGCCATAGCTCAATTGTGCCTTTCTCTTTTTTAGGACTCATGGAGACCTAATTGCATTAGGTCTATCTTGTAACATGTAGAACATGATCCATTAGAACACCTTAAAATTATATATAAACCAATATAATTTAAAATAAATTTTAAATATATCCCAACTAACATATTTTTATCTAAACAACACATTATAGATTCAACCACTTCATGAAACACTCCTTGTAGCTCACTGACTCATTAAGCATGTGTGTGCTCAAACACTATTTGTTCTCTATCATGATTTATCACCTAAATTTCATGTAAAAATAACATAAAAAACATGTTTACATAATATTTATGACCTTAAAGTCATCTGAATTCATTTGGAACACTTTGACTCAATGACCAACATTGGTCTTACTCACCCTTTAGGTCTCATGGAGACTTACTTAATTAGGTCTACTCTCTAAATGCTGAGACTTGATCTTATTAGATCTAGATGGGATTATCAAAACATAAATAACCACTCAAAAACTTATATAATTAATTATTTTAACATCTTTCATGATTGGTTAGATTTGCATCCTTTGTTCATACCTTGAATCCCTCTTTAGGACAGACTACCTTATTAGGCCTCTACACCTCAGAAACTAGCTTGAAATAATGAAGTTCAATCACTCCTTTAGTATCTCTCCCATGAAAAATGAAACATATATAAATATAATACATGACCTCATTAACATCCCTAACTACTTGGAATAGCTTCACTCAGATAATAATGGCTCGATAATAACTCTACAACTTACTCACTTAGAACTACTAGAATACTAAAAAACACAATCATAAGGAATTAGAATTAAACCAACTTTGTAAAAAAAATTATTAAATATTTATGCATGATAATTATAATATGAAATTTTATATAATCCTAAAATTAAAAACTCATAAGCTCTAATGGAAAATATTGGTCTTATAGACCAATTCCTTGACTTATAGTCTCATAGTCCAATCCTAAATAGACAAACCATTTTTTGAACACATTTTATTCACTTAAAATGACATAAAAATATTATAAAAATCATGATCATGACTTAAAATTAATTAATAACAACTCAATTTACTTTTTTACATCAAACTACCAAGCTCAGACCTTCTAATTTCTCTCTTCACTTATGCCTGGGTTTCACACTATCTGCATCATTAGGCATGTTAGCGACTATCCTACTTGGATGACCAGCTTATAAAAATTGAGGGATGGAACCTATATTTAAACCTTCATGTACATTAAACATGAGTCTCTACCTTCTTACTCCATTCATTTTCTTACTATGTCTAATGCAACTTTTAACTTCTACAACTTCTTTAGATATAAGCCTATAACTCAACATATTATCTCTCCTCTCTCTCTAACCAATACCACCTAGATGTAGCTGAGAGAGTATACTACAAGATCAAATAAATTACCTATGTATATATCTAATTCCTAACACTATTTGTATTTAAATTTTCAATTTTACTCGAATTGCACTCAAATTCCCAATTTAGGTCAAAATCACTAAAAACATGCTAAATGGTTTGAGCTTGTAATATAAAAGTGTCAATTTAGGATAATGTATTCCTAAATGGGGAAATGAATTTTATGTCATACCTAACTTTTATCAATTCATTTTGAGTCAAAATGATGATTTCACCTTTTTATGCCATGGATCACTCTTTTCTTCTAATTTATTAGTACACATCACATACCTATGTTATTTTGTGTTGGCAACATCCTAAATGGGAATAGAGTTCCAATGCATCTAAAATAACCTTCCAATTCTTCTCGAGTAAAATTACCCAATAATATGACTTTATAACCATTTTGATTAATTGAAGGCTAATTTCCAAAGAATTGCACAAATATTAATTAATCTTGGTTAAGGATAATTAAATCAAATCAAGAGCTTAAGTAGATTTTACATGAAGGTTATTGATAATTTCAATATTGAAAATTTATTCCCAATATCTGCATCACCTAGTGACATCATCTATGGGGTGGAATCCATAATCCATAAATGCATAAAATATCTAAATTAGGGCACCCATGCCTAATTAATGCCCCTTCCTCCCAAATCATTATGAGGCTACTTATGGATTTAATTCCAAATATTAGATTAATCCATGGTCACACATCTCAATCTTGAGATGGATGATCATGGTTGATCTTAGACCATTTCCAAAATCTATAAATAGAAGGGCATATAACACCATTTCTTAAGCTAAAAAAATTGTAGAGTTATAATGTAGAATTGTCTCCACATCTTTTTGTGTTGATCATTATGTCTTATTTTCAAGCTTCATTTGATAAGATAGATTAGAGATTTATTATATTGATCCTAGGTTATGCATAGTGTTCTTGAGACAATGGAGGAGAAAATAATCCATTTTTGACAAATACAAGAGCATTAGATCAAGGGGATAACACACTTGGAGCCGATCTTGGGTGGTAGAATCAATTTAGGAAGGTAATTAGTATTGTTTTCTTTCAAAATTTTATTCATTATCATTAGTAAACCTGTTAGAATAGGTTTGATTTGTTTGTTGAGTTTTTTATGCATTTTTATGGATTTATTCACTAATGCTTGACTAATAACCTTTGTAATCCATACTACATCTTGGCATGCCCAGTGGGACTCATGGAGTCCATTTTAGTAAGGAAGATGATATGGAAATTTTAAATTTCCATTTTAGTCATTAAAAAGTCTTTTAACAACATTTTTATGCTTGTTTTCCCATATTTTTGTGCACTCACAAGTTACACAGTTACCATCAATGGTTAGGGCTAATCACCCATTATTGGGTTACAGGGGAAATACATTTTAAAAATTTCATTTTTGAGCATTTTATCAATTTTATTTCTAAAAAATTGGGTTTTATAAGTCTCTGATCTAAACATAGCTTTGATCTAGAAGCCTAACTTCTAGAGATTTTTTCCTAACATCATTTTTGAGGTACTATTTTAGATAATTTAGACTTATCTATAGTCAAAATAAAAAATATATCAATAATACACCTACATTATTCAAAATTTTATAATCTTAAATTCTATCCAATATAATAAATGGGGAATAGATCCAAATTATTACCATACTCTTCATGTGTAACTTATGCAAAACTCAAAAACTATTCATTTTCAAAGATTATCTCATGTCCAATTTAGGGACATAAGTCTAAATTATCTAAAATAGTCCTTTTTGAATCATAACATTATTTCCTAATGGTTCATAAGTAACAATCAGTGGTTGTTTTTGACTTGCAATGGTTGAACATCGATCGGTGATAGTCTACAGGAATTAGTGGTGGTCACTGTGTTTTCTAGAAAACATAAACCAGAGATAACTTAAACCAAAGTTGCTTGCCTCATTTTCAAAAGTGATTCAAAACTAAAAAATACTCTCCCAATTTTTATGTAGGCCAATGATAAAAGTGAACATTTAAAGCTTAATTAGTCTTTTTAACCTCCTTTTTGGTGCTTAAAAAGAACTAGGAATCTTTCCATTTGGTGCTTAAAGAAAAATTTACATGTTTATGTTGAATGTTTGTGATTGTTTTTCAAAAAAAATTGTAAATTAAGGCCAAGGGACCAAATAGCATCACCAAACACTTCAATTCAGTGCTTTAAAACCAAACTCACTTCAAAGTTTTGTTTTAAATAAGTCATTTATTATTTCTTGTTTTATTAGAATCATTTGATCAAATAAGAATTTATGACTATATGCTCTCCCCTCATCTCCTATAGGGAACTTGTGGGATCAAAAGTGTCATTTTCATTACAAATTTTGCCTTAGTTTAAAGGCATAAAATGGATGTTGTCAAGTCTTTCCCCAAGACCCGCATGGCTTGGGTGATCTAGAAACAACCATAAAGCCTTGTTACTTAGTTTTTTAATTTTTTTCATGAATTTTGGCTTTTTAAGGGGATTTCATCACCTCCCATAAGTTTTATAGTGAAGCTTTGACCCAAGGCTTCATCTCTTGGCATCATTTTCAACTCCTCTCTATGGGGGGGGGTATGCAAATTGGGATCACCCCACTAGGATGGTGGTTTGAGTGGTTAAACCATATCCATTAGTAGGAGGCTAAGCCTAAGATGTATGATCATTTTGGACATTGCACTACATTGATCAAGTGACAGATGTAGTGGTTGTGAAAAGGACTAGACCTTTTCACAACAAGCCATTTGATACAGACCAAATTGATGTGTTACTTCTCTTATGTGCTAATGTGAAATTTGGTACACATTTGATCCATCTAGATGGTAAAAAATTATAGAGTTTTAGAAAAACCCCACTTACCATGAAAATATTATTGATACAAGGTATGTCACAAGGTCCATGCCATTGTATTATAACTTAAGATAAGGGGATGTAAAAACCCTACTATATAATGTGCTTTTATTTTGGATGAACACGTAATTTCCTCTCAAGTGCACACATAAAAATGAACTTCAACAAAATCATGCAACCTTGTTAGTTTAGGGCTTAGGATGATTACTTAGTTATATTTGTCTTTTTAGTCTTAGATTACTTGGTCTTGATTTGAGTCAAAAAATTATTGTTAACAAAGATCATAACCAAACAAATTATCCATAATTTCTTGAACAAGGAGGTGTTATGTTATCCAAGTGAAAATCAATCTTTTCTTTGTTAAAATTTGTCATCTAAAACATTGAGTCATATCATCTATTTTGGTGAAGTTATGCTACCCATTTCAGTCTAGACCATTTACCAAATTTTCTTAAGTCCTTCATTGATAGTTTAAATTTAAAATTACACTTTTCTAAGTTTATAAGGTTGAAGTGTTAAATTGGGTTTTCCATTTGAACTTGACTTGAGGGAACTTGGGTTTAATTTCCAATTTGGATTGAAGGTGATTTATAGACTCATTATCACACTATCATCTTTAGTGGACTCAAGTCATCTTACGTATCACTCATGCTTTGAGTCATAGAATACATTCTATACTATCATTCCTATTACCATGTGGTGACGTTGTGCCATCCATTTGGTTCTAATTTATACTTATTAATTCTTGCATGTTTCCACATCATGAGTTTCTTGGATCACATTTTCTCCTTCTTAATCTAAAAGGTTTTCTTCTATTTTTCTAGTATTAACTCATCTAATTTGAACTAGCATTTATGGTTTTGACGTATCACAAAAATTTAGGCTTTGGTGTACTAGTTTTCACCTTGGATTTTTGAGTTATCATACCATTTTCCAATTCATATGATTTAAACTTTACCTAAATGTTGAGTAAATTCATGAACACATTCTTCTAATTGTGTGTGGTTCCAAGCCACCCTCATTTTATAGTCTCTTTGGTGCCTTAGTCATTTATTTGGAATAAAAATTAAAACACTACCCTATTTAGATTTTTCCAAAACATTGATCCAAATCTAGTCAAACGTATAGAGTAACCCTTTTTAAACATGATTCAAAGGTACACTCATACTGGGGTCCCTTATAACCCTAGCTATGAGGAGGAGCATTATTATGATGGTAAATACAATTCCATTGTCTTTTAAGACATTCCTATAATATTTGGATCCAAAGGGGATTATACTGAATATCAAGGAGACCAAAATGAAACACTCCTTAGGTTGATAGAATCTGGTGCTAGACTACCCTTGGATTTTCCTATGGATCAATTGCACACCTTTGTTAGGGAAGGTGAGATATAATGAGAGAAAGTTTTCCAAAATGTTGAAAACACAAACATACCTTCTTCTTCTAACAAGAACAAGGAAATACTTATAGATTTAAAACCAACTAATCAAGATCTTGTCAACAAGATTATGAAAATAAGTCAATGGTATGTCGATCAACTTATCATAGACTTAACTGACTCTCTATTGCTACTTCAATTCACAATGATGATTATAAGGAATAAGGAAATATGATAAAACCTATGCAACAAATGTTTATTGAGAACTCAATAATTGATCAATGTGTCTCAAATAAATAGAATAAAACATAAGAGGTTGTGCAAAATCTTTCTCTAGACATTGAACACACATTTTTTAATTATCAAGAACCTCTTGTCACTTTAAAAACTTAGAGACCCAAGCATTCGATTTGAATTAATGATATACCTCAAGATAATTTGGCTATTTCATCTAAACCAACATGTATAATGATGAATAGACAAAGAACTCCCCAAAACTAGCAGAACATAGTTGATTCAAGGAAATAGAATCCTAAGAATTGATTCTTTAAGTACTTGACTCAAGGATTAAACCAAAACCAAATTGAGGATTTTAGGGTGTACATCTCTACCAAATCCACACAATAAAAAGGGCATTTACTACCCCAACAATAACAATAGGGGCATATACCACCTCAAAAATAATAACAGGGGCACATACCACCCCAATAACATTATATTCCACTCATAAATGCACCAAATATGAAAGAGTGGAAATCTATGAAGGAGATTGTAACATGATTAGAGTCAAATAATAGAAATAAGAAAAAAAATTGATGAGATATGTGCATATCCATTTGATCTATATATTCTCTTATTCCCCTTTCTATCTCATTTTGAGGCACCCAAGTTTGATAAATATAAAGGAAAGGGGGACCCACATGAACACTATATACACATAATATTTTCAAACTTTTATCAATTACTAACACTTTGTATCTTATAGGAACCCATTGAGTCTCAATCTTTCTGAGTGCACACCTTAAGGGGTACACTGGGAAAGGGGTGGGTAGACCATTGGTGCTTCATAATATATTTTTCCCTTTTGCCACTTGTTATCTACACACTTGTCTCCTAAAACCATTTACCATAAGATTAATATTCTTAGTTGAACCCATCATAGAATTTTGACACATTTTATCCTTATTTTCCTTACCTTGATCCCATTTTTTTAGTTGGATGTATAGGGTTGATTGGGTCAACCCTGTATAGTTTCAAGTTATTTTCTCTTAGGAGTTATTTTAACATTTTGCCGACCTAGCTCGAGACCTAGTAAATTATTATTTGAAATTGTGTAGGGTTGATTGGGTCAACCTTGTCGACCAACATTTTTAGAAGGATTTAGGGTATGATCCACCTATATATACAAGTTAATTTCCCACCATTTGATAATAAATGAGTAAGAAGTAAATACAAATGAACATCTACTTATTGACCATTCTAATTGAGAAGTAAAGCTTAGGGTTCCATAATTTTCTTTGGAGATACAGATCTTGTCTTGTGGAAAAGTCTTTTAGATGCATTGATAGGTTGTGTATCTTATAGTTGATTTGAATTTGTTATCCTTACATACCACAATAATTTCTTGTGAATCACCTTGGCCAAAGAATATACTAAGGCTTGATGGGTTCCTCTTCAAGGTAAGTATTCCTAGCTTTATTTCTATTTTTGTAAGAGTAGATAGATAATTTTATTTTTCTTCTCTTTCATGTAGTACAAATATATATACATTGATTTGAGTATATGTCTTCTATGCATGTTTATTTTTTGTTTTTTTTTAAACCCCCACTTTGTGACCCAAGATTTTGTGAGCACTAGATTAGATTTACTTTTTTGTTATTAACATAGGTTAAATATTAAGACCTAGGACCCCTTAGGGTTATTGCATGATTATGATATATTGGAGGATTTATAACCCTCCTTATCATTGTGTATTATGATAAGTTCTCCCCTAATTAGGTCTATCATATCCTCATATTGGTCATGCTCTCGCTTAACAAATGTATTCCCAATCAAAAGTGTGGGTATGTTTTATCTTCTCTGAGCTAGGATTGATTTATAGACATGATACATTTATGGTTTCATACATTCTAGTGAACCCAACATTAACTAACCCTTGAAATATTTATTCACTTATTTCATTTTTTTATAATTATTTTTATCATATATTTTCCATACTAGGTTGATTGCATTGACCGAATTCTAATTTCTATGCGTAAATTATAAGGTACAAACTACTAAGTCAACCCAATCAACCCTATACATTTTTAGGCATCATATTCAACATACTAGGTCAACCCAGTCAACCCTATACATTTATGGCACTTAGTAATAGGCTTTTACAAAGCTAGATGGACCCATTCGACCTTGTTAGCAAAAATTTTAAGCATTTTTCAAGGTTCTTTAACATCAATCTCACTTAACTACATCTTCACACCCACCAAGGTTCCTTTTTATCCTTACTCTCTTTCCTCATAGTCTTTTATTTTCATAGTTTTTAGTCTTTAAAATTGCCCTTGTACAATCATTTAAATCAACCCTGTTGATGTAGTTTTATATTCTATGTGCTATCTAAATAACTGGATCCACTTTGGCGACCCTGTTCATTTTCAATCATTGCTTTTGTAGTATAGAGGTGACACTATCAACCCTATTCTATATTATGTGCATACATTGACAATGTATCATATTTCAAAGTTGGAATTAACCTTTATATAATAGTAATTAGCTCACACTATCATTTGGTGTTGCTTATATGCTTAGAATAAAACATATAGTCTAATTAGGTGGTTTTTAATTTACCATTTAGTTTCACTATATTCTATTTTATGCACACATGACTAAATCAAAAAATATTTAAAAAACACTTTAACAATTGTCTACCCAAGGCCAACCTAGTTGTATTTAATCACCAAGGGGGAAGTTGACCTGGTTTTCTAGCCAAGTATAAATACATGGTTAATGGTATATTCTAGATAAGCACTTGACACCCTTATTATTTTGATGTGTGAAGTGATGGGGTAAGACCCAATACCAATCTTGTACCATTGCCAATATAGATATTTTTTAGCTCAAAATGTCTTGAAACCATCCTTAGATTGCTTTCTAGTTCATTACTCATAGCCAACTTCTTACCACATATAAAACTATATTCTAATAATATAACAAAATTCAAGTTGACCATCTAGTTAGCTTTTAATTTTCAAGTTGATTTCTTATTCTTTGTTTAATTGTATTTTGTTTTGTAAAAACTTGCATTGGCCAGCATTGATGCAAGGTTTTGTGCTATGTTCCTCAATTGGATCAACTTCACTAATCCAAGTGATTTTTTATTTCCTTTTAATTATTAAATTTGTAAGTACTTTCAAAATTATTTCTTGTACATAGTCCTTTAATTCTAGTATAGTAAATATTACTTTAAATAATGTTAACAATGATGATCAAACCCACCAACTCTTATTATAAACATTCAATTAAATTAATACCTTTCAAGATCATAACATAAATCAAATGATGAGAATGCAAAATCACCTTCTCCATCTTCAAAATCATCCTCAACCAATGACTTTGGGCATGCATAATCAAAATGTTCCCTCTCCTCTTTGATATTCCCAAGGCAATCTCATTCCTCAACCTCCTTTGATCAATAAAACCATTAAGCATCTTCAAAATGAGCCTCTTACCACTCAAATTGATAATATTGATATAGGAGGTATCACCCCTACAATTTTTTATAATGGATCAGCTGATCCTATCCTTCATCTTAAAACATTTGGAAATCATTATAAAGATTGGGTTAAATTAAACACCTTTACCACTACCCAGCTCTTAACCAAAACCCTCATAGGTGATGCCTTAGACTGGTATAATCAACTTAGAGCTCATTCTATTTATAGTTTGGAGTATTTAGTGAATGCTTTAGTTCAAGAATTACAAACTAGTGATCTCCCCAAAAATATTTTGTCCCAATTCATAAATTGCAATAACTTGAAAATGAAACTGCTTAAGATTTTGTTAAAAGGTGGAAAACTTGTCAAATAAATGTGAACATAACATGGTCGACGATAAGCTTTTCCATCTCTTCACTAATGTTCTTTTTCCTAAATTACAATATCAGGTCTACACACTCTCTCTCTCTCTACATGTACTTTAGAGGAGGCTATTAACAAAGCTAAATGTCAAGATTTCCTTATGCATCAATTGGATCCACCCCAAACTTCTGTGGGTCCTCATTTCTTACTTAAGAACAAAAATTATAATGTTACCAATAAGGGTGTCACAGACACTTATGATACCATTCACACTATTCAAGATATCATTCCTAGCCAATCCTTAGAACCAACTCCCCCTTTTCAACATTATACCAATCCTCATTTATCTTCACCAAATAACATTAATGTTTGCAAATTGCTATCCTCCATTAAATTACTCAAGCATATACTTAGGACTCTAACATGATAACTTGACCCTACTTGTCATATGGAATATTGATATGATCCCAATAAGTTTTGTTGGTTTCATGTTATTTGGGGTCATTATCATGAGACATGTAGGCAAATCTATAATTTAGCTATGAATTTTATTCTTGGTCTTAGTTTCGATCATTATTCTATCATTCGAAAACATCAACAATCCTATGACATTAATTTTAAGGCTCATGAATCTCATACTAAACTCAAGCCTTAAATCAAGCTAATGCTCATTTGGTTATCTACAAATACCCTCTTCCTAATCATAAACCTACTCAAGACACCCAAGATAATCCTACCCCTTCCACCAATAATGTATAAAGTCTTGTTGACCCCAATTTTGAATAGAATGTGGTTAACATGACTAATATGCGAAGGTTTATTAATTTGATTGAACTTAAACCTATCTATACTCCTCTATTATCTCAAACATTCTATGTTCTCTAGGATTCTTCTCCAACTCATTAAAATTAGTTGTGGCAAGATGACCTTATAAAATTTGATAATCTAATTTCAAATATTCCCTTGGATAACACTTCCTATTCTATTTCTACCATTCCTTCATCTTCTAATAATAATGATAATCAATCCTCTACTAACACTTATTCTACCAACTCTCAAAACCAACATAAACTAGCTATTTCATCTTTACAACATAATTTAAAAACTTATTCTAAAGCTTATCCTTCTTATCAACAAAAATTCCAATGCACTTTAGTTCATCTTTCCAATGACCTTCTTAATCATTATGCACCTATATCTAACAACCTTCTTATGGGTTATGATGAATGGGATCCCATTATGGATCTCTATAATATCCCATCCCAAATTCCATTCCTTGATCTTATGAGGACCTCCCCATATCATATAAATCATCTTATGCAACTCTTGTTCAAGATGAACATCCTCCTCTAGTAGCACATGAAGCAGCCTTATTTGGATCTGAGAATAATATATTACAATAATGTGAAGAGATGTCCATCCATGTTGACAAAACAATGGACACTTCTCTTTCCTTAAACTTTCTTATCACTTCTATGATTCTTGATGAGATTTTTATTTGTGGGGATGATCCTTATTTTTTCATTAGTGTCCAAATAGGTGATATCCAAATCAAGAGTGCATTGATTGATGAGGGTTTTGAAACCTATATTGCCTCTCTCAATTTCATTAAGACCATTGTATATTTATAATTCAATCTAAATTCCACATGCATCACATGATAAGGATATGATAGAAGGAAAATGCCTCTATTAGGTTGTGTGTGGCTTCCCATTACCATCCCACCTATCACTATCTATTTGAAGGTGATGATCTTTAACTTTATTTTCTCTTATAATATCCTACTTTGTAGGTCATGGACTCACCGCATGAGAGTAGTTACTTGTTTCACCTACCAATGCATTAAATTTCCTCATAATGGATCCATTTATAGGATTTAAGGTGATACTAACCCTTAGAATTTCAAACAATTCCAATACTATGGTGTCTTAAAAATCCCTACTCTTAAACCTTTGTGTAGTGTTCCATTCTGTGAGTCTCAACACTTTAATTTCCATGTTAATTCCACTTGAGGTTATAATGGTCATCATAAACTCATTGGGAACATTCCTCCTAACATCTTAGACTCCAATGATGATGATCCTAATGAGATTAACCTAAAGATTAAAACTTATAATCTCTTACCTCATCTCATCTCATAACTTTTAGCTTCTTTATAACCTCATTCTCACAAACCTCCTTACAATGAAATTTCCATTATCTTGACCAAGACTTGGCATTCTATTCACCATACTTCATCGAATGACAAGGTCATTCCATACTTGCATCATTTACCTTCACACACAGATTACGATGATGGTTATTCCTTAGATGATCCATTCAAAGGTGGTCTTGCTCAAGCCCGTAATGTCTAGATTATCTATTATCATTCTTATTTGTTTGAGTCTTTTCATACATATTCCCATCTTCCCTCATTTTTAGTTAATAATTTTATTATTTTTCCTCTTTATCATAGGGTAGAGATGACACTAACACCTCTAATTTTTTAGGAGCCTCATAGGAGTATGCTTATGGATCATGTTATGAATGGACCTTACCACATTTTTAGGTACCCTAACTAACCATCATAGCTAGTTTACTCATGAGATGATTGTGAACCTTCTTAGGCCTTCTATAGATCCCACAACTCCTACAATGGAGCTCACTTTAAAACCCATTCATATTCTTATTATAGTTGATCCTATTCTTGCTCACACTTTATTTGATCCTATTCCTACTTCCACTCTTCTTGAGTCTATCCTTGCTTCCAATCCCATCAATCCTTCCATCGAGCCTAATCTAGTTCCTTCCCTACCACCACCCTTCCTTGGTGATGGTTTGCTTCCTTTGCCTAATATGGCTATGTTTCCCACCAAATTTATAGACAAGTCTTCTCCAGCTCCTTCCACTCCTATTACACCTCCTCCCATCAGTTCTTATACTAATACCACTTACAATTATATATATTATTTCCATAAAACAAATAATCATTCATCCACCCATTATTTTAAGCTATGATAATATCTTGATACTTTGTGTCTTTCTTCTCCTCAATCCTTAGATAAAACCATGCCTCCCCAGAAGGTTCTACTTGAATATATGCCTAAGTATGGTGAGTTTTATCTTCTTTTTCAACAATGTGGCACCCATCACATAGATCATGTTTGTATCCTTCAACAACACCTTAAGGATTGCCTATAGGTATTCCTAGACCTTATTATATTCCTCCCATAGGTAATTCCCATAAGAAGTCTCCTCCTTCTCCCATGGCACCACCTCTCATGGTTATATCCCCACCTTTGGTCCAGTCATCACCTTTGGACCTTGCCTCACATATAGACCCTTCTCCACTCATGAGTCCCTAACTTGTGGATCCTTCTCCACTGATGATTCTTACATCTCTTGTAGAGCCTACTCCCATGAATTATACTAAGTACCCTTTACCTAATTTCCCTCCTTAGAATAATCCATATAGCATTCCTACTTATTTTGTGGAGGAGATTAGACAAGAAATTTTCCTAGTTTTCATTGAGGATATATGAGACATTAGCAACAGTTTGTATCCAGCTTCATATAAATCTATCTAATATTTTGGATAATGTTTATGAATATATTTATTATTATTTATGAGCACATGCATGTTACTTTTACATTTACATTTGTATTAGACATGTGATCTAATCTTATCTTTATATTTTTGCTATATCATTTGACATTGTGTCAGATTATTATTTATCTTACATTATGAGTTTACTTTTTCACTCTTTATTACTTATATTGTAATTTATGTTTGCCTATGGATATATTTATTTATCATTGATTTCTCTTTATTTATTTCTTAAAAATTCCCTTCTTGTGTCTTTATGATTATTTTCTTTTTTATCTCTATTTTTCATAGCTAATTGTCATTATGACTTGGTTTTTCAAACTTGGTTCCCTTTAGACATTCTTTATTACCACATGATCAGTAATAAAACAACTCATCTCATTATAATATCCTTATACTGGTCCACTTTGGATCTCTTTATTCCCTTTCTTCCCCTTTTTTTTCAAACTAAGCATATACATGGTTGATACTTGAGATCACATGTTGGTTCATTATTAAGCCTAAGTATCCTAGTCTGTTTTGTCTTTGGTTACTTAGCTTTCTTTATCCTAAGCCTATACCTCATTCATGTGTATCACTCTATCTCTCATGATTGGTTGTTCCACATCTATATAGAGGAGGAATCATAAAATCCATTAAAACTATAAAAAATCCAAATCATTTAACAAAAGGGAATGATACCAAAGGCAATATTCATAATTCTTAAAAGTTTAATCACACTAAAAGACATGATTCAGAGCAAATCTCCATTTTATAGTCAATGATAAAAATCCATAGTTGGACTCATGATAGAGATGAGGTCCTTTGGGGTGTGGTAGGTCAGTAGATTAGAAAAGGAGAATAAAAATATATATTTTAGTGCTACCTACTTTCTCATGTAAGTGCCTAATCTTTGTGGTAGATTGATGGATCTATAAGGGGTCCTAAGGAGTGGGGAACATATTTTGGGAAGGTAGGTCTATTTTAATTTTTTTATAATAATCTACCTTCATGAGTTGATCTTAGTAAAACACTTATTTGCCTATGCATCTTAGTGTCTATAATGAAAGAGTTTCCTTTGAACATTGATGGTCACTAGTCACTTAATGTCTTCTCATGTCCTTAATATGCCTCTTGTCTCCTAAGGTATTATCATAAGATGTCTATGTTATGATTTTTACATTCCCTTTTTCATTTCCTACATTTCTCATATTTCCTCTTGAGAAATATTATTTTTTACTGATAATTCCCCTTGGGATTCCATTTTTGAGTTGCATTATAAGACCATGGATAGGACCCAACCATATTCACAAATTACCACATTCTACCTTCCTATCACCTAAATCCTTTGATTACCCAAATTTCATATTTATTCCACCTCAGTGGTGTTCCGTTTGTGAATTGAAATGTAAGACCATGGATAGGACCTGGCCTTCCTCACAAAATTTTCCAATAATCTAAGTCACAATCAAAATTGCATGTGTCAAATATGAGATAAGATGTGATTGATTATAAAATTACACATCATTGATGTGATTCCCAACTTGATTTAGTATGTTTTATGCTTACTTCATATTTATTTCACTCTTATTTTCCTATCTTCTGAGTACATGTAAGAATTCAACCATTTCTTGAATTTTTCATACTTCCCAACTTGAACTAATTTGATAAATTTAAGACCAAATTTTGCCATTTTTTTTCCTCGTATACTTCCCAATGTGATTTAGTATGATTGAATGACTTAATTTGATTTGTTTTTGTACCATTTTTTCCTTTTACATGATCTTTCATTTTATTACATTATTTTCATACTTCTCAACATGATTTAGTGTGACTTTACTTGTTTTAATTTGGTGTTAAATCTTTTGTTTAGTTTTTTTTTTAAAATCTTTTTACCATCTTATTTACCACCCTTTGGTTCTTTATACTTAGTCATTTTCTTGTTATTACACATTTCACAATGTGAAATAGTGTGTAGTATATTTTTTATTGATTATATTTTATCAAGTCCTTTTTTATTGTTTCTTTTTAACCATGAATATGTTATATATAATGTTAGTAAAGAAACCACACCTCATATATTCTCTATAGCATATTCAAAAAATAGATAAATACATGTGCTAGAAAAAATATCAAAGAATAAACAACCAACTCATAATGATAACAAATACAATAAATATCCAAAATGCCAAAATGATCCATATATATACATCTCATGAGTTTAACACAATAATACAATCATATACAATGCTCCATCTCTATGGTTGGGCCCCATCCTGCCTATCTCATAGCCTAGCCATGATACCTATATATGCCTTAGTTAGAGCCCTCTAAATTAAACACTTTAATTAGGGCATCTAATATATGAGTCCTAAAACCTACCCCTATAGATGAGTTACTTGATCCTGCACCTATGCCAACTAGGCCAGGGTTGCCAGATGTGCCACTATCTCCTAATCCTATATCACTCTTTTTTGAGCATGTGCCTATGTCATATATGTCACTATAACTAGATGTGTAGATACCTCCTCTACTAAGGCCTACCATGCCTATTTCTCACCTTCACCCATCTTTGATGGTGGCTATACCCTCTCTCTACATTCTTGTATCTACCTTACTTCCTCTCTAACTAGTCTAAACTATCTCTCCTGAGTTGGGGCAGATGGTACCCTAGGGTCCTCTAGTGTATTTGGGTTATACAATATCAATGTCTCATCTAAGACATCATGAATTTATCCCCTCATAATTTACCTCCATATGATATCCTTATCCTCTTTTACACCTATACAAAACAAACTAGATAGATATTAGATCACTGTTATATCTCAAAATCTATCTTTAGTATATTTCAAAATAAACTTAACCAACATTTTAATCATCTTTTATCACCTATCTATGTATCATCCACTATGGTCTTGCCATTAAAATAACCACTAAGCATAGTCTCTCCATCTATGTGACCTTAAAAAACCTCCTCTATTAATCACCTCCTAAAACCAAATCCTATAGTCATTGCTCGAGTTTATCTCAGCCTACACTTGAGTGGCCTCTCTATAGTCCAATTCTACCCTAGCTTATTATTGTTTGAGTCATCGAAGACATATATGATCTCTATTATATCCTAATTCCTTCATTAATATTATGTCTTTGGTGGTCACTACTCCTACTACTATAGAGCTAGTGGTGGTACCTCTAGTACTCCTACCCCTACATCCATCTCTTCCTACTCTATTTCCCATCATGCTCAACTAGTCTATGGTCTCTCATGATGCAGCCTAAACATTACCCTCACCACTAGTGACCCTAGCCCTCCTTTCCCCCATGAATCTCTAACATGCTAGGCGTAGACCATGGACACAACTATTGGTTCCATTGGGTGGGGCAAGCCCATCTACCCTAGTACTCATGACATTAGATGTGGCTCTATCCACCATTTATAATGTCTCATCACCTACGTCCATGTTAAAACTAGTGCTACTATGTCCTAGCTCAACCATGTAGTCATTATGCACCCATATGGTTTCCATATTATGTTTTCCCATCTCACTATATATAGCACTAACATGTGGGGCATAACCTATGTTACTTGGTCCCATCTCTATCTAAGAACTCAAGGTGACCTATCATTGATCACATAGAGTAACCTAGCTAGTTGATACATAGGAAACCTCTCATAGATCCATGCCATTAGTAAAATAATCAATCCAATAGACTTTTACCCTATGACCAACACTTTATATATGTCATGTATGAGATAAACCCAGATGACAAATCCTAGATCATATAGTACTCTCTCCTCTAGTATCATCTATCTCAAGGCTATCACAAATAATGGTAATTTTCTAACTTGTGGCACAACACTCATGCTATCACAAGTCCTATCATAGCCTTAAAATTTTCTAGAATCTATGAAGTATACACATCAAATATAATCACTCTCTAGCCTACATCTATCATTTTTAAGTCTATATCCCATACAATTAAGGCTCTCCTCTCCGCGTCACTATCTAGTATCCCAATCATCATAGATGTCCTCGTTATTGTTATTCCAAGGATGGCATATACATCATCTAGGGTGATATCCACCTCTATCATATCCCCATCCACCTCCCACCTAAAGGTGTTAATCAATTGCTCCCAACATCCCAGGAACATGACTAACAAATCCAAGCTCAAGGGTATTTTACACATTTTTACTATGCCACCTAGGCCTATAGAGATCAATATCACCCTATATCCTATCATTTGATAATATAGTAGATCTTGTATCCATGATGAATCTACTAATTGCTAGAATCTAGGTCATCCCTATAATCAAGAAACAACAAAATATGTATTAGATCATTCATGTCATGTATAGTCAAAATACATTCTTTTTACAATTTTAACCAAAAATAAGCCTAAACTAGTTTCATTTATTCATTTTAACCTATTTTTTTCCTAATCATCCCTTAATTGGTCATTTTGGGTCATTATAACACTCTTTTGGACACTTTCATGCATTTTTTTACTATTTTGGTTCTTTGGTCAAACTAGTTTGACCACAATTTCCCTATTTTTATCTTGGTTGACTTAAAAATCTAAGCCAACCCTCTTATTTTCATCCCCCTAACACTGTGTTATCATTATGTAATTTTCAAATTATTTTGAAAATTGTACAAGGTTGGTAGTCTATAAAATGTAAAGTGTTAGCACATACTTACTAGGTCGGTAGTGTGGATTTTACCAATTTCAACGTGCTAGGTCAACTGGGTTGACCTAGTTATTTTTCCCTACTAACCCCTTGCATTTTGAAAAAAAAAAAGTGCCTTCTATTAGTTTTATTCCTAATCCCTTTAAACCCATTTCTCTAAATTGGTTTTCCTCCCATAGAATCTGATTTGGTTTCATTTAGACATCTAAAAATACTTAAAATTACAAATTTCTAAAAATACACTTAAAACACCAAAATATTCAAAAACTAGCTTAAGATTCTTAGTTGATTACCTGCCTTGCACCTATTGCTACCTTTGGAGATACCTCTAGCCTAAACTATCATCTCCTAGCCATCCTAACACATTTAGTCTCTTAGAGCTCTTTTTCTCTCTTTCACAAGTCAAAAATAACAATTGACTTTCGTTTTCACCCTATTTATATCACTTTTCAAAATCTAAACCTTTCAATTATTTTTAGGTAGATTCCTTATTTTGCCTCTATCTTTGTTTTTACTCATTCATTTTTTGAATCATAAAATGTTCTATATTCATGATGATATAGAGAATATTTTCCACTATCCTATACCTATCTTCCAAAAATTTTATTTTTTGGCTATTTTTTGTACTAACTTCTATAGGTTCACCTAGTGTTCTTCAGATTGGATGCCTTCACTTCTCTTAAAGTCTATTTCTTTATCTATGGCATTAAGGTAAGTAAAGGTATGTGTTTTTAAATTCTATCCTTTTATTTATCTTATCTTTTTCTTACTATATTTTACTTAGCATTAGTGTTATGTGTTATCATGTTTTATTTCCTAAAGCACCATCCTATGTTGCACTCATGTAACACGAGATGAGCTTTGAGTGGGGCATATGTATACACATAATATTTTAAAAAATTTATTGAATATTGACACTTTGTATCTAGAAATAACCTATAGAGTCTTAATCTCTCTGAGTGCATGCCTTAAGGGGTGCACCAAGAAAGGGGTAGGTAGACCATTGGTGCTTTGTAAGATTGTTGTCCCCTCTTACCACTTGTTATCTATACACTTGTCTCCTAGAACCATTTACCCTAATCTTTCTCTTCTCAGTTGAACCCATCCCAAAATTTTGACATATTTCTTCCTTTTCCTTACCTAAATGCCATTTTGTTAGTCAATTGTATAGGATTGACTAGGTCAACCTTAAACAATTTTGGGTTATTTTCACTTAGGAGCTAGTTTGACCTTTGGTAGACCTAGCTCAGGACTAAGTGAAATATTATCTAAAATTGTACAGGGTCAACTAGGTCAACCCTATCAGCTGACATTTTTGGAAGGATTTAGTGTAAGATCTACCTATATATACAAGTTCATTTCCCACCATTTGATAAGAAAGAAGAGAATAAGAAATAAGTGCAAATAAACATCTACTTATTTACCTTTCTACTTGAGAAGTAAATCTTAGGGTTCCATATTTTTATTTGGAGATACAAATCTTGTCTTGTGAAGAAGTCTTTTGGATATATTGATAGGTTGTGTAACCTAGAGCTGATTTGTTTTTATTATCCTTACATACCATAACAATTTGTTGTGAATCACCTTGGCCAAGGGAGATATTGTGACTTGGTGGGTTCCTCTTCAAGGTAAGTATTCCTAACTTTATTTCTCCTTTTGTAAGAGTAGATAGATAATGAAGTTGTGCTTATTTTCTATGCATTAGAATTTTGTATACATTAACATGAGTATATGTCTTCTATGCATGTTTAGTTTTTGTTTTATTTCTAACCCCCACTTTGTGCCACAAGCTTTGGTGAGCACTATATTAGATTTAATTTCTTGTTATTAGAATAGGTGAAATATTAAAACTAGGACCCCCTTAGGGTTATTGCATCATTGTGTTAGACTGGAGGCTTTGGAACCCTCTTTAGCATAGTGTATTGTGATAAGTGCTCCCTTAATCAGGTCTAGTAGATCCCCATATTGGTCATGCTTTTACTTTAACAAAATTATTCCCAATCGAAAGTGTAGGTTTGCTCTATCTTCTCTGAGCTAGGATTGATTTATATACATGGTGCATTTTTGATTGCCTATAAATACATTTAGGCATTTTTCATTTTATGCCAATAAGTTGTTTATAGTAGCATGTACTTGATTAGATTATTCTCATAAAGTTTATCAGGTCAAGCCTTAGATTGGATACTTAAGTTACCTAAGGGATACATTGTGGATTGGAATGACTTGTTGGAAAATTTTGTCAACCATTTCTCATACAACATAGAACATGAATTAACCATTGTTAACTTGTGAAAAGCCAAACAACATGATGGAAAAAAAATTTCCACATACCTATAGAGATGGAGAGCATTAATGGATCACTTTCAACATAGTTTACTAGATAAATAGTTATTAAACATATTTACATAGAACTTACACCCTAAGGTGGAGCACAATCTATGACTTGTGCAAACACTTTTGAAGATATCATAGACAAGGGTGTAAAAATTAAGAAGGCTCTTATTACAAAGGTCCTTGTCAATATTTTTGTGTAGGGTCAAACATCAAATCAGACCACATATTCTATCCAGATAGTTGTACAAAAGAAACCTATGGGTTTCAACAAGAACAAAACCATTTTTGGTAATGATATGACAAAAATAAGACACATGAAAATGGTGTAGGCTCCATTGGCCCTAAATGTATAATTAGTTCCTCCTAATCCACCACCTATTTTTTAGAGATAAAATCTATAGAGATCAAATCATGATGGTTCTAGGGTCTTTAATAAATTGGTAGAACCATTTGAAATAATATTCCAAAATCTCATGGCAGATAACCTCATTATATGGTCATTACCAAGGCCATTTCCTCAAGATCAACCAAAACTAGATTGGTAAGAGAATGAATGGTACAACTTTCATCATGTTTTTTTTCATGGTGCTTATTATTGCATCCAATTATGACATATTATTGAAGACCTCATTGAGAATGGCTAAGTTGAGATTAAACTAGACCCTAATCAGGAAATGGGAATCTACAAGGACCCCTTTCCTTGACATAATCAACCAAAACCAAAGAACAACCAAAACCAAGGAAAAAACCAAGGATAGAGGTAAAATCAAAACTAGAATCAATGCCAAAATCATAATTAACATGAGCATAATCACTATCACAATACCAATACTAATAATTTGGGTTACAATAACATGTCTTATGACTATAACACTATGGGATGCATTTTTGTAATGCACATTACCACTATTACTATAAAATAATTTGAACCATCTCATGCTCCTCATAGTATGGGATCCATCATTATAGGGTTAATACCCTCTCTCTTTAGTAATACTACATCAAGTTCACATAATTATGTTGCAACTCCATTTGCATGGGTTACTATTTTTGGACAACACCCTTCTTATAATTATAATGGCTCCTTAACAACTCAAAATCGTAGCAATGTAAATAGACACCCATGAGTCACCCTTTAAGGCCCTTTTCCTTTGTCTTCTAATTATATTGGCTCCTTTCTACCTCTATATTGTGTAGTCACAACTAGACTCTTGTGAGTTAATCTCCAAGGCTATTTGCCTACTTCTTATATGGATCCCAATGTGAACATTGTGCTAATGAATCCAAAGCCAACTACTATGACAACCAAATCCAAGTTTTCTCATCCCAATGTTTAAAATTCTTATAGTCTATCAGACTAATTGAGTAAAATACATAGATTTCCATTTTAGATCCCTTGTGGACATCTAAAGTCCATAGAACTATCTTGAATAATCTTTTGAAAAAATACACTATTCTCAATGATATAAATCCTTAACATTTCCAAAACCTTGTGGTACTTTTATCTTCATTTTGTCAAGTAACATTTGATCAAAAATACATGTTTACACTTAGATTGAGCCATAATAACCCACTATGCATATAATTAATCATTAAAATCATAAGATCAAGTGGGTTCTTGTAGATAATGATTTAGGGTTGAACATCATATCTCTTAATTTGGTACAAAGATTAGGCTACACTAAAAAAGACATTTAGTTAGAGATGATCACCATCAAGGCTTATGATAATGCTGAAAGGGAGTCTATTGGTATTATTTGGTTGTTAATCATTGTTGGGACCATTTCACATCATATACTACTTCATATTATGGAAACTGAATTGACTTATAACATAATTCTTGGTCATCCTTGAATCCATGAAGTATAGGTCATTCCCTCCACCTTGCATTAGTGCCTTAAGTTTCCCCATGATGGGATTGAGGTTACTATTCTTGTTGATCAATAATGTTACAAGTATTGCAAACATCTTGAGGCTCAATTTCATAATTATAACTATTTTCTCGATTCTAAATTCATTACAAAGAAGA
Source organism: Torreya grandis (assembly GCA_037957365.1). Taxonomy (NCBI): domain Eukaryota; kingdom Viridiplantae; phylum Streptophyta; class Pinopsida; order Cupressales; family Taxaceae; genus Torreya; species Torreya grandis. The sequence goes on along the minus strand of JARHVA010000722.1, from coordinate 4,153,627 downwards.
ATAAGGCTATATTCTCACATCCACCTCCATCCAATTATATCAACCCTAGTGATCTTGCTTCCACTTCAACTAATCTTTTTCCTACAACTCTTATGAAGCAGGTTGTTATTAAAGATGTGGGCATTTCCATGTATAGTATTAAGGATGTCTTCTATGTTACAAAGTTTCCTAAAATTCCATGAACATTTGGTAAGACTAAACATTCAAAGAATCCTAATGGACCTAACATGATTTGGAAACCTAAGAAGAAATAGTGAAAACCACCTATGGTTTTTGTACCTACTTTTTCACCAAATAAAGATCAAGAGGATTTTACCAAGGGAGACTAGTTAATTATGAAGGTCTTGATGATTGCTTTTAGAATCTAAAGTATCCTATCCCTAATCAGATACATATATCATCTTGATTATGTAAGAAAAGGCCTTGGCCCATGATTGAAAGGAATCCTATAACCCTTATCAACTAGAGTACCTAATTTTAATCATGGTCTTAGATTTATACTGCATAGGGGTGATCTCATAACTTTTGATAGTGATTCTTCCAAATTAACTAGTGATGAAACTCTTAGAAGTGATACAACATCCCATTATATCCTTTTCAATGAGCTTACTGACATGGACCTATTTGATTCTAATGTTATTTTAACCTTAACTATTGGAGCCTCCCATCTAAAATCAAGAACCTATCCCACCATTGGAGATTCCCATCCTAAAGCAGAACACCATATTTTTACCATTATATATTTTCATCCTGAAGTAAACCCTCATTGATCCCTATGCCTTTACCATCCTAAACTCATTGATTGAGACTATCAAAATTCAATCATACACCTTAATGAGTTTCAAAATGAAGAATCAATTATAGAATACATGGGCCTATGAGATGGATTACCCATTGGTGATCACAAATAAGGATTTGATTTTTCATTAGATCTTTTTGCCTAGTTTGGAGAGTATAAAAAAAAATTGGTCACAATAAAGATAAAACATCGAGATATTTAGGTGAAACCCTCTTTGAGGCACTTGTTGATTAGGGAAAAAGTAAAGAAAAAGATAACATTTGAGTGAAAACTTATTGCAGGTACTCTCAGGCAGGAAAGTTTTCTCATCCCCTCAAGATGTAGAAGGTCCCTTTAGCCCAAGTTCTATATCTAGTAAAATCATCTCTTCATAACAACAATAAATGTTTGAGCATCTTGCTCTTGAGTTTTAAGAGGTTTTTACTACTTAGGCTTTACTTGAGATGGTGGATTCTGATTCATCACACTATCCAAAGCTTTGGTAAGAAAAATAAGAAGATGTAGTAGAAGAAGATGATCATGATCATACCTTGCCTATAATTCTATAAGATGGATCCACACTCCTTGTGGAAAACATAATAAAAGTGAACTTGGGAATTTATAAGGATCCCAAAATTATTTATCTTAGAACTTCCCTTGATGAAGTAGAACATGAAAAATTATATCCCTCCTAAGGGATTATATTGACATATTTACATGGGCATACTCTAACATGCTAGGCTTAGACCCATATTTGGTTGTGTATCACCTTATTATCTACCTCAATTCCAAACTAGTCAATCAAAAATTGAGAAAGATGCATCCATGCATCATCCTATTGGTTAAAGTAGAACTATAAAAGTTGTTAAGAGTAGGTTTTATTAGACCACTGGATTACTCCAAATGTAATTCCAACATAGACCTAGTAAGTAAAAATACCTTAGGTATATGTATTTTTATTGATTTTATAGATATCAACAAAGCATGCCCCAAAGATAATTTTACTTTGCCCAACATGGACATGATTATCAACTCAACTATTGGTTATGAGCTGATGTCTTTAATGGATGGATTTTATAGATACAACCAAATCAAGATAGCTTAAGAAGATCAACACAAGACTGTATTCACCATTATGTGGAGAACATTCTATTACCAAGTCATGGCATTTATCTTGAAGAACACTGGAGCCACATATCAACATGCCATGAATATCATCTTCCATGACATGATGAATTATATTATTGAGTACTATGTTGATTATATACTATAAAAATAAATAATAAGAGATGGACATCTTGATGTTCTATGAAGAATATTTGAGAGACTTCATGAATACAAATTCTACCTGAATCCTAAAAAGTGTGTATTTGGTGTCACATTAAGAAAATTTCTAGGTTTATTGTATCATAAAGAGGGATCAAAGTTGACTAGGCCAAGTTCAAGGCCATTATGGAAATGCCTCCACTAGAAAATCTTAAATAGTTACAAAGCCTATAAGGAAAGATCCGATCTATATGCAGGTTCATTCTCAATTGGCAAATAAGTGCCACCCATTTACTCATCTATTAAATAAAGGGATTAAATTTAAATGAGATGAGGATTGTTAGATATAATTTATTAAACTCAAGACATACTTTTATAATCCACTAATCTTGGGATTGCCAACACCTAGACAACCACTACTTCTTTACATATCAACAATTGAGCATGCACTGGGGGCACTTTTAGCCCAACATGATGATCAGCTAAAGAACATGAAATATATTATTTAAGTCACACTCTATTGGATTATGAGCATAATTATATGCCTATTGAGAAGGTGTGTTTAGCTATGGTGTTTTCTACCCAAAAATTGTGACATTATATGCTCAACAATAAAATCATTGTCATTACTAAGGTGGATCCTCCCAAATTTTTATTATCCAAATCATATCTTCAATGATGTATGGCTAAGTGGGTTATTATCCTAAGTGAATTTGACATTGAGTATTATAATTAGAAATAAATAAAGGGGTAGGTTATTATTGATCAACTTGTAGAAGTCCCTATCACAAACACTCACCTCTCAAATTTAACTTTCTAGATGATTCTATTATGTAAATAGAATAAGAACAAAGGGAACCTAAATAATGGAAACTATATTTTGATGACTCCTTTACATCCCATAGATCTAGAACTGGCATATTGTTGATTATACCCTAGGGGGATCTTATTCCCAAAGCATTTCATATACAATTTCATTGTACAAATAATATGGCTAAGTATGAGGCATTGATTATAGGGCTTCACCTTGTTATACAATGGGATATTTAGAGTTTAAAGGTTATGGTGATTTATAATTGATCATCAATAAAACCAATAATTAGTATCAAACTAGAGATGATAATATTGTTCCTTACAATTAAATTATTGATAATCTTAAAGGTCATTTTAAATCTCTACAGTTTGAACAAGTTCTATGGGCTAAAAATAAATCAATCGATGTAATGACAATGATTGGTTCCATGATATAGATTGATGGTGGAGATAAAGAGTATTAGTTTTTTTATTGTAAATATTATTCATCCTGTACATATTATAGTAGACTCAAAAAGGGTATGCATCATTACTGGTCCTAATCTCCCACTTGAATTACCCTAGTTCTAAGATTTTTATAACTACTTCTATGATCATGTCTTCCTATCTGACTTATCCAATAAGCAATAAAAACTATTCTATCACCATTTATCACATTATTTCATCATTAGAAACATGCTTTATCATAAAGGCTATGATGGAATGTTGCTTCATTGTTTATCTTTAGGAAAATCCAAGCTAACACTGAGGGAGGGTCATGAAGGAATATGTGGGGCCCACACCAATGGTGTAGTCTTAGCAAAGAAGCTCCTCAAAATATTATATTATTGGCCAAAAATAGAGATCAAATCTTGAAATTATGTAAGAAAGTATGTTCCTTACTAGCAACATGGAAATTTGATACACTCACATTTTTATCACTACAACCAATCATAATGCCATGACTATTCTCTACATAGGGCCTCGATTTCATTGAGAAAATAAACCCAACATCCTCAAATGGCCACAAGCATATCTTGACTACTACCAAGTATTTTAATAAATGGATTGAGCCCATTCTTTGCACTTATGTCACTGGTAAGCAGATATATAGATTCATCCATTAGTATATTATTTGTCAATATGGCATCCCAACTTACCTTATATTTGATAATGGTGGATCTTTTTTAAACCAATATGTAAAATATATTTATACAAAATTCAAGATCAAGCACAAGAAATCAACTCCATATAACTTGCAAGGCAATGGACAAGCCGATACATCAAACAAGTCCATTGTAGCTATTTTAAAGAAAATTGTCAATGATGTTGGTTGTAACTAGAATTTGTAAATCTTTCCTTCCCTATAGGATTATAGAACCAATCATCAAACCCCATCATGAGCCACTCCATACTCCCTTGTATATTGCACAAAATATATTATCCCAATCAAGATCTATCTACCATCATTGCAAGTATCACTGGAGTATATTAAAGATGATGACGACTATAGATTGTTAAGGTTGAAAGAACTAGAACTTCTTGATTGCAAGTATTTGGTTACCCTAGAAAACTTGTTGGCCTATTAGAATAGATTACAAAGAATCTAAAATAATCAAATTCTCCCTCAGGAGTTTAAGATTGGTGATTTGGTCCTTAAAGAGAACGAAAAGAATGTAAATGTTAAACACAATAAAAAAGGTAAGTTTTAACCTAATTAGTTGGGACCATTTGTTATCATGGTGAACTATGGATCAGGGGTATATTTATTAGCTAAACCTAATGGTGAATAAATTCCATATCCCATGAACATTTTACACCTAAAGAGGTTATACATGTGAACAACTTTGAACCATTATCTACTAGACCCCTTACTTAGGGGTAACTTGTGTTGAAGTAATTTTAACCTACCATTTTATACTTCCCTAAACCTCTCTCACATGAGCCCTATTAATTTCATAACTCTAGACACTAAAATATTTTTACCATTAGTAATTTGAACACATTTTATCTTAACCTTTACCATTCTTGTCAATAACCATATTCTTTAGACCATTCTCCTTGAGAACCTCATTCTTTATCCCACCCTAGACCATCCATCTATTGGACCCTATTTTTTGGACCATTCTCTTTGAGAACCATATTCTTTTTTATGTCTTGTGTTTGTTTTAACCTAAAAATTTTGATATCTTGACTAGTTATGATCCTAACTATGTTTCATCAACATTATGAACACCTTTGATGCCAATTCTACAAAGTAGTTTAGCCAAGACAACATTTTATAGCTTCTTCTATAGATAAGTAAACAAGAACATCTTTTCAACTCAGGGTCTTTACTTGTCACATGGATTTTTAGATTAATTTCATGCTACACACTATTCTATATTAAATTTATTCCTCTTTGGTAAAAATTATTATATTTTTAGGACCCTAACTCTCACCAATTTGTGAGCATATGATGTTACAACCAACTTTAGCTATTATTGGATCTCTCAATTAGTTTTATGATCCATTATTTATATCTATGATGGCCATTGTAGATGGTCTAGCTATTTATTCAAACTTATACTCTTGGCAGAGCATCTCTTGGATTAGTTATTTCCCCCTTGTACATGTTTTATCCCAAAAACACTAGAAACATTAGAAAATGATCCATAAAAAGAACAAAAACATTGTCTTATAATTTTGTACATTATGATCCTCATGCACTTTCCATTTTACAAGCATTTTATCCTATTGACTTTTTTCTATGAAAGTCATCTTATCCCATGCACTTTACATTTTGTAAGATCATTCTTGTTCATCCCACCATGCCATGCTCTTTCTATTTTTCAAGTAAATTAAGTGTCGCTAGCTTACCATTTTGTAAGCCATCTCGTCTCTCCCTCTTACTATTTTTCAAGACCAATATTATTTGTTAAGTCTTGCCTTTTCTTGTATAAAATTAATCATATGTTTTGATCATCACCCTTTTATTCTATCCCACTTCTTGGGAGAACTAAATTTGGCCTAAAGTTCATGTTGGAACATGCATCCATGAAACTATGTAGGCAATGCCCACTCATCTTGTACATCTAGATTCAACTTGGCTAACCCCTTCATTTTCTTCTCTTTCCCCATTTCTTATGTCTTTTTTCCTCTTTAATTAGGTAAAAACTTTTGTGTTCTTGTTCTTTGTTACATTGTGGTGGAAAGTAATGCCTCTACTACTTATACATGAACTACTATGTTTAAACCACACTAACTTGGTTTTTTTTTTGTGTGTTTGTTTGAGTTTTATTGATGTTTTGTTATTTTTTCTTAGTGTTTTGTTGTGATTTCACACCTCTCCATTTATTTCTTCTCCTTTTCTCTTTATATTACTTATTGTCTCACCTTGGTCTTGTGTTTCCCTATATGTTTTTACTTTTATCTTTTGTTTTAAGAGCTATTTGATGATTCACATAGATCTTGATTATTTATATCTTGATCTCATGTTATAATTTGTTCTTGAACATTTTTGTTTATTTTATTGTTATTGGTGTTTTTTGGTCTTTTGTTTTCATATTTGGTCTTGTTTCTTTGTTTTCTCTTTTAAAAACATCTTGATGATCATCATGGATCTTGATTATTTATATCATGATCTCATGTTGTTAAGATGTTCTTAATTTTTGTTTTAAAAATTCTAATCCTAATTAAGTCTTAATTATTCATATCTTGATTTTAAGTTGGTATCAATTATGTTTATCTTTTTCTTTGCCTTTACTTTTTTGTTTAAATGTAAATAGTTGTAACTTTGGTTTTTGTCATTATTTACCATTATCCTTATTTATAGGTATTCACATTTGAACCAGATTCATGCAATTAAAATGAAATGTAATTATGAGTTATTCATACTTATAATGCCTAATGTATTTTGATATAGCAAGAATTTTGTGCTCTAGACTCAAGTCTTAATGTCAACATAGCTCCAATGAATAGGTCTCCAAATCACTATGCATAAGATAGGATAAATAAGTTTAGAACATGACTCAATGCTTATACATGCATCTCTTTACATACATCATGGGTCTAATCAATCTTTGGTCAATTTTTCATCCTCCCTCATTCTATTCTCTCCTAGTTCTAGGTGAACTACATTGGTTTGAGGTCCATCTCGACTATGTAGGCAATGCTTGGATACATGATGTATCTCAAGTCAGCTCAGTCACTTTCATTCTTCTTTTCATTTATTTCATATCTCTGTGCATCTTCGTACACATGGTTTTTTGTGGCTCTAGTAGCCATTCCACCATTACATCTATGTTTATACCTGGTCACTTTAATCTATGTTTAAGGTTGTATATTTGAACTAATTTCTTGAAAATTTACCCATGTTGGGGCATAATATTTGAACCAATTCATAAATATAAATCAGCCCTATAGTAAAAATACCATTATTTATTCTTTATCAATTATCAAAATTAGCCTTGCTAGGGCACAATTGTCTTATCAAAATCCAATATACTCTACTAGGGCACTTATTATTATTATCTCTTTGGAGATTATGTTCTCCTTTTCCTTTAATTATAATCTCTCCACACTTTTTCCCATGATGGTAATGTTTTAGTGTGTAACTTATTTCAGGATTGATCAAAGCTATAAGCACACTACTTGAACTCTCAAATTAGGTGTGTTCAAAGTGTGTCCCTTACATTTTTGGATTGAATACTTCCCATTACCCCCATTAATGGGGCCCATTATAATTTTAATTATATTTTGATCATTGATGGTAATCACATGTTCAAGCTTTAGTTCCTTTGGATGTGATCTATTCCACAAGTTAATTTCTCACTTTACCTCTCTTTTCAAGAGTCCATCCTTATCTTTCATCCTAGTATGTGTAGGATTAATTTCAAAGAGTATCAATTCAAACATTAGTCATAAAAACTCACAAAATAATGCATAATAATTGACAATCTAATCCAACCTATTCATGTGGGGTTTACTAATGACAATGAAGAATAAATTGAAAGAAATCAATACTAGTTACCTTCCCAAATCGATTCCACCACCCAAGAGTGGATCCAAGCATGTTCTACCCTTGATATAATGCTCTTTTATTTCTCAACAATGACTTATTTTCTCCTCCATTACCTTAAGAAAACTATGCATAACTTAGGATTAATAGAATAAATCTATAATATAGCCTATCAAATAAAGCTTGGAATTAATATAAATGATCAACACAAAAGGATGTGGAGACAATTTTTCATTATAACTTTATAATAAAATAGATTAAGAAATGGTGTTTTATGCCCTTCTATTTATAGAATTTATAAATGGCCTAAGATCAACCATGACCATCCATCTCTAGAATGAGATGTGTGGGCATGGATTAATCCAATATTGATAATTAAATCCATAAATATCCTCATTTAAATTTGGAGGAAAAGGCATTAATTAGGCATGGGTGACCCTAATCTAGATATTTTATGTATTTATGGCTTATAGACGACACCCATAGATGATGTCATTAGGTGATGCAGATATTGAGAATCAATTTTCAATATTGAAATAATCAACAACCTCTATGGAAAATCCACTTAAGATCTTAATTTTAATTAATTAGCTCTAAATAATATTAATCAATATTTGTGTAATTCTTTAGAATTTGGCCCTCAATTAATCAAAATGGTCAAAAAGTCACATTATTGGTTGTAATTTGACTCAAGAAGAATTAGAAGGTGATGTTAGATGCATTGGAACTATATTCCCATTTAGGATATTACCAACACAAAATAACAAATGTATGTGATGTATACTAATGAATTAGATCAAAAAAGTTATCTAGAGCACAAACAAGAAAAATCATCATTTTGACTCAAAATGAACTGATCAAAACTAGGTATGGCATAAAATACAATGCCTTATTTAGGGATACATTAGCCTAAATCAGCACTTGTTTATGACAAAGATTAAACCATTTATCATGTTTATAGTGATTTTGACCTAAATTGGGCATTTGAGTGTAATTCAAATAAGATTGACAATTTCAACACAAATGGTGTTAGGAATTGGATGTTTAAATTTTGCCTCTATTTGAGAAGGCATAGAAAGACATTCAGGTGAAGCCATGTCTTTTCAAAGAAAAGATTTGTCAATAAGAAATGTAAATGACCCATGATGCCCCCCATGATGGGATTGATGTCACTATTCTCACTTATCAACATCCTTATAAGTATAGAAAACATATTGAGGCTCAGTTCTGAAATTATAACTATTGTCCAGGTTCTAAATTCATTATGAAGAAGAATAAGGTTATAGTTTCACATCCACCTCCATTCAATTTTATCAGCCATTGTGATCTTGCTTTCACTTTGGCTGATCTATTTACCATAACTCTTGAAAAGTAAGTTGTTATTAAATATGTGGCATTTCTATGTACAATCTTAAGGATGCCTTACATGTTATAAAGTTGACTAAAATGCCAAAAACATTTGGTAAGCCTAAACCTTTAAAAAATCTTAATTGACCTAACATGATATGGAAATTGAAGAAGAAATAGTGAAAGCCACCTATGGTTTTTATACTTGTTATTACACAAAATAAAGATTCAGATTCTTTTATCAAGGGAGATTGGTTGTATTCTAAAGGCCTTGATGATTGCTTTTAGAATCTAAAGTATCCAATCACTAATCAGATCATAGATCATCTTGATTATACAAGAAAAGGCCTTCACTTATGAGCACAAGGAATCTTGAAATCCTTATCAGTTGGAGTGCCTAATTTGAATCATGGTCTTGGATTTATACTACCTAGGGGTGATCTCATAAAGTTTGATAGTGATTCTTATAAGTTGACTAACAATGAGACTCTTAAAGTGACATAGCATCCTATTATAGAGTTTTTGATGAGATTGGTGACATAGACTACTTGATTTAAATGCCATTTTAATCTTAACTATTAGAGCTTTCCATCCTAAAGAAAGATCCACCATTGGATCTTCCCTTATTGAAGCATGATCCCAACTTTTATTGGATGTTCCCGTCCTAAAGCAGAACACCATATTTTTAATATTAGAACTTCCCATCCTAAATCAAACCCTTATTGTTCCCTATGCCTTTGTCATCCTAAACTCATTGATTCAAACTAGAAAAATTTAATCATACACCTCAATAAGTTTCAAAATGAATAATCAATTATGGAATACATGGGCCTATGAGATGGATTGCCCATTGGTGATCACAAAGAAGGATTTGATTTTTCATTAGATACTTTTTCCTACTTTGGAGAGTAGGCAAACTTTTTTGGTCATAATTAAGTTAAATCATTGAGATATTTGGGTGAAAAACTCTTTAAATTTCTCATTGATTAGGGAAAAATTAAAGAAAAAGATAAGCCTTTGAGTGAAAATCTATTTTAGTCACTCTCAAGTGGGAATGTTTACTCATCCCCTCAAGATGTATAAGGTCCCTCTAGCCTAAGTTCTATAGCTAGTACAAGCATAATTAGAATAATAGAAAATGTTTGAGAGTCTTACTCTTGAGTTTACAAAGGTTTTTTCTACTTGTCCTTTACTTGAGATGGTGGATTATGATTCATCACACCATCCAAAAATTAATGAGGAATATCAAGAAGATGTAGTATAATAAGATGATCACAATCATATCTTACCTACAATTCTAAAAGATGGATCCACAATCCTTATGGAAAAAACAATAGAAAAGAGCCTAGTAACCTATGAGGATCCCAAAATTATTTATCTTGGAGCTTCCCTTATTGAAGTAGGACATGAACAAATTATATCCCTTCTAAGATATTATATTGACATATTTGAATGGGCATACTCCAACATGCCAAGCTTAAACCTAGTCTTGGTTGTGCATTACCTTATTATCCATCTCAATGCCAAGCCAATCAATCAAAAATTGAGGGAGATGCATCCATGCATTTCCCTATTGGTTAAAGAACTGGAAAATTTACTAGGAGCAGGTTTCATTAGACCACTGGATTACTCTAAATGGATTTATAATATAGTCCCAGTAAATAAAATGACTCTAGTTATATGTATTTGTACTGATTTCTAGGATATCAACAAATAATGCCCTAAATATGATTTTACTCTACCCAACATTGACATGATTATCAACTCAAATACTGGGTATGAAATTTTATCCTTAATGGATGGATTTTTTGATACAACCAAATCAAGATAGCCCAAGAAGATCAACACAAGACTATGTTCACTACTCCATAGGGAACATTCTATTACCAAGTCATGCCATTTAGCTTGAAGAACACTAGAGCCACATATCAACATGTCATGAATATCATCTTTCATGACATGATGCATGATATTGTTGAGGACCATGTTGATGATATACTATAAAAATTAAGAATAATAGCTCGACATCCTGACTAACTATGAAGAATCTTTGAGAGGCTTCATGAATATAAAGTCTGCCTGAATCCTAAGAGGTGTGTCTTTGGTGTCACTTCAAGAAAATTAATAGGTTTCATTGTAGCATAAAGAGGGATCAAAATTGACCCTACCAAGGTCAAGGCCATTGTGTAAATGCCTCCACCAAATAATCTTAAATAGTTACAAAGCTTACAAAGAAATATCTAATATATATGTAAGTTCATTTCTCAATTGGTAGATAAGTGCCACCTATTTATCCATCCCTTAAATAAAGGGATCACATTTAAATGGGATGAATATTGGTAAATAACATTTTTTAAACTCAAGACATACTTGGCCAATCCACCAGTCTTGAGATCACCAACACTTGGACAACCACTACTTCTTTACATATCAACAATTAAGCATGCACTGGGGGCACTTTTGGCCCAATATGATGATCATGGTAAAGAACATGTAGTATATTATTTAAGAAACACTCTAGTGGCTTATGAACATAATTATATTCTTATTAAGAATGTGTGTTTAGATATGGTGTTTACTACCAAAATTTACAACATTATATGCTAAACAACAGAACTATTATCATCACTAAGGTGGACCCTCTAAACTTCCTATTATCTAAAGTAGCACTTTAAGGATGCATGGATAAGTGGGTTATACTCCTAAGTGAATTTGAAATTGAGTATTAGAATCAGAAATCAATTAATGGGTAGGTTATTTTTGATCAACTTGTAGAGGTCCCTATCATAGACACTCAACCTCTCAAATTCAACTTTTTAGATGATTCTATTTTGGTGATATAACAAGAACCAATGGAACCTAAACAATAGAATATATATTTTGATGGTTCCTTTACATCCCATGGATCTAGAACTAGTATATTGTTGATTACACCCTAGGGGGATCTGATTCTTACAAAATTTCATATACAATTTCATTATACAAATAATATGGCCAAATATGAGGCATTGATTACCAGGCTTCACCTTACCATATAGTGGGATATTCATAGATTAAAAGTATATGGTGATTCCTAATTGATCATCAATCAGACCATTCATCACTATCAAACCAAATATGACAATATTATTCCTTACAAGTAAATTGTTGATAATCTCAAAGGTCATTTTAAATCTCTACAATTTGTATAAGTTTTAAGGGCCAACAACAAATTAGCTGATATAATGGAAATGATTGGTTTCATGATATAAATTGATGGTGGAGCCAAAGAATATCAAATTTTTATTGAAAATATTCTTTAGCCTACACATATTATATTAGATTCAAAAAGGGTATGCACCATTATTGGTCCCAATCCCCCACCTAAATTACTCTAGTTTCAAGACTTTTATAACTACTTACATGATCATGTTTTCCCAACCAACCTATTCAATAATTAGCAAAAAATCTTCCATCACCATTTATCACATTAAACCCTCCTTGGAAACATACTTTATTGAAAAGGTTATGATGGAATTCTTATTCATTGTTTATCTTTAGGAGAATCCAAGCAAGCACTGAGGGAGGTTCATGAAAGAATGTGTGGGGCCCACACCAATGGTGTAATATTAGCAAAGAAGCTCCTCAGAATAGTCTATTATTGGCCAAAAATGAAGATCAATGATTTTAATTATGTAAGGAAGTGCATTCCTTGTCAGCAACATGGAAATTTGATACATGCACCTTCTTTACCACTATAATTGATCACAACACCATGGTCATTCTCTACTTGGGGCCTCGATCTCATTAAGAAAATAAACCCAACATATTTAGATGGCCATAAACACATTCAGACTATTACCAAGTACTTTACTAATTAGATTGAGGCCATTCCTCTCATTTATGTCACTAAGAAGTAGATAGCCAAATTCATCCATTACCATATCATCTATCGATATGGCATCCAAACTCACCTTATATCTGATAATGGTAGATCTTTTGTAACCTAAGATGTAAAACTTCTTTGTGAAAAATTCAAGATCAAGCATAATAAATTTACTCCATATAACTTGCAAGATAATGGACAAGTTGAGGTGTTAAATAAGACCATTGTAGCCATTTTAAAGAAGATTGTCAATAACACTGGCTGTAATTAGCACTTGCAAATATTTCCTACCCTTTGGGTTTATAAGACCGGTGATTAAACCCTAAAAAAAACCACTCCATACCCCTTTGTCTATGGCATTAAAGCTATTATCTTAATTGATATTTATTTCCCATCATTGTGAGTATAGATGGAGCATATTGAAGATGATGAGGACTACTAGGTCTCAAGGATACAAGAACTAGAATTTCTTGATGGTAAGCATTTGGTTGCCCTAAAAAACATACAGGCCTATAAGAATAGATTATGGAAAAGATAAAACAAGTGAATTTTCCCTCTAAAGTTTGAGATTGGTGATTTGGTCTTAAAAGAGAACTAAAAGAACACAAATGTTGAACATTAGAAAAAAGGTAAGTTTCAACCTAATTGGTTGGAACCATTTGTTATCATGATAAACTATGGATTAGGGGCATATCAACTGGATAAATGAAATGGTGAATAAATTTTAGAGACCATGAACATTACACACCTTAATAGGTTATACTCATGAATAGATTTGAACCATTGTCTACAAGACCCCTTACTTAGGGGTAATTTGTGTTGAACTAATTTTATCCCACCATTTTATACTACCCTAGACCACTTTTTCATGACTCTGGATAGTAAAATATTTTGGACTATTGGTACTCTAAATGCATTTTATCCTACCCTATGCCATTCTCTTTGAGAACCATATTATTTTCACTATTCTTCTCAATAACCTCATTATTTATCCCACTCTAGACCTTTCATTTATTGGACCCTATTTTTTGGACCATTTTCTTTAAGAACCACATTCTTTATTATGTCTTGGGCTTGTTGTAACCTGAACACTTTTTATCCCTCAAACAATTATGATATTGATTATGTCTCATCAGTATTATGAACACCTTTGATGCTAGTTCTACAAATTAGTTCAGCCAGGATAGTATTTCATAGTTTATTCTATAGACAAGTGAACAAGAACACTTTTTTAGCTCAAGATCTTTACCTATCACATGGTTCTTCAAATTGATTTCATGCTACACACTATTCTATATTAAATTTTTTGTTCTTTGGTGAATATTATTATCTTTTCAAGATCTTCACTCTCACCTATTTGTGAGCATGTGTCATTATAATTGGCTTTATCTATTATAACTCTTTGTTAGTTCCCTGATCCATTGTTTATATTCATGTAGGTCATTATAGCTAGCTTAGCTATTTATTATAACTTCTACTCTTAGACAAGCATCTCTTTAACTAGTTGGTTCCCATTTATACAAATTTTATCCCTAATACACCAAAAACATTAGAAAATGATCTATCAAAGAACAAAAACATTTTCCTTTGCTTTTGTACATTTTTGTCCTCATGCTTTTTCCATTTTGCAAGCATTTTATCCTACTAACTCTTTGCTATGCGAGTCAACTTATCCCATGCACTTTCCATTTTACAAGATCATTATCCCTCATCCCACCATGCCATGCTCTTGTAATTTACAAGTAACCTCAACCCCATTGTCTTATAATCTCATCTCACCAACTTGCCATTTTCCAAAAACAATCTCATTTGTCAAGTCTTCCCTATTATTCTAAAATATCAATCATATTTTCTATTCATCACCTTTTTCTACTATCCCACTTCTTAGGAGAACTACATTTGGCTTGAAGTTCATGTTGGAACATGCATCCATGAAACCATGTAGGCAGTGTCCACTTGTCTTATACATTTGGAATTAGCTTGGCCAACCCCTTCCTTTTCTTCTCTTCCCCCATGTCTTCTTCCATTGTTCCTATTTAATTAATGAATAAATTTTATGTCCTTGTTATTTGTTACATTGTGGTGGAAATTAATCCCTCTACCACACGTGTATGAACAATTATCTTTAAACTGCATTAACTTGGTTTTTGTTTGTGTGTGTTTATTTGATTTTTATTGGTGTTTTATTGTTTTTTATTAGTGTTTTATTATTATTTCACACCTCTCCATTTATTTATTCTCCTTTTCTCTTTTTATTCCTTCTTGTCTCACCTTGGTCTTGTGTTTCCCTTTATGTTTTTGCTCTTCTCTTTTGTTTTTAAGAGCATCTTGATATTCCACATGAATCTTGATTATTTATATCTTGATCTCATATTGTTAAGTTGTTCTTTCTTTTCATGTTTAAACATTTTTGTTCCTACTTAAGTCTTGATTATTCATGTCTTGAATTTAAGTTGTGATCATTTATGTTTATCTTTTTTTTTATCTTTATTTTTTGTTTAAATGTAAATAGTTATAACTCTAGCTTTGGTCATTGTTTACCATTATCCTTATTTATAGGTATTCACATTTGAACATGATCATTGTATTTGAAGTGAAATGTCATTATGAGTTATTCATACTTATGATGCATAATTTATTTTTATATAGCAAGCACTTTATGCCCTAGACTCAAATCTTAACATCAACATAACTCTAATGAATAAATCTCAAGATCACTATGCATAAACTAGGATTGATAGGTTTAACACCTGACTCTATGCAAAGATGTGCATCTCTTAGTATACATCATGATTCTAATCAATATTTGGTCAATTTTCATCATCTCTCCTTCCATTTTCTCCCTCATTCTGGGTGAACTACATTGGCCTCAATTTCATGTTGGAACATGCATCCATGGAACTATGTAGGTAGCATCCACTTGTCTTACACATATAGGGTTATCTTAACCACCTTCATTTTTGTTTTCATCTCTTTCATCACTTTGTGCATTATCATATGTCTAGTTTTTGTGTCTTTTTCCTAACCCATTACACCATCACATCTATGTTTATGCCCACTCACTTTAATATATGTTTTAGGTTATATCCTTGAGATAATTACTTGCCAATTTGCCCATATAGTGGCACCCCATTTGAACCAAGTCATACATCTAAATTAGACCTATGGGGGCAAGGCCATTATCTATTCTTTGTCAATGATCAAAATTAGCCTTGTTGGGGCATAACTATCTTATCATGATCAAATATGCTCTAATGGGGCACTTATTATTACCTCTTTATGGATACCACATTATCATTTTCCTTTAATTCCAAGTTATCCACAAATTTTCCCATGATGGAAATATTTTAGTGTGTAACTTATCTTAGGATTGATCAATGTCGTAAGTGTGTAATTCGCACTCTCAATTTGGGTGCATTCAAAGTGTGTCCCTTACATATTTGGATTGAATCCTTCCTATTTCCCCCATATTTGGGGCCCATTATACCTCTAATTATATTTTCATTATTGATGATAACTATGCATTCAAGCATGAGCTCATTTAGATGTGATCTATTCCATGAGTTAAAATATCACTTTTCACTCTATTTTTGATAGTCAATCCTTCTCTTTCATCCTAGTATGTCCTCTCGATGGAGCATCAAGGGTCATTTCCAATTTATTATTGAACACTCTTCTCTTTTAAAATATGTTTCTTCACCTGAATGTCTCGCTACACCTTCTCAAATAGGGGTAAAATATAGACATCCAATTTCTAACACCATTTATGTTAAAATTGTCAATCTTACTTGAATTACACTCAAATACCCAATTTAAGTCAAAATCACTTAAAATATGATAAATGGTTTGATCTTGTCATAAATAAGTGTTGATTTAGGCCAATGTATCCCTAAATGGGTCAATTTATTTTGTGTGATATCTAACTTTGATTGATTCATTTCAAGTCAAAATGATGATTTTGCCTTTTTGTCCTCTAGATCACTCTTTTCTTCTATCATTAGTACACATCATGTACCTTTGTTATTTTGTGTTGGAAACATCCTAAATGGGAATATGGTTCCAAAACATATAATTTTTCCTTTCAATTCTTTTTGAATCAAATTATGACCCACTAATATGACTTTCTAACCATTTTGATTAATTAAGGGCCAATTTCCAAAGAATTGCACAAATATTGATTAATCTTATTTAAATATAATTAATTCAAATTAAGAGCTTAAGTGGATTTTACATGGATGTTAATAATTATTTAAATATTGGAAATTGATTCTCAGTATCTACATCACCTAATGACATCATCTATGGGGTGGCATCCATAATCCATAAATACATAAAATATTAGATTATGAGTCACCCATGTCTAATTAATGCCTTTTCCTTCAAATTAACATGAGGATATTTATAGATTTAATTGTAAATATTAGATTAATCTATGGCCACACATCTCAATCTTGAGGTGGATGGTCATGGTTTATCTTAGACCATTTCTAAAATCTATAAATAAAAGGGCATAGAACACCATTTCTTAAGCTAAAAATTGTAGAGCTATAATGTAGAATTATCTCCACATCATTTTGTGTTTATCATTTATGTTATTTGTAAGCTTAATTTGATAGGCTAGATTAGAGATTTATTTTATTGATCCTATGCTATGTATAGTGTTCTTGAGGCAATAGAGGAGCAAAGAAGCCATTGTTAAGACAAGATCATTATATCAAGGGGAGAACATGGTTGGAGCCACTCTTGGGTGGTAGAATTGATTTGGAAAGGTAACTAGCATTGATTTATTTAAATTTGTTCTTCATTATCATTAGTAAACCCTGTATGAATAGGTTGTATAGATGCCACCTCAAGATGTAGGATGGATGGAATAACCTATACTTTATGGATCTAAAGATGACCAAGAAGTATGTTATAAGGCAATTCAATGTCCACAATATGAAGTAATGTGTGGTGCAAAATAGACCCAATAATGATTGGCAACTAAATATTACTAGAAGACTCCCTTTCAGCATTGTCTTAAGCCTTGATAATAATTATCTTTGGCTGAATGTTTTTTGTAGTGTAGCCTAATATTTTTACCAACTTAAGAGATATGATATTCAACCTCAAACCATTATCTATAAGAACCCACTTGATCTTATGATTTTCAATTATTACTTTGAGGTAAAGTGGGTTATTATGGCTCAGTCCAAGTGTAGACATGTATTTTTTATCAAACATTACTTGATGAAATGAATACAAATGTCCCACAAGGTTTTAGAATTATTCAGGATTTATATCATTAAGAATACTAGATTTTTGCAAAAGATTATTTAGGATAGTTATATGGACTTTATATGTCCACAAGAGATCCAAAATGGAAATTCATGAAGGGGTTTTACTTAATTGGTTTAATAGAATATAAATATTCTCTATATTGGGATGAGATGGCTTGGCCTTGGTTGGCATAATAGTCAGATTTGGATCTATTGGTATAATGTTCACATTGGGTTCCATGGAAGAAAAGAGCAAAGGGCCTTAGAGAGTAAGTTGTAAGCATCTAGTTATGACTATGTAACCTTGAGGTGGTAGGGAGCCAATATAATCAAAAGATGAAGAAAAAGGGCCTTGGAGGGTGACTCACGAGTTTCTATTTATATTGATACAATTTCAAGTCAGAAAGGAGCCATTATAATTAGAAGAAGGGTGTTGTCCATAAATAGTAACCCATACAAATAGATTTATAACAAAATTATGCAACTTGACATGCTATTAATAGAGAGAGAGGGGGTGTTGACCATATAATGATGGGTCTTATACTACGAAGAGCATGAGATGGTTCATGTGGTCTAAAATTAACAGTGTAAAAGTGAGTTACAAAAATTCATCCTATGGTGTTTTTATAATCGTACGACATATTGTTGTAACCCAAATTATTAGTATGGGTATTTTGATCATGATTATGCTCATGATAAATATGATTTTGACCCTGATTCCAGTTTTGATTCTACCTTTGTCATTGGTTTTGGTTATTCTTTAGTGGTGGTTGATTATGTCGAGGAAAAGTGTCCTTATAGATTCCCATATCCTGATTTGTGTCATGATTAGGGACCAATTTAATCTCAACTTCACCACTTTTATTGAGACATTTAATAATGTGTCACAATTGTACATAAAAATAAGCACCATGACCAAAAACACAATGAAAGTTACACCATTCATCCTCTTTTTCCAATATAGTTTTGGTTGATCTTGAGAAAATAGCCTTGGTACTGGCCATATAATCAGGTTAACTATTATGAGCTTTTGGAACACTATTTTGATTGGTTCTCCTAATTTGTTAAAGACCCTAAAAATGTCATGGTTTGTTATTAGTGGAGGTTATATTTGAAAATTAGGTTGTGGGTTAGGGGGAGTTAATTGTACATTTGGGGCCAATGAAGCCTACACCATTTGTACATTTTTTTTTCAATCACCCTATTTCCAACCATGTTTTTGTTCTTGTTAAAACCCTTAGGTTTTTATTATGTAATTTATCTAGATAAAAGAGGGGATCTAATTTTATGTTTGACCCTACGTGAAAATATTGAAAAGGCCCTTGGTAATAATATCCTTGTCAATATATACACCTTTGTCAATAATCTCCTCAAATGAGTTAGCATAAGGTAGATGTAGATTGTACCTCAAGATGTAAGTTTTGTGTAAATATATCCAACAACTATTTGTTTAGAAAGTTATGTTGAAAGTGACCTACTAATTCTCTCCATCTCTATAGATATGTGGTGAAAATTCCTCCATCATGTTGTTTGGTTTTCACAAGTCAACAATGGTCAATTCATGCTCAATGTTATACGAGCTATGGTTGATAAATTTTTCCAATAAGTAATTCCAATTTATAATCATTCCCTTGGGTAACTTTAGTATCCAATATAAATCATGTCTAGATAAAATTCATGGTAATAATCAAAGCAAGTACCCACTACTATAATCAACCTCTTGGCATAATAAAAAATGCCTAAATGTGTTCATGTGGGTCCCCCTTTCCTTTGTATTTATCAAAATTGGGTGCCTCAAAATGATATAGAAAGGGGACTTGGAGAATAGATAGATCAAATGGATATGGGAATAGCTCATTGAACTTGTATTTTTAACTCTATTATTCATCTCTAATTGTGTCACAATATCCTTCATAGATTTCTAGTCTTGCATGTTTGGTGCATTCATGAGTGGAATATAATTTTGTTGGGGTGGTATGTGCCCGTACTACTAATTTTGGGGTGGAATGTGCCCTTGGTGTTGTTTTTGGAGTGGAATGTGCCCTTGTTGTTGGGATTTGGTATATATGTACACCCTACAATCCTTGACTTGGTTTTGGTTCACTCCTTGAGTCAAGTAGGTAAGTGGTCTATTCCTAGGAATTTTTTGCCTTGAATCAACCATGTTTTACTAGTTTTGGGGATTTCTTTATCTTTTTACCATTGTATGTGTTGGTTTAGACAAACTAGCCAAATTTTCTTAAGGTATCACCTTAATTCAAACTGAATACTTGGGTCTTTGCATTTGTAAAGTGACAAGAGGCTCTTGATGATTAAAGAATGTGTGTTCTATGTCTAGCAAAAAAAAGTTCCCAAACTCTTATGTCTTGTTATATTCATTTGAGACTCATTGATCAATTTTTGAGTTCTCAATCAATGTTTATTACATAGGTTCAATCATATTTCTTTGTTCCTTGGAAGCATCATTGTGGATTGAAGTAGAAACTAGAGAGTTAGTTAAGTTTGTAATAAAATGATTAGCATATAGTTTTTTATTTTTTTCTTAATCTTGTTGACAAGATCTTGATCGGTTGGTTTTGAATCTATAAGTATTTCCCATTATTAGAGGAAGAAGGTATGTCTTATTTTTGAAATATGTTGGAAAACTTTCTCTTTTTTTTTATTCTCCTTCTCTAACTAAGGTGTGTAATTACTCCATAGTAAAATCTAAGTTGAGTCTTACACTAGATTTTATCAACCTAAGGAGTGTTTCATCTTAGTTCTCTTGGTATTCAATGTATTCTTCCTTAGAACCTACTATTGTAAGAATGTGCTCAAAGACCATGGAATTGTCTTGACCATCATAAAAATCCTCATCCTCACATCTAGGTTTTAAGGGGCCCTAACATAAGTGAACCTTTGAGTCATGTCTAAAAAGGGTTGCTCTATATGTTTGACTAGATTTGAATCAATGTTTTGTAAAAATTTTAACAAGGTATGGATTTTGATCTTTCTTCCAAATAAATGACTAAGGAACCAAATAGACTATAAAATGAGGGTGGCTTATAACCACACATAATTAGAAGATTGATGTTCATGAATTTACTCAACTTTGGGTATGGTTAAAATCACATAAACTGGAAGAGGGTATGATAACTCAAAAATCCAAGGTGAAAGATATTACACCAAAGCTTATATTATTTTGATACATCAATATCATAAAAGATAGTTTAAATTTGATGATTTGCTATTAGAAAAATAAAATAAATCCTTTTGGATTACGAAGGAGATAATGTGAACCAAGAGACTCAAGATGTGAAAACACCTAAGAATTCCTAAGTATAAAGCTAAAACCAAATGAGAAACACAACACCACCACATGGTAATAGAAATGGTAGTATAAAATGTGTTCTAGGACTTAAAGTGTGAGTGACACCCAAGATGAATTGAGTCCACCAATGATGATAATGTGATAATGAGTTTATAAATGGCCTTCAATCCAAATTAGAAATTGAACCCAAATTCCCTAGATTCAAGTGCAAATGGTGAAACCAATTTAAAACATAGAACTTATGAACTTATAAAAGTGCAATTTCAAATTTAAACTATCAATGAAGGACTTAAGATTTTTTTTGCAAATGTTCTAGACTCAAATAGGCAACATAACTGCACCAAAATAGATGATATGACACAATGTTTTAGATGACAAATTTGAATAAGGAAAAGATTGATTTTCACTTGGACAACATAATGCCTCCTTTTTTAAGAAATTTTGGACAATGTGTTTGGCTATGACTGTTGTTAACAAGAAATTTTTGACTCAAATAAATACCAAGTAATCTATGACCAAAAATAAAAAAACAACTAAGTAATCATCCTAAGCCCTAAACTAACAAGGTTTCTTGATATTGTTGAAGTCCATCTTTATTCATCCACTTGAGAGGAAATTAAGTTTTTATCCAAATAAAATCACATTACATAGTAGGGTTTTTACACCCCCCTCTCTCAAGTGACAATATATCAATATGGACCTTGAGGCACACTTTCATCAATAATATTTCCATGACAAGTGTAGTTTATCTAAAACTTACAAGTTTTTGACCATCTAGATGGATCCCATGTGTACCAAATTTCATGTTAGCACACAAAAGAAGTAACACATCAATTAGGTCCATGTTAAGTAGCTTGTTGTGAAAATATCTAGTCCTTTTCAAAACCACTACATCTATTGCTTACTTATTGTAGCACAATATCTAAAATGATCAAATGTCCTAAGTTTAGCCTCTTACTAATGAAGATGGTTTAACTACTCAAACCACCATCCTAGTGGGGTGATCCCAATTTTTATACCCACCCCCTCCATAGAGAGGGGTTGAATACGATGCTAAGACATGAAGCCTTAGGTCAAATCTTACCTATATAACTTATGGGAGGTGATTAAATCCCATTCACAAGCCAAAATGCATAAGATAAAAAAATAAGTAAAAATGCTTTATGGTTGTTTCTAGATCACCCAAGACATGTGGGTCTTGGGGAGAACCTTGACAACATATTTTTTACACCTTTAGACTAAGGCACAATTTACAATGAAAATGGTGTTTTTGATCCCACAATTTCTCTATAAGGAATGGGGGAGAACATATATACACAAATTCCTTTTTACTCAAACAAATCTAATAAAACAAGTAATGAAAATTACTTATTTAAAACAAAACTTTGAAGTGAGTTTGGTTTTAAAGAATCAAATTGAAGTATTTGGTGAAGTTATTTGGCCCTTTTCCTTAAGTTGTAAAAAAATTTAAAGAACAACTAAAAAAATTTAATATAAACATGGAATTTTTTCTTTAAGCACCAAATAAAAAGATTCCTAGTTCTTTTTAATCACCAAAGGAGGTTAAAAAGACTAATTAAGCTCTAAATTTTCACTTTCCTCACTGGTCCTACATAAAACTTATGAGTATTTTTTAGCTTTGAATCAATTTTTCAAATGATAAAATCAACTTTGGTTTAAGTGCTCTCAGGTTTGTGTTTTTAGAAAACACAATGACCATCGACGATCACCTCTAACTATCATCGATTCTTTTAAGATTATGGCCAATCAAGTTTCAACCAACCATGGTTGATCAATACTTAACCATTAGTAGTTACTTGTAGACATAAAGGCATCAATTATACTTCAAAAAAATGATGTTAGGATAAAATCTCTAGAATTTAGGCTTCTAGATCAAACTATATTCAGACCACAGACTTAGAAAACCCAATTTGTTAGAAACAAACTTGAGAAAATGCTCAAAATGAAGAAAAAAAAGGTTATTTCTTCCCCTACACCCCAAACATTGATGATTAACCTTAACTATTGGCAGTCACTAAGAACTGTCAGTGGTCACTGTATAACCTGTGAGTGCATAAAAACATGGGAAAACAAGCATTAAAATGTTTTTAAACTTATTTTTAATAACTAAAATGAAAATTTAAAATTGCCATAACATATTCCTTGCTAAAATGGAATCCATGAGTCTCAATGGGTGTGCCAAGATGTAAGATGGATTTCAAAGAGGATCAATTCAAACATTAATCATGAAAACTCACAAAATAATGCATAAGAATTGAAAATCTAAACCAACCTATTCATACGAGGTTTTCTAATGCTAATGAAGAATAAATTGAAAGAAAACAATACCAGTTACCTTCTCAAATAAATTTCACCACCCAAGAATGGCTCCAAATGTGTTTTCCCCTTGATCTAATGCTCTTGGTTTTGTCAACAATGGCTTGCTCCTCCATTACCCAAGAACACTATGTATAAGCTAGGCTTAATATAAGAAACCTATAATATAGCCTATCAAATGAAGCTTTAAAATAACATAAATGATCAACATAAAAATATGTGGAGATAATTTTGCATTATAAATATATAATTTTTAGCTTAAGAAATGGTGTTTTATTCCCTTATATTTATAGATTTTAGAAATGGTCTAAGATCAACCATGACCATCCATCTCAAGATTGAGATGTGTGGCCATGGATTAATACAATATTTTCAATTAAATCCATATATATCATCATTCCAATTTAGAGTAAAAGGCATTTAATTATGCATGGGTGACCCATAATCTAGATGTTTTATACATTTATGGCTTATGGATGCCACCCCGTAAATTATGTCATTAGGTGATGTAGATATTGAGAATCAATTTTCAATATTGAAATAATATATAACCTCCATGTAAAATCTACTTAAGCTCTTAATTTGAATTAATTATATTTAAATAAGATTAATCAATATTTGTGCAATTCTTTAGAAATTGGCCCTCAATTAATCAAAATGGTTAGAAAGTCATATTACTAAGTCATAATTTGACTCGAGAAGAATTGAAAGGAGATGTTAGATGAATTGAAATCATATTCCCATTTAGGATGTTGAAAACACAAAATAACAAAGGTACATGATGTGTACTAATGAATTAGAAGAAAAGAGTGATCCAAAGCACAAAAAGGTGAAATCATCTTTTTGAATTGAAATGAATTGATCAAAGTTATGTATCACATAAAATGCATTACCCTATTTAGGGATACATTGGCCTAAATCAACACTTATTTATGACAATATTAAACCATTTAGCATGTTTTTGGTGATTTTGACCTAAATTGGGCATTTGAGTGTAATTCGAGTAAATTGATAATTTCAACACAAATGGTGTTAGGAATTGGATGTCTACAGTATGTCCTCTTGAGGGGGTATCACGGGTCATTTCCCATTTATTATTGATTTTTTTTTTTAAAAAGATGTTTCTTCACCTGAATGTCTTTCTATGACTTCTCAAATAGGGGTAAAATGTAGACATCCAATTCCTAATACCATTTCTATTGAAAATGTCAATCTTAATCAAATTGCACTCAAATGCCCAATTTAGGTCAAAATAACTAAAAACATGCTAAATGGTTAAAGTTTATCATATAAAAGTGCTAATTTAGGCTAATGTATCCCTAAATAAGGCAATGCATTTTATGTGATACCTAACTTTGATCAATTTATTTTGAGTCAAAATGATGATTTTGCCTTTTTTATACCCTAAATCACTCTTTTTTCTAATGTGTTAGTACACATCATGTACCTTTGTTATTTTGTGTTGGAAACATCCTAAATGGTAATACAATTCCAACACATCTAGCATTGCCTTCCAATTCTTCCTGAGTAAAATTACAACTAAGTAATATTACTTTTTGACCATTTTGATTAATTGAGGGCCAATTTCCAAAGAATTGCATAAATATTGATTAATCTTGTTTAAGGCTAATTAATTAAAATCAAGAGCTTAAGTGTATATTCCATGGAGGTTATTTATTATTTCAATATTGCATCACCTAGTGACATCATCTATGAGGTGACATCCATAAGCCATAAATGTATAAAATATCTAAATTATGGGCACCCATGCCTAATTAATGCCCCTTTCTCCCAAATCATTATGAAGATATTTATGAATTTGATTCCAAATATTATATTAATCCATAGACACACATCTCAATCTTGAATCTTGATATGTATTTTCATGGTTGATATTATACCATTTCCAAAATCTATAAATATAAGGGCACAAAACACCATTTTTTAAACTAAAAAATTATAGAGTTATAATGCATAATTATCTCATCTTTTTATGTTGATCATTGTGTCTTATTTGCAAGCGTCATTTGATATTCTAGATTATATATTTCTTCTATTGAGCCTAGGTTATGCATAGTGTTCTTGAAGTAATGGAGGAGCAAAGAAGCCATTGTAACAAAGACAAAAGCATTAGATCAAGGGGAGAACACACTTCGAGCCACTCTTTGGTGGTAGAATTGATTTGGTAAGATAATCTGTATTGTTTTATTTTAAATTGTTCTTCATTATCATTAGTAAACCCTATTGTAATAGGTTGGATTTTTTTGTTGAGTTATTTATGCATTTCCATAGATTTATTGACTAATTCTTGACTAACAACCTTTGTAATCCATCCTACAACCTGAGCATACCAATCCATTCTAGGCATGTTTTATCAACATCAGGTCCTTATTAGGGTTCTAAGAGGGTTTAAACATGTTTACACTCTTAAAGATCATTCATAAATCATAGCCCCTCAATCCAAAAACTAATGTCTTGAATTTTGAGCTACTAACCTTACCCATATACCATGAATATATTAAGTTCCCATGCATAGGTTTGATGAGATAATGAACATAAGAAAAACCTTCTTAGATAGAGAACCCTTCATTATGTGCACTCAAGATACCTTAAAACACATTTTCATGCCTTATCCTTCAAAATTTGACCTTATACTATATGAATAAGATTAAAACACCTTGACTCACATTTTTCAATGCTCATCTACTGACACTTACCTTGGAAACTAATCATAATACCTCATTAGGCCATGTTCTCTTTATTTGATCTCTAGTCCTTGAACTACAAACCACACTAGGACTTGAAAATAACATTCATACCTCTTGACCTTGCTTTTAAAACCTTACTCACATTCCATAAAACCTCATATAACCTCTCATGCTTGTGGAATTCTTCTCACCATGTTATTATGTCATACCTTCTCACAAGGTTTGTTCAAGCTATGAGTAGTGTCATGACTAGGCTTCTTAAACACTTGACACACTGACCTATACTCACTCATGATAATATCAATGATATCACTCAATTTGACATAAGAATACTCTTAAAATGGTACTCTCATATCATTTATCTCATATAACAACACTCTTCCAAGCTTCTTGACAAAACTCACTACCAACTAAACTAACCTTACTCTCACCAACACTCTTACAGACTTACTTATCATTATACCTTCATAAAAACCTTTTCATATCACACTATAATACTCTATCATGACCTTATTAAACTATCACTTATCTCTCACATTTATCTTCCAAAAAACTTTGGCACATCACAAAACCAAATGACCTTGATCATATAGACACCAGTCTCAAAGCAACTACTTGATAACAACCTCATTTAACATGATTACACTCTCTCTCATAGAAACAACACTCATTATTTTGGTATAATAACTCATCATACACATACCTCAAATCTTACTTGACCATGCATCTTCACATTACCTTTGACATCAATGAAAACATCAATGCCAATACTCAACAATTAATGACAATGCTCAACAATCTCCTCTTTTGTCATTGATGGTAAACACACTCAAAAAAATATGGCAACCACTCTTGATGGAAACCATCTCCTAGATATAGATATTACCTTTTCTCAACCTTTGAAATTAATGAAAAAGGGTCACCTAAAACTATTGGAATCACACTTTCTCCACTTGAGCTAATACTGCCTCTCAAAGACACTAGATGTACACAATCTTTAGAAACTATGGTAACCATCCATGGAAACCACTATCAAAAAATTATCTCAATCAGGGCACTTCTCCCTCATTATAAACTATCTTCCTTTTTTAGATCATTCTCTTAGATGGTCTATCAATAACTCAGCAAAAATGATGTTTGAATCATATCAGACACAAGTTCCCCTAACTCCATGCATACCTCTATTATGATATCAAAATAAACCACTCTTTTGAAAAATAACTCATAACTACCAAGCTCCCCCTTAGACCAAGCATATCTCATTTAAATGAACTAGGAACTAAAGATCACTTACCTTCCTTGACATGACTAAATAAGATCAAACTTTTGATCACACACTAGGCTACCACACACTTGACACCAACTATATAATTAGGTACTCCCCCTTTGTATTCATAGATCAACACATGAGTTAATAGGAATCTTAAACCATCCTCATATTCCTTCAAGCATCTTGAAACTGATACCCCTTCTTAACATAGATAAAGCTCAATTACTCACACAAATAGATACCAAAAGCTTACCTATCATATACCAATTAAATACACTTTGAACTCAGATATTTGATGTCAACCTTATATCTCTCATCATGCTACATACTAAAATTTAAACCTCAGAGATACTAACATAATAATGGATAATATCTATCTTAATCTCCTTGCTTGAAACATAGATAACTAGAATCTTATCAAGATGAAACCTTCTTTGACTACAACCTCATCCTTCTACTGATAGAAGAATGTCTCCATAAATCCTAATGGAGCCACCCCTTTTCATACAGAACTAAAACTCCATGAACTTATGATATTCCCAGATCTCTAATCCACTCTTCTCAACCATCTTGCAATCATGAGGATGATAGGGGTAAGTGAAAAAAAATGGGGGATAAAAAAGGGCCTACCTATGGACATGAGTTTTTTGAAATTTCATAAATTTGAACTTTTGTAGATAATCTGAGACGGCTACACTTAAAATTTGAAGATGGTATAAAAAAATGAATTATAGAATTTTGAGTCTATTTTCCAAAAAAACTATTTTTTTTTTTAAAGTGGTTGAGTATAAATTGTTCAAATATCTAAAATTTGAAGAGGGCCTATTTATTTAAGAAAACATAGTAGATAGATGGTCGTGTAGCCCACCATTTTTTGATCATCATTAAATATTTTTTGAAACCCTTTGGTGAGTATTTAGATAAGATATTCTAGTGTGTTACAATTTTTTTTAAATATTTTTAAATGATTTTTTTTTTTTCAATTAAGTAGATCTTTAAAACTAACAAAAAATGGATAGTCAATTGTGCAACCCCACTAACTACCTCAAAAAAAATGATTTTTTTTTTTTAATGTGTGTAGAATTAGGCCTAGTTTGTTACCATATAATTTGTTTTGCACTTGGATAAATGAAAAATAAATTACATAAACATGAATAGGCATGTATAGGTGCAACATGTAGTGGCCTAAAAAGGGTTTAGTTAGAAATAAATATAGTTTGAACCCTTAAAATATCCCAAAAAATTTAAAAATCATATATTTGGAAAGAGGACATCATGCTCATATTTATGGTAATAATTTTTTGAATTTTTATGTTGAAATCCATAATTTATTTGGTGATTAAATTTAAAATTTATTGGTTTTTGTCAAAACTCTCGATCTCGATTGTAGATGCACAGCCTTTAGCTCAGAAATCCAAGCCATTTCTAAGCCTAAAGGCTTAGTTTTGAATTAAAATTAAAATATAATTTATGAATTATATAATATTCATGTGTTATATAATGTATTATATAAATCATATGCATTGTATAATGTGTACATGTTGTTTTGTAATAAGACCTAAAACATCTCTAAAAGCATGTGGGAGTTGCACATAAAGGAAACTTTGGCTTGAATCTTATATTTAATGTGTACATGTTTTTTAATAACATAAAAAACATCTCTAAAACCATGTGGGAGTTACACATGAATCCAACTTTTTTGAAGCTTATATTTACTACTTGAAATGTTAAGTATAAGTTTACATTTATATTGTTATATTTACTTTCTTATGCTTTAAATTTATTTTAGTAAATATAATAAATTAGGGTCACTTGGAATTTGATAGAATTGGTCTCATATATACACACCTTATGATGTGGAAAATATTTTTTTCAAAATCCAATCTGGTCAGTACTTAGGCATTTTCAAGGTCTAAGTATTAAACCCAAGGATTTTAGGATATAATTTTTCCAATTGATACCCATTTTTAGTAAGCATATAGTCATTTTTAGGTTTTTATGCCTTTTGGATTGATTCTTAGAATTTATAGGAGTCTTAGGTTTGTCAAAATTCAATTTTAAAAACCACTTACTTTGAAATTGATGAAAAGTGGTGTGATTAGGGTAGCATAGGTCACATTGATGACCTGCACACATCAAATGACCACTTTGTGTTAATCTCACTTGTTCATCATATCTCCCTCATATTTGATCACTTATTACTAATTCTTCATCACCCTTGATCACTCTCTCATCATTATTTGTTTTCCCTAATCACTCCCTCATTGAAACTCATTTTTCATAGTCATCTCTAATCACTCCCTCATAATCCTTGATTACTCCCTCATTGGCCCTCACTATCCCTCATCATCCCTAGTCACTCACTCCTCATCCCTCATCATCCCTCATCACTCCCTCATTGACCCTCACCATCCCTCATCATCTTTAATCACTCTCTCATCATCCTTAATCACTATTTGATTGTCTCTCACCATCCATCATCATACCTAATCACTCCCTCATTGGTTCTCACCATCCCTAATCATCCCTAATCATTCCTTCCTCATCCCTAATCATCCATAATCACTCCCTTTTTAAACCTCACCATTTATTATAATTTATAAGCACTCCCTCAGTTCTCCTCACCATCCCTCATTATGTAGAGCCCTATTACATACTCTACTTGTATAAGCTCTTTACCAATATCTACTTAGATTTCACTTTGTCTTTTCCTATTTGATCTCTATCTTTAGACCTTACATACATTTAAATTTCACATATAAATTTTATTCATTTCATTTATTATCCACCATGATCCAAATGGTCTTACTAAACTCTTCATTCTATTCTCCTTACTCAATGTATTCAATCTCTCTTACTTTGAGACTATCCCCCTTATTAGTCTTTATGTTTTATAAAAACTTGGATAAAATCTTTTCTATATTTTTTTAGGATTTAATGGGTATCTAAAAAATTTACTTCCAATATTTTGAGTCCTCTCTAGCTTCTTCTCAACCCTACTTAACTTCTCAACATAATCCTCATATCATACATTACCTCTTACTTTGTCATAGACTCTTCTTGTAGCCTTTTTTAGGATAATTTATTTGGTATGGTCTTATACAAATTTAAATCATCAAATAAAAATCACTTATGGATACCCTCTAATGTCTCCCATATATTTAAAAAGTTACAATCTTTGTTTTAACTATTTGATAACCTTTTTTGGCTCTTTCTGCTCTCAGATTAGGTCTTTAGGTTTTTTTCTACTCTATCTACCACACAATCCTCCCCCATCCATAATTATCCATAATTACACAACTTAAAAACACTATAATCTCTTTTTTCATGTTTAACACAAAATTTTCATCAAATTTCATGAATTATTAAGAGTTACAACTCCTAAAAACTCACTTTGAAAGTAAAAACCCTAATATAAGCTTTGGACTAGTTTTACAGACTTAAGAAGGGTCAAAATGAGATTTAAATATTTAAAATGTGTTTACAATGAATATTACTATCATATTAGGTATTATTTTACCCTATGCACATTTTACAAGTGTTATATTTCCATTTTTAAGTTACATTAGATTAACTTAACCGAATTTGAATAGACTGTGTACTCAGTCATAAGTCTGCAATAATCTGAGAAGAGGTTATTTGTTCTAATTCATTCCAAAAAGGGTTATAAAAAAATATGAATGTTTAAAATCCTATAAAAAATATTTACACACGTTAAATAATTAATGCATTTTATATATAACACTCTATTTTCTAATCTCTGTGAGATACCACTTTGACTATGTTAAGTTTCTTGATGACTGCAAGACTGTGTTAATTTTATTTTTGCTCATCTAAATATATGAAAGATAATTTAAAGACTATAAAAATTAATTATCATATTAAAATTAACTCACAAAAATATACATTTTAATTTTTACTCTAATACATGCATATACCTTCTCACACAAATGTATACTCAAAACTTTTGCTCATAAAAAATAGGGTTGTGTTGTTCAACACATAATGTCCTTAGCATAATAAGAACATAAAATGTTTAAATAATATTAAATAATTTTTATTTAAAGTTAACAATTACTCATACATTATAAAATCCCAACAAACACAATCTCTTTTTCCATAAGACTCTGACCTTCACTCAGATTTCAAGGCATATTTTGTAAAATCATAGTGTATACAGTTTGTAATTTGAACATTCAAAATATTTGAAACTCAAATGAAAAATGATATAATCACCATAAAATAAAATGTATTTTTAACTTACCACTCACACAAAGATCATAAATAACTTGTTACTAATCATGTTTCATAATGATTATACATATTGTTAACTATCTTTTCACATATTTAAGAAGATACATGGTCTATTTGATTTCTTGTCTGTAAATAATCAAAAATTGTATTTATTCACTTTTTTGGGTATATTTACATTCATCCTTTAAAATCCTACCCCTTCCAACTCTCTTGAATTTGAATTTAAATACAAAACAAGATATTGACAAGACTTTTATTACCAAATAACCATCCTAACTGAATTCTAACTTCTTTTGTATGTTGAGAGTGTCCTCAACTAACTAAAATACTAACATATTTCTCAAATATTATTTTATGTATGTGTGTTTTAAAATCCTAAACTCCTCACTAAATTATAACTACACAAAATTCAATGTTGGACTTCTTAAAATAAGATTGAAGTCTCTATGAAAGTTCAAAATTCAAATGAAAGATTTGGTAGGAAAGTCCAATATAACTCTAATTCAAAATTGACACAAAACTAGAAACTTATAAATACTCCTACATACTTATTATGACCTTGACCACATTCTAAAGACTCAAAACATGTAAAATAGATCACTATTGACATTGGGTAGTGATGTTCCTACATCGCCTCCTCATCATCCCTAATCACTACTTCATCATACCTCATCATCTCTAATCACTAATTCTTCATCCCTCATCACCCTTAATCACTCCCTCATTAATCCTCATCATCCCTATTTACTCCCTCATCATATATAATCAATTTTTCATCATCCCTCCTCATCTTTAATCACTCCACCTAATACCTTGATGGTGGTATTTTGTTGGGGTTGATCAATGTTAGGAGGTACAAGTGGATATTTGAGTGATAGCATAAAATATAAGACATAGTGATAAAAATGATGTGGAGGAAAATTTGAAACATAAATATTTAACACATATGAAAAAATATGGTCCTATTATAAATAATTTAATTCACAATTTAAAAAAATTTGGAAAAAGAGAAGCAATTAAAACCACCATAACACCAAAAATGGGTAGTAAATACATGAGGATCACCAAGCTATGTGATTTCTTGAAACTAATCAGTTGCTTTCCATATGAGGACATTTTATGATCTGAATAATTACATTAAAGACCTTCTATTTTTTTATCTATTGATTGAGTCATCATACTAGAGTGTGTAAAATAATTTTTAAATGATATAGTCAATATTAAAAATATCTCTACTTCCCCCAAAAAGAAATTATATGAATTAAAAATATTGTTTCATTAACAAATGTAGATCAATGATGATCCAATACACTTCATCATTTCCAATGGAATTTATAATAATTTAATCTCTACTAAAGCATACTTTCAAAAATTGAGCTTGAAATTTATACATCATCCATAACCATATGCTAGTGTATGGTCTAGTATAGGCCTTGAGAAATGGATCACCTAGTAGTGTCACTTGGTGTACAAAATCAAACTTTTTAATGATGAAATACTTTGTGACATCTCACCATTAGAGTTTTTTGATGTTTTACATATGTTAAACCATATATTTACCATTGAAATTATTCTATGAAGTAAATCCTTGAAATTTTGTGATATATTGTCATGATCTTAAATACCATATATCATAGTTAGTTCATAAGCTTTCAGTCATTAGTGATATGAAGTGTAAGAATATTGTTAGTTTTTATAATAAGTATAATTTTAATGACAATAATCAAATGTAATAACATCCTTATGTCACCATATCATAGTTTGGCTTATCCAATAATAACAAAGATAAAATAATTGAACCATAAACTAGATGAATATAATTATATCTTTTAGTCACCTAAATAAGTTCCTACATATTATACACTAAATAATACTATTTATTTTATCCCTTAACTATCTCTACCTTAAACCTCTTTATACAACTTATCATTTATCGATAATGAATAGATCAAGTGGCATATCCATGAAATCATGGATAATAGACACATCATTCCCAAATCATTGCCCTGTATAAGCCCAATTGTGTATGTACCAAAGTTGTGAATCAATTAAAAAAATATTAACAAGATTAAATTGAATAAATATTATCCTTATTTAAATATTGAGGCATTTTTATTCCATATCTATGGTGTATAATTATTTTCTAAAATTGATCTTTAGTTTTGGTATCATCATATTCATGTTAAACTTCTAGAAATTTGGAATATAGTCTTAAAAACAAAGGAAGGATTGATTGACTAGTTGGTTATGCATTTTAGGTTAACTCACATAACAAATTCATTCATTTCAATATTTTGAATGATATCGTTAGGCCCTTTACCTATGTTATTTTTTTAATCCACCTTGATGACATCTTATTCTTTATAAAACATGGGATGAGCATCTACACCATGCTAAACTAGTATTTCACATTTTGCAGAAAAATATTTTTATGATAACATGAATAAATGTTCATTTTTCATGAAAGAGATAAAATATTTCAGACACATTACACACACAAGGAGTGCATGTGTGAACCTAACCAAGATTAAAGTCATACAGGAATGGGAAACATTACATAACCTTGCATCTAATTCAAATCTTCTCAAAATTAGAAAATTATACAAGAGATTTGTGTTTAATTTTTATATTTTGAACCAAAATACCAAAGGTAGAACTGAATAAAGTTTCATCTAGTTAGTTACACAACAAAGATAATTCAATGAACTAAAATTTAGACTCTATTTTATGTTAGTACTTATGTTACTTGACTATAAATTTGAAAGATAATCTAATTTGTTTAGTAATAAAATTGACTACCAAAAATGGGTATTGATAACACAAGTCCTAAAAAAGAGTTAATTTATATTATAATGGATTAAACAACATATGATTAAAATCAAAGATATCTTTAGATTATATTTACATCATATGATGAGGGAGTGATTAGGGATGGTGAGGGATGGTGAGGGTCATTGATGGAGTGTTGAGGGATGTTGAGGGTCAATGATGGAGTTTTGAGGGATGGTGAGGGTCAATGAGGGAGTGATTAGTGATGATGAGGGATGAATAAAGATTGATTAGGGATTATGAAGGATTAGGAGGGAGTGATTAGAGGTGATGAGATATGGTGATAATCAATGGAGTGATTAGGGATGATAAGCTTGAGTGATTAAAGATGATGAGAGATAATGAAGGTTAATGAGGGAGTGATTAGGGATGAGGAGGGAGTGAATAAGGATGAGGAAGTGATTAGGTATGATGAGGTATGAGGAAAGAGTGATTAGGTACATTGAAGGATGGGGAAGGAATGATTAAGGATGATGAGGGATAGTGAGGGTCAATGGAGGAGTGATTATGGATGATAAGGGAGTTATTAGAGATGACTAGGGATAATGAGGGTCAATGAAGGAGTGATTAAGGACAATGAGTAATGATAAGATATTTATTAGGGGTAATGAGGTATGAGTATTAAGTTATCAAGGATGAGGGAGGGATGATAAACAAGTGAAATTAACACAAATTTTAATGTGTGCATGTCATCAATATGACCTAAACTACCCTAATCACACCATTTTGGATCAATTTCAAGTGAGTAGTTTTCAAATTTCAATTTTGACAAACCTAGGACTCAAATAAATGCCAAAAATCAATATAAAAGGTATAAAAACCAAAAAAATGACTATATGTTTACTAAAAATGGATGTCAATTGAAAAATTTATGTATCAAAATCCCTAAGTTTAATACCTAGACCCTAAAAATGCCTAAGTACTAACCAGATTGAATTTTGAAAAACTATTTTCCACATCATAAGGCATGCAACTATGAGACCAATTCTATCAGATATTGAGCAACCCTAATTTCTTATATTTACTAAAATAAATTTATATTTCTTATACTTAACTCTTAGATAGTAAATATAAGCTTCTGGCCAAAGTTGCCTTCATGTACAACTCCCACATGATTCTAGAGATGTTTTTGTTCTTATTAAAAAATAACACATATGCATTATATAACATGTATGCATTGTATATTACATTATATAATGCATACACATTATATGTGTTACATAAATCATATGTGTTATTTGAATTTGAATTCAAAACATTGATTTAATGTGAAAAATAATAATAACACATATGCATTATTGTTTTTACAATAACAAAATTGCATTATACATTAATGCAATCACATTATGGCTCAATAATTACCAATCCATAATTTAAATAACATGATCATGATAATTAAATAATGTGATTACATTATTTACTAACATGATCACATTCCTTAAAATTTCTACGTAAGTATCCCCAAACTTTGTGCACTTACCCATAGTCTCTCTTTATGTTGTGATTGAAGCAATTGACTCATCTACCTTGTCATCCTTCTTCTCTTTGAATGCCTTGTCAATAAATGTAGATAACAAGATTTATTGACATTCCTTCAATTTTTATCCTTTCTCTACCTCAATAAATAGTCCATCTTGGTTTATAGACTGATCATAACTCACTTTGACTATCCTTGTATTCCATACCTTGGCTTGCTCTTTCTCTTTCACTTTAAGAGTTTCAACCCTCACTATTTCTTATCTCTCTTTTTCAATGATATGAAATTGCTCTTGTCTCCTTTAGTCTTATGTTCTTTCTCTACCCTCCATAAGATATGATTTCTTGATCCACTTCTTAATAACTAGACACCTTCCTATCTTGACTAATCTTCTTCAAATGCCTCATCTTGCAATCCCTTGCAATATGACTAGTATGATGGCATTTGAAACAAAAAAAATTACTGTACTTACCTCTTGTTTGATCACTCCTCTCCCATGGTCCCATGATAAGTCATCCCTTGAGACCATTCTATAATCACTTGCACTATGACCAAAGATATGACAAGAAAAACAATAACCATTGAAAGAATTGGGATACCTAATAGCATTGGGTTGACTGATTGGTCTCTTCATGTTAACTTTGAATTTAGTACTCTTGACTTGTTCTGACTTCTCATGCTCTTTCTCAACCTTGCTCATCTTGTCTATGAACTATTCATGCTCAACCTTCAAAGAAACTAGCTCTACCTTCAATTGATCATACTCAAATTATTTTGATCTAAAATTTATATTGGTACCTTCTAACTAATTCCTAATATCCTTGATGATATTCTCATCTTTTTTGGCTTTTTAGACCCAGTCACTCTTCAAGGTACATATATGTTCCTTAAGATCCTTAAACATAGATCTAAACTCATGCTTCCTCTTCTTTTAGTGCTTCAAATCATTTAGGGAAATTATGATCTCAACTTAAATATCTAATTTAGCTTCTCCTTATTCACTGTCATAGTAGACTTCTCTATCATACGTGTTGTCTTCTTCCTTGGAGCAACCTGCTTCTTTAGCCAAGAATATAACTCCATTTCCAACTTGATCAGCATAGTCATTAACATCATCAAGAACACTATTATTACTTACCTCAGATGACTTACTCAACCTATCTCTTATATAATTACCTTGTGAACTAAAATATTTTCATTTATATCATGATAAACACTATCATCATCACAATCCATGCTTGTGCTTATTAGGATCACTTTCTAATTGTTAGGCCTATTCCAAAGGACCTACTTTGATATCAATTATTGGAAGAAAAATAACTAAGAGGGGGGATGAATTAGTCTTAAAAAACTTTTAAAACTTTACCTTATCATTCATGAACCATCAAATCAACATAGTGAACTTGCAACACATCAAGAACCATTCATATGAGCATGAGACACGAGCATAACACATAAAACACTTATTTGAGTGGGAAACCATCAAGGGAAAGAACACCCAATAATATATAAAAATTTAATATAGTCCTATAATACAAAAACCAAATTTATTGAAGTACCAACTCCACATGGAGTACCAACCCCAACTAGCCAAACACCCACTCGACTAGGCTTTAGCAATCACCCACTTGCAATGAAGCACCAACCCCTAGATAAATTAGCACCAACTCAACCACTTGATTAAATTGAGAAAATTAAAAACTATTTTTCTCAACCAAAATATGATGGCCATATTTTCATCTCTTCACACTCTTTTCCTTCTCAAATTGCTTTCTAGGCCTCCTTGCTCAACTAGGTCTCTTTAAGACTGATTAGATCATATTACCTAGATCTCCATACTTAGACCTCTTATTATATATTAATGATAACCCCTACAATATATTATAATGGTATATAATACATCATTCCACTAAATTATCTTCTATCTCATTCACTTCTCAATCTAATCCTCTAATTGACCAAAACATGCCTAAATTGCCTTGCATATATACTAGGCTCTTATTCATACACCACTTGGTCAAACACACACCCTTAATATATTATTTTATCCATGTAATATGTCCTATTAATTATTATTAACATGTTTCAATCATAATTTTATCACACATTGGTTGGTCATAGCTCAATTATACCTTACTTCTCTTTAGGACTCATGGAGTCTTAACTACATTAGGTATGTCTTGTATCATGTAGAAAATAATCCCTTAGAACACCTTGAAATTATATAAATACCAATATTATTTAAATTCACTTTAAATAGATACCAACTAACCTTATTTTGAGCTAAACAACACATTATAGATTCAACTACTTCATGAAACACTCCTTGTAGTTCACTGACTCATTAGGCCTGTGTGTACTCAAACACTATATGTTCTCTCTCATGACTGATCACCTATATTTCATGTAAAAATAACATAAAAAACAAATTTACAAAATATCTATGACCTTAATGTCATATTAATGAGCTTGGAACACTCTGACTCAATGGCCAACATTGGTTTTACTCACCCTTTAGGTCTCATGGAGACCTACTTCATTAGGTCTACTCTTTTGATGTTGAGAATTGATCTTATTGGATATATATGGAATTATACAATCTTAAAAACCACTAAAAACTTTTCCAATTAATTATTATAACCTATTCCATGATTGGTTAGATATTCATACTTTTTTCATACCCTAAAGCCCTCTTTAGGATAGATTATCCTATTAGGCCTGTACACCTCAGAAACTATCTTGAAAGAATAAAGTTTAATCACTCCTTTAGAACATCTCCATTAAAAAATTAAACATATATACATATACTAAATTAAATCATGAACATCCCTAACTACTTGGAACAACTTCACTCATAAAATAATGATTCAAAAATAACTTTACAACTTGCTCACTCAGAACTACTAGAATACTCAAAAGCATAGTCATAAGGAATTAGACTTAAACCAAATATGTAGAAAAATTTATTGAATATATATGAATTAAAATGATCCTATGATATATTCAAATAATATTTAAATGAAAAACTTACAAGGTCTAATGGAAAATATTAGTCTTACAGACTAATTCCTTGACTTACAGTCTCACAGTCCAATCTTGAATAGACAAACCATTTTGTGAATAGATTTTATTCACTTACACTAACCTAAAAAACTTATAAAAATAATTATAATTACTTAAAATTCATTAATAATTACTCCATGTACTTTTTTTCATCAAGCTACCATGATTAGACCTTCAAATTTCTCTATTCACTTATACCTGGGTTTCACATTGTCTGCATCATTAGGCCTATTAGTAAATAACCTAATTATATGATTTTTTTATCACACTTGTGGGATATATCCTATAAAAAAAAATTCATGGACTTGAAACATGAGTCTCTACCTTCTTCCTCCATCCATTTTCTTATTATGTCCTTTGCAACTTTTGACTTATGCAACAACTTCTTTAGAAACAAACCTATAACTCAACATTTTCTCTTCTCTCTAACCAATACCACCTGGAGGTACCTAAGAGAGTGCACTAAAATATAAAATATCTTACCTAATCATACAAATCCATTATATGCACTTTTGATCAACATCTTAAAGATTGGGTCCTTATTAGGGTTCTAAGAGGGTTTAAACCTATTTCTACTCTTAGCGATCATTCATAAATCATAGCCCCTCAATATAAAAACTAATTATTATAATTTTGAGTTATGAATCTTTACCATATACCATGAATATTTTATGTTCCATTTAGATTTTTTATGAGATATTGAACATAAAAAAAACCTTCTCGGGT
This sequence comes from Torreya grandis, assembly GCA_037957365.1. Classification (NCBI taxonomy): domain Eukaryota; kingdom Viridiplantae; phylum Streptophyta; class Pinopsida; order Cupressales; family Taxaceae; genus Torreya; species Torreya grandis. Next base: position 4,113,348 of record JARHVA010000722.1, on the reverse strand, counting down.
AGAGAACCCTTCATTTTATACACTTGAGAGACCTTAGAACACATTTACATGCTTTATCCTTAAAATTTTGACCTCATAATACATGAATAATCTTAAAAAAACTTTACTCACCTTTTCCAATGATCACATAATCAAACTTTCTTTGGAAACTGATCCTGATACCTCATTAGGCTATCTTTTCTCTCTTTCCTCTCTAGTCCTTAATCTGTAAACCACACTAGGACTTGAAATTGACATTCATACCTCTTGAAATTTTTATTAAAACCTTAATAACATGCCATAAAACCTCATAAAATATCTCATTATTTTTGAATTAATCTCATCATCCTATTATTCTCATACCTTCTCTCAAGGTCTACTTCAAGCCATGATTAGTGTCATGACTAGGCTTCTTAAACACTTGACACACTGACCTATACTCAATCATTATGATATAATATTAATAAATATGACATAATAACACTATTTAAACATTAATCTCATATCACTACTCTCATACATCAACACTCTTTAAAGCTTCTTGACACAACTCAATGCTAATTGAATTAACCTTGCTCTCACCAACACTCTTGTAGACCTACTTGTCATCATACCTTCCCAAGAACCTTCTGATATCACACTATAAAACTCTCTCATGACCTTATTCAAATATCACTAATCTCTCACAACTCTCTTCCAATAAAATTTGACACATCACACATCCAACTAACCCTGATAATCTAGACATCAGTCTCAAAACAACTACTTAACATCAACCTTATTTACCATGGTTACACTTTCTCTCATAACAACACCACTTACTATGATATCATAATAACTCATCATACACATACCTAAAATCTTAATTTACCATTATTATTCACAAAAACATTTGACATAAATTATAACATCAATGCCAAAACTCAATAATCAATGATAATGCTCAAAACTCAAGTAGTACAAGAATGCTATATTTAGAGTGGGATTCACCAAGAGTGGGATTCAATCCCACATCTTATATAATATAAATTTGAATTATATAACATATTAATGAGGATATATCTTTATGTTTTTAATTTATTCCATGAGAGAGAGATGATCAATCTTATCTTAGAACTACTGGAAAAGTATCTATCCAAACTCATCCTAGTTATGGATTGAACCAAGTTGTATCCATATATACCATTTTATATACCTTAAATTATTGAGAATTATCACTACCACATTATCTTGAGTGATGTTTTGGAATGCATAAATGTTATCAATGTATTATATATGCTTTATAGGAGTTGTAACCTCTTCATTGGTAAAATAAGGAATGATCTTAAGATTTAAAACTAGGATATTATAATATTTTTTAAGAGATAATGGGTTGCCTCCATTGAAATATATAATTAATTGATTCCTTTGAGTATCCATATAAAAAATTAGATTTAATCTCCCTCTTGGTCTAGGAAATCTACCAAATGGAGGTGTTGATTGTGCTCTTGGATAAGGCTACCTATAACTTCTACCTATTCTTTCATAAGACCTTACAAAAAGTTATTTTTCTTCTTCTAGGATTAAAATATAACTCAATAAACTCAAAATTAGTATCTCTAGTTGAATCTCTTATCTCCTTTAGCATGAAAGTGAAGAGTTGGTCTATAACTAGAAATGGATGGAGTCACCATATGCTTATAGAGTGTCTTTAATATTTCTAATGTGATAAGATAAAAACCATAATAATAAGTTTAATTATTCTAAATCTATGGAACTTTATATCACTAAGCATGTCAAAAACTATTGTCATGTTGAAATGCACCCTGTCAATTCCTAAGACTTATTTCAATTGACATAATGGAAACACTCCTAGGTGTGGGTGACATATGATAAGAGTGAATCTTTGTATAAGGATAGCTCCTTCTCAAACCATAGTTCACCTAATTTAGGATTAGGTTATATCCCTAACACCTACACTAACATATTTTATCTAAGCTACACTAAGACTATTCATGAAAAGATAAAGCATGAAGCTAAAATATTGAAAATAATGTAATTCACCAAGATTTAAGATCTCTTATACCTACCTAAAATAGTAAAATGGGACTAATAAAGACTAAATTTTATTCTACATAATCTCCAAATTTGATTTATCATGCATAAGTGTCTCATATGAAGTTATTGGCCTTGTTATAGCTAGAAGGGATATCCAAAAGGTCTTGAACAAGACATACTTAGTGAATTTACGCAATTAATCACTTACACAACCAGTCATAACACAACATACGACCTATAAAATGCATTCCTACTTTCACCAAGGTGAAGGTAGATGAACATACATGAGGGAGAACACTCTCTACTAGGTATAGATCAACAAAAAACCCAAATCACACAAGATGCAAGCTTATATAAGGTAAAACCTAATATTCATTCAATTCAAAGGCCTTAAGCCAAAATTTACAAGACTTAAAAGAGGTATAATATTTTTGTACCCATCAGATGGATATAAAAATGGTCATTTTTAAACCTGCATATAAGGGAATGAGAAGAGAGAGAGAGAGAGAGAGAGAGAGAGAGAGAGCACTAAATGTTCATGAATGATACCATTTACATAATAATTTATCTTAAATATAAAAACATACATGAAAATAAAGTAAATAAACCTCCCTTAATGAATTAGGCCTATTTTCATGATGATTCTCCAAGGATAGTGGCATAAAGGGGTCTATCTTTAGCTTTTGTTGACCTTTGAAGGGTTTGGACATGTTTATTTTAGTCAACCACTCCTCCATTTTTAGCCTTATCTTTAGGTTAATCGTCCATATTTTCCATTAATTCATCAATCACTCTCCCATGATTATAATGCTTGAGATAAAGTAGGATATAACTATCCTCCACTTTTGAATGACCTGTGAAAGGCATGCTTGATCATGTATGGGTGGTTTTTAGTGCATGCATTGCCTCATTCAATATTAAGACAATATTCCTACACCATACTTGGCCTCTAGTGACCTATTCAATGTATAATTCATGATAAATGAGGTGGGTATCATGGAATTTACTTCATTTTCATTGACACTTCCACTCATAATAACTTCTTATATGAGTTAAATAACTTTCAACATCTCCTTATCCTTTCATGTTTGAACTCTTGATGATCCCCAACCTATAACTTACTCTCATCCATGGTTGAGGTATCCTAAGGTATGAATAAATATTTAACGATATGCTTGAATTATTTTTGGATTATATTTATAATGCTCCTACTCTTTAAACCTACAACTATCATGCTCAAGAACCTAATACGCATGTAATCCTTAACTATGCTTGAAAGCTTATGAAACCTAAAAAATATACTTACAAGTGAGTCCTTGAAGAATTTTATATGTTTGAAAAAATTAAAGTGATGTGTACAATCCTTGAATCATATACCTTTGAATTTTAGTCCCGTAGATATACTCAATATTCTATATCTTCTCTTTTAACATCATGAAAACCTCTTGGCAAGCTTATAGGCCTACAACTTTCCATGCTAGATCATTTTGTCTCCCTAAGTGTCAAGCCTATTAAAAAGTGTTTGGATGGTATTATGGTAATTTAAATATTCAATCATGTTTTTATAATAATTTATACTCCTCAATAAATTTATTTAAGAGTTTAAGACCTTGGATATCTCAAGGGAAGATCAACTTGTAACTTGTTTGAGAGAAACCAATAGGCCTACAATCTTTATTGACCATAAATTTAAATGAATCAAAGATTTTTTATTCCATTAATGTATTTATCACACTTATATAATTTTTTCTCAACTTATCACAATTATAATTACCTTCAACCAACCTTGATAATGCAAGAAAACACCAAACAAGGTTTTCCTAGGCTTAAAACTAGGCCTATAGAACAAGTTTTTAGCATGACTTTTTAGATAGATTTAAAATAAATTTTAAAAAACTTGGAAGATTTTTATAGAATTTTAATTTAAATTATTACCAATTTTCATCAATTTTTTATTTTTATTTTGTGTTTTATGAGGATTTTTGACCTCCAAACCCTAACAGGCCAACAAGTAGGCCTAAATCTTCAAAAAATCATAACTTGATTTTTAAGCATTGTTTTGGATCCATTAAACTTGTAAAATTTATTCCCAATAATCCTCCTCCCTTTTAATTTATCACAAAATCTTATTCAACCTTAAAACATGGATAAAATAAGTTTTTCTTGGCTATTTTATGCACTTTTCTTAACTGTGTGTTGTTAGTGGACCTGTAGGTTGCCTTTTGTGCTCAATAAGGACTTGATATGAGGTTTAAAACATGAATAAGAATATTTAAAACATTTATGAACATATTTAAACTCACTTTAACCCTTTTCATCGTTGAAACTCCCTTGTCAATATCACAAACTTAACCAACCTACCTGTAACTTTAAACCCTACTAAAACCTTGCATGTCTCTTGAGAGTTATTTAAAAATGCTTAAGGGTTTGATAGTTATGTATTGGAGGGTTTTTGAAAAAAAAATAATATCTTAATGAAATATTTATTTTCAATTTATTAACTTATATAGGTCTACTTAAGCTTGAACTTCTAAATCCTGAGCTGCAAGCTTCTTGAAGACTTTAGGGACCATGTCTCTACCTTTGTCAATCATGAAACTTTTATGGAACATGAGGAAAGATATAAATTAAAATATATATAATATTAAACATCATTAAAATAATTTTTACAATCATAAAATACTATTTATTACTTTATTTGAGTTTAAAATAACTTATTCTCTCTTGAATCTTTGATAAACCCTGATGGAAATTGCAAGTCTGCCTATAAGCTTGCAGCACTGCAATCATCATCAATCTACTTAAAAATTTATTGGAAGGAAATTTTGATGTAGGTAATAGTTTATTTGGATTTTTTTGTCCCTAATACTAATAATAAAACATATTAAAATGTGTTTAACCTTCATTCTTTATATGTAGACCTATAAAGGTCTTTTTCAAGCTTAAAACCTCTTAGAAACCCTGATAATGGCTCCCATGGACCTAAATTTTTTTTTAATGATATATAAGATTATTGAAATAATGGATTACTTGTAATCATCATATATCCCACTTATGCAAGCTCTAAAATGTCACAAATTGGATTCATAGACGTATAGGGTTTTGGTAGGGTTTAGGATTGCATATAATATTCTTAACCATTTGACATGATTATAACCTTCCTAATCTAGTTTGATGCCTCCATATGGTGAATTTTTAACATATTAACCTTCCATATAACTTTATTAAAACCATTTAAAATTATGAGTGAATAAAAACCTTGAACCATGCTTCTTTTAGTAACTTATAGGTAATTTTAGGGCTTCTTAAGGATTGATCATAGCCTTGTATCTCTCTCTACCTCTAAATACTTATACATAATTATATAATAAATCCTATATATAGTTAAATGTTTGTACCATACCATGTAACTCTTTAATATATATGTCTTATCCATGAAATCTACCTATAGTTACATGTGAGTAAGGTTTTGAAACGGTTTTACCTTATTAGGAAGTTTGTAAGCATTGTTTTATTCCTTGAAGGCATGTAAAGGCTTGAAAATGATGAGGATACATAATTCAAATATATTTTGTGCTTGAAAACTGATGATAATATATGTAGCTCTCAATAAGACCTCATGAAAACTATAATTTCTTATTATTCTCAATGTTTGAGAGCTTTTATGCCTTGTGTTGCATTTGTAGGCATCAAAAGGATTCATACACCTTGTAGGTGATTCAAGGAATGGTTTCATATCTTTATCTCATGAATAATTCTTCTAAATTGATGTAACTTATGACCATAATCCCAAAACCTTTAATTTTATACCTATAGCCTATTATTCATGGCTTGTCTTCATGTTATTTTTATTGAAACTTGTCATTTATGTAATGAATGAACCTTTTATTAATTGAGGGGATTGTAGACCTTGATTTTGAGAATGTAAACCCTTTAAAACCATGGTTTCCTCTCTATCACATCTTTTATAAAACTACAAAAAGGACTGCAACTCCATATTTTGAAGCTTTGGGCCTTGAGGGGATTTTAAATCATGAGAAAAAATTGACTTTGGTGGCTTGAAATTGAAGATATATTCAACATACTTATAAAAACACTCATAGATAAATGAAGTTACCATGATCATGCTTAGAGATAAAGCATTGGTTTAGTGATGGTCAAGTGCACTCTCCTCACACTGGTAGAGTTAAATTCCACTAATAATAATAATGGATGGAAACCATTAATTTCAATGCATTTTTTACCATTTGTATAGATTGGAGAGTTGATCTCAAACATCAAGATGACTTTATGAGACCTTAGAGAACATTTCACTATCTCAAAATGACTTAAAGACCTCAAATGGGACCTTTAGATGTGTTTATGACCTTAGGGGTGTTTTTTAAGACTCTTTTTCTTTTTATGCAATCGTGAATTCTTTGTATGAACCTTTTTGGATGTATTTACTTTTGTAAAACATTTCATATCTCTGATTATCAAATAGGTTTCACTAGGTCACCATGACTTTAGGATTGATTCATTAGGACTTCCAAAAAGATATTATTGGGGATCCACTTGAATTATTTAGACATGGAATGGAGCCTAAGAAGGCTATCAAGACCTTAAAAATACCTTAGCCACACATTTTTAATTGAGAAGTCCTCTAATAGGTCTCCTATTAGTCTAACACTAACTCATAACCTCAAAATATGATTGTTAGTCCTATTCTAATGAAGTATAAAGGATCAAGTAACATTAATTATCTCAACATACATGTTCTTATGGTAGCATAGTCACCTTGAGGGTGCTTCAAGAATAATACTTACTTGATTTTGGCAAAAAATGACCCTCTCCAAGCATGTCAAGTATCAAGAGACCAAGGGTGGATATAATAACCAACAACAACTATGCTAGATATAAAAATGATAATGAAGTGAAGTACTTAGCTTATTCTAATGCTAATGTATTTTTAGATATAGAATATGGTGAAAGTAGGTAGGAAGGATATTATGGAATAGTCATCAAATTATAGATCTAATACTTCTAGCTCTCTAGATAGTAAAATCAACCCAAGATGGTTATGTCGATGTTATTGTATAGGTTTGATGCTAGTGTCTTATATATAATATAGGATGAAATGGGATGTGACCAGCTGGATGTTTCTATAATTTGCTTCACCTTCACTCTAGTGCATTCAGATATGGATCATGGGTTGTCACTCCTTATGAAATGGAAAAACCCTATCTTTTCATATTCAATGTGACCTTGGGAGAAATGGGTTAGTTGGAACATCATGTTGAGTTGAGCCTAATGACCCCTATATTAAATGATGATTCATACATAGATAATAATACAAAGAGGGATTTAGATTTATGTAATTTTGTACTACATGTTGGCTTGTTTTGGAATCATATAATGTGTGCAAAGTAAGTATAATAGTGACCAATCTTATAAATTTTCAAACTAGGATCTTGGGCTACCCATTTATTACTTTAGACCTATAGATTTGTAGTCCCTATGACTAGTATGTAAATAGGAATAAATAAGGAAGAATTATTCAATTAAATTCTTTTTGAATGCTCTTTGATATTTTTTCTAGGTGTAACTAGGTTTTTCTAGGTGAGGAATGAATGAGGGTTGATATTGTATTTATATAAATCCCTTTAGAGTAATAAATCACATTAAATCACTTAGGTTGAACATTAGGATATGTTTAGTTTTCAAATTAGGTGACTTTAGGGCACTAGATACTTACATTAGGATATGGCAGTAATGTCGATACTAATTTTTGACCTGGACATTAATGTCCAGAAAGTAAGAGATTAGGTACATATTATTAACTTGTAGAGATGGAAGATAAGTATATTTTAAGCATTTTAGGTAATATAAAATACCTATGTCATCAATATAAGATTGGTTGGACTAAGATATATATTTAAAGGGGAAAAAGAGTAAATAAGAGACTTGTGAAAGTAGGAAAGGTAAATTACTGAGAGGAATAGCCAAGGTCTAATTTTTCCAAATTTACAAGACTGAGGTTCTATATAATCACAAAATATCATCTACATGTCCCCCCTTTAATCTAGTAATGAAATTTCTAGTTTAAAGGAAAAGAATGTGTACATGGGTGTATATGCACACCTTGTCTTTACATGTGCCCAACTTGAGTGCTTTGTTAGTGACTGACCTACAACCAAGATCATGTTATAGTATAAAATTAGTGCATAAAATCTACGTTAAAATTATTTGAAATAGATTTAAATTGAAAGAGAAAGGTTTAGGAGTACACCTATTTGTTGATGTAACTGCCTTGACTATTGGAAAATTGTTTTGAAAAAAATGTATCATTGTAAATATCTAAAATAATATTATAAAAAATATAGTTAAATCTTTAAAGTGTATATATCCAAGGATATAGAGAGAATGGAAGGCACATGCCACCAACTTTGGAACAAAAGTGAGTTACCACTTGGTAATTGATATTAGCTTAATTTTGCAACCCAATGCTACTTATAACCTAGTGAGAATTGATTATCGAGTCCAACCTAGAAACTTGGAAAGATTGAGTGATTTGATCACCTTAACCATACCAAAATGTGAACTAACTACTGCAATAGATTAGCTCAATAAAAGTCTATAAAATTATGCGGGTTAATAGTATGAAAAATTCTATGATGTGGTAATAGTCCACAAAAGAGTTTTGGAATCTAAAACTAATTTAGATTTTGAAATATTAGGCACATGTTTCATTGCATATATATTTTAGGTACATCTCATGCTGAAATTATGTATATCAACACTACCAATGTATAAAATTCTACCATAATTGTGAATCTGAATCATATAATTATGTGCTTTAGCCAATTTAGATAACTATGTAAGTGTAGAAAACATGATTCCAAATAATTCCCCCAATATATATGGATAAGTCTAAAAATTTATATAAGTACCAATATGGAAAATATGTTTCCAAAACATGCCCCCACTATAAAATAGAGATGTTAAATATTGAATAGGTGTGAAGAACATGATTCCAAAGCATGACCCCACTAAATTTGAGAATTTTGAATGAGTTTAAGCCATGCCCATATGGCATGCCCCCACTAAATCTAAAAAATTATATAAGTACCATATACTTAACAAATGTGGACAACATGCTTCCAAAGCATACCCCAATTAAATCTGTAAATTATGCCAAGTGTGGAGAAAATGCCTGTATGACATGCCCCCACTAATATGCCCCCCTTTTTAGGTGAAATAAATATAAGATCTACTAATTACCTCACCTCAAAAGGATGATACAACTTCATACTCTATGATTGTAATCATGTAGCATATATAAGGAACATGTCTAGGTAGATTCAGTATTGAAGTGCATAGGACTAATGCGATCACATATAGGCATAAGATGCATGATAAATATCATGGAAACATCTATATATTAATATTACAATCTCAAAAATAAAATAATCACACACATGAGAGTACTCAAAAGTAATTCAAAAGGCAATAATCCAAAGAGACTTCAAATAAGGGGCATGTTGAAATGCTACACAAATGAATAGACATGACTTAGTCAAATGTCCATAAAATAAATAATGACATATTAAAACGTCTATAAAATAAATAATGACATATTCAAATGTTTGTACAACAAAAAATGACATATGCAAATGTTAATGAAATCATATATATGCATGAGGGCCATAAAAAAAAGAGAATATACAAATGCTTGAAAAATGAATTTAAGACACTTAAGGAAGTGCATAAACTAAATCATAACCAACCATCATAAACATGTCATAGTATCCCATGGATCTATTGTGCTAGGAAAATATGTCAAGTGTATAGTGTATCAAGTACCCTATGTAAAATATAATCATGGATAATAGGCATGTGTGTGTGTGTGTGTGTGTGTGTGTGTGTGTGTGTGTGTGTGTGTGTGTGTGTGTGTGTGTGTGTGTGTGTGTGTGTGTGTGTGTGTGTGTGTGTGTGTGTGTGTGTGTGTGTGTGTGTGTGTGTGTGTGTGTAAGCTTAAACATGATAATGTAGAGTGACCATAAAATAATATAACCTATGTGTATCAAGACCAAAGAAGCAGATCCCCCCAATGTCCATATGACATGAGATGAGTAGAAGGAAAGCCCAACATTTGAAATAGGCATGTATCATGTATCTATATATGCATGTATCACACTCAAGTATAAGTGTGACATTTACATGTATGTAGGAGCAACTAAATATGCCATCCATCAATATGGAAGTAACTCATGGATACCACAGATCTAATAGAACATGTAAGTGTTAAAAGTATTTTTAGAATTTTGAATGTTTTTAATTATTTTTGGTATTTTTTGGATTTTTTTAAATCATTTAGTCAAGAGATAAGATATTTTGTGGTGACCTTGGTTACCAAAATTATTTATATTACATGAGTGATAAAAGTGTTGTTTCTTTTGGTAATTCCATACCATTAATTATTAGTGGTTTTCCTTCATGTCCAGTATATGGAACATGAGCCTCTTTGTTATCATGTTGAAAAATAATATATTATTGTGTAACACTAATAACCACTTTCATATCAGTCAACCATTATTATCCAAGTTGTAAATTCAAATGTGGTTCTTGGATCATGACCCATATTATAAGGTCTGATACTTTTAGACCACATGAAATGGGTAATACAATACATCAAAGAGACTCTAGAAATACTAGGGAATATCATAATTCATATATATACTGGGGATATACTATTGTAATGTAGTAAGGTTATAAGTTGTATTCATAGTATGTACATTGACCTTGAGGTTTAGGTATTGAATGACATCAATATTTTTAGTAATGGTTAGGTTTTGGTGATTTGGTCTTTTTGAAATATTTTTCTCTTTTGATAAATGAGAATGGCATTACCTTTAATGTGTTTTGGAGATAATTTGTATGCTCCCTTCATTCATGTCTTTCTTAATTTGTTTCCTTAATACTTCACATTGATTTGTGTTATGGCCTGAAATATGATGGTAATTACATTATGGTGATTTCTCTATGAGTAAAATCCTAACACCTAATTTGTATCTAGTATAAGGTAATGAAATAATTATATGTTCAAGTAACATAGATAATATGGTGTTTGTACTATCTTGTTGGGGCATGATTTGTAACATCTATTATGAAGGATTTTGAGAAAACTCCATGTTATTCACGTGATGTATTTGAATTTAGACCTTGTCAAGTTGACTCAATGATTTTAACCAAGAGGGATTTATGGAATAACAAGAATTTTCATGCTTATATGCTATTTTTATTTTTCCTTTATCTAGATTCAGTTTTATATTTTATACATTTGGGTTTAGTTTATATGTGCCAAGAACTATATGCTCAAATAAGTCATGTGACAAGTGATCAGGTGGATCACTATTTAAGTTTCATATTTTCTCATCTATCATATCATAATATGTATTATCATCACTAAAATAATAATCTAAAACATGGCCATCATTTTGCTCAGTATTGACTAATAAAACAAGCTCAAATGTTGGGGGGTCTTGTAGTTTGTATGGTTCTTTTGTTAGTGGTTCTTTCTCCTTATGCATATTTATGTGTATCTTATAGTTTAATACCTTATTGGTATCTAGAGATAAAGTATCCATTATACTTGACTCACCTATTTCATATGTATGTATATGTTCAAGAGGAATGGATTGTTTAGGTGGTACTACTATAGGGATTCCTTCAATTTCAAAAAGTATCATTTTACAAAATTTAAAGGTTCATCATCAACATGAATGTATCATAAGGTCCCATCATGTATGAATTTTACACATCAATGAAGTTTAGATGGGACAAATTACATTAAATGTATCCAAGATCTACCCAAAAGTAGATTACAATGTAAGGGTTTAGACATGACCTAAAAAATAATTTTAATTATTTTTGGTCCTAAGGTCACATCCAATTTAATTTGTAAAACTAGATGGATATGTGAATTTTCAAACCTTTTTATGTGCATAATGATGTTTTTTAATATGGCTTGTGTTGATCCCCATGGTGGTTAGGAATTTCATGCTTCAAATGTTTAGGCTTGATCCATTATCAATGAGCATCTTTTGATACCTTTACTTTGTATTGTTACTTGTATGAACAAAGGCAAATTTTAGTCAATAATATTTTTTATGGTAAATGTGTTGGATCAAAGGTGATGAGATTGTTATTATTCTTAAGATATTTCATAATATCCACAAAATAAGAATGCTTAATATCACTTGAGACTTATGTTTCATGTAATGATTCATATAGGATATCCTTATAAATAATAAATTATTTTAAGAGATCAAATATTGAAATTTTAGCATGTGTATTTCTCAATTGGTCAATAATGTCATATCCATTAGATTTTATTACAATCTTATTTTTTGATGGCACCTATTATATATTAACAGGTGGCAGGATGGGTTGAGCAACCTTACCTCTTTGGGTAGTAATAATATGGACCCTATAATCTAATATAAGTCATGGGTGAATAATGAGTGTGGGATGGTATATATCATTTATATAATATATAGGTAGGATAAATGGTTGATAACATGTACATTGGCACCTAGATATTGGCTATATGACACTAAAAATGAATTTTGAAAATAGATTAATTTTTGTGTTCATTTTAAAACCCTCTCATTATTGGCACAAATTTGCATATAATATTATATAAGGTGATTAATTTAACAAACCATAAAAACTATGACATATTGGAATCCAAAATGGGTAATAGATTCATCTATTTTGCACATGTTTTATGATAATCAAGGATCAGTAATAGCAAAATAAAAAAACTAAGTGACCTAAGGTTTAATGTTTAAAGATTGAGTTTACCAAATGTTTAACCCTAAAATGGAATATAGATTGGGGTTATCTAGATTATTAAATGGGTATAAAGAAAATAAATGGCACAAGGGAGATAATTAGATCTATAGTAGGCTAATTAGATGTTAAACACAAATATAAGCATACACTAAATTTATTATGCTAAGATAGTCAACATATTAAAAGTACAACTATGATAGATATAAAAATGACAAAGAAGTGAAGTACATATATTTTTTTGATGCTAATGTAGTTTTAGATTTGGAATAGGTTAGAATTATGTGGGAAGGAGATTATGTAATAGTCATTAGATTCTAGATCTGAAGATTCCAATTATATAAATAGTAACATCATCCTAGGATGCTTATGTCAATTTTATTATCTAGGTTCAATGTTAGTTTCATGTACAAAATATCTACTAAAACATGATGCAACCACCTAAATGTTTCTTAGTTTTATTTCACCTTTAATCTGGTGCATTCATATTTGGGTCATAGACTATCACTCCTTGTGAAATGGAAAAACCCTAGCTTTCCATATTCAATGTGACATTTGGGAAAAATGGCATAGTGGGAACACAATGTTGAGCTGACCATAATTACTCCTATGTCAAAGGATGCTACCTACATAGCCAATAATCTGAAGAAGGCCTTAGACTAATGTATTTTTCCCTTATGTGTTGGATTGTGTTTGAATCATATACGTTGTGCACAACAATTACAATAGTGACCTAGCTTATAACTTGGAAAATCAGGATCTTGGGATGTTCCTCTATTACTTTAGACTTGTAGATGTATAATCCCTATGACTAGTATGGAAATATGAATAAATAGGGAAGCTTTTTTCAATTGAATATTCTTTGAATTCTCTTTGGTATTTTTGATAGGTGTAGCTTGGTTTTTCTAGGTGAGGAATGAATGAGGATTGATCTTATATTTATATCAATCCCTTTGGAGTAATAACTTGCATTAAAGCACTTAGACTAAACATTAGGTTATGTTTCATTTGAAAATTAGATGACTTTTGGTCACTATACACTTGTGTTGGGACATGAAAATAATTTTGATGCTACTTTCTAACCCAAATGTTAGTGTCTAAGGAGAAAGAAAATATGTATTAATTAAAAACTTGTAAATATGAAAGATAATTACCTTTTAATCATTATGTGAAAGATAAAAGACCTAGGTCATCAATATAAGATAGGTTAGACTAAGATATATAGGTCATTAGGTATAAATATAGAGCATATGAGAGACTTGCAAAAGCGAGAAAGGTAAAGAACTAAAAGGAACAACCAAGGTCTAAGTTTGCCAAGTGTAAAAGATTGAGGTGTTATATAATCACAAAATATCATCTATAATAAGTTATGTTTTTATTGATTTCAAGTAAAAGGATCCATCATAAGAACATATATTTATTCTTAGGATTTTCCCATGTGTCCAAAATGATCATGAAGGAAGACTTCTATTTAGGGAGAGTACTCATTATAATATTTTGCTTCTCAATTCTTCATGGGGTAGATTTTTATCCCTAGATCATGTATTGACGTTAGGGTTAGGATTAACATGCTTAATATATTTATATACATATTTAAATAATTGGAATGATTTTATTGAGAGGTATAAAATTATATGCAAAAGGATTTTGAGAGCTTTCACTAGTGTTGATCATGGACATAATATTAGGATAATTTGTTGTTATTGAATCCTTGGAAACTACCAAAGTATTGGTTAGGTTTGTATTAGTTATTTTTAAGTAATTAAATTATATGAATGGAATTATAACCTATAAGGATGATTAAAAAAATGGCAAAAAGGGTTTTTTTATAAAAATTGGGAGGGCTAAGAAGATAGGAAAAAGGAGATTTGGCAAGTGAAAAATACTTGATAAATCAATAATAATAAAAAGATATAAAAACTACATGAAGATCACCCAACATAGTAATGGGTTAAAATTCACATTAGTATTATCAAAAATTATATAAGGAAAGTATGGTAAAAAAATATAAATATCCATTAATATAGGAAAAGGGAAAAGACCATACTAGATCCAGCATGTTCTTTGTGGTACGAGGTTGTAATAAAGAATTTTTATTTATAAGGATATCAAGGATATAATTAGGAATTATATGCAAGGAAATGATTAAACTATGGTAACCAAGAGGTATCTAAACTAACTATTGTAACTAAGAGGTATCTAAACTATGGATTATAACCAAGAGGTGTAATAAAATTAACAATGCATGCACATATAACACATACTAACAATCATATATTAATCTAAGCATGGAATATAAAAACATGTGATAATATAAGACACACACATGCACATTGAAGTAAATATATAAATCATATATGGACATGGATACATGTCTTGGGTTGACTTGTTGGTGCATAAATACTCCTCATGTCTCAAGTGGCACTTTTTTAAATATGTTGTTGATGAATCTAAAGATGTAAAGAATAAAACCTAAGTATCATTAGTTAGGGATTCCAAATACTATGTGTACTTTAGTATTTGAAATCATGTCCTTATGATATTCAAAGACCTTGCGTAAACTATCCTTTCAAAACTATAATATCCTATACCCTAATTCAATTTCTTATCACTAAGGTGGGTCCACATGTGTGATTAGAGAATATTGGATGTCTTGCTTGTGAAAAATAACATCCAGTAACCCTATAAATATTTATCAAATCCCTAAAAGTCACCTATTAAAATTGGATGAAGATAAAGGCTCAATGAAAGTAATAATAAAATATCAATAGACATATTAGTACATCAACTGGTTCAAGTAGTAATAAAAATGAAATAATTATTTGGATATGCTAAAGTAGTATGAAGAGTGTTTCTAGATATAGTACTACCTCAGCTTGGCTGATGTACTCAAACAAGATGGGGGAATACTACATATCTACTATGGTTGGGCTAAAGAAATAAGAAATGATCATGCAAATAGGAAGAAGATGAGGGAAGAGGGATAATAGAAAAAATGAATTCTATACTAGGTATATGATGATGGATGAAGGCATGAATAAATATATGATAATAAAAGTAAACCTTCAAAAAACACCACAAAATAGACCACCCTAATCATGTTGTAATCCTTAGGATGTGCATATAGGGAGATTGATGTGCTAACAAGTCCTATAATATAAATAATCAATGAGTGAAAAATATATATGTGCGCATGTGACCCACCCCAATTTCATCAAATATCACAATAGTGTAACATGAAATAGTGATTTGGGAAATAACATAGCAACACAAAAGATAAAATAAAATGTTATAGATAGATTATGATATAGGAAAGTAAATTAAATTATATATATATATATATATATATATATATATATCTTCACTTACCTAGCTATAGTTTAGAATGATGATATATGGTGTTAAATTTGTGTTGAGATGATCTTGGCGATTCAGACACATAATAATAATATTGATGTAATATGCCATATTTATGCTTTAAATGCTTGAAAAAACATAAAAATATAATTTAAAAAATCATTTTTTTACAAAATAAAAAATTTGGAATCATAAAATTTCTTATGGTTACAAGATTATATTTCTTTTGGTTGGTCAAAAAGATATTTGAAAATAAACATATGGTCAAAATATGGAATCTAGAGGATTTTTTGAAAAGTTTGAATTTTGAAATTATTGAAATAAATATGATGAAACACTATTAATTTTATCCTTTTATATTTTGAGATTTGGAGGTTTTTAGAACTCTAGGTGACCATTTATAACACATAGAGAGACAATGGATAGAGGATAGAGAGGTGGACAAAAAGGTAAAAAGGGAACTCACAAAGATACATAATTATTCAAGAGGTAGTTAGAAGAAGATTAATAATTAATGATTCAAATATTGAATCCCAAAATATATACAATCCTTATAATGTTTCAAATGATTAATTTTAAACAAGATATAGTTAGGAAGAATTTAATTTTTTAATTTAATAGCCTGCATCTATGAATTAAAAGGTACAAATCAGAATTCATTGATTTATGAGCTCTAAGGAGATAAGCTAATATAAAAAAATTAAAAAATGGGTTATTGGTGGAGGAGAGGCAGTTGAAATTGTAGGAAATCCAAAGATATGTAAAACTTTGTGAAAACCCATGTACTTAACATAACACCATCCAACATTATTGCTTCAAAAAATAATATATCTCAACTCTTATTAGCTATGA
Source organism: Torreya grandis (assembly GCA_037957365.1). Classification (NCBI taxonomy): domain Eukaryota; kingdom Viridiplantae; phylum Streptophyta; class Pinopsida; order Cupressales; family Taxaceae; genus Torreya; species Torreya grandis. The sequence goes on along the minus strand of JARHVA010000722.1, from coordinate 4,096,290 downwards.
TCACCCCATAGGGAAACCATAAATTTTTCATATCTCAAGCTTCATCCTATAGTACTACACATTAAAAGGATACCACCAAAACAAGTGACTTTGTAGATAATATCTTTTATACCAATCTACAAAGGAGTAAGACACAAAATATGCCAAGAGAAGAAGCTTACTACCGATTTACTAATTTTCCTTTTGACTGGTTTGTAACTAGGGCTTAGTTTTCATAGACATATCTCCACATGACACCTATGATTTTCCATTGTTATGAACTAGTATCCTCTTATTTTGATATTTATGTAGATGACCAAGGAAGATTAATAAATACATTAGGATAAACCATTGTAAAAAATAATAGGAAAAATATAAGATATATGTTACTCCTAGCACCAATAAAAACACATATAAAAAATAATGATACCCATGACACATTTTGGGCTAAAACCTGTGACAATATTTAATTTCAAAAATCTATCCTAACTTATAAAAGGAGTAAGTATCCCCAATTATTGATATAACTAGGTATATTTTACCAAAATGCACAAGATGTTCTCATTATGATCATAGCTCTATTTAGTTATGATAAAGATAAATATGTAGATGCACCCATATTATATATATTATTTGGAGTAAAAAATTCACCAACACATGAACTAAATACATTTTATCTTGAAAACATTATGGCTAACCATATCCATTATCAACTTGAGCCTTTCAAGACCATCCACAAATTTAGATATCCCTCTATTAGATTTTATGGTCTTTCATCAAAATTATATGATATTACCTGATATTTACCTAACTATACATTATTCCCATGACAATATGCAACATGTGACATTATGGACTAATACTCATGAGCTCTCACAAAATAACTCCTATCATAACTTTGTCAATCTCTTTATGTCTCCCATGCTAGCTGTAAAATATGGTTAAAACACAATCATATTTCCTTAGCCTTACAAATATATATTGAGTGATTTATTCAAATGGGATTGGTATTTTATAATTATACTACTAGATTCATACTAAGAGGCTTCAAGATTTGGGTGTAAAAAATTCCCATCTATGTAATAAAAATGATATAATTTCTAGAATTATTGAGGCAAATAGATCTTATTTATCAACATTATGGAAATGAGAAGGGTAAGAATGTATTTTTAGCTTTCATATATTTTATTTGATATCACACTCATTAAGAGAAAGGATACCATTTTATAATAAATCAAGATAAAGGATCTAGGAATAGTGTTAGATGATGATAACTAGATATATATTCCTAAGTGATAATTTGATCAATGATTAACCAAGTTAAAAAAAACCATTGAATTAAATAATGAGTCTAGGACATAATTTTAATGATGAATTAATCTTAAGGAAGAAATGGAGGAAGTAGTGGAATACCAAGGTCTACAAAATATTCTATCACAAGAGCCTAGAGCACCAAAACATTAGGAAATAGGTTATGCTAGAGTAATAGATTATGATACATATTTTTTGATTCTCAATAAGTAAAAAATTACTTTAATGATGAATAAAAGTGGAAAGAAAAAAAATAGATTCATATTGGATATTAAAAGTATAATTTGGTGACACATACTCCATATGGTGAGCTTGATGAACATGAAACATGGGAAAATGTGTATGATAACTACTATTCATATTATTATAATATACCATATGATGATTCTAAACCTCCTAATGATCCCACTTATAATACATTAAATTATTTTTATCCAAAGATAGATTATGGACCAAGAAAAATTATGATCCAAAAGGTAGGCTATCAAGGTGGAGGCCTAGGCACAACTGAGTAGGGAATTAAAAAACCCTTAGAGGTAATACTAACTACTAATAAAAGAAAATTTATGTATTTGAAAGTAGGAAGGAGAAATTAATGTTTATTTATTATTCTTCATATCTGAATTCTATCACTCCTTTGGTAGCTTAAGTTTAAATACAAGAAGAAAAATGGATAACTCAAGAGGTGGCTCAAGAATGACAAGTTTAGGTAGATACTCCTACACTAAAAAATAAAAAGTTGCAAATATAGGAATAAACACAAAACTTTCTAGCCAAGAGACAATATTAGGAGAGAAGGAATAATATCTTGATACTTTATCTTCTAAACTAAGTAGAAAGAGAAATGTAGGAGAATATAACAACCAAAGGTGAGTAAAATGGCAAGAACTAACAAAATAGATAAGAGAAAAATACAAAGGATGATACAACTATTATCAAGGCAATTATAACCAACACCCAAGTTTTGTCACTAGATACTTGAACTCCCATTATTTTTATTGCACCAATTATAGTTTTCTTTATTGTAATTACTCCTATTACATTGACTACTATTATATCCACTTACATACTTGTTCCAACTACTATCTCAGATGTAACTTAAACTACAATAGTAGCTTATCTAGCTTTAAATTCATCCATATCACAATAGATAACCATGTGTATTATCACCCTAAATCCAAACATATCTATCATATCATCTAACATTATAATCATCACTAATCCTTTCATTTCACCATCATTTCTTGTAAGTATTGGCCTAACCATAATCTCTCCTAAGTTAGGAGTCATTCATTCCACTCCCTATTCCACCATGGATGTGTTTTCTATTAAATTTTTTAGGGCCTTAGTTTCAATCAATTCCCATTTACCTCAATCCCAATATTTTCTTTTTATTTCTAATCTATAAAGTTATTTCTACCTAATAAGATACATTAGCAGTGCTAGGCACTGAGAAAAATCCTCACTTGTAAATTGATTTCACCATATCATTTCAAAAAGTATCACTACAAGATAAATAATTGTATGATATAAAAGAGATGAAAATTTCAAATTAGGATGTTACTATAAAGATCAAGACTCAATATGTCCATCAAGAATATAGGATGTATTATCATCAAATGGTATTTACCATAATCAAGAATGAGAAAGATATGTTACATTTTGACTATCAGATCTCTATAATATTATTTTATTATTTAGGTGCTCAAGTGATTCATAAATCTAAAAACATCCATGAACACTCAAAAAAATTAGTCATTGACTACTTAAGTGTCAAAAACAAGTTGAATAAGGATAAAAATATTAATGAGCTCATTGATAGTTTGAACTAGGCAAACATAAAAATCAATAGCCTAAAAAAGGAGATTAAGGAATTAAATATTGATATTTCTCAAAAGGTGGATGTATCTTATCTCACAAAAAATTAATATAAGAATGTATATTTAAAAAGAGAAAGAGAAGGATGATAAGTATAAAGATCTTGATTATTTTAAACAAGATATAAAAGACAAGGAGGAAAAGGTAGATGCCCTTAAACTCATAAAGGTTGTATCTAAAGCTTATTATTATAACATAACCCACCACACACACACACACACACACAAATTTTAGAATTCATTAATGTTATTGTAAAAAGTCAAGAGGCACAAATGGATGTGGATAAATCCATACAAGTTATCAACCCATGGCTTGTAGAAGAAAAAAAATTAAATATACCTTCAATATAATATTAAAGGTTCAACTACTAAAATGAAGTATCCAAGATATGTCATAAGTAACCAAAAATAAAATTGATGTTTTAAAAATAAAGAAAAATATATATATTACCAGGTTTAGCTAGGATCCTTGGGTAATAAATTAATGGAGAAGAGATGGCTTATTGATCTATTTATCCAAAAATCCTACCTTATCCAATTGTAAATGTAAATAGGATGCTTCCAAATGACCAATTTTCTAATATATTGGAGGGGGAAAACTAATGATATGCCCTTTGAAATTTTTATTATGAAACCAACACACCATGATATTTCCAACATAGTCAATCCATTGGCTAGACTAGAGACTAAAATCAATCAAGTGGTTAGAAATATTCAAGGTTTATCCTATTAAGATATTTTTGAAATGGGAAATTATGATTTCATTCTTCAAGATACAAAGGGTCCTACTGATGATGCATGCAAATAGATAAAAGATGTAATGAATACTCCCTATCCCAATGGATTTTGGTTACTATTAGACCATAAAAATCACAAAGAAATATATTTTTTAAATGTTAAAATGTAGAGCTTAAATATTGGTTTGTTGTTTGAACACTTTTTATACAATATATAAAATTAAATGAGAATGGATTATTGTTATTTATTTCTTAATTATATGTCACAATTTTATTATATATAAACTTTATATTCAAAGTCATATCTTCTCATGTTTCTTCCTTCCAAATACATCTTCATAGGCAACTTGATAAAGTTTAGATTCATCCTATATATTTTTATATAATTTTCTTGAATAGTTATAACTTTTAGTTTTTTCACTCTTAAAATATCAATCATGCTTCATACTGACATGATATTCTTCTATTTTGGTTGTGCAATAATAGGTTCAATTCTTCATAATATGTCTTGATTCCTTAGTCATGTTGGTAGAGATTTTTAAATAAGTGACTAAGTAAAATAAGGCTTGTCTATGATTTCAAATAATTTGATTGAAATTGAATTAATGATAAGAATTATTTTTAAAGGTAGTGATGATTCTAACATATTTGAAAAAACTCACATTAATGGATCAACTCTTGAATAAATAATATATAGTTATTTTATTTGTAGCTTATATAATTTTTTTCTTTATTTAATTATTCAAATAAACTATGTACTAAATCATCTCAATGGTACCCTCTACATGTCTTATCAAGCCATGATCAAGGACATGGGCTATTATGGAGAAATGAGGATGAGGTAAATATTAATAAGTTTCTCCCATCATCATATCTACATCAATACCGTCCACCCATCTAATCTTCCTTTATTGAAAATATAAACCCAATCATAAAGGTTCACATTGTGGGGCCTACTGAAGATGTTGAAAAGATTAAAAATTAGATTTGGTAGGTATGAACATTATTTTAAAATCTTGAAAGATGAATATTTTACCATGTAATTAAACTAGGATCAATAAAATGAATCATTTTAAAATAAAAAAGATGAAATTTGTATCTAAAAATAACTCATGCGATTAGACTAAATTTTACAATGTTAATGTATAGCCATGAATTAATGAAGCAAGGAACTTGTAAAGCATTAAGGATAGAGTAGTAAAAACAAAGAAATTAAATTAACATAAGTTAAAACCAATTTAGACAAGTATAATAAAATCTTAGATAGATGGATATATAATCATAAAAGATCTACCTAGCTTCACTCCACCTATGTATAAGTGGTAACTAAAATAGTTCCTCAGGGAAAATTAATCCATTATTTTCAAAGAGTGTTAAAGACATAAATTTAAATATTATAAGGATGGTAAGGGAAATTCTACTAAATTCATTCAAATATATAAGTGGATGATAAAATAATCATTGGATGCATGATATAAAATTATGATAAAGTAGGTGTGTTGAGTTATATATTGTTTGGGTAGTCATCTTAGCTATGGAGGCATGTTCAAATTACTAAATAAGGAAGCATGCACACTAGTAATATCTTCTTACCTTGTACTTGGTAGTTGAAAGTGTTAAATTCATCTCTCATTCCTCTTTTCTATACAATTTAATGTGATTTTTTAAAAAAGTTTTTGGTTCCTTGGATTATCTAAATCCCTATTTTCATGCAATTCAATATCTAAGCCCAAATAATTTTATTGTAATAATTATAAAAAAAATAATGAAATTAAATTATATTTTTTTATTTCCATTGAATTTTATTAAATATCCCATGGTTATTAATTTTCTACTATCTAGATTTTGTCTTGCTTCTCTAATCTCGTTTCCACATTAAGATTAGATCTCACCTCTTGTCTTTATTTTTTTATATCATGCTCTACTTCCTTTATTACATATTTAAATTGATATATGTTCATCCAAGTAGGTAATCAATCCAATCTACTCTACTATATTACCTTTTTTTAATTTTTATTTCTCCTTCCCCTATTCCTAGCAGACCTTCTTTTATGCATTAGAGTATATGATTAGAACCAAATTTTTCTAGAGGTTATTCTACAAGATTAGTCCCATGTTAGTATACCCTATCCTATTATGAATGATATGTGTGAAAATTTCATATCAAACATAAAAAATCACTAAAAAAATGATTAATGGTTAAAACCCATTTGAGAAAAAACTCTCTACTCTAAAGAAGATGTATTTTTAATGTTCAATATAAATGGCCAAAACTTGTGAATAAAAATTATCTGCATTAAAGAGGATGCATTTTTAATGGTAAAAAAAAATTTGAAAAAAAAAAATTCTACACTAAATGGGATACATTTTTAAATCTAAATATTAATGGTCAAATATTGTTAGACAATGATCAATATATGATAAGAATGAATCCTTTTCCCAATATGTGCTCCCCAAGTTGTCAAGAAGGTTCATCCGAACAATAACCATCCTCAATATGGATCCTGAAAAACTAACATGCCAATGTGTATCACATATGTCTATAGGTATCAAATAATGATTTGAAAATTAATAAAAAGGTTGAAATGAAAAAAGTGTAACTAATGTATCTAATATAAAATTATAAATATGACTATTCGACCAAGTTCCTAAAAAACTATGTCATAAAAGAATTATTTCATACTTGAAAGTTATCACAAATTGAAACACGAATAGTCTAGGTGGTATATAAACTCTAAATAATAAGAATAACAAGTTAAAAATCTTATATATATATATATATATATATATATATATATATATATATATATATGATCTATTGAAAAAATAGGCATTATAAAAAAATCACTAAAAAATACCTTTGTATAATTAACATATGTCATGTCAAGTCAGGGCCTAATAAATAGAGAAAACCCCTAAAGGATCATTTGAAAAATAATCTCCAAATCTATACAAAAAAAATCTAAACCTAAAAAAAATGGATCTACAACTCCAAAACTAAAAAAAAAAAATGTTATATAAAATAATTTCTAAAGTTAAGAAAATATCTTATAATTTGCATACTTTAATTTTTAACTTTATTTTTTTGGTGATTTTATATTTTTTTATAAAAAATAATTCCTTTTAGTATTATTTATAAAAAAATATTAATTTTTTTTTAAAAAAAAAAGTAGAAAAACATGCAAAAATCCTTTATTGGAATAATTTCAAACCTTCATTAATTGATCATTGTAACTTCACTTTAGATGAAATGATAGTTAAAAATTAAAAAAATAGATATTGGATGCAATGGAATGGCTAAAATGCCTCTAAGGAGCTTTGAACGTGGAGAAATCATAAATATCCTTTGATGCAATTTTCATAGAAAACCCATGAAACAAAAGAGGAAATAATTTTTACAAATGAAAATAATCCATGTAATGAAGTAAATATTATAAAAACTTTGATACATTATTATAATTTGTGGAAGGGCTCATGATATGTGGATTTGATATAGGTTCTAAAATTGGTGAAAAATAAACCTTCAGGATTTCACCCATAATTACATGTGCATACTTGTATAACATTTAAATAAAATAAACATACATATGATCAAGGTATAATGATTGATAATATATTAATTATCATATGTGTAGAAAGGCTAAATGACATTTCTCACATGAATAATAAAAAAAATATCTTACCTTCATTTATTACCTTCAAATCACACACACACACACACACACACACACACACACACACACACACACACACACACACACACACACACACACACACACACAAAATAAGGTATAAGGTAGGAAGGAATCTTATCTTTATATATTCTAGCTCAAAATAGACAAATCCTATTTTGAATATAACCACTAAAGATATTCTTATTTATAAGTGACTTATAAATAAGTCAATATAAATAATTCATGTATAGTGTTACATAAATAAAGGTGTGATTATAAATAAAAATATGTTTACAAGTGCATATTAGATAATAAAAGTTTATATGTCATAATATACACTAATAAATCAATGGTATTCACAATATGCATTCATATCATAGTTTATAGGAAAATGCCAAGATGTAACTCACACAGAGAAGTTAAGATACCATGTTGCATTCAAGAAATCATTTAAGCACTTGTTAATATTTTAAGGTAACCTTATAAATTTATTATGATATTTATAATGTGGAATAAAAATCCTATTAGGTGCTTATTGAATTACATTTACTACATTTTTGGCCTCATTCTTAGTGTGAGGCCCCATTTCGCACAATACTAATTTTATTAAAATATTTGGTTATTGTACACATGCTTTATTATGAAGTGATCCTTATATTATTTTATAAATGGGATACTTTATGTTATGTTATTATATTTTTATTGCATTACTAATGTGAAAGTGAGCTAGGTACTCTATTTTTAAGCTTTGCTTGCAAGAGCAAGATTCAAATGCTAGTGATAGTTGATTTCACTTTGATTATTCAGATGCAAACTACATTAGTGTATTAGTTGAGATAATAATGATTTTTCATGTGATATGAATTAAAAACATATATAGGTTAGTATGTTGAGGTAATATTATTGTTGTAATGCTTTTATGTATACCATATGCATTTTTACATGGTGAGATTCTTTCAAATTCAATTGTTTCAATTATCCTATGATAAAGTAATTTTACGTGTGCAATGATGTGTAGGATTATAGGTTTCTAAGTGATGGATCTTGGATTACATTGATCATGGAATTTACCATTCACTATATGTGTTGTCCCTAGTTGACATGTAACTCTTTCCTTTTTGTAAATGTGTTCTAATCACTTGTTTTAATTTTGGAAAATTTATATTAAATAACACTACTCATGCCCTCTTTACCCACACCTTAAATATTTTTAAAACTATATAGAAGGTCATAAGGCTGAAATAAAATCCAAGGTGATGCTTTAGATTACGGTAAAAGTAGGTTTTGAAGGGACCTTGAAACCCTTTAACAGAATCAAGAAAGATAAAGCAATAACAACCACCAGGAAAAATAGTCCTGAAACCTATTGCAGAGCAGCATCAAAATCAAGTTTTATAGGGACCTGAAACCACAAACATAGACCAATAAAAGTACCCAAGTTTTACAAGGACCTGAAACCTCAAAGCTGGCCAATAATGTAGGTTATCATTGCAATAATGACACATAAGCATTTACCGAGACATTAAAATTTTGAAAAATCCCTTTAGTTTCTCTGTCCCTTTGATTTGGCAGAGACACCATCAGATCCAACAATAATGACAGTTATAGCCATGTCAAGAAAAAGGTCGTGCTCCACCACACCCTCAAACCCTAAAATTGCACTGCCCATAGCCTTAGCATCCTTACACTAGTGAATGCCCCTTGTCGAACACTAGAACCACATTGTTCAGCTAGTTCCATGCCTCGCTTATGGGATCCATGTTCTACACCCCGATTATGATCCATAGCTTTGATAGTTGCCTCAAGAATATCCCACCATATTTGTACAGAACCAAGGCACGTAGGATGTTAGACAGGTTTTGAATGAAGGAGATTTCCCTCAGGTCCCTTTTCCCAGCCATCGTCTTCTACAGCCATGCCACCGCAAGGGTGGCCTTCAACAGGAACCCTAAATTAGGCATTCCCATAAAACTGACATAAACCCCCAATCACAGCAATAGTACTCCATCACCACCCATGGAGTCATGGGGTTGAACTCCACCACCTCCACCCTTGACTACACCAACCACGCTTGGAAGTCCCTGCACGTTCCCTTTGCCATGGCTATGACGGTCAGACGCGCACAGGATTTCATCATTAGCCAAAGTGATGTTACCACTATAAAAACTAGAATGTAATTGAAAAGCCAATTTGAGAGGGTCACATAAAGTGATTTTATGATATTTTGTGTTGAAATTAGAGTATTTTGACCAATATGGATGTATGAGAGTCTTTCTAGGAGCCCAAAAATATTTTCATACCACCCATGTGATAGTTAATAGGATTGGAATAAGGGAATAATTTATTGAGTATGGGCGAGCCATTATTTTCATAATTTCATGTAATAAGGACCATGGGTATTATAAGAAAGATAAAAATACATAGAAGACTTTTATGAGAGACAAAGGCATGAAAAGTGAGAAGAATCACCTTACCATTGGACAAGGATTGTGGAATTTATATATAATTAGGTGGGAACACACTCTTTTTATAAAATTATTGGGTTATTATTTTCATTTTGGAGAAAGTATATTTATATTGAGGATAAGAAAGAATCTTGGAGAAGAGAAGTATTACTTGTATCAAAGCACTTTTAGTAGGAATGATTGGTTAAGAATAAGTGGAGGAACCAAGGTTGGATTCCTCATGAAATTATTTTATCCTTTGTTTATAATCTTTCTCATTTCACTATTATTTTATAGTTTTTAAAGGATTGCATGGCCATTTAGCTTACCCCATTTTATTGTTTGTTTGCCATGGTTGGGCCTATGGCCACCATGTTTTTTCAGACCTTTAAGGGCATGAAGATGATAATTCCTCCTCTTATACTTTTTTGACAATGATTTTATTTAATTTAAATTATATTGTTATGTTAACTAAATAGTCTTATCTTATGGGTTTGATATATGCCTTCATTTGGTAGGATTTGGACATGGGAACTATGTTTAAGAGTATTCCTACATGGATTTATTGTGTAGGGTTTGGGAAATAGGAAAAATAATATTTTCTAAAGTCATCCCATGAAAAGGGAGAAGGATTTGGGTAGGGAATGTATTCCTAAATTATCCTTCTCTAACCCCATTGAGTGGAGAGAATAAATACTCATGCACAATCAGTAGTTAATGAGCCTTGTTTAATATCATAACATCTTGTAGCTTCCATGTGTTGTAAAATGCTTGAGATTTGTATTTGTATTTTTATCTTGTGTTCTTGATATGGTGTTAATGTGAGCCATTGATTATAAATAACAATGCTAGGTAAAGCTTTCTATCCATGCTTGTCACTTATCCCTTAACCACATATCACCTCACCTTAAAATTTGAATGGTAATCTACATTATTAGAGTTTGGAATCTTTTGCTTAGGGGTGTTTGGGGAAATTTATCGATAATTAAAATAGGATGGGAGGCAATCCTTGTCATGCATTGGCCTCATGGTTATACTTTAAGCTTGTACGAAATTTAATTTTTTATTTTATGTTTTGAAAATATAAATGATGAAAAATGAATTATTGAATGGTTTTTAAGCCATTTGTTATAATATTCAATTTTTATACATGTGAAATAAAAATAAATAAAATAATATGTAATGAGTAGGAGTTTTCACACACTAGTTTAGTTTTAAGTGCCAATTGAAAGTAAGATGAGTAAATGTAATGATATGTTTTTAAGTTTAAATTATTTGTAAAAATTATTTGAGTAAATCAATTTTTAGGGGCAATTTTATTCTTTAAATGTCCTTTATAAGGGTGCATACATTTTTTGAGGATAACATCATGAGTTAGTTTGGTGGTAACCCATGTGATTGCATAGTGAGTTGACAAGTGTTAAGGGCCAATGGGTATAGTGGTAGTAATTGTCATGGTCAATTTTTATGATGGTGCATGCAAGCATTTCTACTTTAAGGTAAGTATTTTAGGGACCACATGGATTATAATCCATACAATGAGACCCCCACTACATGCTATAATCCATGAAAGTGGTCAATATGTATTGACCACTACCAAATTACCATAAAAATTAGTCATTTAATTAGATTTCATTTTATTTAATATGAATTTTCAATACAATGTTTCTTATAAATTTTAGTAACTACAAATTAAATTAAACCAAAATATATCTCTAGATGTGAATCATTTTTTGTAGTTAATTAAGGTGTATCAAAGGCCTAGATGTGGAGAGACACAAAAGGGACCCATCCTCAATTTTGTTTCCCTCATATATATGGAAATTTTTTTAAGTCAATTTTAAAATAGATTCAAGTTTCAACTTCAATTATGAACTCAGCCCTATGATTGGCTGAAATCACTTAGGGTCCTTCTTGAACTACATTGATATTTTGGAAAAACCATTTGAGATAGTAGTTACTTTAACCCACCTATTGTTAGTCGAGTATCCAATTTATACCTTGAGGTTATGGGGCCAACTAGGTTTGCTTAAAATTTTGTAGGCTTGTTTGAGATCTTGTAGGTAAATTAGAAAATTTGGAGTTGATATAGTTGTGTAGAAACTGTGAGACCACTTGAGTATTACCTCCATGTCAATTAGGCATATAAGTTTTTTTTTTATGCATTTCATGTATCATGCCACAAAATGGTTAAGAAATAGGTAATTAATTCATGTAGAATATGCATTATATGTTTTTTAAAAATGGCCAATTTTTATGTGGTTTTAATCATGCAAAATTTTGGGCATGGCATTTTTGAATCAAAGTATATTTTAAATAGTGAGATATTTATGGATCACTGATTGGTACCATTTTTTCCACAATGAATTAATGTGTGTACTTTTTGGGTAATACACCTTATTGAATAGGTATGCACAATACATATGAAGTGTTCTTTGGATTATGGACTCTTTATCTAAGTCATAGATGTGTGGCTTATTGAATTGCTCTCCATTCCTGAAAGACCCATGCCAAGACTATTGGACATCCACCCATATAATAGAGAAGATGAGTTACTATGAAGGCTTGGAATAAGGTTATAACTAGATAATAATTAGTTAGTTTTCCATGAGGTCCAAGTGACCATTAACTCATGAGTGATTTGTCATGCGCTAGGATAAGATGACTTTCCCATCACCTTAGACTTAAACATATTACCTTGGATAATTTCATAGATAAGTTCTTGGGATAGATTGATCTTGGTTATTCATAACATGAGGTTATATTATAAGTATACCATAGATTTAATGTGGACTTAGAGTTAATATGGACCTTTATATATAAGGTGACCACCCCTTTCAAACAAACATTACCTTGCCACTCAAGTGGAGTGTGTTTGAGGGCTTCTTGATGTTTTTATCACTTTGAATAATGAGGCTATGAATGAATTGGGATGGATTTTAGTGAAGCCATATTATTTTCCTTAGTTTTCAACTCTTTCCTTATGATTATTTCCAATAAGAGTTTGGTCATAGTCCCTCCTTAGGCCAAAAGGCTTGTATCGGTAACCACAAAGGTTATAGAGACCTTAGGGACATGTTTATTCCATGTGAGGGAAAAAGAATCTAATTGTATTATGCATCGGTTTATGCTTGAAACCTATCCATGTACATATGAATGTTGTTAGATTTTGTCTTCATATTGTGTGATGGATCAGATGGCCTTGTTAGGGAGCTTTATGTGGGTCACAGTTTTTTCACCTATCCTCATGGAGAATGATCTTTGTCTCATTTTTCTTGTGAGATATGCCTTTTTTTAGCCATAAAATTGAATGAATTTCTATTAGATTTAGACATCGGTGATGATGGGAGAGGAACATTCAAGCCTTATGTGGCATCTTAACACCAATTCAGTGTGATCATCAACTTAATCAAGTGATGATTATGTTAGAGTGGTATTTCACCTCTTTTTGCATGTTTGACTGATACCCAAGGCATATAGATCCAATTTGGATGTTGACATCCATTTTTTTGGGTCAACAACCATTTGAAGTTATGACCCCCTTTCTTAGAGTATTTGTATAAAGAACACCTTATGTTGAACCAACATAGGTTTGGTGGTGACCTCATTGATATGGATAATTTATAAGAATATTATTATTTTTTATTTTTTACTAAGAAGGTTAGAGTGTACCTTCCTATTTGTGGATCATCTTGAATTTATCAATGTGCCCATGATAGTTTGAGTTCTTTGATAATAGTAAGATATTTTACTCATAGAGAATTTTTATTTTCATGGTGGTGGCACTTAGTTGAGTGGGTTTCTTAGGAGTCTTGATAGCATTAATGAAAGAGAAGTTTCTTTTGGAGCTAGAGGTATATTTATACCTTGATGGGTGTACCTCATTTTTATGTTAAATATGCTCATGAAAAGAGTATGCTTTTTACATTTTTAGGTTATATGCTAGTTTCCTCGAGCATGTAGTTTATTATGGATTGTAACATTTGATATTTTTTGGGCATTGAACCTTTTGAGATGACCCTTCTATATTAATGTTAATCATTGCATCCTTTTGGTAGTGCATGTTATACAAAAGCATGCAAAATATAAAGGCAGTGGTACCATATTATATGCTTTTGTTGGTTCTTGAGGCTTTTAATTCATCATTTTTAAAATCATTTGTATGTATTATGAGGTTGGGGCCATTATTGTGTATGCCATGATGAGGAGTGCATGTGTTGTAAATCCATGATTCTTGGGAATTTATTTTTCCTAAGAGGATGCATTCTATAATGGGGATATTTTCATAATCGTATAGGAGTGTCACTTATAATTTGAATCCATATATGATTTATTTTTCCCCTTATTCATAACATTGTCATCAATTATTTTACCATTTTCCTAGAATAATTTTGAGAGTGTGATTCCAGATTGGATCTAAAGGGGTTGATTTTTCGGATAGTATAACATATACAATACGTGAGTCTTAGAAGTTGGGATGTTTTTTTATGACCCTATTGAGAGAGGTATTTGTGTACAATTATGTGTCCTTAGAGGTAATTTTTACCTTTCTTAGAGTTAGTAGTTACTTTGACTAATATTTGTGAGTGTTTTGTTATGTGCCATGTTGGGTAGGTGAGTACCTAGCATAGTTCATTGATTTTCATGAATAAGGGTTCCTTAAACCTTATATATAACCTTAGATCGATAATATTTGGTGATGGTTAGACATTTTTATTTATAATAAATATAAATATGGGCCACTTGTGTTATATGTAGTGTATTTTTTAAAAACATAATATGTTGCTCACCTAAGTAAGTATGCACTTGTTTGATGTAGTTTTGTACCTTTAGAATGTCAAATATGGGGATGGGATATTGAAACACCCCTAATATTTTAATACCACCATTTAGTGGGTGGAATCCTCCTCTTAGTGGAGAATTATAGTATTTTATGTTAGTGGTTCTTGCATGTTATGATTTTTTATAAATGGATATTCCATACATTCCCCTTGGAATTTGGGAATGGGTTTTGTTATAGTTGACACATAGATATCATCAATATGAGTTGATACTATTTAATTATTAGGTGTCATCATATTAATTAAATTGATTAGATTATGTATTATATGATGTTAATTTAGTGTTATTTTTGATCAAATTCATGTACCTTTAGTTTTGATTCACCTATATTTTTGTTCTTCATAGGATGGTTTCTTTAGTTTCATGTTGGCTAAAGAAGTTGTATAGATGGAGTGGCTTGATGCCTTCATGTGGTTCAATTTAGTTTTTCTATTTCTAGAAATGTATTATGAGATTCCACTTATATGGTAGTAAGTGTGTGGTGGTATTTTCAACTTGGATTCGCACTACATACTTTATACCCATGAGGGTATTGAAGAGTTATGTTTATAGTTTTTTGATATGTTGAATCCATAGTTTCCACTTATGGCCTTCTATATCCACACTATTTAGTGTTATTATACCTATTTTTTTTTTTAATTTTACCACTTAGTGTGACATACCTTAAAATTATTTTAGTTCTTGATTAGGAATTTTAAATTGATTGGATCATTTTTATGGTTTTCCTTGCTATGGATTTCAAGTATTTTTAGCCATGTATTATTTAGAACCTTTATTAAATGTTATATCTCATAATTTTATTTATTATCTTTAGTTTTTTATATTATTGGGTTATTTATCCATTTTCACCTTAATTATTCTTTGTATTAGATTGGATTAGTTACCATTTTCATTTATTCTCCTTTGTGGATTGAGCTAGGTTGTTTAGACTATTTGAATTTATTCCTTGATTGTATACGTAAATTTTAAATTATTAAAGTGTGTTATTTTGATGAGACATTTTAATTAACTTTCGCCTTATGTGAGTATGGGAGTAGTAGATTAGAATTATCTTATTGGTAAAGTTAAGATGCATTGTCTCATTTGTTCCTTCTCAAGAGGGTGTAAGGATGATGTAAGCCTTAGCCTTGAATTTATGTTGATATTAACATATGTTTCCTTATAACTTTGTGAGTGATGGAGATGGGTTATGTTTTGATATTATATAAACCTTGATGTGTTGTGTGATTGGGGTTTGGGTATTGAGAAAAGTGTCTAAATTCCTCCTAATTTTTTGTGTGATTGGGGTTTGGGCATTAGGAAGAGTGTCCAAATTCTTCCCAATGGTGTATGTGATTGGGATGAGAATCTAAATTACTACTAATGTATTGAGGTGTTAAGTATGGGCATTAAGAATAATGTCTAAAGTCCTCCTAATAGGCTCCTTGATTAGGATTAGGCATTGGGATTGTGTCCAAAGTCCTCCCAATTAATTAATGAATAGGGTTTGTGCAAAGGTGATATATTACTTCCAACTCCTCCTATTATACCAAACTAAAGGGTTGGAAAAATATGATAAATTAATTTTAAAAAGTACTTATATGATTCCATTAATTGGAAATCACACTTATTGTTCATTTAATGGGTTAATGGATCCTTATATTGATATGATATCATGTGGCTAACCTTGTGGGTTCCATGTGCTTGAAGCATTTTTTTTTTTCATTTTTTCCAAAGTAATAATGTGGAAAGAAGGAAACTAAAATTATCTTGGTCCCATCAAATAAAATAAATTTAAAAAAAATCAATCCTTACCTTATACTTGAACATGACACTTGACACATTGTAATACATGCTTTAAATGTTAAAATAAAAATTGATTGGAAATAAATCATAATTAACTATATATTCTCATAACTTGGAAACAAAATATTAATTGACAACACTTAAAATTATACCTTGAAGTATGGCTCACCTAATAGTGGAGTTGACTTATCTATCACCATGGATATTTTAGTGTATTTTAGTGCATTACATTGTACTATGTGATCTATTAGTAGAGATATGAGATCTTTGACTTAGAGAGAATGTTGAGATAAGTCAATAGGATTCCTAAAGATTGTTATAACATATTTAAAACTATATTTTTTTAATTTTAGTGCCTTCTAGGAGAAAGTCTGCATAAGGGGAGGGGAATGTTAGGCTCTATTTCTTATAGTGTTAGTTTTGTTGGAATTTTTGGTATTTGTACACATGTCCTATTGTGACATGTTCCTTATATTATTTGAGATATGATATGTTTTTATATGTTTATTAAATTTCTACTAAGACAAAGGTTTAGGTACTCAATGTTTTTAATCTTTGCTTACAAGATTATGATTCAAATTCAAGTGATAGTTGATTCCACTTTTATTATTTAGATGCATACTACATTAGCATATTAGTTTAAATAATACTACTTTGTCACGTGATTTGTGATTAAAAATATATGGATTTTGGTATGTTGAGATAATAATATTCTTGTAATTGTTATATGTATACAATGCATATTTGTACATGTTACTTGAGATTATTTCAAGTTAAGTTGCTTTAACTATCCTAGGATAGATAAATTTTATGTGTAATGATGTGTAGGATTACAAGTAGCCAAGTAATGGATCTTATATTATGTTGATCATGGATTTCACCATTCACTTGATGTGTTGTGCCCCTAGTTTACATCTAGCTTAATATTTTTTGTAAATGTGTTCTAGTCACTTATTTTAAGTTTATAAATCTATATAAAAAAATTATATTCATTACCTCTTTACCCATACATTAGATATGTTTTGAACTCTCTATATGGTCGTAAGGTTGAAAAAATATCCAACATGATGTCACTACTTAAAAAACTTGAATGGAACTTAAAATTAAACTTTAGAAGGTCACATAAAGTGATTTTGTGATATTATGTGTGAAAATTAAAGTCTTTTGACCAATAAGGATGTATGAAATTATTTTTCTACCAACCATGTGATCATTAACAAAATTTGAATAAGGGAATGATTTATTGAGTATGGGTGAGCGATACTTTCCCTTCACAAATAAGAAAGACATTTGTAAGAGACAAAGGCATAGTAAGGGAGAAATGTCACCTTCCCATTAGTCAAGGATTGATGTATTTATCTATAATTAGGTGGGAAACCACTTTTTTGCATAATTATTTTGGTTCATTATTTTCATTTTGGAGAGAAGATATTGAGCTTGAGGAGGAGATAGAATATTTGAGTAGAGAAGGATTACTTGTAGCAAGGCACTTTTAGGAGGAATGATTGGTTAGGAACAAGTGGAGGAACCAAGGTAGGCTTCCTCGTGAAATTATTTTATCCTATGTTTATAAACTTTCTCCTTTCATTATTATTTTAGAGTTTTCAAAGGGTTTTGTGGTCATTTGGATTTCCCCATTTTATTTTTAGCCCTTTAGAGGCATGGATATGAATAATTCTTCCTCCTATACTTTTTATTTTGAGAACCATTTTTTATTATATTTTTATACTACCTAAATAGGCTTAGCTTATGGGTTTGATACATGAATTCATTTTTTAGGATTTGGACATGGGAACTATGTTCCAAAGTCCTTATACATGGTTCTATTGCATGAGGTTTAGGTAATAATAAAATTAAAATTTTCTAAATTCCTCCCATGGTAAGGTAGAAGCGTTTGGGCAAGGGGAGGCATTCCAACATCCTATTTATCCTACCCCATTGAGTAGAGAGAATAAATACTCATCTAAAATGAGCTATTCATGAGATTTATTTAATATTATAACCTCTTTTGGCTTCCATGTTCTATCAAATTATTAATATTTTTATTTTTAAATGGATCTTGTGTTCTTGATTAGGTGTTAGTGTGGGCCCTTGCTTGTAGATAATAATGATAGGCTAAACATTCTAGCCATGATTTTCACTTGTCCCTTACCCACACTTCATCTTACCTTACATTTGAATGGCAATATATATAATCAAATTTGGGAGTCCTTGGCTCAAGGGTGTCTAGTAGAATCATCTGGTGAATGCAATAGGATGGGAAGTGATAACAGTCACTTAGATCTTGCATGGAGTCTATTTTTTTCTTTTTTTGGCTTGCACATGTAAATTATGAGAAATTAATTATTGTCTAGTTTTTAAGCCATTTAGTGATATTTTATTGTTATACATGTGAAATATAAATAAATAAAATATGATGTAATGAGTAGGAGCTTTCATGCATAGTTTTACTGTTAAATGCTAGTTGAAAGTATGATGAGTAAATGTAATGAAACATTCTTTTATGTTTGAATAAAGTTTTAGTTTTTTTAAATAATATCATTTCATATATTTTTTCTATTCTATCATAAATAAAATTAACATATTATTTCAAATTCTCATTTGATCTGATCCTATTAAGCCCAAGAAGGGCTAGAATCGCTAAAGATAATTTTTATATAATTCAAAATGTCTCATTTTTTATTAATTTCAATTTTAATGTAGAATAAGTATAATTATAATTATACTATAATTTATAGTCTAATTTTAAGATATACAATTTAATTTCTATTATTTTTTAAAGTTAAACTCCTAAATTTTCCTAAATTCCTTTGTAATTTACTTAAACCTCATGAAATTTTTGTGCATGATAAATGTGATATGAAAGTGTTTAAACCAATTTTATATGAACCTTTACAATTTCTAAGACAAATTTCCTTTCATTTCACAAATTTAGATTCTATGGTTTGGTTGAGGTGAATTTTTGAGAGTTGTATGCTTGTAGGGTAATTTTACTATTAGCAAGTCCTTAGAAAGGCGCATACCTTATTTTATGGGGCACCTTAGGAGCTAGGTTAATGGTCACCCAGGTAACCATGTAGAGAGTTTATAATCCCTAAGTAGTAGGTAAAGTGGAACTTACCATCATGTTTAATGGTTCTAGTAGTGCATGTGAGCATTATTACTTTAAGGTAAGTGGTTAGTGGATAATGTGGCTTAAATCCACATGGTGAGTCTCCACCACATGGTATAAGCCAAATGGGTGGTCAAAATGCATTGAACACCACAAAAATTACCATGTTGGTTATTAATTTAATTAAATTTCATTCTATTCAATATTAATTTTCAATAATATATGTTTTTTATAAAGTTCAATAATTGCAAATTAAATTAAACCAAAACTATATCACTGTATGTTCACTAGATTGTGTAGTCAATTATGGAAACTCGAAGACCCATATGTGGGGAGACCCAAAATATACCTTCCCCCCTCCCATCCTCATCACCCCCCCCCTACATCATGAAATAAATTTTAAGGCCTAATACTTCACATTTTTAAATATATGACCCTTTTTTCAAGAGATGTCATTTTTTACTTTATTAACATTTGTGGCCTCATGAAAGCCCTAATATGGGATAAACCCAAAGGTAACCCTCCTTAATTTTGTCTTATCTACCACATGAACCAAAAATATAAGTTTTAAATTTTAAAAAAAAAATTACTTTCTTCTTTAACATTACTATTGGCCATTAATTGTTGTGGTGGAGCTTGAAGCTCCCAAAGACCTTTTCGAACATTTTGAGAGTCTAAAAACTCTTGGATAATTTATGAGAAGATGATTACACAAAAAAATAACTAATAATGCATGTATCAAATTATATTTACAGATTAAAATAAATTAGAAAAAGACTAATAAAATTGGAGATTTCATTAATGGCAGTTGTCCAAGGATGAGGAAAGAGAATAGGGATGACTATGGAAAATTAATTCTCTAAAAAATCCTAATTTATTTTAAACCTTTATTTTCATCCTTAAGGATTTCTAGGGTTTCCTCATCATTGATAGAATATGAATGTTGAGATTGAAAGGATTTGATGACTAAGATGGAGTAATCCATCCTTGAGGATGTAAGTGAGGAAAATTTGGAGGTAATATTAAGAGTATACATATTATTTTATACACACTTTTATAATAAGGTAACTCAACTTGAAAATAGATTCAAGTTGTAGTTTTAGGTGTAAATCAATCCCTACGAATGGTTAAAATTATTTAGGGTCTTCCTTAAACCCTTCGATATTTTAGATGAATTTTTTGAGATATTGGTTACTTGAACACACCTCTTATTAGTATAGATTACATTTTAGACCTTGGGACTGTGGGTCATGTTAGGTTTACTTAGAGCATTTTAGGCTTGTTTGAGATCCTATAAGCAAATTAGACACATAATTATGCATGTTTATGTATGTAAATTAGACACATATTTATGTATGTTGGCCTCTAAAAATATAATCTCATTATTACAAACCATATGAAAATATCATAAAAAAATTGATACATGTTAAACATTGCTTTGTCTTTAAAAGGTTCAAGAAAATATTTGGATAAAATACTTTAAACTCATTATTAGGTATTTGGTGAGACATTTTTATAATAATAGTTTTAAATATAATAACATAATCACTAACATTATCATTTGGTCTTTGTTTAAGTTGATAAAATTTGACCTTTGGCTAATGATAATAGAAAATTGATATTGTAGACACTAAAATATGGTCTTTGGTATTTGACAATGACAAAATTAACATATATTTATCATGCATGACTTGAACACATAAAAAATATCCTAACATGCCATTATTTAATAATTACATGTTATCTTATGAGTTAACCATTTCATTCTAATATTACACACCTATAAAAACCTCACTATCTATTTCAAACCTAATTAATATCCTAAACTAATAGCTCTAAACTCTCAGTTCAATTTTCCTATAGATAAGTAATTTTTATCTTTTTTAATCAGTATCACCAATTGTTACTGACCTAATCTAGTTATAACCAAGCCTCTCCAAACAATAGTAATTTTTCATAATCAAATCTCATTTTGGGGTTGGCCCATTTTCCTAGTGTGTTAATGACATGATAAATTACCCAATTAGAATCGTATATAAATAAATAAAGGTTTCATTTAAAACAGAATTGTGACATATCTAGAATAGATATATACACTATTAAACACTGATAAAATATACCATATTCTTTGAAAATTTCAAACATGCCACTAGGAGTAGCCACAAGCCAAGTTTGAAGCATTCCAAAGCTAATTCAAAGAAAACATTTTCAAATATCAAATCCAAATCAATAGTTGCATACATATAGAAAAGGAACATAATTACACACTAAAACTAGGTGGGATAACTACATGTTATTTTATCTCCCTCCTCAAAACATAAAATATGTAGGCATTGGTTAGTCAATAAATGAGGATGATAGGGGTCATATCAACCCATTAATCTTCCCTAATTTTTATAGGTTTCAAGGTAAAACAAATTGAGTTTTGGATCCATGCACATCATTAGGGTTAGGTATCACAAATTTATATCATATAGAGATAAGTGAAATTTATTATATAGTCATAGTCATGCATGTATGCATAGGTTAATATCAACCAACAAGTTAGTATCGATCGATGATATTGACCTAATTTGATGGAACATACCCTATGAAAAAAGAGAACCATTTATAAAACTAAATGAGCCACATGCCTACTTTATCCTAATTTTCACTTCCATAATATACTCATAATCAGACAACTACCTATAAAAGCCAATTATTCATCCATTTTTTTACTTACTATATATAATATATACCACTTTTCAAATCCTTGAAATTAATTCCAAGATTTTACCTTCAAATGTATGCTTTTATGCCATATGTTAATATTTGAATTATTCTACATGTTTCTATCCTATTTGAATTAGTCCTTATTGCATTAGTCCAAATTAGGATAGAACATATTGGTGAACCCATACACATTGATTGTACCATCCTTCCAATGTTTCATTTATTTTTTCCTAGGGTTTCAAATATTAGTTCTATTTTCCATATACAAAAACAATTATATCTTTTGTCTTCACATTTCAAGTCTAATTTTTAATTTCTATACACAAATAATATTTTTATCTTCAACCTTATCCTTCCATTAGGGTTTCCTCTATTATGTTTATTATTTGTTTTGATGATAAATGGATAAAAATATATATATACTTATCAAATGCTCTAATATTTTTTCTAGTTGTGTTGAGTAAATGCTATAAGATTTTTCCTCAAGTGATATAGAGGATGAAAAATACTCTATAGATTTTTTGGAATTTAAATTTTAATATTTTTAGTAATTTTTGCCTCTATGATGAAAAATGTACCTATTTTTAAATTATTTTTTTGGTTTCATCTATATACTAATTTTTTAGATTCAAAAAAATCCTCGTGATTGTCTCAAAATGGTCAGTTCTTAATTAACTACTATGGATTATTATATTCTTCCTTCCACTTTCCTCAATAGTTTTATATTTATGTTCCCTTTAATTAGGTCCATGATATCACTATACCAAGAGTTAAAGTGACCCATACTATAATACAAAATATAGATCATCTGAATGTTTCCTCCTCATCCACACCCACCTCCAATAAACCCTCTTGATGGATTTTGTATGCATATTCAACTAGAATTACATAAGTCTTGTGCTCATTAATCCCTTCAAGATAAAATAGTCACTATGATAATGTCCATAGAGGAGTTTAAAAATCAAAATCAATATTTCAATTTAAGGATCACTTCAATTGAAAATAAGATCATATATACAAATAATCTAAAACGTGCAAGTTTTAATCATATATATACATCTCTATCCATATATTTTGTGCCTAAAAATAATTCATCCCAAGATTGGAAACTAAAATAGAATACATTTACAATTATTTATTCAATAATTTTACATAAGGCTAATAATAATTCAAGTGAGATTGTAAGGAAAATGCTTTGGAATAAATTAATCACATTACCTCCTATGTATCCTCTAAGGAAATCAAAATACTATGGTGCCTATCATCGAATGCATGGAAATCATATGGATAATTGTTTAAATTTATATTAAAAAAATTATCTTTGATAATGGTGATCATGTACTAGATAAATCTATCAAACCACCACCTAATTCAAGAACAAATTCTACAATCAAGCAACTTACTCACACTATGATTGCATCTCCTAAGGAAAAAATACACAAATAAAAAAAATAAAATTTATAAAAGGAAAAATTAAAAAAAAATAAACGTTAAAAAAATAAAAATTAGATCAATAAAGATTAAAAATGAAAAATTAAAGCAAAACATGTTACAAAAGGAAAAATCAGAACAACAAAGGTTACAAAAGGAACAATTAGAATAAGAAAGGTTACAATGTGAAAATTTAGATAAAAAAAGGTTACAAATGGAAAATTTTGAAAAATAAATGTTACAAAATGAAAAATTAGAACAAGAAAATTTACATAAGTTACAACTATAGAAGTTACTAAAAGATCAATCACTAAAGAGAAGTTACAAAATCAAACTCAGATAATCAAGAAAACATCCTTAATAAAGGGTTTTTCATGAAGTAAAATCAAAATAAATATATAATTAAAAATAATAATGTCACAAATGTGGTTCAAAATGATGCAAATACAAATTTTTCCTCATATCAAGAACATTTCACTATCATTTCTCACATAAATGGCAAACAATGTACCAATGTCAAGATTGTGGACTACCAAGAAAAAAATGGGCATGCCATTTATTGTATCTCTTTGATATTGCCTTCAACATATATAAAAATAATACATCTATAACATGTGTGTCATTAATAAATTTAACCATAATTTTCTATTTAAAAGTGTGTCATATTACATTACAAATTATTCTAGATATAGGCACATACAATGTTGTGTTTGGAGGATCATGGTTAAAGTTAACAAGGGCATTGATTGATAAAAACAAAGTTTGAATTATATTTTATCACAAAAGTAAGGATAAATCTCCTCAATATTTATAACAATAAAATAATATTTAAGATACTCATGATACAAAGAATGATATAATTGATAAACAAATTCTAAAACATGATACATTTTATTATACACATTTCTATGAAAGATACTAAACATAGTGTCAATCATGACAGTGTAAATGTTCCTAAAAATAAAATATCATAGGTGCAAGATCATAATTAATTTATTCATGATGATCCATGTTGTGCGCATTTATTACTTGAAAATGGTTGGAGTGATTCGTAGGATTAGTTCACCACACAATAACCTATTATACATAGAATATATTCTTCTATTTTGGCATCATGCACTAATTTGTGTTTGAATTAACTATTATTTTTTCCCTTGGATTTGTTTTCAATTTACCTTGCCTCTTGATTGTTATCATGATACGAACATCCTTGACACTTATTCCACAATGATTCTAGTGCACATCCTTTATGGCTTTCATTGATATTACATGATTAGATAGATCCATATTTACATATCACAAGAGAACACATAAATTCTTTCCCACTATGGAGCATGATGTTCCTTATCTCCAAATACATTATTTAAATACATTATTATGATTCACATATATAGTGGGTGCATGTTTCTTTCTTTAAATTTATACACTTTAGTCATGTTATCATAATTAGTGCACATTATACCTTGAAACATGTTGAAACTTTTCAAATCCCTCTAGTTATTATATTTTTGGAACCATTAACACTTGGCCTCACTTTTAAAAAAATTCCAAAATTCCAAAAAAAAAAAAAAAAAAAAATCAAATAATCATTAAAATGTATAAACATTCAAAATATTCAAAAAATAAAAAATCGAACCCTGAGCATCACATGATAACTAAATTAATTACATGTGTTATTTATCACATGTTTGGTAGATGGAATATTATTTTAATAAAAACATGAATTTATTGGTATATGAGAGAGATGAAAGACATATGGGTTATACATGGACATACATGTGTTGGACTTTCCTATACCCAATGGCCATGTTGATACTAGGAACATTTTATTCCACATGTTTCACTATCACAAGTTATATCTTTATATGACCTTTCTACCATGTTTAACTACCTATATTTCTTACGCATGCCAATATAGTTAATCATATATTACATAGTGATACATGGGTGTGCAATTATAATACGATGTGACATTGATACACAAGGATGGTAAAGACTAGTTTATTTGTTCTATGCTCCATTGATGATGATACTCTCTTACATGATAGGCTAATTTATAATTGTATATTATGTGTGGCCTTTTGGACTTGTTTGTGACATATTAATGTCCCTTGAGTGTGGCCCTTAGCCTTATTTGATGGGACATATTTGATGTTATTTATTTGTGACATGTTTTATCCCCTTGTGTGTGGCCTTTGACCTTGATTTTTGTGACATATTTATGTCCTTTATATGAAGTTCTCAGCCTTCTATGTGACACTAAAACTTTTAATTATTAATATTTATAACATTGAGTTATATCATGATCTATATCATTTAGTTTTACTACATAATATTATTCATAGATCCTTATACCATCTACTTATTTGATACATCTATCTAGACATGACACTTACATGCACTACATTACATATGTTACATCCATGCATTGATAAAAATATAAATTACTATGATGACATATTATCCACTTGATCACATGATATTACATGATGTTATCTTTATACATGACATGATACAACTCTTATTTTGATATACATGTTACAAGATATATTCCTCATCTCAAAATGGGGAATTATAGTGGGATTTTCATAGAGACATAAGCCTCTATGAGCATAAAATTAGATCATATTACATATTTTAGAGATTAAAAATAGTAAATATACATGAAAATATGGGTATATTGATACATATAATGAGGGCATATGTCAGGCATATGAACTTATTCAGCATATACTTGAGCATAAAATCAAACACATAGATTCAAACACACTTCAATGTGTATACATAGGAATATGCACTTAATTTATAGGAATAATAATTATAGGTTTCCACATACACATATATTTGAGATACATGTTTTGATTTCAAAATACATGGCATAACATTATATATCAATTGGTACAGATTCAGGGTGCATGATACTAGTTCATGCACACATAGACAACAACATAGTTACAATTGAATGGAAAATGGTTATCATTCCACTTCACATTTATCATATATAAGATCATGATTGGGTCATAAACACATTTAATTATATTATGGTCATGCATTTTATTATACAATGAGTGAAACTATACAATAAAAGTTGCATTCATGATGAGGGATGAACATTGTTTGTTCCCTTTCAATAATTCTTTTTGTTTCCATAGAGTTAACTTGAGAAAACTTGATAAAAATTATAAAATTGAATATATAAGCCATTTATAGTGGTTGATTCATTTTATTTGAGTGAACCTAGCCTAATTCTTATTTATTTTACTTGTTATTTATTTAGGCTAGTACACCGCATACTTATCACCACATTCATGGGGGTTAGGACATGTATTATCAACCCAAAAACATGAATTTATATAAAAATTTGGGGCACAATCACCCAATTGTCAGTTTCATTTTGCAAAGAATCATAATTTTCTCCAATTATTCAATAAGGAAGTAACATATCTAATAATTTATAAGGGAAACATGGTTTTCACCAACACACAAGTGTATCTTTAAAATTTTCAAAAATTAAATTTTGGTGTAGGTCATGGATGAGGTTCCCAATTAAAATAATCCAAACCATGAAGTGAGTTATTTTCTCACCCTTGTATCTAACACACACACTCACACACACAATGGTAGAAAACTAAGAAAAACTTAATATCCTATTCAAATCAAAATTGCATATAATATCTCATTAAAAATGAACTATAATCTATGTTTTGATCAAGTTGGTAGAATAAAACCTCTATGTTACAATGGATAATTCCTTACAATCTCACACAATGTTATATTCTCAAGCCTTGTCTCTTTTTCTATATCTTATTCTCTACAAATGTCTTAGCTTGTAAATTTTGGTAAAGTGTATCCTTCATCCCAACCACTTTATATAATGAACCTTAAATCTAATTTTTATAGGTTTCTTAACTGGATAAATATTTCTCCCACCAACTATCTAATTACCAAATTAATTAGTATTTAATGAACCATCCTCCAGATGTATAGGTCAATTTAGATGGTATGGATTCATATGTAATTAAGCCATGAAAAATATAAACTATTTGATTTTATTGCCTTGATTTCTAGTTTCCTTCCTCCTGTGCTAATATATTTAATTTAAAATTTTGGTAGTCATGTAGACTTGTTAGAGATATGTGGCATTCAAGTCAAAATTGTTGACTCCCATTGAAATGTGCCTAGTAATATGTTTTGATCTTATCTAAATAGTTTATGTTGAAAGGTTCCTACATTATGTTAGGGAAGTGATCTTATTCACATCAAATATATGTATGCATACACTAAATTATGTGAATGATTCCTTGATAAAATATCTCATGCATGCTACATCGGTTAACCACTCCTTAATTAGGTGCACTCATGTATGTATAAAATTATTTTCAAAACTTGGTTTTCAAAAATGATGCAATATTTATTTGTTCATGGTATTATCTTGCATTACACACCAAAATTAATAAAAATGTGAGCTTAAGATCACAAGTTGAAGTTTTCCAAATCATATCTATATCAACCATTCTCTATAAGGTCTAACCATAATGCATCTTCTACTACACAATTCTTCCATTTTACCAAATACTTCTTGTATTCTTTTTCACATGTCCTTATTACTACCTCAGAGTCCAAAATTACCTATATATATTCTATTTACTTTTTTAGAAACTACGCCTTCTATTTAAGGATTATCACCTCCTCTCTTTCTTACTTATCCTCTCTTTGTGCCTCATGTAATTCATACAAGTCTGCTACATTGAATATGGGTGATATTTCCATCCCCTATAACAATTCAATTTTATATGAATTAGCAAAATAATTATAAAACACTCTACATGGCCCTATCTTCTTTAGTTTCAACTTATTATAGATACCTTGTGGAAATATTTCCATGCAAAAAATGTGCCAACACAATATTTCCTACTTTGAACTCCTTTCTCTTATATCTCTCATCTATGCATTACTTATAACCCAAGTTACTTTGATTGATCTTCTTCTTCACCTCTTCATGTAACTTTCCCATATATTTTATGTAGTATTATACATCAATGCTTCTCCCATGATTCCATAAATAATCTAGAAAGTCATTTTCCTAGTGCTTGTGTTCACAAAATTATTGTATGTAAATTAGGATTATGCTAATACCATATTCCACTATGTTCACTTATCTATGAATAGACATATTAATATATTTCCAAGGTTTATATTGACAAATTTGGTTTGTCCATTAGTTTATATATTGTATGTGAAATTATAATTCAACTTCATTACCATTTGTTTCCAAAACGTGCTCCAAAAATGGCCTATAAATTTAGTATCCCTATTTATCACTATAATACGTGGTAGTCCATGTAGTCTTACCACCTCCCTAAAGAATAATTTAGTGATGTTTGTCACATCATTGGTTTTATTATAGGAAATTAAATGCACCATCTTGGAAAAAAACCCTAAAAAAATGTAGTTATTTCCTCTTTATATTCTTGGAAATCCAATCATAAAATATATGATTATGTACTCCCATGGTCTCTATAGTATAGTTAAGGATTGGTGCAAGCCCATGTTTTGGATTATCCCTTTTTTCCACTTAGAAAACATGACACCCTTACATGTATCTACACACATATATTCTAATATTTTTCCTATAATAACTCTAATCTAATAATTTCAGTTCCTTATCACCACCATAATGTCTTACTAGTTCTCCACTAAACTTTTCCTTCATTAGTTTTTTTTGCACATCAACCCCTTTTATATAAATAATTGTGCTCCTCTAAAAATCATCCTTATTTAATAAAAAAATTTATCCATATTTCATGATACATACTCATCATATCCATTCATGCTTTCCCAACATCACTAAAATATTCATCTTTTGGATATAACTCCTTATTGAGTCAAATCCCATCACTTTTATTCTCATCTCATTTATCACTAGCACCCTTTAGCTCAGTGCATCTACTACCTTGTTTTATTTTCCACTCTTATGCTTGAGCACAAGTGTATATATCTATAGATATTATACCCACTTCATATGTCTCTAGTTTAGTTTTCCTTGACTATTGATAGATTGTAATATCTATGGTCTATTTAAAACACTAAACATTTTTTAAACAAATAATGCCTCCACTTATTTAGCGCTTGCATGATTGTGTATAATTATTAGTCAGAAACCAAATATTCTTGCTTAATGTCATTCATATTATCACTAATGTAAGCGATAACCCTACCTTATTTACTTAATATTATTCCAATC
Organism: Torreya grandis; assembly: GCA_037957365.1. Lineage (NCBI taxonomy): Eukaryota > Viridiplantae > Streptophyta > Pinopsida > Cupressales > Taxaceae > Torreya > Torreya grandis. The sequence continues at coordinate 4,066,142 of JARHVA010000722.1, read as the reverse complement.
ATTGATTCACCAGCATCAGAGTCTACTTGGAATACCTTACTGAAATATGGTAATGCCAACACTGGCTACTTTATCACCTTATTATTAAACTATTGTAAAATATACTCCAATTAATATATGTAAGAAAATTCCTTGTGATCTCTTCATATTTTCTCTATAATTGATGCACACGCCTCACTCAAGTTTTTAATGAGATTTCTATAAAAGTTTGATAGACCATGAAAACTTCATGATTCAAATTCACTTCTCAATGATGGCCACTCCACTATTATCCACATTTTCTTAGGTTAAATTGTTAATCCTTCATTTGATATTACAAAACCCAAGTACATCAACTCTTCCTTCATAAAGTTACACTTATTTACATTTATTAGTAACTTCTCTTTGTGCAACCTCTACAACACATTACATAGATACATAAAATGTTCTTCTCTTATTCTAATAAATAACAAAATGTCATCCAATTATATAATGGAATATTGTACCAAGAATGGTTTAACACCTCATTCATTAGTATCATGAATTTACTTGGTGTGTTGGATAATCCAAATGGCATAACTAATCACTCATACAATCCTTCCCTTGTTTTTAATGTTGTCTTCCATTCATCTCCTTTGTAGATTCTAATTTTGTGATATCATATATTCATATCAATCCTTCTAAAGTACTTCACACCATTTAAGTAATCAATAATTTCATTCATGCACGGCGATAGAAACCTATACTTGATCATGATTTTATTAATGGATCATGAATTTGTGCACATGCACCATTCTCCCCATTTATTAGGTACTAATACTACAGGTATTTTGCATTAGCTAAAACTTTCCCTTAACATCCCCTTATCCACTAACTCATGAACTCAACTTTTCACTTATTCATTTTCCATTAGCATCATCATATGTGTTCCTTTGTTTAAAAACTACTCCTAGAATTAGATCCATGTGATGATTGGTGCTCCATATTGGTGTTATTTTCTCTGGCAGATCACTTGATATAATTTTAGTGAACTTGTCTAACAACTCCTTTACTTTGTGTAGAAGCATCTCTTTAATTTTGTTGGATTTTAAACCATATTCAATATGAATACATAACATTCCTTGTTTTTTCCACCTCTTTCAATCAATATTTTTCTAACACCATCAACACTTTTTCATAAACACTATTATGCCCTCTTTATTCTTCATTTTTCAATGGATTTAGAGTTTATTTTATCTCAAATTTATCCAATTGATAAGTATTTACATGAACATAATGTACTACCTTATGATAAAATTTCTAAGGCCTCCTTAGAAGTAAATTATATCCATCCATTGGTATCACATAACACCATATCTCATCTTATTATGTGCCTATCTAAAATTTCACTAGGCATTTTTGATTAACCAATACATGTTAACTCTTTTACAACCATGACACTCTATAAGGGTTTGGTTTTTCCACTCTCTTCAAACTTAATTTTTAAACCATTTAATTTGAGACTAGTTACATGTGTTTTCACTATCTATTATCACTTTGTATCATTTACCTCCTAGCTTACATAAAATTTTTGAAATACTTTTCCTTTGCACTAATTAATGGTCTTCTTGTGGTGATTTCAATAATACCTTATTTAACATCAATGATTCTCCATGCTTAGGTTCTTATAAATGCTTGATTTATATAATTGACTCCTCATATCCATGTGTGATATCTATAACAACATATATTCTTCTAATTCATTCACTTTTAACTTATGAGAATTCATATGCATGGTGTCCTAGTTATGTGTACCTAAAACATATTCATAAGAATCTTATTTCCCTTTCTAAACCAAATATACCTCACCCATGAATTTGGTAGTGTCTACCTTATTCACATGCATTATCTTACTTTAAATTAAACCTCACACTTTTATGTTGGATGTGTGTGTCAATTTGTGTTATAATTTTCATGCCTTATCTTTGCAGGTTCCTCACTGTACTTCTTCCTCCTCACTATATCTTCCCTTGCCTTTTGCATTGCTTTGTTTTTTGTGTGACAACTTCTCCTCCACCTTGAGATATAATTGGTAAACTTATTTTCATTTTTGAATTGAATATATACTTATTTATTCTTGGATTTCAAAGTACAATCCAATTAGATATCACCTAATATTCTCCTTATCCACCTCATTATGTCTTGATCTAATGGTCAAATTCTATAACTCGTTAGTTTATTATTTGGTTGAAATATCCTTTTTCCTAAGATTTTAAATCCTTTTGAGTACCTCCATCTCTATGAAATAATTTTCCTTTCAATTTAACAACTATCTTATCTCATCTTATTATCTTATATTTCCCTTTTATACATCATTCATTCTTAACTTCTTTCTACCATAACACTAGATGTCCTTTTAAATTCATTTGCATTGTCTTGCTATGCTATGGGTCACCAACATCTTCATAATTGAATTACTCATCCATATCATTATTCTAATCAACAAGCTCCTATGGATTCAAACTTACATAAAAAATAGGGTAATTTCATATTTTTACCCTTTCCAGTACATAAGATAGCTCTCAAGATCCTCTCTTCAATAACATAAATTTCCTCCCTAGTGCCTCATTCCTCTTCAGTTTTATCTACAACCTTGGCATGTTATCCTTATCCCTGATCATAACTTTAATCATCTCTTGGGATTAATCCTCACTACCGATCCTCTTTGATAAAATATAGGTATGTTTTCATAACATGTAATACATCTAAGAATTCATCCAGTCTTCCAGATATGCTTGTAGTTACTGTACCTCTATTAGTAGCTCTCCTTGGAAACATATTATCTTCTAAATTTGTGTTTTTATATTGAAATCCATCTACCCAAAATCCTATGTAGGTGACCATTCTTCTCACTTAGTAGGGTTTAAAACTTTATCTAATACCATACTAGTGCAGGTCATAGGTCAATTCTTATTTAAGAGATTCCAAACCATAAAATGAGTTATTATCTCACTTTTGTAGCTAACACACACAATCATGCACACAATAGTAAAAAACTTAGAAAGAATTAATATATTATTCAAATAAAAATTATGTATAATATCTCATTTAGCATGAGATGCAGGGTATGCTATGATTGGGTTGTTATAGAAAACCTTAACATTATAATGGCTAAGTCCTCAAAATATCACACAAGGTAATATTATCTAGTTTTTTATCTCTCTCACTCTCTATCCAACTACCTTAGACTAAAAATTTTAGCATCATTTTTCTCCATCATAACCACCTTATAGAATTTATCTCAACTACCTTTTTATAAGCTATTAAATTAGTCAAAGATTATTCCTACCAACTAGATAACTAATAGATTAATCATAAATAATGAATCATCTACCTATTTGTATAGGTCAAGTAATATGGTGTGGATTCACATGTAATTAAGATACCAAAAATCCTAACTAACTAAGTTTCTTTCCTTGATTTTTGGTTTCTCACCTCCTGTGCTGATGTATTTAATTTCAAAGTATGGTGGTCATGTAGAATTGTTAGAGTGACTTGACATCCATGTCAAACCTATTAACTTCTTTTTTTAATACATATAGTAATGTTCTATGAGATTTTCTATGTGGTTTAGGATGAAAGGTTCATGTGCCATGCTAGGGAAGTGGTATCCAAAGCATTGGAGATATGTGTAAGGACACTGGGTTAGACACATGAATCCATGATCAAATATATCATGCACATTGTGTTGGTTATCCACTCCTTACATAGGTGTGCTTTATAAAATTATTTACAAAACTTGGTTTTCGAAAATGATGCAAGATTGCTTCGTGCCTAGGATGATCCAACATCAAATTTCAAATTAAAATTATAAATCTATAGATATTGACCACACATTATTTCAAGTTTTGTTATTGAGTAACATAAAAAATTAGAGCTTCATGCCAGATACAAAGTGTAATATAAAAAATCTTGTACATTTTATCATTTTACTCTAGTAATTCCATTACAATATTAAAATGGGTGAATTTGTAGATACTAAAATTTAGTCTTTACTACTTGATATTGACAAGATTGACATACATTTATCATGCATGACTTAAGCATATAAATAAGGTCCTAATACACCATTCTCTCAAAAATGCATGCTAATTTACGGTTCAACTCTATTTCTCTATTGTTACATGTCTACAATAACCTCACTATCTATTTTAAACCTACTTAATATATTGCACAAACATTTCAAGACTCTCAGTCCAATTTTCCTATAAATAGTTTAGTTTCTTCAACTTCAATTAGTATTTGCATTCAATACTAACCTAAACTAGTTGGAAATGACCCTCTCCTAACAATGAATATTTTTCAAAATCAAATCTCACCTTAGGGTTCACCCATTTTCCAAGAATGTTAGTGTCATGACAAATTACCCAATTGGACTCATATATAAACAAATCAAGGTCTTGTTAGGAATGGGATTTAAACTTATCTAGAACACATCTATACACTATCTTACAATGATAAAATATTCCATATTCTTCCAAAATTTCAAACTTATCACTAGGATCAATCACAATCTAATTCTAAATTAAATTAAATCCAATTTAAATCAAGTATTTCCAAGTATCAAACCCAAATTATTAGCTACAAACATATAGCAAAGGAGAAAAATTTTAGAACACTAGGTTGGAGAATTACTTGTGGTTTGATTTCCCTCCTCAAAGTGTCAGATACATAGGAAACCATCAATCATAAAATTGGTGTGATTTTGGTCAGATTAACCAATTAATTTTTCAAATTTTTATAAGTTTTTAGTCCTCACAAACTCACATATGATTTTAAAGTAAAGGAGACTAATTTTTTAAGCTAGGCACATCTTCAGGGTTAAAGATAAAAAATATAAAGCATATAGATATAGTTGAAGGTTATTGTATATTCATATTCCTACATTCTACACAAATGAATACCAACCTTTAGGCCAATATCAATTAGTGATGCTAACCCAATCCAACAAAATTGACCCTGTGTAAATAGAGAATCAGTTTAAGATTGAATGAACCACATTCCTACTTTATCATAATTTTCACTTCCAAAATAAAATCACATTCAGATAGTCATCTATAAAATCTAAGCACTCATATTTTTGTTTTACTTATTATAGTTAGCATATGCCACTTGTCAAATCATTGTAATGATTTCTAAGATTTTATATTTAGATGTATGTTTTTATGCCATATATTAATATTTTAATTATTTTATTTGTTTCTATCCTATTAATATTACTCTTGATTTAATTAATCCAAATTAATTGATATATATATATAATTCTTCCGATTGGTTTTATGCCCTATCAAAAGGTTATATACTTCATTTCAATAATTTTTATGATATATATATATATATATATATATATATATATATTATATATATATATATATGTATGTATGTATATATATATATGTATATATATATATATATATGTATATATGTATATATATATATATATATATATCATAAAAATTATTGAAATGAAGTATATAACCTTTTGATAGGGCATAAAACCAATTGAAAGAATAATCTTTAAGCCTTATATGAAAGATCTTGGCCATTACTAAATCATTATGTATAAAACCAAATAATTAATTGAATAAATATTAAATGTGTATATTTGAAATCTAAGCACTATAAATCTATTATGAAAAGGATGGGTGAAGATCTCATGAGCCAATGGATTATGTCATATATCTTTAGAAGTGACCATATAGCTAGGTCATTGAGATTCTTGGGAAAGTTGTTTTTTTATTAAATATCTTAAAGACCTTATTGAATAAACACATACTCATATTTATGATTCAAATCATGATAAACATTGGTAGCAATGGAGGATTTATTATTATAACTAAGATAAATACTAAATTATAAAACATTAAGAGTAGGCCAGGATAGTCCAATAATAGTAAGAAGTATAAAACAAATCTTAGGTTATGTAAGAATAGTCTTAGTTACATGATTAAGAGATATATGTGAATTTGAAAAAGTAATAGTAGGATCATTAGGAACACTAGCCTCACCACTTGATGTAGAAGGAGGTCCTCCAATAGGTGGATTATAAACAATGAAAGGATCATTCAAATATTCTCATATATAGATGCCTTAGCCACAATTTTTTTTACTTCTTTAAATGCAAGAAAAAATCCATCTAAGAATTTAATATTTTTATACATTTAGGTTCTAAATTAAGTACTTATTTCAATTTTTTTTGATCTATATCATCAAAATTATGTATATCATGAAAAATATTTTATTCGTAGTCATGTTCTTTTTATGTAGTTTCATCGTTCATAATTTTAATATTTGTATTATATACCACATAAGCAACAATAACTTCACTATTTTTTTAAATTTTTTAATCAAATAAAAATAAACATAAAGATAAGAAATTTGAACCAAATTAATAGTATCACCATTCAATCTAGAATGTTACCTAGTAGCAATCCTAGATCTGAACTTCATTGGAATAAGATGTAAATGTCATAAACATGAATAAAGATAGGGATAATGATAGAGAAATAAGGAACACAATTTTTGTGAAAAAATAGATTTTAAAGATGGAAATTAAGGTCATATAATAAAATGGAAAGTAATAACCTAACCATAGAGGGTTGATAGGTTTTAAAGTGGGGAAATTCAGCAAAATCTAAGAATTAGATTTGAGAGGTGAATGGATATAATAAAATAGGAATAGGGTAAAATAATAATAATAATAACCAAGATATGAAAGGTGAAATCAGACCTTTAAAGGAAAAAAATGAAACCCAAAAGATGGATGATCACTAAGATTAGGTTCATCAAAAACCTAATAATGGAAAAGTACACTATGCACACTTATGTAAAACTAAGGCACAATAAAGATCTAAGATAATATAATAAATAAAAACAATCATGTATGGTATAGTGCCTAAAATAGAGACTAAAATTACCATTAAGAATTAAATAATAAATAGTAATGAAAAGAGAGATATAATTGATTAAAATGGACATACCTATAATGTAACTAATTCTAAGATTAGAAATAGGATTATGAGACTGAATGAAGTGAAACCTTGGAATTTAACTATTATTTAGAATTTTATAGAATATACAGACCATTGACTATGAACTCAAAGAGAATCTATTATAAATTATAACCTTTTGACACTAATTATGACCAAAATATAGGATTTTAATCTTTGTTGATTTTCTATATTTGAAACTTATTAAGATGTTTTGGTATAGGAAAATGAATATAACCTTGGATTTTATTGATCCATTTGATGTGCAGAATTATTTAATTTTTTTCTAAAATTTATATCACCAATTCTCCACAATTTAAAAAGAATAAACATGTGAAAGGGGTAGTGGCTTGGGAACCCTCAAAATAGGTTACAACTGCATATCTTGCATGATCATAATTAGGAATAAATTTAGTTCTAGTGTTTGTGATTATTTCTAATAAAAAATGAGAGAAAATAATACATTTCCTCTCCATAGATAATCAAATACAAATATATGCTTCATTATGAATATTTTTTGGTGTAATATGTGATGAAATAAGGCTTGAAATGAGGATGATGCAATGTAGTCTGAATGAGTAGGCTCCTTAATTAATATATAATTGATATACTCATTATTTATCTCAATAAGAAAAATTTTGGGTGGAATTGATTTATAGGATATGTGAAATGGATTATGGTACATTTACTTATATATGTCTATGTATGACACATACTAAGAAAATTCTAACCATGAGAAATAATGATAAGTGATATCAAGACATGGGGAGTAAACTCAAGGCAAAAAAATAACAAAAGGAGGAGGTTCAAAATTCGTAAACTAGGAATTATGACTTAGTCATAATTGGTGAATCTTTTAAATGACCCAACAATAAAAAAGACTCAAAATAAATATCAGGTTGAATAGAAAATGATTGGTTGTGATCCTAATGTTTAAAAATAAAATATCTAAAAGGTTTATGAGGAGATTTGGATGATATAAATTTGTAAACAATCCAATTTGGATAGAAAGTGTTCCAAAATATCCAAATGTACTCAAGTATACCAAGTGTAATAAAACATGACAAAGAGACAATATAAAAAGATCTTGTACCAAATTAGGTATCTGTATGTTTATAGAACTAATAAATTTTGTAGAATAGTCATCTTTGTTAAAACATCGCTAGGTAGATGATTTATATTTATAATATATATTATGATATAAACTAAAAATTGAAATGAACTATAAAAATATAAATAATAAAATATAAAATAAAAATAAAAATGGAGTAATAAACAAGTGGCTTGCATGAGACACTTGGGTATGTAAAAATTAAGAAGAATTTTTTTTTTTAAGGAAAGAGATATATAATAGTATCTAATTTTGGATACTCTTCCTATAGCCAAATTTATCTAGAGGATTTGATGGGGAGGTGCTACCAAAACAAGGATTGAAGGCAAATAAGAAGTGATGGTATTTAACTTGTTTCTAAGTTTTGTTGAACCAAAAAAAAATATTATTTTAATTTTTATGCCTTGCATGTGTCAGGATGTTCATCCCATTTTGGTAAATAAAATATTAAAAAATAGAAGGAAATTTTGAAAGAGATTTCTAGGATATTGTAGGTTTGTTTTCATGAATGTTTATGGAAAAATTATGAAAAAAAATTGTGAGGAATCCAAAAATATAAATGTCTGTATTTGAAAAATAAACCTTAATTTTTTTAGTTTACTATGAAAAACTTGAATTCCCATGTTTATAAAAATAAACTTTATTTTTATATGTTTTTATAATGCATTTTTAGATGCTCTCGTTGGAAAAAAAAACTGATTTTTTTGGAATTTTACAATGTAAATTTGGATGCCCATATTTAAAAAGTAATTATATTATTATATGAAATTTTAACATGCATATAAAAATGGCCCTATTTTATTTTTTAATACTATTATTATGTGTATATGGATGCCCCATTTGTTGTCCTAAATTTGGAAAATTCAAAGTAGGGTGGTTGGGCATTTTAATTTCAAAATATTCTAGGAATTTATGTAATTAAATTTATAGGTATTTTATTTATATTTTGGATTCCATTTTAATTTATAAATATAGAAAAATTATTATGGGAAAATATAGTTATGTTTGTCTAAATTCTCAAAATTTTACTTAAGAAATTGGAAAGAAAGAAAAGTAATGGTTTTGCTAGGGAAATATGGACGACTCATTTATGCATTTATTTTTGTTATTTTTGGATGCCCATTTTTTAAAATATATTCTAATCTATTTTATAATTTATGTCACAAACTTCATGCCCTAATTATGAAATTAATTATGATGTATTATGAGTTTTAATTATACTTCGTATATTCCCTGTTGTGTAATTAATTTATTTAGTTTATGAGGTTTATTTCTAGATCCACAATTTATTTTTTTGGTGATTTATGGTATTTGAAAACATAAATAAATTATGTTGAAAATTTTAAAATGAAAAATAATATTGGACATGAAAACCATTTAGAGTAACAAATCATTTTTTAGTTATTTTTATGATCATTAATTATATGATTTAACTTTTAAGGGAGTTATGGAATGTAAACTTATAGGTTTTCAAAGTGTTAGAATAATAAATTAGGGAATAAATATAGAAATATCAGAAACCATTGATTTGTAAATACTATAACTAGGCTAAAAATAGTAAACAATCAGGATAAATAATACTTAGCTTATTAAATTATTGAAATGGTCAAGTGGTAGTCTAAAAATTGCTGCATAGGCTAGTCTAATAGTCACAAACATTATCCAATAATAAAAATTGAGTTGGGATAATAGTATGGTCCTTTTGGATAGTAGCATGGTCCTAGACAATAGTGTGGTGTGTTATTTTCATATGTAGTGCTATTGTCATAATTTATAACTTATATGAACTATTTCCAGGTTTTATAGAACAAGCCCTATTCCAGTGATGATCCAAATTTTAATTCTTTGAAATCAATAATATATATATATATATATATATATATATCTATTTTCCTCTAAAAACTATAGGTTTTTATACTTTTAAGGTTTTGAATGAACATCTGATAAATAGGGTTAGTGTGTCTGATGTGCTAGACATGTGATCCACACCCCTATGTGGGCACACTGCCTACATACCAATACTCTAAGCAAGGATCAAGCTTGATGTAGTTCTCTTACTTATGTGATATGTGTGAATGTTTATGAATGCTAGAATTTCTAAGTGTGAATGTGTGAGAGGATGCCTTGGAGGTCACTTGAGATCTGATTATCTATGTTAGGGCTGGATTGTTGAATGTGTGGTCGGTCTGAGTCAATATAAAATTAAAAGAATTGAGGGATTTTCCTCAATGTGAAGTGGTACTTTTATGTACTTTTCTATGATAATTCCACCTAGGGTGTAAGAGTGTGAAAGTAGTGTTTATATAGTGTTCTAATAAAAATGAATTGGGAGTGTGATTTAAGAATAGGTCTAGATCGACCCTGATCCTCCTAGGGAGATGCAAAATTACTTTTTAGAAGGTGTAAGGACGTAAATGGAGAAGGGATTTTTTGTGCCCCAACATGACCCATTTAAAAAAATTAAACAAGGACCCACTTTATTAAGTAGACTTTAATTTTTAGGATCATTGGCATGGCCTAAATCTATTTCTTAAAGATTGGACTTGTATGTCAACACTTATGTGATATGTGTGAATGTCTATGAATGCTATAATTCTTGAGTGTGAGTGCATGAGAAGAAGCCTTGGAGGTCATTTGAGATTTGAATACCTACGTTAGGATAGATTAATGAATGTATGCATTGAGTCAATATAAAATTATAAGAATTGGGATATTTTCCTCAATTTGAAATGGTACATTTGTGTGTTTTTATGTGATAATGTTCACCTAGGGTGTAAGAGTGTGAAAATAGTGTTTATATAGTGTTATGATAAAAATGACTTGAGAGGTTAACTTAAGAATATGTCTAGGCTGACCCTAATCCTCTTAGGGAGATGTAAAATTAACCTTTGGAGGGTGTAGGGACCTAAATCACTAAGGGATTGTGCCATTTTGATTGGGAAAATTATGAAAAAAAATTGTGAGGAATCAAAAAATATAAATGTCTACATTTGAAAAATAACCCTATTTTTTTTAGTTTACTATGAAAAACCTAGATTCCCACATTTAGAAAATAAAACTTGATTTTTATGTGTTTTTATAATGCATTCTCAAAAATGATTTGTTACTTTAAATGGTTTTCATGTCCAATATTATTTTTCATTTTAAAATTTTCAACATAATTTATTTATGTTTTCACATACCATAAATTACCAAAAAAATAAATTTTGGATCTAGAAATAAACCTCATACACTAAATAAATGAATTGCACAACAGGGAATTTATGAATTAGAATTAAAACTCATAACATCCCCTCCTTCATAGAAAAATCTTTGTCCTCAAAGCTTTAGATGTGGGAATTGGTGTTGAATCTAAAATAGTGGTTCCCATGTTGCATCTTCTAGTTGTATTTCTTGCCACTAAATTAAAACCTCAATGATGGAGTGGGAGTGAATTTGGAATGTATCTTTTTCTAGGATTGCCTTTGGCTCAAGAAGAATGGATCATTCATTATCAATTTATAGTAAAATATTCTACACTCTAATGTTTGTGCCAAGAACTTTTTTTAGACAAGAGACATGAAATATTGGGTGAATTTAAGAAGAAGGTGAGAGCACCAACTTATAAGTAACTGACCCAATATTCTAAAGAACCTTATAGGGCCGATAGAAATTAGGAGCTAGCTTATTATACCCTTTTATTTTTAGGGAGGATTGAATGTATGGATGTAAGCAAAGAAAAACCATATCACTTACTTGAAAAGTGTGCTTAGAACGGTACTAATCTACCTATTTTTTCATTTGATTTTGTGACATATGAAGATTACCTCATAGAGTACTGAGGATCTAATCTTGAGTTCAAAGAATCATGTTGATTTCTTGAATTAATGAACTATTGGGGGAGTATGGAAGGAGCATTGGTGGTGCTTGACCATAGACTACTTCATATGGAGTCATTTTTTTTGAAGTGTGTTATGAGGTATTATACCACCATTTGGTGAGAGGGAGCCATTTTTCTTATTGATGTTATTGTTCTAAGGTGAATCAATGAAGGAAAGTTTCCAAGCATTTATTGATAATTTTAGTTTGGCCATCTATTTGTGGACGATACCTGAAACTCATCTTCAATTAGGTGACAGTGCATCGAAATAGTTCTATCCAAAAATGGATAGTTAAGGTTTCATCATGATTTGAGACAATGGATGAAGGAATGCCATGAAGATGAAAAATCTAGTCTAGGAAAATTTGTGTGACTATAGAGGTAGTATAGGGATGGCTAAGGGCACAAAAATGACTATATTTGGAGATGCGATCAACCATAACCAAGATCACCATTTTCTCTCTATATTTTGGGATCCCCTTAATAAAATACATAGAAATATCTATCTAAATCTTGGTAAGGATGGGAAAGGGTTCGAGCAACCCAAGGATGAGTGTTGTTTCACCCTTGTTACATTGGTAGATATCACATTCAACCACCATCTATTGACTTACCTTTTTCATTCCCTTCCAAAATAAGTTACATCATGCCCACTCATAAGTTTTGAGAAACCTTGAGTGCCTTGCATATGGGGAAGTATGGAGTTCATAGAATACATCCTGCTAGATATATGTGCTCTGGGAAAGCACTAGACAACCCTTATATCATAGAAAAGCACCATCCCATGAATAATCTAGTAAAACTGAGGGGTCAGTGGCCAACTAATGAATTATTAGAGATAATGAGGTTTCATTAACATACCCTTGTTGTACAGTATCTAACCAATTTGGAATGGGTATGAAAATAGCTAAAAGGGAAGCTTGGTCTGCACATGTGTGAGACAAATCATCAACCACAATATTGTCATTACCCTTATTGTAAGTGATCTCATAGTCATAACCCATGATTTTACTGACCCATTTCTATTGTGATGGGGTATAGACCCATTTTTTTAGGAAATATTTCAGACTCTAGTGATCAACTTTGATGCAAAAATGATTTTTTAGTAGGTATGGCCTCCACTTCTATACTGCATGCAAAATGGCCATCATTTCCTTCTCATAAGTAGAGAGCACTAAATTCTTAATAGAAAGGGTTTTGCTAGTGAATGCAATGTGGCATCATTATTGGAGGAGAATAGCACCAAGTCCATTGACACAATCATCACTCTCGATAGTGAAGATCTTGGCAAAATCTTGAATAGTTATAATAGGTGTAGTACACATAGCTTGTTTCAATTTTTCAAATGCACACTTAAAAACTTGTGTCCAAGTAAAAGCATCCTTTTTCAACATAGCTATCATTGGATCTAAAATATTCCCATAATATTTGACAAACTTGTGATAGTATTTAGTTAGCCCCAAAAAACCATGGAAACTCTTGAGTGTCTAAGGATACAACCAATTTATCATGGTAGCTATTTTTTTAAGATCCACTCAAACCCCTTGGGCTAACATAATATACCTAAGATACTCCACTTCATCTTGGCCAAAAGTAAATTTAGAATATTTTTCACAAAGATGATGATCGGAGAGAAGTTGTAGTGTGAGCTCTAGATGTTGGAGATGCTCAGACCTTGTTTTACTATAGATGAGGATATCATCAAAGAAGACCATAATGAATTTCTATATGTAGGGCCAGAATATTTTATTCACTAGATCCTATAATGTTGAAGGAAAATTAGTGAGGCAAAATGGCATCACCAAAAACTCATAATGGCCATCATGCATACAAAAAGTTGTTCTAGGGATATCATCCTCATGAAGCCAGATCTAGTGATATCCAGAGTGAAGATCCAACTTAGAGAAAAAATGAGCACCATGAAGCTCATCAAGAAACTCATCAATAACAAGGATCAAGAACTTATCCTTGATTTTGAGGTAATTAAGTGCACAAAAATTAATATAGAGGTACCATGACCCATAATTTTTTTGAATAAGGAGAACTGGGGAAGAATATGGGCTAGTACTTGGGCAAATAACACCTTGCTTCAATAAGTCTCAAATGAGTATCTTAATCTTAGTATTTTAATAAAATGGATAATGATAAGTTCTAATGTTAGGAGGAACACTTCTAGGAAGGATATGAATATGGTGGTTCTCTGGTTGTGAAGATGGAAATCCCACTAGTTTGGTAAAGACATGTGCATACCTCTATAGAATGGTTTGTAGATTAGGAGTAGTGGATGCTATTGATGGTTGTATTTGAATAGAATGGAGCTAAGAAATGATGCCATATGAATTCTTCTTAAAAAGCTTTTCTATGCAATGTAAATTGATGATGTTGAGAGATCCAAGTTATAATCCTTTTAATGTGTGTGTTTTCCCATTGTCTAAAAATTGCATCTAAAGTTTAGCAAAATCTCATAAGATGGTTCTAAGTGTGCATAACCACTAGTCTCCTAAAATAACATCACATCCACCTAAGGGAAAGGCAAACATGGTGGAGCTTAAGTTATAATCTCCAATAAAGATACACAAATTTTGACACTTCCCTTTGTAAGGTAATGTGCCCCCATTGGCAATCATGACTTCAAAGTTGGAGCAAGGATGGATTAAAAAATTAGCTTATTTGGCAATCTAAGGATCAATGAAGTTATGAGTTCTACCTAAATTAATGAGTATTTTTAGAGGGAGCTTCTTGAATTAACCACTAACCCACATGGTTTCTAGGGTAGTGACTCCTACTAAGGCATGGAGAGAGATCTTTGGTTGGTCTTCTTGAGAAGTAGGTTCCACAATTGACTGAGCTTCCTTTGGATCATCTACTATATCTTGAAAATATTCCCAATATTTAGTTATGGTGGAGAGTCCACATCCAATAGGTAGATCTTTTTCTTGACACATCGATGTCCTTGAGTGAATTTATCATCACAGTTATAACATAGTCCTTTTTCTCTATAGGATTGCATCTCTACTTCAATCAAACACTTGATAGGAGTGGTTCAAGGAGTTGACATTATTTGAGATCATTATGGAGACATATTTTTTGAAGGGAGAAAAATTGGATTTGAATCACTATTGAGCTATGATCTTGTCCTCTACCAACTTAGCCAACCTAAGGCTTCTATCATCAGGTTAGGCTGGAACATTTTGACAAAAAATTGAATTACATCCTTCATTCCACTAACAAAGCAACTCTTAAAGAATTCATTAGATAATCCCTCTATATGATTATCCAATTTTTCAAATTATGTTTGATATTCTCTGATAGTTCCTATTAGGAAAAGTTTAATGAGTGCTTTAGTGAAGTCATCAAAAGTAGTAGGTCCAAACCATTTCAAAATGAGGATGTAAAAATCAATCCACATGGGTTCATCATGAGCCTTGGTATACCAATGATACCATTGAAGGGCTTCAAGTTCCAAGTGAAAGGATGCAAGTGGGACCTTGTTGGCATCAAAAGTATTATGCAGACTAAAATATTGTTCTACCTAATAGATACATCCAATTGGATCTACACCATTGAATCATAAAAAATTAAGATTTGACCCATGATAATTATTAGAAGAAGAAAACACAGTGTTTGAAGAAGACTCTAGATGTCATCTATTGTTCATGGTGGTATGTTAAAAATTGAGGTCAATAATTTTTTCATCAAGATCTTTGATGTGGGTTTTGAGGGTAGAAATTTCATCCTCCATTGTTTTTTTTCCTATTTGGGTTACTACCATGACCTGAATAATAATTTTTTTTTGTAATAGATAAGAAAACTAGATTTAAGACATGTTTAGTAAATATAGTTTTCAATTTGGGAAAAAATAAAATAGGTAAAGGGGATTTTAATAATAAAAAAATTAATAGTAGGAGTATGATTGATGAAGGTGAGGGAAATTTTAGGAGTGAAAATGGAAAAACTAGAAAATTGGTCAAAGAGGGACAAAGGATTAGAACAAGATGATGAACACATTGGAAATTTTTTGAAGAAAATAGACAAAAATAGAAGTTATGGAAAAACCCCAAAAAAGGGAAATTTGAGATTTATGGGAATTAGGAGAAGAATTAGGATATGGGACCTTAGGGAAGAAAATGTATGAAATGGAATTTTTGGTGTTCAGATAAAGTTTGAGGATCAACAGGGCTACAGATGGAGAGATATTGTAATTTTTTTTTCTCATTTGTGTTTTTTATCTAGTGATAAGTCCTTTGATATTATAATGATACTCTATTAATGGTTTATAAATTCTAGTTTCTATCAAATATTTGCCTACAAGTCTTCTAACATTTTGTAGATACTCTATTGATTGATTATTTTGAGTTTGTTCAAAATATTTTGAAACTGATAGAAATGGTCCCCATGTTTTAATAGTTGCCTAAGGGTTTTAAAAATATCACTTTGGCCACCAATTCCATATAAGTGAGTACTTCTCTCTAGATATTTTTTGGACATGAATTTATCTCTACGTGATAACTCTTGGTTTTCCTCATGGATGAGAACTACTCAATCAAGAAGGGTTCATTGCCCATTTTACTGGTAGGTACTCTTCATGGTCCATCTACTTTGGAGTTCCTGTGGTACTCCTCATAATGAGTTTTAAGGATTTCACCCAATCACTTCCCATAGTTATGTGGTCATGTTTTTACCCTAATCTAAAATAAATTATTATGTTATAAGAAAATATTTAAATAAATTACACATCAGAATAGAGTTATTTCTAAAAAATTATTATGTATAAGTATAGAGTGAATAATTTCTGAAGGAAAAAAATTGGCCCTAGAAATTACTTTGATACTAGATGAGAGAATCATCCTACAATAATTAATAAAAATGCATAAAATAACAAGAATTAGTAGCATGAATTAAATCTGATAGAAAACATAAAAATATTTAATTGATCATAAACCACTTTGAGGGGGAAACCTCCTTTTATCAAGCTCAATACAATAATTTTATGGATATCGTCATTGGCCTCAACACTTATATATGAATTCTAATCTAAGTAACTACTACTTCTCATGAATGTGGGATAAAATAAATTGCTCATGAGATGACTTAAAAATCATATGCATCCATAGTAACTACTAAACTAACAAAGTAAAGAGAAGATATATCATGGGTTCATAACACCTCACTAGATACACAAACCAATACTAAAACCTAGTGACATCCTATATGTGCATGTAGATGGTGATCAAATAGGGAATAGATTGGACTAAGATGATGGATTTCTCAATCCTCATGTGTGTGTGTGTGTCTTAATAAATCAATTAGGTTATGACTCCATCATTGCCTATCTATGTATATTAGATGCATCTAAAACTAAAATTGCATAATGTAACTTAAGATGTGTGACGTAACTAAAACTATGTAGGATGGATATGGGGCCACTTAAAAAGTCTTAAATATAAATGGATTAGGGTCCATTGAGCCACTCAAGAATTTATCTCAAGGACTAATCAATAATTTATTTTAGGGACTACTTAAGAATTCCAATTGTTACAGATAAAATAAGGCATCAATCTAGTGTAAACCTAGTACAAATGGTATCTAGAGTAACAACACAAAGAATTACATAAATATACCATTCCATCTAATATTATTGGTGTTAAATTGAACATACGGTAATAATGTACCATGTACATTCCCCCTAACTTTGATATATGTATATATGTATTCTGAATTGAGTCATAATAATCTATGTCTAATTTTTTGAAACTGAAATGGAAGTGATCATGTCACACATGATGCCCCCAATATGAGAAAACCTACATAATTATACATATAATTGAGCATAAATTGAGCATATTAAATAATCTATGAACTATGAAAATATGAACTATAAATATTGTACCTTTTTGATAATTCCATATTTTTTAATTTTTTGGGATACTAGATAGTAGTGCAATCCCTTGGTCAATATCACACTTTTTTAATGTCATATGTGGCATATTATTAACTATCTATGTTATTTACATGAAAAACTAATACTAAATTGTATGTGATTATTTTTTACTATGCTTTCTTTAATCTAGGATCTATATTCTATCTATGTTGAAAACTATGTTCTGAGTGCATCAAGATGGATGGATCTCTATGACAAACCCCTATGAATGCCCCCTATTTTAATTGGAGTTGCTTAACCTTTGTAATAAATGTCCTCAAATTAAAATCTATGCATAATATGTGTTAGGTTGAAAATATATAATATTTGCATGATACACCAATATAATGCATATACATAACATCATAATGTAAAACAATCTAAGCATAAGTTGGTAATGTATGATGTATGTTAGATCTATCATTAACAAGGTTTTCGAGATAGATAAAATAATGTAAGCATGTATATGAATAACAAATCTAGATATAATATTAGTAACTACCTAAGGGAATGGGGTATGATGTCCATCAAGGCACCCAAGGAGGAAGGGAAGATGTATGAGGTCCCTCATCACATCACAAACTATGTGTGAGATTAAAAAGAAAGATACAAGTGTCATGTCCATTATGCATACATTAAATCATATATATAAACATATGAGACATGAAAATTAGGCCAAGGGGCCATAGTACAAGGGACATGGGTACATATCACTAAGTTTGAGAAAGTAATGCATATAAGGACATGTTGAAATGTCCACATACATAAATATAAATCAAGGTTGGCTTAGATCCACATGGAATGACATGTTCAAATTTCCACATACACAATCAATAAGACACACATAAGGACATGGGCATAAGTCTAAGTCATACATATAATGAAAAAAAGTGGCTTAGAGCCATATAATAGTGGCATATTAAAATTCCCTCAAGTAGGTGTAGAAGCAAAGAAACACAATAAAATATAAATTAGTAAATCCATAAACTGAAATTATGTATAATCATGTGGTAAAAATCCATATAAGAGCAAAGATGTACATAAGTTGAGTTTATAGTAGTGTTATTTGGCAAAAATGTGTAGTATAAGATGATCAATATCAAGATATAATTAATGTTAAATCTATGATATGGAGTATAGAAAGATATAAAACCTAGTAAAGTGGAAGATACATAGTATTATTCCCCTAATGGGTGAATGTATCCATGTCGAATCTATGTATGTGCCCCTAATGGGTAGATAATAGTAAATCTAGATCTATGTAGAGGACATGAATCTAGTATTAATTATGCAAACACTCAAAAAGAACAAGTGAAGCATGTATGTATGATAAAAATGACTATACTACCATAGATATCATATTAAGTACTTAGAAAATATAAGGAATGTAAACATATAAATGTGTACAATCTAAAATTTGTAATTTTTGAGAAAATATTTGATTTTTATTGTATTTTTGAACATATTATATTGTTTTTGTATTTTTTGAGTATAAGTTATGTACAAGCAATATGAAAATGAAACTATGTATAAAGAGAAAGATAAATAAACTATGTAAAATTAAATTATAATCATTAAACTATATACAAGAGCAGAGATATTATTAACCAATGAGTCTCATGAGATACCCACCCTCAATGGATCCTATGTCAAAGATAAGAATGGTGAACTCTTGTGAAGTGTGATGGATGTGTTGTGATTTAATTTAGTTGCAGTGTGAATCTAAATATTTTTCAATATCTTGGAAATCATAATAACCTTTATTTTTCCACTCATCTTTATCATCTTGATTTTGAACCAATGGAATGTTATTATTGAATTATATTGTATTTAGATGAGAATAGGGAATTACCTCATACTATGGAATTGACTTTTCTAAATTATGCTTTGTAATATTTTATGTGTCTATCCCCTTTGAAACTATGCATATTGTAGGCATATGGTGATTTGGAGTCTCTTTTGTTAGAAAGCATATTTTGAGATGTTTGTTGTCTTAGCATGATTCAGAATGTGCAACTTAAGTTCTTGTTCTTTTTGTAAAATTACTTGTGTATCTAAATATTTTGACTTGTTAAATTATGTCTATGAATTATTTGCCTTATTATGTTCCATAAATCCCAAACATTTTTGACCAATATTATCAACTACTAAAAATAGGAGTAGTGATGCCTTGGAAATCTTTTTCCAACCTTTGACATTGATAATCAAACTATTTCAGATATTTTTTACCAAACCCATATTGTTTTAAAAGTGGGACCTCATTTTGGATAGGTATGTTTTTATCCTTCACTTGATTTACATGTTCTTATTATACTATTTATTTCTTTGATTTTACTTTGTGAACATTTTATTATTCTAAGTTATGCTTTAGTAACCACTTTGTATTATTTCTTAATTTGATAATTTTTTAATATGTTCATGTATCACTATGGATTGCTTAACTAATTTATCTTGTATAGGTTCCTCATTAATAATGATGTGTTCTATATGATTTTTAAATGCCAAACATGAATATGTGTGATGACCATGCATTATATGGTATGCACAACAGTATCTAGATCTTCTTACTAGATGTAGAGGAGGTAGGTTGATCAACTTAGATTTAATCATTTACCTTAAAATATCACTTGAACTTATATTTGATAGTTGAGTAGTTTTTGAATCATTATTTATAGATACACTTTGTTGTGATTTTTTGTTTTGATATGTACCATTGTTTACCACAAATTGACTATGTGAAGATGCATATACATGATTGAAACTAGTGAGCCATGGAGGCTTTTATTTTGTAATTTAATTTTCCAATATTTTAATAGTTGATTCTGATTTTAGAATTATGAAATTAGCTTGCACATATTGATAATTTCATCCCTTATAGTCTTACAAGTATAAACCCTAATTGCTTATGATTGAACATGTAGGCACACACCCTATAGAGAAGAGGTGGAGGCATGGATAGGCTGAGTATAGGAATTAGTAATAGTAGTATAGGATACTTCATCTTGTGTAGGAGTGATAGCATGGATCTGGTTAGAGGGAAAATAACTATCACCCTCATGGAGATGATGAGGAAAAGGAGATTATTTCTTGTGCATATGATATGAAATTGAAACTTGAAAGGTGGTTGTTAGGGTATTAAATTTATGAATCAAGTCAAAGAAAATATACATTAACTAATATAAGACATTATTTACATATCTATCTATATATTATTTGAATTTATTCCAAATTAAAGTAAATAAGCAAGCAAATCAAACTAGAAAAAAATTCATTAGAAAGTGAGAAAAATATTATGACATTATTATCATGATTAGACAAAAAATCTAAAGTATAGGGAGCTAAAATCTTAGTATGAGTTATCAAAGGTTGGAAACATAAACCCTAAAGTTTTTTTAGGGTTAGTGTTTTTTCACTATCAAAATTAAGGTGGGTTCACCAAATTATTTAACTTTTAAGGGAGTTATGAAATGTAAAACCCTAGGTTGCTAAAACATTGGAATAATAAATTAGGCAATATATATATATATCAATATCAATAGCCACTAATTTTTAATTACTATTACTATAAATTATTTTAAAAATAGTAAATAATTAGGAAAAATAATAGTTAGCTTATTAAATGATTGAAAGAATCAAGTAGAAGTTTAAAAATTAGTGCATAAGTTAGTTTGACAATCAAAAATATGATCCAATAATAAAAATTGAGTTGGGACAATAGTGAAATAATTTTAGATAGTAACATAGTCATGGACAATATCATGGTGCATTATTTCCATATGTAGTGTTATTTTCATCATTTATAATTTATACAAACTATGTTTGGGTTTTGTAAATCAAGTCCTATTTTAGCTATGCGATCAATACTTTTTATTATATATATATTTTCCTCTGAAGTTCACTTGAGATCTAAATACCTATGATAGGGAAGTATTATTTAATGTATGGGCTAAGTCAATATAAAATTTGAATAATTGAGGTATTTACCTCAATGTGAAGTGATACTTTTGTGTACTTTTATGTGATAATTTCACCTAGGGTGTAAGAGTGTGAATGTAGTGTTTATATAGTGTTGTGATAAAAATGGCTTGGGAGGGTGACTTAAGAATAGGTCTAGGCTAACCTTAATCCTTTTAGGGAGATGAAAAATTATGTTTTGGAAGGTGTAAAGACCTAAATTGTGAAGGTATTTTTTGTCCCAACATTCCCCCATTTAAAAAAATTAAATCCCACTTTGTTAAGTAACCATTATTTTTTAGGATCGATGGGGTGGTCTAAATATATTTATTAAATATTAGGATTGCATGTCAGAACTTTTATTATTACAAACCAAATATATGCTTAGGCTTGTCTCAAGTTATATCTCTAGCCTTTAGTTTATTTCATACATGTTTGTCAATATTTTTAGATTCTAAAAGTTCATGAAGTTTGGCTATTTATCCAAAATCATGTTAGTTTTTACCTCTTTCAAACTAACCAACTTACATGTTTGTTAAAGTTTCATTATTTTGTGTTCCATATTGTTTAGGTTTTTATTTACGTAGAATTTTCTTCCATTTTTCACCTAAATTCCTACCAAGTTTCCAAAGCCTACTACATGGAATTCACTCTCTCTCTCAGAGCCCTAGGAGTGAATGAAATATGCATTATACTTATTTATTCTAAGATTTTTATTTCTCTCAATGATAAACCATTAACCCATGACATTTTTTCACTTAGAAATTTATAAAATACTCTTGAGAAAGTGTAATTGTGATATATTTCTAAGTGTCATAATATTGCTCACTCGATGACTAGCAAATTGAAGTCCTAGTGTATGAAATTTCCAGGCTAGAAGAGAGGAGATAGCCATCTGCGTGTCATGATCTTATAAGCCCATTGTTATCAAATAATTTTGAGATTTTTTGAAGTCTCTCAGGTAAATAAAGCATTGATATGTTACCACATGCCATCATCCCCCTCATCGATAGCTTACATAGTAAGGATAAAGGGTATGGAACTCCTAATAAAGTGGAATCACAAGATATTACCAAGTGCCATGATCCTTTGAGCTCAAGGTAGTGAAGAAACAAATAGTAGTAAAGAAAAGGCTCAAGAAGTAACAAAATAAAATAAAATCTACCATGTGTCCTTCAAATGTCACAGAGGCTGGGTAAGGGTAATATAATACTTTTAGATGAAGCAAGGGATTGACAAGTGTCAAAAAGAGATGATTAAGCACTTGGAGCAAAATAAAGAAAAGCCACCTGATAATAGGGACCATGATTTAAATTTTTTAGAAATATTAGAGTCTTATTCCTAATTTAGTTAGGGGTTTGAAATAATAAATTAGTAAATAATATTACATTAATTTAACCATTGATTTATATAATTTACTTTTATTTTTAACCTTTCTATAAATAACAATAAATATGGATAAAATAAGACAGCTTAAAATGAATTGAAACAATTACTGCAAGGTCTGATATTGGTTGTGCAGGATTGGGATAGTGTTACAAATTAGGATCTAGCTTTCATTTTATGAAAATATAGGAGCATCAAAATAAGACACCTTGGGTTCTAGCATTATCCTCTTATGCTGCTATTGTCTAAACTATTCACAAATACCCAAGTTTTCTAGGTTTTGTTCATTGTCCCTATGTGAGCCTACCTATGAAATCTTGACTAATGAAAGTCTATAAAACTCCTTATAGAATTGATTTACTCTTGAAACACTAGACTTCATTATGTTTTGATAAAATTTGAGAAATAAGTGGGGGTTAGTGTGTGTAAGATGCATTGAACGTGTATCCACACCCCTTATGTGGGCATGTTACCTACATACCAATAATTTGAATAGGGATCAAGCCATATGTAGTTCTCTCACTTAATGTGCTTTTCTTAATAGTGTAATGTAGATAAAAAATGTTAAACTAGGTGTGCTTGATGTGGCTAGGGACTAGTGTGAGGATTTGGATATGCTTGTATCTATATTAGATGGTTGTATGCAAAGAATAGGGAAATTTGCCTTAGTACTTTTGCTTGTATTCTTGCTTGTTTTGTAATATTTTCCAACCTCCTAATTGAACTTTGAATGGGATTTTATAGAGATCTATTATTCATGGGTTGAATGTATTCATGCTAGGCTAACAATATGAAGGATAGGAACTAGAAGGAAATGACTATTGGAGCTAAAAATGCAATTAGATAGGAGCACTAAAACAAGACACCCTAGGGTTTTATGCTATAGTCCAAGTTGGGCACTTCTTTCCTATAGGTGTGGGACCTAAGGGGAAAGGATTGACCTAGGAAATGTTGCCTGGTTTGGGTTAAATGACTATTTAGAAAGCTCAAGATGATTGGGAATAAGAAAAAAGGTGTTTATAATGGTCATAAGATCATACAAGAAAGACCTATGGGTTGGGTGTTATAATCCACACTCAAACTACCAATGTTGACACTTTATATGACTATATTTGTCCCCATTTATTCTAATGATGTAACAAAGTGAAATACTAGGATAAAGGAAAGTATAAAGTGTATCTGAACTTACATGTAAGGGTGAAGCCCATAAAGTTATATGATGTTGAGTGTACATAGAGAGAACACATTTTGAAGTGTAAATCTGCAAGAGAAAATAAAGAGTAGAACAATTCTTACTAGATATGCTATATCTAAAATAAGAACATATAAAAGTTGGTTAAGAGAGAGAGGAGTAGGAATGAATACACCTCACCAAGTATGTGAACCAATATAAAACCTATTTTAATGTTGAGTGATACTAGGTATGTTTTGAATGATGTTGTACCAAAATTAATATCATGAATGGAACTAAGTGCTTAATTCCTTGAGATAGGCTCAAAAATGCAAATGTTGGCCCTTTGGTTCCATTGTCACCCACTAAGTGAAGCTATGTGATCATGCATATGTTAATCAATGTTTGGACTATGTGCCTAATCCCTTTGAGTAGGTGGCTTAAGAATACAAAGGCTAGCTAGCCCTTTGACTCCATCATTGCCCTATGAAGTAAAACTAAAACTATGAATTGATACTAGTATAAAATATGTGTCATATGAGATGGCTCCTAAATCCCATGAATATCCTATAATATGACAATGTGGCATGGATAGCCAAATGTTTGCTAGAAACTAGGCCACTCTTGGCCTCTCAAAAAAGGTGGAGATTAGGTTTGTATAAAATCCACTCTAAAACTAGGCAATAGGCTTATGTAGAAGCCACTCAAGAATAATGCCAACCACCTGTAGATAGAATAAGGCATGCAACTATTGATAATACCTAGGTAATGCCATAAACTATAAACAAGAGAAAGCAAATGTGCCACGCACTTTACCCCCAATCATTGGTTTTTGTAACATGGATTTTGATCTGGAAGTTATACCAACTACCTAATCTAAAATTGGAAGTGAGAGCCATCATGCCACATATGATGCCCCTATATCTAGATTCTCTAAAAAAATTATTGATTTTGTACTAAATTGGTGCTGACAAAATTGTAACTAGTCTTACCTTTCTATTTGTTTATAGAAAATATAGTTTTTTTACTATTTGGATAGGAGCATCGAAATAAGATACCCTATTATCTAGTGTTGTAGTCCAAACTTGGTGCTCTTTTCCTATGCTAATTTTGAAGAGTATTATTTAATTGTCACTATTTTTTTGGTCTATTCTACCTATTTTGGGTTCTAGTTACTATTTTTAGTGTTTTAAAAATTGATTTTTTGACTGGTAGGAGCTATGATCTCTATGACAAAACCCTTAGTTGTTGTCCCCTCTTCTAAGGGTAGGAATGAAGACCCTGTAATGACTATCCTTAGAAGAAAGATCCCTACAAGTGTGTTATGCTATAAAAAATACATGATATATAAATGATAATCAACAAGATATCTCAAGATATAGTATGGTTTGTATGAGAGATTGTTAGATCAATAGGGGTATGCCTAGATAGATATAATAATATAATAATATGTGCAATATAGTGAACTAGAACTACAAGTGTTAGTTTTTAGTTGTTAGTTGTTAGTTTTCAAGGAGGGATGGAGCATGATAACCATCATGGCATACAAACAAGATAATGCATGATGTGGATCAGGAATTGCAAACATTTGAAAAGTAATCAAGTAACAAGAACACAAGGCAAGAATCAAGAAGCATACAAAAATGGCCAAGGGGCCAAGCAAACAAGGGACATGGGCACATGTCACTCAAACTAGGAATCAAACATATAAGGCATGTTCAAATTACAAATACACATAAAAATGAAATAAGAAAGGTTGGCACAAGGGCCATAGGCACATAGAAGAATATAAGTAAAGGACATTAGCAAATGTCCTAAGGCACACACAAGACATAGAATATAAACTGAGAAATGCAATCATATCTAGCTATGAAAAACAAGAAAGGAATGAATGTAAATACTATAAATACAATCCCATCTAACTAATCAAAGCAAGAAGTTAAATTATGTAGTACATGTAGTACAAGACTAGGTATATGCTAAGGAATACATGTGTTATAGACTAGTGAGTGTCGATAGATTAATCTATGTAAGTTAATAAATAATATGTATCATCATCATAACTATAGTGTGTGGTGTAGGAGTGACATAACTTGGATGGTGTATTCATCTAGAAGATGCCCCCAGGGGGTTGATATATTGATGTATGTCTTGAATGTAGAAGTAGGATACCCCCTCAATGGGTAGAGTGAAGCAATCATGGATATGGATGTCACTGCACACACTCAAAGAAGATCAAGTAAATAATGGTAATGTAGATAAATTAATAAATAATAGTATATAACAACAAATACAAGTCTAACATGGTGGTATAAATGTAATGCATGGATAATGCATACAATTGAAATATTTTTGGTGTTTTTGATTTATTTGAATATTTTAGGATTTTTTGAAATTTTGCATTATTTTTGGATTTTAATATGTACAATCAATCATAAGAAGATTATGTACAAGAAATTTAAAATAAACTATATACAAACACTTAAAAAAAAGTGATAATAATTGATGAGTCTCATGAGAGACTCCCTATCATGGTATCATGTATTGAGGAGAGGGATCATGCATGATCATGAAGCACAATGGAAAGGCTAAGATTATAACTCTAAAAGCTATATATGTTGTAAATACTCTAAATTTTTTGAATTAGAAACCAAATATTTGGTCCCTCTATAACTCTAATAAGTGGATGCAACTATGGGGTTCTTAGGGACCCATTTGGTGGTAGGAGAAGCTCTTTAAACATTGGCTTTGTGTGTAGAGGTATGGGACCTCAATGATACTACCCTAGGTGTGAACACTATAGCTAGAAGTTGTCTAGAATTTTAAAACTATGGTTGCTATAAAATAAGCCATTATGGAAGTGTATGAACTCTCTATACTAGATATGGAGGCCTTGACTATGTCTAAATCTAAATTAGAGGAAGATTTGTAACTGGTGGAGAAACTAGAATTAGTGGTAGAGCTAAAATTGATGACTGTAAAGTAGTATGTGTATCTAAAGTAGAGAGTGGTAACTCATATAGAATTCCAACAACTGTAACAACCTAATTAGTGTGAATGAATTTCATGCATCTATGAATTGTAGAAGGTACTGCTCAAAGTTTTTGAATCCATGGTCAGTCAAGAAACATATCAAAAAATCCTACACTAGGAACAATAGTAAATGGTGTGGCTAAATGTGTTGGACCAACCTATAGAGTAAGTAAAATATCACCCAATAAACTCTATATGTGCCCACTAAATCCACTAATAACTATGTCTATCAAGATAATATCCTACTCTAAATATCCTAAATGCTACAGTAATGTCAGAGTGCACATGTTCACACTAGATCCATTTTTTATGAGAACACTATGAATGGGATGATTATGAATGTAAGATCTAATAAAGATTTCATGATAATCCAAATCATCCTCAATTATCTCTTTCTCTAAGAAGGAGATCAAATGTCTAGTTATAACTCTAGAATTGTACACACCATTCATATTACTCAAAGGATGTGACTCAACTAAAGGTGCCATGTATGTAGCAAGTGGTATATGTGTATGATATGCATGGTGAACACCTAATGTGTCCCCTATCTCCTATTTAAAATGTTATGGAAAAGGATTTGAGAAAAATTTTAGAGCCTTGTTTTGTGTTTGCTTTGCCCGTGGAGGCTCAACTAGAGTTCCAAGATTAATAACATTGCCATTTATCAAGTCTTATATCTTATGTTTCAAAATTATGCATCTTTTTGTTGTGTGGCCTAGTACCCTATGAAAGTTGAAAACGTATTTTCATCATATCCCCATGGAAGAGGCTTTGTTGGATCAACTTCTTGAATAGGAGGGAGAGATGATATTATATTTCAAAAGCTATTGTAAAACTCTAGCTATAGAAATTGGTAGATTGGTAAAGGTTCACTAAGAAGGTGAGAATAAAACCACTCACTGAGGGGGATCTAAAATCGTATTGACTATAGGTTTATTTTGAATTTTATTATCATTGACCTTGACTTTGTATGGGACTTTGTGGTTACTCTTGTTTATTTTTTTATATACTTATGTACTTGAGTTTTTCCCATTGAAATTAATTTGACTTCCCTTTCCTTTAGTGTTTGATATAACTCAGTGAAGGAAGAGAACCTTTTGAACATTATTGATTCATGAAAAATTGGTAGAAGAATCTATTTGTAAGAGATTTTATAACTCTTGATCATCCATGGGGCTATTCATCTTAGCCAAGATAGTATTATATCAAAGAACATAATTTATGAGATGTTTATTTGACCTTTGTTTTTTGTTATGCAACTTGGGCATAGTGTTTTTGGTTAAAAAATTAACACCAATTTTAATGCTGAAATGAGCTAAGAACATGTTTATCTAAAGGATTTAATGCATTAACCAACTAATTTGGTAGACTATAGAACCATTATAAAGGATAATCCTTTAGACTCTGTTGAAATAGCTTGGTTAGTAGCCAGTCATTTAGCACATAGTCCAAGCATGCTACATGAAAAGCTCTAAAGTGTGTCTCTAGATCACCCTTGCCATCATATAAAGTGATCTTAGGTTGAAAAAAACCTTGTGTCAAGGGTGTCAAAGCAATATGATGTGCCAATGGTGTATGCAGTAGAGCAAAAGAATCCAAGGCTTATGTAAGTCTAGAGGCACCTTGCTCAAGATGTAGCACTTTGGATTGAAGAGATTTTATCTCTTGCACAAGGGCTATTACATAAGGAGACAAAGATGTGATAGCCATAACTATTGGTGCCTCATAGAAAGGTTGGGCTGTTATAGGGGGTTGTTGAGACATAGTTACCCCCATAGTATCATTTATAATTAGTTACTCTGAGGGAATGGAAGACTCAACTTGTTTAGCATTTTTTATTTTCATGATAGATTGTAAGATAAGTGTATGATCTTAGGGTTGTTCCCTTAATCTTTCTCTAAAACTTTATAGAATCAAGTCTTTGTTGAGGACAACATCATTATCAATAATAGGTGGAAGTAGATCAAGAACCCAATGTGGTGGATCATGAGCATCGATGTTTGTATCGTCATTATTTTTCTCATACTACTCATTATAAAAATTATCTTCATGAAAATTGGTGTAATCTAGATGTGTAGATCTATAGCAAGAAGTTGAGCTGGTTGTTTATCCATGGTATATGGTCAAGTTGAAGTAATCTAGGTGAATTCATGAGGGTTACCACTAAGTCTTGCACTTCATCTCAAAGGAAGAGATGAAAGGAGCTTAGATGTCATAAGGAAAATAAATTGAAAAATGAAAGTAGATTAAATAAATGTAATCTAAACAATGAACTAGAATATGCATAAGAAGGATACAAAGCTCACAAACATGTAAGGTGATACCTCAAAATCAATGAGACCTAGTATATGAAACTAGGGTTTTGAAAATTGATGATTTTAAAAATTACTAAGGAATTTTAAAATTTTATGTGAATTTTTTATTTAAATATGCAAGTAAAAAAATCAAAAAAATATTGGCAATATTTTTGGTTTAAAGGGACCTAGTATTTACAACTAGGGTTTGGAATAAAATGATTTTTTTAAATAACTATGAAATTCTAAAAATTAATGTGAAATTTTTATTTAAAATATGTAGGTAAAAAATCAAAAAAAAAAATCTAAAATCAACAATAAATTTTCCCTAAGGTCTCTAGGGTTTTTATGTGCAAAAGGACCTAGTAAATTTAATGCAGGTTTGGAATAAATGATTTTTAAAATTACTAAGGTAAATTTAAAAATTAAAAATGAATTTATGATTTAAAATATGTAAGGAAAATCAAAAAATTATTGGAAAAATTAGGAAGGAATTTACCCTAGGGTTTCTAGGGTTTTTATGCACAAATGAAGTAAGTTGGGTTCACCAAATGATTTTAATTTTTTGGAAATATTAGAGTCTTATTCCTAATTTAGTTAAGGTTATAGAATAATAAATCAATAAATAATATTGAAATAATTTAACCACTAATTTTTATAATTTTGTGTATTTTTAACCTCTTTATAAATAGCAATAAATATGGAGAAAATAAGATAACTTAAAATAAATTAAAATGGCTATTACAGGGTCTGATACTGGCTATGCAAGACTGGGATAGTGTCACAAATTAGGATCTTGCTTTCATTTTGTGAAAGGATGGGAGCATTTAAATAGGACACCCTAAAGGTCTAATGTTTTTGTTTTCTTCTATTGTTATTGTCCAAATTGTTCGTAGAGACCTAAGTTTTTTGGGTTTTGTTCATTGTCCCTGTATGAGCCTACCTATGAAATATTGACTATTGAAAGTCTAAAAAACTCTTTGTAAATTTTATTTAGTCTTTAAACCCTATACTTCATTATGCTATGATAAAACTTGAGAAATAAGGGGGGTTAGTGTGTGTAAGATGAACTCAACATGTATCCACACCCCTTGTGTAGGCACGTTGCCTACATACCAATACTTTGAATAGGGATCAAGACATTTATAGTTCTCCCACTTAATGTTCTTTGTGAAATAGTGTAATTCAAATGTAAAAATTCTAAACTAGGTGTAATTGAGGTGGTTAGGGACTGGTGTGAAGATTTGGATATGCTTGTAGCTATATTAGATGGTTGTATGCAGAGAATAGAGAAATTTGCCATAGTGGTTTTTCTTGTATTCTTGCTTGATTTGTAATATTTTCTAACCTCATTCTAAATGAAATTTGAATGTGATTTTATAGAGATCTATTAGTCATGGATTGAATGTATTCATGCTAGGCCGATAAGATGAAGGATAGGAATTGGAAGGAAATAACCATTGGATCTAAAAATGCAATTGGATAGGAGTGCCAAAATAAGACACCCTAGGGTCGAGCACTATAGTCCAAGTTGGGCACTCCAATCCTATAGGTGTAGGACCTAGGGGATAAAATTGGCCTAAAAGTTGTTACCTAGCTAAGGTGGAATGACCATTTGGAAAGCTCAAGATGACTGGGAATAAGAAAAAATGTGTCTAGAAGGGTCATGAGAGCATGTAATAGAGACCTATGGGTTGGGTGTTATAAGCTACACTCAAATTACCCATTTTAACATTTTATATGACTACAAACTATAAAAGGGGTGACACTTCACAAGATAAATTCAAAATATAAAAATAGAAGAAAGTATAATAAATTAATTCCATTAATGTCATTAATCTGCATGAATTGGCCAACTAAATTCATTTAATTTAGTAAAGGTAACGAATCTATATGTAATATATGAAAATAACAAAGCCAATTACAACTACATTGCCATCTAACTAATAGTTGCAAGTGTGAATTCAAGCTCTATTATAACCAATTAATTCAATAATTTTAGAGAACCAAAGCTCCTAGGTGTGAAATTATGGATTCTAATTCACATATTCCACCTCCCCGATCTGCATATTCCATTATAAGACCTAATAAGTACACAAATATAAGGTTCATTAAGGTTTCCCTTAACCACAAATTCAATCACTATTCTATTATATTGGAGGAAGTTAAAGCATTAGAACCCTATGGTATTTAGGATAAACTCTCAACCTTTACATAAAGGTCTAAGGAAGACCTGGTGGTAATTAAATTAGTGAAACTACGTAATACTATGGAAAAACCTAAGGTAATACCCTACATTGACCTATTATTTGATTTATTTACAAATGGCCAAATTTTTGGAAAAAAAATTCACTTCCACTAACACCACCCTAGTGGCATATATTAGTGGACCTACCTTTGAAAAATTTTATAGACTCCCCCTCCCTAAAATGGCCAATAATAAATCCCTAGTTAATTTATGGATGTATGCAAATAATACAACCTATAAGTTGTGGGAATGGGTGGGTGACCCTAATACCTTCACAATTAAAGGCCTTATTTATATTATCCCCATTTCCATACTTAGGCCTATAATTAATATTTATATGGCCTTTCTAACCAAATTTATGGTTTCCCTATCCTAACCTACATCAATAAGGTCTAGTTTTCCTTGTTAGACACCATCCTCACTTTCACCAAGATTATAACTATAGGCAAGATCATTAGTGCCAATTTGATTAGCCAAGCCCTAAATTTATCAAATAGAAAAAATAAAAATTTATATATGATGTCTTATCTAGTAGATACCATAACACAGACTATTCACTCAAATTTTGAGGAATTTTATGAGCCATTAATTGAGTATCCCAAGAACCAAATTTGTGATGAATTCAATGTTTTTCATATACACAAATTTAAAAATAATATGACCAAACTAACTAAGAACCTAATGGTTTACCAAGAAATTTATGGCAAGGACATGCTTAGATTATATGATCAAATCTAAAGAACCATTGAAAATATTGGTGATTATTGACTCTATCCAAATTGCACATTCATTAGAATAGAGGGTACTAGGGATCTTCTTATGTATATATCCCATTTGGTCCCAAATAAGGTGGTATAATAGGAAATTTTATCTTAACTATCTAATTTTATATATGTTCCACTAAGAAATGAAAAACAAATAGCTATCCATCAACATCCCATTAGCATTGGTACAATCTAATACACTAGATTGGAACATTTTTATCTAGTGGGCAAGATTAAAACACACTATGATTTCAAGTGGTCACCTTATAGGTAATGTGATCCAAAACTCAAAAGCTTTGATTTAAATATAATTCAAGAAACAAGAACAACACAATAACAATAATGTTATCTCTGTGAAAAAAGGTTTTATTCATCAAATTTGCAGACCCAAACATATGCCTATCTCTGAGAAGAGATGTATAATTTCAATTTCAGGTTACATCTTCATTTATACATGTTTTTAAGGTAGTATTAGGATGTGTAAGGTCACCAATATTGAATGATATTAAGTTTTTCAACTTCCATGATTTACAATAATACAAAATCTAAGGAATTACTATTTTTAAAAACTTACCATTTTTAGACTGCACTACTAAAATTAAAATTTAGGGCACTTTCATTTGTTTTTCTAGGTTCAAAACCCACTAAGTAGATATTTGTGCCAACTCACAATTTTTCCCTCATTATTAGCTTTTTAATGGTTCAAATGTGGAGTCAAATGGAGTTATGGTGTAAAAGTTATGGCTCCCAGAAGTTCTACCACCAATTGGGGTATAACCATCACCCGAATTGTCATTTGAAATGTTGCTCAGATTATTCCTCCCTCCTTGAGAAATAATGGTACCCATTGCATCAATATTTATCATCAAGTGTGTTATTTGTGTTTTTATTTGATTCCTGATGCATACTTGGAATGGATTGTGCTTTATGGAGCTATGCTTTGTAGAGATATGTAGGGCCCGATTGTTCACCATTTCTATCTGACCATTAATCTATGGATGGAAGGCCATGAAACTCTTCATATTTTTATCTATTTTATTTTATTGTTGTGTTGTTTATGTAGTCAGGGCTACAACATCGACCCTTTTGGATTCCTATGGCTTGACCACCATGAGGACAAATTTCTTGGCACTCATCAGGGAGATAGATGTAGAAGGTGGTACTTCTAATACCCTATATCACCCTATTCCAAGAGTGAGAGTGATCCTTCAAGTTCTTGATTTATATATGCCATGTTGATCATACATGAATGGCTAACTAAAGAGTGCATTTCAAACATCTATATTGACCACATCACATAAGACCTCATCTTGGAAATGTTTTATTACATATAAGAGAAGACATTAGTGGGTGACACAGAGGTTTCTCTCTAGACTCAACCATCCAATAATATATGGATTTGGGTGAGGATTCATGTATAAATTTATTATTTTAACAATATTAGTAGAGATTAAATTCTTTTGACTCCCACTATCAAGAATGAAATGTAAAGGCTTACGTTTCACCCATAACTTAGAATGAAACAACCTTTCCTTGTCATCTGGCCTTTCCTTGTAGGTCTGTGATAGGCAATTATGGCATCAAGCTTATCATCTATAATCTCTTCTTCATCCTCTTCAAATACATGATATGTATGAGGCAGAGTAGTAAATTTTGAGGATTGTGACTCAAAAAGTAGGGACTTAATGGCTCGACATTATTCTTTGGAGTGAGTTCTAAATTTATGATAATCACACCACTTCATATTCCTTCATTCCTTTTGCTTCCAATATTGGCCTCATTTTTACCTTCTTTATCACTTTTCTATTTTGAAGGTTGACTCTTTGTATTCATTCTTCCATGATTTTGCTAAATTTTCACTATCAACTTGTATGCCTCACCAAGGGTTTCCAAATTAAAGAGTTTCATTTCTCCCCATATGTACCATTGTAGTCCACCATGATATTTTAGAACCTTGTGTTTCTCACTTTATTGGATGCCCAATCTCACTGATAGAGAATGAAAAATGTTAGTGTAATCTTGAACAGACTATCTCTTACCTTGGTGAAGTTGTTGCCACTCTATAGATAGATCATCATATGCTCTAATGGGGTAGTATTCTTCCTTTACATCTTCTATGAAATCATCCTAGGTAGTTTCTACCTCAATTCCAATATCATTTGTACTGAATCTCTTTTTGTACACTTCCCACCAATTTTTTATAGGCAATGATTCTTTCAAAAGAGCAAAAATGGTCTTCTCTTTATCAGTGAATATATTTACAAAAAAATAAGATGACAATTGATACAACAAATTTTATACCTCATTATCATTGATTTTTCCTTCAAATGTAGGGATATCAAAATTCACTTAAACTTTGAAGGGTGTTGGGGCACTAAAAAGATGTGGGGTTAGAAATGAGGAGCTAGAATTTCCCATCAAAATTTATTGGAGAATTTGGTTGAATTTTTGTAGCATATATACTTATTATTTTTGGATGGATTCATTCACCATTTCCTTGAAATGATTGGATGTCTTAGTGTTGTCTTCCATTTGAAGTCATTTGGAGCAAATAGGTGGATAGTCTACTAGTTTTATCCACCCAAGCTTCCTGTAATCTAACCTTATCCTTAGGATCATACACTCTGAAGACAAACCACTCTAATACCACTAATATAAAACTTAAAATATTTTTTTGAAATATAATTCAATAAATAATAATAACACAATAACAATAATTTTATCTCTGAGAAGAGATGTTTTATTCATCAAATTTGTAGACCCAAACATATGCCTATCTCTGAGAAGAGATGTTTGATTTCCATTTCAAGTTACATCTTCATTTATACATGTTTTTAAGGTAGTAATAGGATGTGTAAGGTCACCAATCTTGAAAGAGATTAAGTGGTTTAACTTCCACAATTTACAACAATATAGAATTTGAGGAATTACTATTTTTAGAAACTTATTATTTTTAGATTACACTACTAAAATTGAAATTTTGGGAAATTAAATTTGTTTTTTGGAGGTTAAAACCCACTAATAATATATATATATATATATATATATATATATATATATATTCCATCTCATGATTTTTCCCTCATTCTTATCTTTCCAACGGTTCAAACGGGCAGTCAAACAGAGCTATGGTGCAAAAGTTATGGCTCCCTAAAGTTCTGCCACCAATAGGGGTAGAACCATCACCTAAATTGTTGCCTAAAATTTTGTTCGAATCAAAATGGGATCCAAGAAAAAAGGTTAGGAAGTACCTAAATATATATATTGGAAAGGTGAATATTTATTATGGTCATGTATCATATCTATGTGATAGAGTATTCATGAATGCTTTGAATGATACATAGGTCCACACAAGAATGAATAAGGTGAATATGTCCATAGTGGTATCCAGGAATATAAAATATCAACTAAAAACCATTGAGGAGGAGGCTAGTATAATTAATAAAGAGCATTGGGTTTAAAAACCTCATCAAGGATCCCTCCCATAGGTTAAAACATAAGTAAAAGAGCATGATGGTCTATCTAAATAAGCACTTATGAGAAGTGGATAGGTGATTAGCCATTTGCCTCCTCAACATCTCATCCCAATGGTTACCATTATAGAAATCACTTTAGTGTCCACCCTTCCTTAGGTGATTACCATTACATAGATTCCCACAAGTGTAACTCAATCTAGTGAAACATTCTCTATGTTTCCCTTTCCTACACTCACAATAGTGTAGCAAGTGAATCCCCCATATTTCCTTCCTCATGTTTTTGGTTTAGTTCCACTCATATCCCCATTCCAAACCATTGCACCATAACCTCCATTAATATCTCATTTTCTTGGACAAATGTATACTTCCCCAGGTTCACCCCTAGTAGACACTACCACTCTCACCTTGTGAATACCTATTTCTCCATCAGATTCACCTATTACTACCTCACCCCTTTTAGCATCAACTTCTACTCCCATTGGACCCCCTTGTACACAAGAGGAAGTAGAAAACTCCTTTAGTTTCTCCTCAAGGTAATCCAATTAAGGAAACCACAAGGGAAAGGTTTGGGGAAGAATTAGATAAAATAAAATGTTCTAAGGAAATAGAACCTATGGAAGTGTCAGATAATGAAAAGGAGTGGTCCACCAAAGAGGAATGGGAAGATAAAACAAAGACATCATTATCTAAGACCATTAGTGAGCCTATAAAAAGTGACCCAAATGATGAATGTGAATGAAGAGGCTCAATCAGTTGACACTGAGATTTTGAAGACTAGTTCAGTCCCAAATAAATCACTTTACTACCTAAATGAGACAAAGGAGATGAATTAGATTATAAACCTCTAGCTTTAAAATAGGGTAAATTAGTGAGTGTATCTCTAGCCTCAAAAGAACCTATGGAAGTGTCAGATAATGAAAAGGAGTGGTCCACCAAAGAGGAATGGGAAGATAAAACAAAGACATCATTATCTAAGACCATTAGTGAGCCTATAAAAAGTGACCCAAATGATGAATGGCTGAATGAAGAGGCTCAATCAGTTGACACTGAGATTTTGAAGACTAGTTCAGTCCCAAATAAATCACTTTACTACCTAAATAGAGACAAAGGAGATGAATTAGATTATAAACCTCTAGCTTTAAAATAGGGTAAATTAGTGAGTGTATCTCTAGCCTCAAAACCTCCTAACACAAAAATGATATCTATAGCAATAATTCCCCTAATTACTGCTACACAAAGGGTAAGTGTGAAAACTCTATTTCTTACATATTATTGTAATTAATATTATTCTATTTATTAATGTAGAAGTCATTCCTCATGCTTTACACTCTTCAAACTAAAGAAACAAGGCCTAAACAACTACAATACTAGTTTTTTAAGTCCCAGTCCTAACCCTTGTAATTAAGATTGTGTTCCCCCAGCTAACCTTTGAAAGTCCCTACTGGGGTTAATTTTACATCAGTAATAAATTATTTACAAAATTTATTCAATACCCGTCTTACTTATTCATTCTTTATTTCCTCAAGCCCTCAGTCCTTTAAACTTAATAAATAGCTATTTTTTTGAGATTTGGTATCCACCAACATTTTTCCTTCCCTAATTACTCCCTCCCAACCATCCACTTAATTGGGCTCATTAATTGGTCATGAATCCCAAATAGAGTCTGCCACCATTACAACATAGAATGGGTTAGAGAAAGGGAAACTAATAATTGACACAGTGGCCCCCAAGAAGGTCATTGAATGGAGGAGAGATATTCCCTCAATTGGAAACATCTCCAAATAATATGCTTCCCTAATGGTAATCCCCATATTCCACTCCTAAAAAATAGGTATAACTTTCACAAAAACTAGTTTCTTTGAATTTTCCTGAATGAATCCAAAAAATACAATTATCTGAAGAAGGTAGGCAAAACCTAGTTATTGTTGAGCAGTAGAATTTTCCCCTTTGATATTGGAAATTACATAGAGGACTCCTATAAATTTTGTAGACATTTTAGGGGGAGTAATAAAATAAATCTTCAAAGGATATGATCAGGTCGTGGAGGCACTATAAGAAAGGATTACCATATAGCCTTCGAGAGACATCATAGATATTATAAAAGGAGTAACTCAAATGTTGTATGACATCATCTAGTTAATAAAGAATGCAAAGAGGAAGTCACAACCCAAGTTGGGATATGTATGCCCCCTTATTGATAAGATGAAAAAAATGGAGGCTAAACTCCATTTATTAATCCAAGTGAATTAGAATAAGGCCTATGATCACCTGAACCTAATAACTTCTCTAGATGCAGCATGGACCCTTAAATACATATCTCCTAGGAAAAATATCTTGATTAAATAACATCAAGAGATTTTAAATTTAATAATAAAACTCATCATCTATGAAGAACAAGCCATTGAAATTTTAGGGGAAATGAGGATCAATGGTGTGATTAACCAAAGTAGGGAATTGGTCCTTAGGGCCATATTTGAAAACCTTCTTTAGATAATAGCAAATAGTTTCAAATCAAAATTCAAAGGCATAATATATAAGACCCATGATGTCTTGTTATAGTTGATATTTTTTTCTAAAAGTAAGGTCCTTAAGATAGAGACTCTTTATGTGTAACTTAGGGATACATTGAAATCACATAGAAAATTGATGGATAGACTCCCAAAGATCTTCAAAATATCTCTATTAGACTTTAAAGCAATTGATATGGAATTTTAAGTGATCCATGCCCTCTACTTTCAAATTTAGGCAAACAAACAGGCATCCCCAACTATATTACATCCACTAGTTATTTTAGTTGCAACTACCTCCTAAACAATAGGGTTAACCATAGTTACAACTATAACTACTACTACAACACAAGTATTAACAACTATAATTTCCTTCTCATAATAAATTTCCTTTATTATTTCATTAATTGATTATAATATAATTTGGTTTTAATAATTTTTTTCTCTTATGAATGATTGGCTACATCATGGCCATGTATGCCATACATGACCTTAGAGAAATATCCTAATGGTAGTTAAAATTTGATCATGGATTGAGGTATGAGGAATCCCCATCCCAAGCCTATATATTAATATATATCCTATGTTCTAAAGGGAGGAGAATTTTTTACATTCAATATAGATTAAAAAATCCTTTGGGTTATTCTACAAGTCCGTGTTATATGATTGTCTCTTTCATTTTTGTGTTTTATTGATTATGTGTTTTAATCTAACTAGTATCTTAGTTATTTTATATGTTCTATAGCAATTTTAATAATATTTTTTCTAATTAGTAGGATTTTGTCGATCAAGAATGTGTAGTGGTAATTCTAGGTTGATAATTCTTACTTTCATGTGACATGTTTACTAGGTTAATCTTAGATTTGTGTAAAAACTCCATTTTGATGAAACTTCCTAGACTAAGATATAGTTATTCAAAGGTGTTTTATGTTTATTAGATATAATATTTAATTAGTAGATGCAAAAACAATCTTAGTAATAGCAATTTTTAGCTAATAAATTTTAGTTAATTACATTTTATCCCTTGGACCTCTTTATTGTGTTTGTCAATTCTGTGTGCCAAATTAGCAAGCTAAAAGCATTATTTTTTGGTGGTTATCCATATTCTAAATGCATTTATAAATAATCCATGCTCTCTATCTACAAATTCTCTTCTTTTCCTTACCCTTCCCTATGTTTATAGTTTCTTTGATTCATGCCCACTTTATAATAAATCCATAATCATCCAATACACCTCAAGTAGATCTAAGATTCACATCCATATCCAAACCATCTGGGTTAATAGTTGTCTTTCTAACCACCATTCCAAAAAAATTTACTGTAAAACCTAATACCTTTTAGCTCATGCCTTAGAGTGGATTTCACCTCTATTGAGATCCTAAAATGTTAGAGTTATCTTGTAAGGTTTCATCAGTGTGCATAAAACCCACATCACTAGGTAAACTTATATTTGACACTAAAAAGATGGCCTCTTTTATTCCCAAGATGTAAATATCACTTGAGTTACACTAGATATATCCAAAAGATTGACTAGGTCTACCTCTAGTAATAACCTACTACATCCACCCCTGTAGACCCATAAAAAGTTTAGGATAGATAAAGGAATTTTGAGAAGATCCCAAGTTTAATCATATTCTCCAAACAAACTCTCCCATGTCTAATGGCCCAGCCTTGGTTAACTAGTTCTACCTTTAACATTCTATGAGATGTTCATGATCTTCCTAGAAATCCCAAAAATTACCTCCCTACTTTTTCTCACTCAAGAGGTAGGACCACTAAAGAGCATGTGAAAGCCTTTAGGACCACTTTATGGATATGAAATGTAGTACATGAGGATGTAGCTTGAAGGATCTTCCCTTTTACACTGTAATATTTTACATATAATTGGTTTCTAATATCATTGAGGTCTCAATCAAATCCTAGAATGAGTTCTAGACCACCTTTTTAGGATAATTTGGCCAAGTCAGTAGCCCTAGCTTAGGTACCATCTATTTGCTATCATGAAAAGAGAGCCTAATGAACCCACTAAGGAATTTAATGTGATATTTTATAAAATGTATAGTTGTATAGATAACTCATATAATCCAAATGTTATATTAGCTCTTGAGATGTATAAATATGATTTAATCCTATAACTATAGTGTTTATATATAGAGTAGTCAGAGTTGTTGATTTGACCCATGCATATGTTGAGGTTATATAGGTTGATAGGCAAATGAACCCTTGATCACAAGGATTAGTGAGGATAATTTTTTATCAAGCCTACCCAATCTTAAATCTACTCCCAAATACTAACCAAAATACTATGGCTCATAATCAGACCTAGACCCATATGTAATTGCCCTTGTCTCATGTTATGCCTAACCAGAGTTTATTTTCTTGAATAATTTTGTCCAAACATCTAATCCCCATAGAGGTCAAGATTTAGTTTCAGTCAATACTTCCACCATCCAAGGTGTTATTATTGATTTTAATAAATCTAAAATAGACACCATTTAGAGGATGGTATAAAAATTTAGTAATGAAGTCTTGAGCATGCTAAAGTGTATGGGAAATGTTGGCATATAGAATACCAATCATATTTTTGGTTACTATAGGTACAACCAACCCTTCAACAAACTAGGGAATAATACTAAGTAACCATATAACAATATGCCTAAGATAAACATCTTGGAGGAAACATTTCCCAATTGGTGCAGGGTTCATATCACAACCAAACATGGAGAACTAGATTGCATAGAATTTTGCATAGGCTTTGAAATATTACAAATATAAATGGATAAACAAGAGATACTATAAATTCCACTTGATCCATCTCCTGCTGATGCTTCAAGTCATCCCAACACAATAATGGTCTTTGATACCTATGAGTTTCCATTCCTTCTAGAAAATGAGAATTAACCATAGGATAACACAAATAAGATTCATGCATTCCAATAGTTTCAAAGGAGTGACTACAATCTAAGGAATAAACATCCTCTTACTAATTCTATGTCTCCCAACAATAATACCACTACTCCTCCAGATCTAAGGGGTGAAAACAATCCACCTCCCCCAAAGGAAAAGGATCAGCTATAGCCCATAAAATACTTCAGTAAAGGGGGATATAACATCATAGAATACATGAAGAATATCAAATCTAATATAACTATGCATGAGTTATCTAAGATCATTGAGCAAAGGGAACTATTACTTAAAGGCTTAACTGGGAAGTCCTTTGTAGTTGATAAGTCAAAGGCTATGCATAAAATGTAATTATTTATAAAGATAATCTTGAGGTCCCACCCTTCCTACTGACGATGATAATGTTTGGAAAGAATGTTCATAACTATCTAGTAGACTTAGGATCTTCAACTAATATGATGCCTATAACTATTTACAAGAAACTAGGACTGACCCTAAATAAGTTAAAAAGAGTGGTTTTAAAACTAGATAAGTGCTCAATACCTTATATTAGGGAATTATTAAATTTAAAAATATAATTAGCCTCTAAGCCAAATGTACAATAGTACATAGACATCTTAGTAGTTAACTTTCTAGAAGATTATGGTTTTTTATTCAGTCGAGATTGGTTGAAAACATTGAATGGGTACATGGACACTTATTTCTCACACATGTGGCTACCATGAAAGGAAATTCCTAATCAAATAAAAGTCAAATAAGAACCAAATATGAATTACTTGATTAAAGATTAAAATTCCAAAAATTAGAGGGTTAACTTTGTATCCTCACATGCTAGTGTTTATACATTCACAATAGAGCATGAGCCTCATAAGTAGGAATTTTAAATCCCTTCATAGATTTGGACTCTCCATTTTTATGGTGCATGGTCTAATCAAGGTTATGGTGTTGGGGTAGGTTTAATATATCTAGATGGTAATTAATACCTAATCACATCTAGATTACAATTCCCTTACACCAATAACTGAGTTGAATATGAGGCCCTAATCCTAGGCCTATAGTTTGCATTAAGGCATGGTGTTAGTCAACTATAGATATTTGGTAATTTAGAACTAGTGGTCAACCAAATCAGAATAAAATATCAATTCAATATGGCATATCTAAATAAATACAAACATAAAGCCTAGGACCTAATTGAGTCCATTGAAGCTTTCAACATCAAATTTATTCCAAGAGAATAAAACTAATTGGTAGATTCGTTAGCAAACTCAACTACCAACTTAACACCATTCCAAGAGTCCAAGATGCAAAAATTTTGTATAGAGCTAGTACCTTGCCCTTCGATCCCCAAAAAATGTAGAGAATTTCTAGGTCTTTGAGGATGATCAACAGATTGTCCAAATCATAAATAATTTTAGGGATTTTGAAGACCAAATTATAGATGATAAGGACTTTGGATATATGGAATTAGAAGACTTTGGGGATGATGGTATCATGTAGCTTAAGGAAAATAGAATCTCCATGGGTATGGTATCCTTGGAGAGAATATTTTATATAGACCCACAAATTGAAAAGCAAAAACAACCAAAGATAAAATAGTCTGATTTTATCAAAGAGAATTTGGGGATTAAAGAACACCCTCAATATGTCAACATAAACCTAGCTTGTATTTAAGGTGAGAATAAAAATTTAAAAAATATATCGATGGAATATAAGTACATAATTACTTGGACCTATGGAGACTTGAAGACTTTTTATCCCAAGGTAATTACTTACACTATTCCTCTAAATCAAGGGATCGAGCCCTTTAAGCAATGCCAGAGACCAGTAAATCCCATTATAAAAGCTTTCATCTAGACTGAAGTTTAGAAATTACTAGATGCCAAGATCATACTTCCTTTTAGACATTATTATTGGGTAGTGAACTTGGTACCAATTAGGAATAATAATGGTGAGATTAGGCTATGCAACAAATTTAGAAACTTGAATAGATCCTCAATTATCCTCTACCTTCCCTAGATGAGGTAATCCATATTGTTAGTGGGTATGATATGATTTCCTTATTAGATGGTTTCTAAGGATACAACCAAATGTTGGTA
Source organism: Torreya grandis (assembly GCA_037957365.1). Classification (NCBI taxonomy): domain Eukaryota; kingdom Viridiplantae; phylum Streptophyta; class Pinopsida; order Cupressales; family Taxaceae; genus Torreya; species Torreya grandis. Next base: position 4,022,412 of record JARHVA010000722.1, on the reverse strand, counting down.
AAATTATAAGATCAAAAGAAAACCTTCACCACAAAGTGGGGAAATTATGATTATAAAGGTATGCCTTTCAGCCTAATCAACGTTGAAGCAACCTTCCAACAAGCCATAAATTATGCATTCCATAGACTTATTGGTATGTGTATTATCATCTATATGGATGACCTCACTATATTTTTTAAAAATAGAACAAAACATGCAAATCACCTACAAAAAGTGTTTGACATATGCAAAAGATATGGAGTGTCCTTGAACCTCGAGAAGAGTATCTTTGGTGTCACAGAGGGCAAGTTTATTGGCCATACCATAACCAAGGATGGGATTTCCATTGGTCTAGAATTGATTTAGTCTATTTCAAATCTAACACCTCCCAATAGCAAAAAAAATTAAAGTCTTTATTTGTTAAAATCAATTTTGTGTGCAAATTCATTCCTAGATTTGAAAAAAAAAATCAATCCATTGAATGCCATGTTGAAAAAATATGACAAGATAGAGTGGACAACTGAGTTAAGAGTTCCTTCCAAGACATGAAGACAACTATTTCTCAAGATCTATTACTTATTAATCTTGACTTCACCCAGGATTTATTTATGTATTTTTTTGCTTCATAACATACAATTTATATAGTACTCACACAAAAGGTAAATGATAGTTAAAACCCAATTGCTTTTATGAGTACTAATTTAAAATATGTAGAATTTAAGTATTCATTGATAGACAAGTAAATCTATGCATTGATAAAGGATGTAAATAAGTTCAAGCACTGTATCTAGAGGAACAAAATTTATGCCATAGTCCAAAACTCAATAGTTAAGCTCACCCTCAACCAAAATGATCAAGTTTAAATAAAATTAAAATGGATGGAAAAGATATAAGAGTTTGATTTGGATATCAAACCAGCCAAGATAGTGAGAGGCCAAAGAATGGTCTAGCTCATGACTAAAATAAATCCATGCATTTAGATCAAACAAGTCCATAAAGTCTAAGTAGGATGAGGTGATTGGTATGCTTAGATCATTAATTGTGTACTCATGATAGCATGCCACATAAGTTTAATAGAGAATAAAGGTGAGCTTTTAGGCTCAAGACTGCCATTTACATGATAAAAGTAGAAGTCCTTTACCATAAAAACTATGAGGGAATCTACTTCAGATGTGTCTCAATAGAAGAAACTATATATTTATTGGATAACCTACATAAAAAAACTAGGAAGTGAACACCCTTCCAGGACAATAATAGCCCACAAGATCTTGATAATGGGGTATTAGTGGCCCACTATTTTTAGAGACACATGTCAATTAGGAGTGCTACCCTTGTGAGAATTTATGCCTCTTCCCTTTCTTAATAAAATAATGAAATATATCCAAAGTGTGGATGAATTTGAGTTAGAAATAATCTCCAAATAGAGGGTTGGTTCCCTTTATTCACTGACTAAATTTCTAATCTTAATTGCTATTGATTTTTTACTAAGGGAAAGGGTGAAGAGAAAATGATTGCACTAGAATTGACATGAAAACTTGAAATAAAGGTTATGTACCAATGTTTGTGACCACTTTTGCTTCCAATTAACACTCTTATAAATAAAAGGATCCTACACACAATCACTTCACTTTTAATTATATGGATTCTACAATAGTGTTTCACACAAAGGCCTCAACAACACTCACTCTTAGCATGGAAGGAATGAAAATGTGTTGAATTCACTTCAAAGTTTGGATTGAGATTGAACCTAGACACTTAATATGAACTATATAATCTCAAATATTCTATAAAAATTTAAAGAAACAAAGCATCAATATAGGAAATATATTGTTTCACTAAGTTATATAAATGGGAATTACACATACACTTCACACAACAACCTAAAAAAAGGAGGAATTCAGCTTATTATTCTTTCAAAAGGTGTAGTAAAAAATTTTGAGATCCTTTCATCATATCCAAATCAAAAAGTGATCTATAAATTCTATAAAATAAGCTAAAAATATAAAAAGAGTAGGAGAGGAGAGACAAAATAGCCCCAAAATAGGGGTGATTCACTTGTCTCACACCCTTAAAATCCTACGTAGTATTTCCTATATTTTCTATTTCCTTCCTTCATAAAAGTGACATAGGAGTTAGATATACCATTTTTTGGAAGTATTGAATAATTATTGAGAATTTATTGGTGAATTTTTACCCATTGAAGTGCTTATATACTTACTTTCATACCCTATATACTAACTTACATGTCTTCCTTGATGAATGTCTTATTTCATGAAAATAGGTCTTTATGTATTCATAAATTCCTCCATTTAATACTTATCCTAATCCATTTATGATTTCTCTCCACATTTTTAGTGCAATTTAAGGCTCTTGAAGCCTCTTTGACTTTGTCCACTTGACTTGGCATAGGAGAGAGGAAAGGTATCCTAGGATTGTAGGAGAGTTCTTCAAGAGCTTGGATGTTTCTTTCAATTGAATCTTGAATTTTTATTAATATACAAGTGGTGTAGAAGGTGATAAGGAACCTTTAAAATCTTATTGAATAACTTATATGTATTGACTTGGTTGTTTGATCACTTGAACTCTTTCTCTTGTAACATGGCATAGAAAGGTGAAAACTTGGTTTTGCTTCCAAGAAAATAATTTTCCTCCATGTATGGCCTCTAAAAATAATATAATACATTTAAAAATTCACTTTAATCCATCAAATAGTTCAAAATATTTAATTTTACACCTTTAGCTTGTTTTTCTCCCAATTCTTTGTAGCTTTCAAAATAGGTAAACCTACTTGTTTTGAAGAATGTACAGATATTAATAGATAAATAATGACATATTTGAGGACAAAATATCCTATTATAGATCCATGCCAAGTTTTAGGATCTAAATTTGAGTGTAAGTACATTTTTTATCCATTTCTCTCTCTCATTAAGCCTTAATTAGGCTTCCTTGCCTAGATTCTGAGATTTTGCCCAAAATCACTCCCACATGTGTGAAGATTATAATAAGTGTTTTATTAAAATTTTCCATTCCAATATTATTCCCCATGTCAATTTTTATCTCCTAAGACCTTGTACATATGTGTGAACCATGAAATGGCCAAAAACCTTAGTCTAGGTGCTTGTATAGGCTTGAGAGGCATTTGAAGTGTTTTTCATGAAATATTAATGTTTTTATGATTTAAATAGGTTTTTTTAGGTCTTAAAATCCTTTTCACAACTCAATTTCTTGAGTATAGTCCTTTTGAATAATTTTATAGACCTATAATTTCTCCTTTTAGCTTACAAAATTGAACTTTCTTCACATTTTGACCAAATTGCAAACTTATAGATATATATAACTCTTTAATGAGACTTTAAGAGGTAATTTTATGATTTATTAACCTTTATCTAGTCTCAATATACCTATTTTCATGATTTGTATGCCATTTCATGCCTTCTTCCTTTAAGAAAACACCTATAGCCATGTTTTTTAGCATATTTCATACACCTGTACCATCAAGTGCCATACTCAGATTCTTATGAGACATGTATAGGTAATCAATTTTTTTAAAATTTTAATTACTCCATTTTATTGTATTATAAACATATATTCTTTCATTAGGTCCTTTATGAAGGTTTAGTAAGGGCTTAAGGGTTTACCATCTTAACAATGGTTCATAACATACAAGGGACTAAATCAAGAACTAACAAAATAAATTGGGAGTAAGTGGATCCTTTAAACATCCCCTATGGGCTTGAGTTTCCATTAATAATTTCATGAAATATCTGAGCATGAAAAGATGACCTTTGACTAGTAAACTATGCATTCTGAGAGGTTGAGAGAGAAACATACCTAAAAATGCAATTTTTTAAGTTTGATTATGAATGATAATACCTCAATAAGTTTTAAAACATTCATCATGAACATATAAAATTATCCTTATCATCATCTCATCCTTTTAATCATGTTAGCATCCATCAGTTCCTGTTAGGTTTTTTAGTCAAATCACTGTTAGTGACCTTAATTATATAAATTTCAGATATTCTCATTGTTGTAAGAGTTGGAAACTTTATATAATGTGTCATTAAAGTTTTAAACACATTATTAATTCCATATAGGTCCCATATTACTTGACACAAACACACTTTCATCATAATTCATATGCAAGCATGTGTGTGCAAGCCTAGACCTATTTGGTGTAATAAAACCCTTTAAGCTAAAGATGGCATGTTATATTAGTATATCAAACCTATTATATACCATGTATGAACATTTATATTAATTTATGAGCTCAAAACGTCTTATAATATCCTAAACTACCTTTAAAGATTAAGATATGTCTCTAAAGTGTTATACGACTATCCTTTTAGCTTTATGATTTGGTAGTACATCCTCAAGGTGATTTTGAGAAAAAAATTAGTAATAAATGTATGTGATAATATGATATAATTATCTGAGGTTCATATAGTCCTTTTCCACTTGATTTACCCTTTAATACACATGAAACTATTCATAGGATTATCTTTTTAGCTTGAACAACTGTAGATGTTTACTAGGTGTCAAGACTACATTTTGGAGTTTAAATAACTCTTCAAAAAGTCATATAATTATTAAAAGGTAATTTTCACTATATTTAGGTCTCATAACCTTATTTTTAACCCATAAAACATTTTTAATATCTGATATCATCTCTTGAGTACTTCTTTCTCTCAAATTCTACATGTAGTGTATTTCTTGGTTTCTGGACCTTCAATAAAGAAAGTGAATAGTATAAAAGACTTTAATAAGTATGTGTAGACCTCCTTTATTATTTTTCACCTTATTAAAGTGTTAAATCCCTCACCTCATCTTCTTAAACAAGCTTTCTTGACACATTTATACACATACATAGGGTTTAAGAAACTTAGGCTTGTAATTATACTTGTAGGTTTTCCTTAGCTATAGGCATCCAAAAAATGGTTTATTGGATTAATTAAATGAGTCATAAAAACATTAATATCTATATATTCATTTAATTTACTCAAAATTGTATGCCAATGGCCTCATTTGGTCTTTTAATCATTATTCATAGTTCTCATCTCCAATCTCCTAGAAATAGGCCTAACTATGTAGTTATAGGCTGAGTGACTATAAGTGCTTGAGATGAGTATGTGTTTCCCATTAAATTAGATATTATTTAGTTATTTAATACCCTTCATTAATTCATACACTCATATATCCACCTGATCTCTCACCTTAATACACACGTTCACTCCCATGCCTATAATAGACCTAATTATGTTATTATAGTTCATAATATGGCTATAGATGATCATTTAATCTTTTTTGGACTCTGTACAGATAGAGGAAGGTATGATAATGTTGATAAAATGATAAATTTGTATTAATACTCTCATTAACTTTCCATTACCTTTCATTAACTTGGAGAATCATCAAATTAGTATGAAAAAGTTTGATTATCATGAAACCAAAATATGATCTTTACGTTAAACACTGCTAAAAAACCTTAATTTGTCCAAAAGGACAAATGGATTTTTTTTCATTGTTTAAAATTTCAATATATTAGGATTACATCACATAAATTCTTAAAAAATTTGATCTGATCTTGAATAATGCTTAGACCAACCTCAAAGCTTAAAAATAGTGGATACAACTAGTTACCTTAAACTTTGCTAACATACTTTAAATTCTACTAAAGTATGCTTTAAAGTTCTCTTTTATGATCCTAATTTGTAAATAACTCAGTGGTTGACTATTGTAATCACTTTTTTTTTCTTGACCCTAGTTTTTTTCATGACCAAACACACCAAGTGGAATCTCCTACAACTAGTCAATAGTTTCTCTCACCTTTGTACCATTCTTCAAGTTACACATTCAGCCTTGAATTACCTAAGGATACCTATAAGTGTTTTTTGGGATTATTGGTGGAATTTTAAGTCTAGAGTATCTTATAAAAGTACTAATAAAATATTTACATTGATATATTCTTGTGGACTTGATTAATCTCCTTTTAATCTCTGCCACCCTTCAAGACTCTCTCATCATGATGCACATGCCTGAGTATGGCATTTAGGCATAGAAGGCTTAATTGGATCTTTTACTCTCATGAGTAATATTTATAACCCTTAAGAGTCTTAAAATATTACTATGAAACCACTTTAGGATCTTCCATAAACCATTCATTATATTCATGACCTTTTTAATCACTCTTCATTTACCATGTTCTTTTTTACCTTGTTCATTGAAGTCCATGGGGAAAAATTTATGTAGTCAGATATGAAGTTAAACTTATGAGTGATTTAATGAGCCTCAATAGAGAATAATATCTTAAATTTAATTTGAACTAACTTATTAATATGGATCAATATTTTTTCTTCATTTAGATACCTATCAAGTTCTTATGCTGACCTGAATAAGATCTTTTTACATTAGGAACTCATGTTTTTGTAACTGTATCTTACCAAAAAGAAAACATTATACTATATTATATCTCAAGGAATACATATTTAAATATGAATACATACATTAATTGGTTGAATTTAATATGTATATCATGACTCAGACACCAATTTTATACCCTTTGAAGATGAAGACACTCAGTTACCAAATCAAAACATGCTTCCTAGCTGCTAGATTTGACAATTAACATAGGAAAAAAAAATTCTACCAAAATATCATTTTAAAAACAAGGTAACTAATTAATAAAACATATACTAGGTATTATTTTAACCTAAAATAACCCCACCATAACCATTTTCCTCTATCAAGTTTTGAAGTGGAGAACATAAGCAAACATGGACCCTATCTGGATAAATAGGACGTAGTGACCCCCTTACATTATTAATGATCATTAATAAAGATGGGTAAATTAATATACCAAAATATTCCAAAAAAATTAATTTAATTAAATTCCCTATCATTTCCAAAGATCTTTTTACCTGACCTTCTCTATCTTGACCATACTAAGCAAAAAATACTGACCTTCCTTGAGCTGCAAAAGAAGCTGATAGGATAAATGAATAGTTATTATTAATTTTAGCACATAAAACTCCTTAAAAAACATGTATTTTACATTAAAGAGGATATATTAAGTCATTAATATTATTTAAAGTTAATTTCACCTTGAAAACTTATATGGATAGACTCAAAAGAGCCATTTTTAGCATTAAAACTGCCATAACAACTTAGAAACCTGATGGAAATGATGAAAAGGTATTCACAAGAATTTTACATATCTTAAAATCTATATATTTATGTATTTAAACCATATTATATTACTTTACTTCCATTACCTTGTAAAACCTTCTCTATAATCCATCAAATGATCCAAAATATAACATAGATGGATTATGATGTTAGCCAAGAATATCACCAACATATTTGATCATTCGTGAAGAATGAAATGACCTTGACACATGATATGAAATTTATAAATACACCTTAGACTCATTTAATCACTTTAAACTCACTAAAATAGGTCATGGAGTGACTAGACATGCACATAGTTATGATGAACAAAATCTTAAACTTATCAAATTTACCTTAAACTCTGCTAACCAAGGTTTTTAGTGATAATTTCAAGGACATAATATGAATAACACAATTATAAATAGGATAAAAAAATCATGGAAAGAAAATTTTCAAATTTTAAGGGTGATAGTTTAATCTAGAAGGCCAAAATTTTCAACAACACCTACAACCATGTTAGGACCTACCATGAATGCCAAGTCTTTGGAAAGAGAGAGGTTAATGATGCCATGCCACTAAACCATATCATTTAGGGTCATCATTTTTCACAATGGGATCTTGAGTTTGTTGGATTAATCAATCCCAATTCCTTAGTAGGGCACAAATTTATCCTTATATCTATTGATTATTGTATTAGGTGGACAAAAGTAGTGGCAACTAAGAACTCCAAATATCAGGATGTCATTAAGTTTATAGAGGAGTATATAATAACTAGGTTTGGTACTTCCATATATTTAGTCAGTGACAATGGCCCAACTTTTCAATATTTTGAATTCACTAAGTGGGCATACAATAGTCAAAGAACAATCAAGTCCTCTTCAAACTATTACCCCTAAGGGAATGAAGTAGTTGAATCTATGAACAATAAATTGATGGATGCCATTAAATTAATCCTAGGACAAACTAATATAATGGAACCTATTGTTGAAATGTGCATTATGGGTAGATATGATAAGACAAAAATAGGCCCTCAAAACTTCACCTTTCCTATTAGTATATGTATGGTAGCCTATTTTACCCATGTTTCCTAAACTCCCAACCTATCAATTTATGAAATACTACATGGAATAATATCCAAATATTAAATCTATATTTTTGGACATAATCCAACTTGAAGATATAAGGACTGGAGCAATGTAAAGCTTCAACAAACACCAAGACATTGTTAAAAGGTGTTTCGATAAAAGATCCAAGATCAAGGCCTTTCATATTTTAGACATAGTTTTCCTAAGGGATAAAGCTCATGATAATAAATACCAACACAAAAAATTTACTCCCTTTTATATTATACCATATCAAGTATATAATATCTTAGGCAACATTTCCTTCTATTTGAAATACCTTTAAGGTAATAACCTATCCTTCCTAGTCAATGGGTAGTTTTTGAAGCACTAATTCATGGCTACTCCCACTAAATATGTCTATGAGTAATACTAGGTGTTGTGGTCGAGGTAAAATTATAATAGGTTTTACCACTTTCATAGTTATCTTTCTTGTTTTTTATCTTTTGCTATCATTAGAGTTGTTTTCATGATTTCTACACTAGCCTTTCCTATTTTCAGTATTTTTGTTTCTTTAGTTTTGTTTCCTATTGTCTACGGTAGGTGTATTTTGTTTCAAAACATCTTGATTGACTCCTTATTGAATGATCAAAATGATATCCAATATATTATGCTTATTATACATGCTCGAGCTTATATACTCAATCCAAAGGAGAACTCCCAAAATGATAGTAAGTAAATTAAAAGCCTAATTAGAATACACAAATTGGTTGACTTAAAAAAAATTTACACCCTTATATTTGAGACTTCCAAAATTTAGGTATGCAATAATAAATGGACCATGGTAATGTCACAACTAAATACTTTTATTAGGTATGTAAAAGTTGCTCTCATTATTGCATGTAAATTAAGAATTTTTTTCATTCTTTGGATCAAACACACTTTCCATGCTAATACTTCTTTTGAGGTAGCAACCATTGATATGGATGCTACTAGTAGGGACATTCTAGAAAATTGAGTTTTGTTTCTCCCATACACCATCTCATAGTGGTTCTTGCCCCTCTCTTCCATTAGTATTATATAAAAAAGTAGACCAATGCATCCTAAAGAGTGATCAAATACGCCTAAAGAAAAATCTAAAGTTTATCAAAGACTCACATGATGAGATATGATCAATGTATCACGTATCATACAATATTATGAAAGGAGAGGGGGGATTAAACATATCTTTATCAGGGCTATAAATGTTTGGTTGGCAATAGATAAATACCCGAGTTCCCCAAGTTTTGTTTATGCTTCAAATAAAACATTGTGAAGCCTATGGTTTATTTCAAGTATTTGCTAAAACAATTCAAAACAAGGATAAACTAAAATCACTCTATCATAAATAAATATAAGGTATGAGCAAGGCTAATATGTTGCATGTAGTTTTTGGAGCCTTTTTCATGTTTCTAGTCTAATTATATTCTTATGGTATGATCCATGTTCACGTTATAGTTGCTAACCAAACATTCTAGGTTCTCGAATACTCTAGAGTATTCCCCCTATGAGTCACCATTTATTGTGTCCCAACATACCACCATTCAAAAAAATTAAATAGGGACCCACTTTATTTAGTATCCCTTATTTTTTAGAATCAGTGGGTTGTCCTAAAATTTTTTCTTAAAGATTAAACTTACATGTTAGCACTTGTATTATTATAAACCAAATCTATGCTTAGGCTTGTCTTGAGTTATATCTCCAGCCTTTGGTTTATTTCACACATGTTTGTCAAGGTTTTTAGATTCTAGCAATTCATGAAGTTTGCATGTTTATTCGAAAGCATGTCAAGTTTTACCTCTTTCAAACTAACTGACTTGCATGTTTGTCAAAGTGTTATTTCTTTATATTTTATCTTATGTAGGTTATTCTTAGAATTTTATCCTATTTTTTGCCCAGATGCTACCAAGTCACCAAAGCTTACTATGTGGCATTCACTTGCTCTCTTGAAATGCCAAGAGTGAATGAAGTATGCATTATACTTCATTATTATAAAAAAAAATTATGTCGTTCAGTGATATCTCACTAACCCATAACTTTTTGGGCACTTAAAATTTTCTAAAATACTCTTAGGCAAGTAAAATCATGAGATATTTCCAAGTGTCATAATATCACTCACCCAATGATTGGTATATTGAAGTTTTAGTGTATGAAATTTTTGGTGAAATAGAGAAATGATAGCCATCCACATGTCATGATCCTACAAACTCAATGTTATCAAAGCATTCTAAGAAGTTTCTAAGTTTATTGAGCAAGTGGAGCACCAAGATGTTACCACATGTCACCATCCCACTCACATGAAATGTAAACAATAATGAAAGAGGGTATAACACTCTAAGGAAATAAAAATCATGAGATGTTTCCAGTGTCATGATCTTGTGAGCCCAATGCAATGAAGAAGAAAATTATAAAAAAGAAAGGGCTCGACAATTAGTGAACAATGAAATTATACCAAGTGTCCCTAAAATGTCATAGGGGATGGGTAATAGCAAGCTAATGCTTTTAGATGAAGTGGGTAATTGACAAGTGTCAAATAGAGATGATGTACTCAAATCAAAATAAATAAATGCCACCTATTAACATGGACTACAAAAGGGGAAACACTTCACAAGGTAAATTTAAAATATGAAAATATAATAAAGCACAAGAATCCAAGGTTGTTGATACCATTAATCCACTTGAATTAGCTATATAAATGCATTGAATTCAATAGAGGTAATGAATCCAAAAGTAATATATGGAATCAACAAAGTAAATTACAACTACATTACCATCTAACTAATAGCTACAAGCATAAATTCAAGCTCTATCATGACCAATTAATTCCATAGTTTTAGAGAACTAGATTTTTTAGGTTCATAATGATGGATTATTTCATGTCTTCCACCTCCCACCACTACATATTCCATTATAAGACCTGAGTAGTACATATAGACAAGGTTCGATGAGGTTACCCTCAAATGTTAATTCAAGCACTATTATAATATACAGGAGGAAGTTAAAACAAAAAAACCATGTGGTTGTAACGATAAAATCTCAACATTTATGTGGAGGTATAGGGAAGACCTAGTGGTAATAAAATTAGTGGGCCTACATAATGTTGCATTAAAACTTGAGGTAATGCCCTGCATTGACCTATTATTTGATTTATTTACAAATGGCCAAATTTTTGGAAATTTTTTTCACTTCCACCAACATAGCACTCTAACAACATATATTAGTGGACCTACCTTTGAAAAATATGATATACTCCCCATATATAAAATGGCCAACAATCAATTCAATTCATGGATGTATGCAAACAATGCAACCAGTAAGGTAAAAGAATGGACATGCAAACCTAGTACCTTCACAATCAAAGGCCATATTTTTGATATCCCTATTGTCATATTTAGGCCTAGAATTAGGATTGCTATGTCCTTTCTAAAATTAATTTATGGTTTCCCCAACATAACCTACGTCAATGAGGTCATGATTCCCCTATTAGACACCATCCTCACTTCTACCAAGATCATAGATATAGGCAAGATCATTAGTTCCAACATTATCATCCAAGCTCTCAATTTAAAAAATAGACTAAATGGAGACTTCTATATGATGTCTTATTAGGTAGATACCATAATAGGGACTATTCACTTAGATTTTAAGGAACCCTAGGAACCATCAACTGAATATCCCAAGAACCAAATTTGTGATGAATTTAATGTTCTTCATATACATAAATTTATAAATAATATGACTAGAATAAATAATACCTTCTACCCAATGGTTTACCAAGACATTTATGGAAAGGACATGCCTATATTTTTTATCAAATTTGAAAAACCATTAAAAATATTGGTGACTATTATCTCTATCCAAATTACATATTCATCATAATAGAGGGTATTAGGGCTCCCCATATGTATCTACCCTAGTTGGTCCTAGATAAGGTGGCATAACAAGAAATTTTAGCTCATCTAGCTAATTTTGTAGATGTTTTACTAAGAAATACAAAACAAGGAGCTATCCATCCACCTCCCATCAGCATTAGTAGACACCAATACACCATATGGAAGTATTTTCATCTAATGGGTAATATTAGAACATATTATTATTTCAAGTGGTCATTTTATAGGCAATGGAATCTAAGGAAAAGGGTCAAGAAACACCTGAATAGAGTTAGGGGAAAGGTGAAGATTAATTATGGTCATGTATCATAACCATATGATGAATTATTCATGAATAATTTGAATTATATAGAGGTCCACACAATAATTGATAAGGTGAATATGTCCATGCTAGTAGCCATGCATATATGATATCATCTAGAGACCACATAAGAGGAGGCTAGGATAATTGACAAGGAGCATTGGGTTTCAAAACCTCCACAAGGATCCCTCCCATAGGTTGAAACATAAAGATAAGAACATGTTAGTCCATTTTGACATGCACCTATGGAAAGTGGATAAAGAATCAACCATTCACCTCCTCATCATCCCATCTTAGTGGTTACTATTGTAGAAACCACTATAGTTTTCACCCTTTCTCAGTCGACTGCCATTACATAGAGTCTCATAAGTATAACTTAGTATTGTGGGCCATTATCTATGTATACCTTTCCTCCACTTATAAAAATGTAGTAGGTTATTCTCTAATATTTCCTTCCTCCTATTTCTATTTTGGCTCCACTCATATCCCTAGTCCAAATCACTACACCACCACCTCCATCAATATCTCCTTTTCCTAGACAAATGCCAACTTCCCTAGTTTCACCCCCAAAAACCATTACCACTCTCACCTCATCACCACCTATTTCTCCATCATATTCACATGTTATTTCCTCACCCCTTCCATCATCAATTTTTAATCCCACCATACCCCCTTATATATAATAAGAAGCAAAGAACTCTTTCAGTTTATCCTCAGGGTACTCCAACCAAGGAAACCTCACAAGAAATGTTTAGAGAATAATTGAATAAAAGAAAAGGTTATAAGGAAATAAAACCTATGTAATTTCAATATAGTGAAAATTATTGGTCCACTTAAGAGGAATGGGAAGATAAAATAGAGACATCATTATCTCATACCATTAGTGAGACCATAAAAAGTGACCTTAAGGATGAATGGTTGAATGAAGAGGCTCAATCAGGTGACACTAAGATTTTTAATAATAGTTAATTCTCAACTTAACTACTTCAAGACCCATATGGGGATAAATTAAATGAATTATAGTTTAAACCTCTAGCTTCAACACAGGGTCAATCAATGAGTGTATCTCTAGCCTCGGTTACTCCTAACGTAATAATGATATATGTAGTAATAGTTCCCCTAATTTATACTATAAAAAGGCTAAGTGCACAAACTCCTTATTCCTTACCTACTATTATAACTACTAATATTCAATTTATTACTATAACATCCATTCCTCATACTTTAAACTCTTCAATCCAAGAAAATAAGACTGAAGCAACTAAAATTCCATTTTTCAAACCCCAATCCTAACCCATGTAATTAAGATTATGGAACCCCAAACCAACCTTAAAAATTATGTAATATGGTTATTTTTATACCAATAATACATTATTTAAAAAATGTGTTCAATACCCCTCCTACTTATTCATTCATTACTTCCTTAAGCCCTCAGTCCTTTGAACTCAATAAAAAGTACATTTTGAAGATTTGATCTCCACTAACATTTTGGATTCCCTAGTTAATCCCTCCCAACCATCCACTCAATTGGTCCTAATAGTTTGTTATGCATCCCAAACAAATTCTACCACCATTATAACATACAAGGGGTTAGAGAATGGGAAACTAATAATTGACATAGTGACCACCAAGAAGATCACTAGATGAAGGAGAGTTATTCCCCCTTTTCCTCAACTAGAAACATCTTCTCCAAATCCCATGCTTCCCCTAGGTCAATCCACATATACCACTCTTGAATAATAGGTAGAACTTTCACAACAACCAATTTCCTTGAATGTTCCTGAATGGATACAAAAAATGCAATGAATAGAAGAAGGTACGTAGTACCTAGTTATTGTTGAGCATTCAATAGTCAAGTTTCATTTTGATAAAGAAACTAAGACTATGAGGAAGGTCAAAAATAGAACCATAATGAATTAAGGAAAAAAGGTATAATTGGATCAAAGAGAATATGTGTTTTCTTTAACCAAAAGAAGAAGAATTCTCCCTTATGATATTGGCAATTACATAGAGGACCCCTACACCATTTTATACTTTACATGGGGGTAATAAAATAAATTTTCATAGGTTATGATCAGGTTGTGGAGTAACTTCATGAAAGGAGTTCTAAACAACCTCTAAGAGACATCTTATACAATTTGTAAGGAGTAAATCAAAAGTGGTATGACCATATAATTAATAAGGAATGCAAAGGAGTCACAACCTAAGTGGGGAGATGTATGCCCCCTTACTAATAAGATGAAGAAAATGGAGGGTAGACTCCGTTTCTTAAGCCAAGTATCCTAAAACATGGCCTATGATCACCTCAACCTAATAACTACGTAGATGTAGCATGGGATCTGAACTACATAGTTACTAGGTAAGATAGCTTGATTATATGGCATCAAGATTTATGAAATTTAGTAGTAAAATTCATTAGTTAAGAAGAGTAGGCCATTATAATTTTAGTGTAAATGAGGATAAATGGTGTGATTAACCAAAGCTTGGAATTGGTCCTTAAGGCCATCTTTTAAGACCTTCTTTAAACAATAGCAAATAGTTTCAAAGTAGAAGTTGAAGGCACAATATATAATACCCAAGATGACTTGATGTAGTTGATAAATTTTTATGGAAGTAAGGTCCTTAACATAATGACTCTTTATGTGGATCTTAGGATTGAATTAAAATCACATATAAAATTGATGGAAAGACTCCCTCAAATCTTCAAAAGACCTATGTTGAACTTCAAATCAATTTATATGGACTTTTAAGTGAGACACATTTTCTACTTGAAAATTTAGGTAAACAAGTAGGCATCCCTATAAACATTACCTCCACTACTAATTTTATTTAAAAATACCTCCCAAATGATAGGGTTAACCATAGATGTAACCTTGGTTACAACTACAACTACTAATCGAGCACAAGTATCAATAACTACAATTACCTCCTCATAGGCAATTTCCTTTGTAATTGTATTAGTTGATTATAAATTAATTTGGTTATAACAAATTTTTATCTTATGAATGATTGGCTACATCATGGCCATGTACTCCATGTATGACCCTTAGTGATATTTACTAATGGTGATTAAACTTTGAGTAAGGATTGAGGGATGAGGCATCACCATCCCAAGCCTATATATACATGTATATCATGTATTCAAAAGTGAGGATAAATTTTGCCATTCAATATAGATAATAAATCCTTCAAGTTCTAAAATTCTATGTTGTATGGTTTTCTCTTTCATTTTTGTGTTATATTGATTATGTTTGTTTATTTAACAAGTAGCTTAGTTATTTGATATGTGTTATAGTAATTTCAAGAAGATTATGGCTAATTAGTAGGATTTTGCAAATCAAGAATTTGAAATAGAAATTTTAGGTTGATAATTCTTGATTTCATGTGACATGTTGACTAGGTTAATCTATATATTTATATAGAAGCACCATTTTGATGCAACTTCCTAGTCTAAGATATAGCGATTCAAAGGTGGTTTCTATTTATTAACTATAATATTTTATTAGGAGATGTAAAAACAATCTTATTAATAAAAATATTTAAATAATATATTTTATTTAATTTCATTTCATTCCTCAAACCTCTGTATTATGTTTTTTAGTTATGTGTGCCAAATCAATAAGTTGTAAGCATTAGTCTATGGTTCTTGTCATTATTTTAAATCTAGTTAGAAAGAATCCATTCCCTCTGTCTACAAATTATCTTCTCTACCTTACCTTTCCCTTTGTTTACAACTTCTTTGATTCATGCCCACTTTACAATAAATGCATTATCATCCCATACACCTCAAGTAGATCTAGGATTCACATCCATATCTGAACCATCTAGGTTAATAGTTGTTTTGTTAACCACCATTCCACCAATGGTTATTGTAAAACCTAATACCCTAAAACTTGTTCCCTTGAGTGTAATTCACCTCCATTGAGATCCTAAACTATTAGAGGCTACCTCATAACGTTTCTTTGTTGTGCATAAAACCCTTATCAATAGGATTGTGCCATTATGTGTCTCATTTTGTGTTTTATAGGCTTATGTGTTATTTCTGACTTCCATGTGACTAAAAGTGGATCAAAAGGGCCTTTAATATGGGTTAAGTGATATACTAATGGTAAGGCAAGCTCAAGTGTAAATCCAAGGCATAAATGGTTAATTTTAATGACTACATTATACAAGTTTGGAAACCCCCTCTTGAATTATTCAATATGATTGATTGGGCATGTATTCTCATACTTGGTTCGGTATGTATTCTCATACTTGGATGCCCTCTTGTAAAAAAATGAAGTTTATTTAGAATGAAAAATAGTCTTAAACCCTAGTCAAGATAATTAATGATAATAAGTGAAATAATCTATTACGGATGTTTACTAAATATTATCACTTTAAATATTTTTATTTTAATTATTTTATTTACATTAATTAATATATTGTTAATCTATCATAATTTAATCCTAATTAATGTCATGTTGAAATCAAATCTATTTAAAAAAACAATACAATATTAGTAAAATCATATTCATGTGAAGGGTATCTAAAAATGAACATTATTATATAATATTATTTTTTTGAATTGGATAATAACTCAATAAATTGTGTAAATCAAGTTGTAATGACTAATTATGTGCCCTAGGTATAGGTTGACATAAGGTACTTGGAATGAGCATGAAGATATATATTATTTCACATCACATGGGATTGAAAAAGATTTAACTAAGCCATAGTTTAGGCATGGAGATCATAATATCTAAAACCTAATTTTTCCTTAAGGTGTACATCAACTTATGTAAATCATGTGACCCCAAAAATTATATACATATTTGGATTCCTAGCTACAAGTATGAATCATACTTTATGTGAAAAAATCTTAGAATCATGTTATATGTATTTTAATATTTGTTTATCTATATACATTAGGTACATATATGTCAATGGTATTATTAGAGTTAGCTAATCCAAGATTGGCTGAGATTATAGAGAGGTAATAAATGTAATGGGTTTTAGACCAAAAAGTATGCCTTATTGTTGGACAACCATAGAAAGAACTTAGGGTTGTATGAAAGTACTCCATAGGGTGGTTACTTACATGGTAGGTATATCAACCACTATCTTAATGGTAAATGTACTAACCTTGTTTGATTTATTCCTAGATTGATAAATTAGAATTATCTCATAATGTGATAATCTAGTAACTTATTAACCATTCTTGTCTAGTATAAATATTAGATAGTACTATATATAACAATTACTTGTATGGGTAGGTATATTGGTCACTATGTTAATGTTAAATGTGTTGACATAGTTGGATTTAATCATATATCAATATAGTTATAATTATTTATTTACATTTATCAAACTTATCAAAGTTTATTACATAAATGAATTATGAAGACTCAATAGGCCAAGAGCTAATAACTAAAATAATAAAATGTTTGTCATGGATTCATCACTTTTATAAATGCTAAAAATGTGCACTTTGTGGTTTAATATTGCATGATTTGAAATAGCTACCTTACATATATGTATGGCATTTGAAATTATTTATATTTAATAATGACACTTAAACATAATGTATGACATATAGTTTGAGTAAATAAATTTATAAATCAGCTTCTTGATGAATGTAAACAAGATATTTCATTATCATTTACATTATATTATTTGTGTGAATGTATACTCGTAATAAGATAGTAATAATCATGGTTAGTTTCAATTTTAGGTTAATAATACTAACACATGATTCTTTACCATTGGAAGATTCCTCTAGCTTATGCAATCCATTGTTGAATGGCTGGGGAAGACTAGGATCTTGGTTGTCATTGTTTGAAATCATCTTTCCCCATTCCTCTTCCTCTTATCAAAAATCCTCATTTATGTGACAAGGAAACAAATCACTACAATTTCCTTATGAATCTTGTAATTTTATCCAATTTTAGAATTATTTTACATAATATCTGATGGATTTTTTGATGGAATTGAAGGCCAAAGATGTAAATATTATTGTACCCTCTAGATTAATATGTAGTCATGTAACTCTAAATTAAAATAATTAATATTTTTAAATGGTTCATTATGTTTTAAATCTTGATGTTATTGTAAGTTGATTAACGAACGAACATGTAAGTAAAAATAAATAGTTTGTATTTTTTGGTAGTCACCACAATTAGTTTAAAATCAAAGCACTAGAGTTTCACATTTGGGTGTAGGTTTGAAATGGTGATTACAAGTTTGAAATTTTAGAATTATGGTTTCAATATGAAACTATAAGGTGTATGTAATCTTGATAAATTTATATAATAAAAGGATCCTCTAAAACAAGAAAAGATATAAGACCATTATATATCTAACATACACACAAGACATTGGTTGACAAATAGGTTTTGGGGATATAGATAAGGATCATGTACATAATATGTTAAGGTGGACATGTAATTTTAATCTTGATATATATTCTCTAAGGATTTTGAAGTTGAATAACCTTATTATATCCAAGGTGTTTGACAAAGTGACTGCCAAGATCTTAGGATCAAATGCAAGTATCAGTTCATGAATAAAAAATGCATAAATTTTTTGAAAGAACATAAAATTATAATATTATAATATTGCATAAAACACATGAACAAATCATCCAACACATAACCCATGTGAATATCTCACAAATCAATATGTAAAAATAAGATATTAAAATGTGTAACTCATCCATGAATAACTGCAAAGGGCTTAGAATAGGCTTGTAACTCTTAAGTGTGGAATAACCAATCAAAGAGTAACATCAAATAGCTAATGATAATGTAAAATAGTAACTTATTATGTCTAATTAAACCTAAAAAATATAAATCAAGTGTAGGAACAACACGTGTAGGAATAATCCAAATAAAAGGAAAACAACTATCCTACACTAATAGTGTCATTAAAAAATAAGAAAGATATATCTAAATTAAAGGTTGTGAAGAAAGATTCAAAAACATTTTTTAGATTAATATTTAATTAGTTTAATTTAATTTAGGTGTTTGTGTATGTTTATTCCTATATGAAATTTTAATTCATATATTTTAGAAATATGTGATGTGTCACACCTCTTTTGTCCCTTTTAAAATGAATCTTTGATTTTCATATCACATGTAACTCCTACAACCATTGGCACACACTTCCCCCTCACCTCATGGGGATTGGTGACATGAGGAACACACTAAGAAAGTTGTTCAAGGTTATGATGGAGTTTCTTTGTAACTCCTTTTGGCTCACTCACTCTATTGAAAGAGCTCACTTCTATCATTTCTCATCACTTACTTATAAATTGAAGCTTATTATTATTATATATTCTCTTATTTAATATACTCTCCTCATGAATATTTTAATATAGAGAATATTTAAGTAAGTCTTCATTTTTAATACATGCAGGGTTTTCTTCCATTGATATGGTTTCCCTACATATCACTTTGTATCTCACATTTTACGATTTTTCTTACTTTGAGATAATATTTTAAATTTTTTATGCATTCATTTACTTATGATTCAATTTTATTTTGTAAATATATTATCATTCCTTCTTTCAAAGTAACTAAAATGATATTAGGTTCTAAGCAAGAGATATGCAAAAGTAAATTTGTAACTAGATAGTTAAAAAAGTGATATTTAATAAGAATGTAGAAGATAAAAATGAAGTAAAAAGTATGTGATAATCTATACTATCTAGTATATTAGATAAAATATAATCTAATACACCAACTAGAGTAAAAAAAATAAAGAGTTTAAGGTTATAAATACTTAATTTTAGTCAACTTTTCCACCCATAAACTCTTCCTTGGCTTGAATCACTTTATGATCAATTTTTGTTGATGAAGTTAAGATATATGGAAGAATAACTAAGAAACCACACTATGGGAATATAAAGACTTGGTAAAAAATGTAGGTAAAAATCATATTATTGATATATTTAAAGACCCTATCCTTAATTTCCCTACTTGGTGTAAGCTCTTCTTATCCCTAATTCCTCTTCTTCCTAAGGTGGATTTGTGAGCACAAACATAGTGTATTGAATTGTTCATTCTTTGATAAATGAAAATTTGGAACCATATAAATACAAATCATATCTCTAAAATTCAAAACTCATTTTCATCCAATGTCATTAGCCCAACTGATGATGTATAAATAATTCCAAATAACATAATATGTCATGAACCTTTCCTGATGGCATCAAACAAAATAAGGCCACTATATGACATCATCAGTTAGGATGATGATGATGATGATGATGATGGTGCAATGTGTATAAAAAGTGATAAATAGGGTTCAAATGGTGTAATGTAAATCTATGATGACAAATATGTTAATTTCATGGTGTTATGAATGTGGTAGCAAAAATTATAGTGTATGAAAAATATTTCACAAAGTGCCACAAGCCAACCACTTTTATCCATTTATATGTGTGAAAACAAATGTAGGGAAAGTAACACACTAAAAATACTTATAATAGAGAAGTATCAGTAATAAAAAATAATATGTATACATATACCCCTCTTGAATCTTATCATTCATCATAATAGTGTAGCAAGTGATGGCGCTTCAGGAAAGAACATAGTACCAAAAATATGTTAGAATTAACTATAATAAATTTTGGTAAATGTAAGGCAAATGAAAATAAATAAATGGACATAAGTAGTTTTACTTACTAAGATGGCTATAATAATCTTACCATCATTATTCATTTGTGATAGGTTATTTATGGTGAATAGGTGTTAAGATAGGTCTAGTAGATTAATGCTAAGATGGGTTCAAAAAGCTTGTTAAAATTTTGAGTTTTTGAAGTTTTTGTAAAAATATTCCATTAATACTATTAAATTATTTATGTTTCCATGATTATATTACTTCTGGTTTTTTATAGGAGCTACGTTTGTGAAGATATATAACCTTTATGAAATCTAAGGAATATTTTTTTATAGTTGTAATTTTTGGTTTGGAGGATGTAGATAACATTGGATCCCTTAAATTTTTTATTTACAATCTTATATTTTGAAATTTATAACTTTAAGAGAGCCATTTTTTATGCAATGAGAGGGTATGTCAAGAGGGTAAAGTGGAGAGGACAAGGGACCACATTTGGTTCCATTCATAGTGATCATAAAAATATGTTATGTATTTATATCTAGAATGGGTAATAGGAAATATTTATAAAAATAAGTCATGGGGTAAATAAACTTAAGAAAACTTTACCCAAAGGTTACCAAAACGCAAGTAGCATTGAAATGAGTAATGGGTTTGTGTTAGATTATTTTTGTGATAAATATGTAATTAATAAAAATCATAAATTATGATATATGACTAGATAAAACCATTCAACCAGCCTATGACATTTTAAATGATAGAAACATCAACATGGATGATGGAATTTTGTCATATGGCTGATGTAAATGAAAATCAAATTATGAGTGATGACGTATGTCAAGATGGTTGATAAAGTATAAATTTATGACATGGTCAATGGTATTTTATAAGATGGATAATGTACTAGAGTGTGTCATAATGGTTGATGAATTTTTTAAAATCAATGATGTATTGTTAAAATTATACATGTGCAATGATGTATGTTAAAAAGGCTAATTTAGTTAAAAAATTCATAGTTTGCATTAATTTTTGTGTATTTTTTCAATTATCAGATGTTCTTATTTTATTTTTGTATGAGTAGAGAGGACCATTATTGTGGATATAAATTTCCTCATGGTTTCTATATTTATTCAGGTAACTATAAGATGTTAATAGGGCTCAATTGATCAATATATATTTTAAAGGTATCATTGGCATGTTTTGTTCCCCTTTTGATGCAAGTTTGTTGTATATGTTCATGGATCTCTAGGAGATCCACATTAACACATTAAAGTGGGTTATATATGGGTGAATAAAGGAGATGTCCATCACCTTAGAGGTTGTGAATATTATATTAGGGATACCGATTTAGGGTATATCCAAGATTTGTGACATCTTATAGGAAAATATATAGAACCAGGTATTGGACTGATGGACCATAGTATTATATTATTTCCACCCATAATTTTACATCATGTGACTAAGAGATGTATATGTAGAATTATTATTTATAATATTTGAAAATTAATTTTTGGCTTGAACATTACAAAAAAAATATGTCACAAACTCGATAGATTCATACCATATTCAATAATATTTATGGGTCAAGCATATTTGGAGTAGAGTAGAATGTGATATATGTGTGTTTTCATTTGGGTTTAATTATGACATGATATATACAATATTTTATCATAAGAGCACATAATAAGAGGACTAATTTTATTTTATTTTTAATCGATATATGATAAATTTCAATTTATAGACCAACATGGACATCACTATAAGCTATGACACGCATTTCCTAAGTCAATCATTAGGCTTGGAGATCCTTGGTTATATCTCAAATTGGATACATGAAAATGGATATAATTCAAATGGTATGTAATATGGACCATATACATAGGTATAATGGATGTATGGGATTTTTATAAATGTATAATGTGATCTCATATTATTATAGATCTCAAAAGGAATATTTTTTAGTGGGTAGAGCCAAATTCATGTGTAAGCATTATATCTTAGTTTAATTTGTCCTTTTTTATGGAACAATGAAATTTAATCACTATAAATAAATCATGCCAGAGAGTTTCAATGGATAATAAGATAGGTACAATGACTATGTATCCTATGTTTTAGGATTCATATTACTGCTCAACATCAATAGAGGAGGTAGAGATAGAGAGTCAAGATAGCACTTAGTGATCTGGAAAGGGTAGAGGTGGATATAGTTTCACATGTGTAAATGATAATACATGTATTATTTTAATGGGTAATCTAAGATAATACCATCCTAAAGATGTGAATGTTTACCAAACTAAGTAAAATCATGTCATAGAGGAGAGGCCCTAATTATGAGGGCAAGAGTATAATGGGATTATTTAGATCAATTAGAGGGTACTTGGGACCCATGGGCCTCCATATTACACATATTTTGGTACTATATATAACACATCAAACACATATTACAAGGCTATGACCCTCAAGTTTATTATTATATAATGGGATAAGGAGTTGGCCCTGATGGTGTAATATATGGATGAGAATGATTGGTCCTCAAAGGTATAAATGATGAGAAGGTTTCCCCAATTAACATAAGGTTTATATTAATAATAAATTACTATCATTACATTTATTATCCTTGGAGATATACATACTAGTAAGTAGAGTGGTGATCTATGTGCATATATGTGTATTATGTGTGAAGCGTAATTGATTTCATAATTTTGTTTAAAAATATGACATTAAAGTGGAACTCATTGATTGAGGATATACATCATTAGATTTTGGATGGGTGTTTTCACATCAAGATAGCTCATTTATGTAGGATGTTGTGGCATTGTCATCTAAGAGACATGTGGCAACATTTGGGTGCATTTAAGTAGTGATAAGAGTTCTAAAAACATAAAGATTAAATATAATACCCTTATATTATACAATAATAATCATGGGTAAAGTGGATTGCCTAAGGAAACATGTTATGTATACCCAATAGGCCTTGATGAGATAGTAGTAGGTACATATGGCCACTATGATAACCATTATGGAGAAAGAGTACACATTTAATAGCTAGAGAGGAATTTATTCACTGCCTAGATGGAAGAACAATGTGTTACATCCTAAAGATAAATTCATGGATTCATCCCTTAGGGATGATAAATAGGGTACATGCTCACATATGTCTCCTTGCACCCTTATGTGTGTGTGTGTGTGTGTGTGTGTGCACGTGTGCGTGTGTATATACATACATACATACATACATACATACATATATGTATGTATATATATACATACATACATATATATATATACATATATGTATGTATATATATACATACATACATACATACATATATATATATATACATACATACATATATATATATATATATACATACATACATACATACATACATACATACATATATATATATAGATATATATACATACATACATATACATACATCCATACATATATATATATATATATATATATATATATATATATATATATACATACATACATACATATGCATATATATACATATGGCATTTTAAATTATGTGGTATTGTGTGTTGTCTACATGTATTTTATTTTCATGTTGTTGTATGGTATTCAGTGATGTTTTTTCATTATTATTTGATAAATGTAAATATATATGTCTTGTAATTAAATAACTAGTTGAAAACTATAAACTTATATTGTGTTAAAGTGTGACATCTAATGCAATCTAAATATCTAATCTAATAAGAAAGAGGATGTGATAGTGTGTAAAAATGTGGCAATCTAATAAAATAAGATATTAGATAAAAGTATAATAAATGTGACATTTAATGTAACTAGATAGGGGATATAATAAAATAATATATGTGATAAAATGAATCCAATAAATACAATATCTAAAGTAAATAGACAAGGAATACAATTAAAAAATGTGACAAAATGATTTTATTTTAAAGATAATTGGATATAGGTTAAATGATGCTAGAAGAATCATAAAAAAATAAGGCATTAACCAGATTTGATCTAAAATTAGTAAATAAAAACCTAATTTATTTCAAAAGGTTGGAATAAAAATAAAAAACATGCCTTGAGATAGCATTAAAAAATATATAGAAATAAAATTTACCTCTATTGGCATGACTAGTATCAAACTCCTATGATAGTGGTAGTTTAGGATCAAACTAGCTTGATAGTGGCAACCTATTCCAAAAGTGGAAAGGTTGTTCTAGTAAATATTACATAGATATGTAAGGTATGGATCTTTTTGAAACAATAATTCAAGAGTTTCCTATCATAAACCTATTTCATATTTTGAATAGATGTGCAATATTCCGTAATATTGTCTCTTTTTCCTAAACATTGATAATTTCTAAGAATACCTAGAAATGAATTCATCTATGTATATGATTGTCCCAATCCCACATCCCTATGAGTTTAGATATAAGAAAGTCATCTATTATAGATGCACTTTCAATAGTCTTTAGTTTGGTATACTTGTAATAATAACACCTCAACATCTAGAAAATGTAGTAAATAACAAAGTTTAGGAGAACCCTTGTAATTGTGTGAAAATTTAATGTAATTTTAAGGAGTAATCAATGATTAATAATACGTAAGGATCCTTTATATATATGAAATTATAAAATTTAAATTAAGGACATTTTTACATTCAAGATGACATAGAGATAACATATAAAAATTTTAAAAATATTGGATAAATAATGGTAACTTATACCCAAGACCAAAAAGGCCTAAAAGTGAAATGACTAGTATCAATTTTTTATGATACCTGTTAGACTAGTACCTGAACACTTTGATACAAGTTAGACCAGTTTCAAAACTATTCAAATACTATTAAATAATAAAAATTTAAACTAAGGAAGAACAATAGGGATTCCAAGACTCAAAAAACATATAGGAGATATAAAATCAAAAGAATATAAATAATACGTTTCCATATAGATAAGAATAGAGAATTAAAAAACATGAGAAATCACCAATAAGGTCTTAATATGAACCAATTATCCATATACAAAAAACATACAAATGAAATTTCAATTGTAAAGCTTGTACTAAAATTGGGTATCTAGAAAATTCCCCAATTTAAATTTTGTGTGTGTACATATAAAATAAAGTAAAATAAACAAAGTGCACTTGGGAGGGTGTGATGAAAAAATTATATCTAAAATCTATAAGTTATGATTAAAGTTAATATCAAAGATGAAAATCCTCTGAAAGTAAAATGGAGGAGATGGGTTACCTTCTATTATATTATTACTCAAGTAGTCTAAAAAATAGATGAAACCATGTCTCATCAATATATACATGAAAGTCTTGACTTCCATTAAGATTCCATGAATGCTCAATAATTATCTTATTCGACGTATTGAATGTGCCTTTAAGAAAAAATGAATGTTTGTAAGTATTTCAATGTCTATATAAATTGATAATAATATAAGCATTAAAATAACTGATAAATTAAAATATGTATTCAAACTATGTTACCATCTCTAAAATATATTGAAAATCCATGGGACTTATTGACCCTACCAAGTGGTGAAATATCTAAAATATGGATCTTATTGACCTTATGCTTAGTGACATAATCTACTTCCAAGGTGAAGAAACAAACATTTGGTAACCTACAGAAATCATGTAAATGAAAAATAGAATAATTTGATTATGTTCCCTTAGTTTTAGGTGAGTAATGTTCAAACATATAACTCATCTCAAAATTAAAGGATCACTTACACCATGTGTAACATATAGAAAATAAAAGATTGTGATAATCATTAAATCTCATTTACGACACTATTTTATATATAATGTTGAAAACACAACACCATGTAACCCAATACTAATATGTTGAAGTGAAAGTAATATGAGCAAAGGGGAAAGTTATAAACAAATAATATACCCCATTGTAGCAATAGGTCTAATACAAAAAAATATATAACAATGCATAATCAATAGACATATGGTTATATTATTCCCCAAATTAGTAATATGTAATCCATGATTCCCAATAATAGAATTCCTCTTGTATTGATGATCAATAAATGTATACATGAAAGGTCTTTCCCTAATGTATGAAATGTCTCATTAAAAATTACTACATAATGCATAATCTAATATGGGTAAGATATAATTGATAAAGTACATGAATAATGTGTGAGAATCATACCTACATTAATAAGTAATATATAGCCAGTCTAAACACACAAAATAAAAATATGTCCAAGCTATAAAAATATATAATTGATAAAGCATAATTAATGATGTATCCCTAAATAAAGAAGATGTAATTGATAAAGGTGGAATAAATTATACTCCCTAATAAATATCAGACATGATATCTAAAAAAAATCATATAGGTAGTCAAATGTACAAAATGTTTCCTCAACTAAAACATAGAAACAATTAATATTTTATACTAAAACTTAATAAAATAATTTTAGAAAGGGTTTGGAGTATTTTAGACACCTAGTTTTTTACAGTCCTTATTAAAATGTTTTTAATATTTATTTGTACATATGCATCATCATCTTGATTTAGGGGTTGATAGGCACATGTTTGTGTATATTTTACTCTATGTGATCTTGTAATCATCTCTTCTTTCATTTATTATTTTATTAATATTTTATTATGCCCATGGGCCTATTTTATCTCTCCTCTCTCTCACCTTGTTAGGTTTTTCTTCCTAGGAATACTCATAAATTATACGAGTTTGACCTAGGAAAATTATCTCTAAATACTAAAAGTTTCATTTAAATTATAGGAATACTTAAGAAGTATTTATCTCTATATCAAATAATTATATCACATCACTACATATTATACCAAAATAAGGCCTAAGTGAAATATAGTTGCATCTCCACTAAAGGAGAGGAGGTTGAATCCCTACCTCAAACACATTATCTACACATTACATACGGTACAAGGGGTTTGATTATTGCATGAGTCATATGTATCTTGCAACCCCACTTTGGTTTTAATTTGACCAAACTACTTATCATTTATTTTTTTGGATCAACAATAATTGTGCCAAACTAGGTCAAGAAGGAAAATTACAAATTATAATTCTCTCTATTGAAATAGGAAAGTGAACATATAGGAAAAAAATATTAGGCAATAAAGTAGCCCTAAAGGGTTCATACATAAAAAAAATCAATTCAAGTCAAACTTGACACTCCCAGATAGAGTCAACGTGTGAGCCTAGTGATGAGTCTACCTAGGGAAGGCTTAGTGGTCACTTTAAAAGGAAATGAGTCTACCCAAACTCTAGGCATAGGTGGCAGATAATTTTTACATTCAAAATCTAGGTTCATATTTATAGAAATCAATTAAGGTGTGATTAGTCTAGCTCATTTACTCTTATTTTCATTGCCATTATTATTCTTATGTTATATTCATAATTTAGACACTATAGTATCTATTTTATATAATTTAATACCATAATATTATTATATTCATTCATGAAATTTGTTTAACCTATTTTTATTAAAACCATAATTAAGGTAAACATAAATAACGAACCTTGAATCTTACACACATTCAACCCAGGGATTAATTAAACCCTAAATACTCTTAGGGTATTATTATTTTTCCTCCATTTTCATATTCTAAGTTTAGGTTTTTCAAAACCCCCTCTATCCATAAAGTCTTTTATGTGTGGATTTACTTAAATCATGGTTTAAATTACTAAAATTGAGAAAAGTGTGTTGAGTTTTGGAGCTAAAACCTTCACTAATGTGCAAATGTGGAGGTTACTAGGTTACACAATAACCAACATCAGTCAGAGCCAACTGACATTAGTTAGGGATCGACCGACATCGGTTATCTTCAACTACATAGTAATCAGCATTGGTTATGGTCGGCCGGCATCATTCAGACAAGAACTGACATCAATCACCTGTGTGTTTCCAGAACTATTCTAATTTTAGATGAATAGTTAGTTTGCATGTAAAGACTAATTTTAGTCTTGAGTCTATTTTTCTAATTATTGTTTGCTTTGGGTTATATTTAAGAGACCCATGGGGCTATATTGTAATGTAAGTAAGATTAGTTGATCTGTAGGGTGTGCAAGATCAAAAAGATCTACGAAAGGTGTGTGTGTGCAAGTTCAATTAGATCTGCATGGTAGCAAGATCAAGAAGATCTACAACACAATAAGTGAGCAAGATCAATTAGATCTGCAAGGTGCAAGATCAATAAGATCTGCTGGAGGTCAATTCAATTGTAGGCAAAACAACCATTTAGTTGATTGTCACAAGGAGGAGGTAACAACAATTGGGTTGATTGTCACTGGAGGGAATAACTCAGTGTTGAGTTAGTTGTAATTGATTGAGAAAGAGAACTCTTGAGGTAAAATTACTGTACACCCAAGAGGTGTGGAAGAGAGTGAGATTTCTTCATTGTATTTCTTTTTGGAAGAGTTTGATACAAGATTGTATTGTTTCTCATATCTCCTATTCTTTGATGTTTCTGATTTCTAGTTACTTATTACTTCTGGTTTAATTTTGTGTTTAGTTGCTTATACAAAAGTAATCAATTGAGCTCTAAGGTACTAAAAAGTGGTATCATAGCTACAGGATCCTAACAAGTGGTATCAGAGCTAAGGTTGAAGAAAAGCTTAGAGTAGGTTAGTGTTTGTTGATTATAGGTTCACTCTCAGGGGTTTTTGATTGAGTGGGAGTAAAGCAATGGTAGAAGAAAGTAAACTAAGAATGGAGAAATTCAATGGCAAGAATTATCAATTATGGAAGATGCAGATAGAAGATTATCTATATCAGAAAGATCTATACTTATCATTGGGTGGGGTTTCAATGAAGCCCATAGATATGAAAGATGAAGAATGGAATGTTCTTGATCAAAAGGCTCTTGGATCTATAAGGTTGAGCCTGGCAGCTTCTGTGATTTCTAACTTATCACAGGCAAAGACAATGATAGAGTTAATGGATACTTTGGCAAATTTATATGAAAAACCCTTAGCTTCAAATAAGGTATTTCTTATGAAGCAATTATTTAATTTGCAAATGTAGGAAGGTGGATCTGTATATAGTCATCTTAGTGATTTCCATGGATTAGTAAATCAGTTAAATTCAATCAAAATAGTTTTTGATGATGAAATTAAGGCTCTCTTAATCTTATGCTCTTTACCTGAAAGTTGGGATAGCTTGGTAATGGCAGTTAGTAATACTGCGTCTACTTCAAATATCTTGAAAGTTGATGATGTTGTTAGTGTAATCTTGAATGAATAAATTCACAGGAAAAGCATAGGGGAAACATCAAGGAATGCTTTAAGTGTTGAAAGCAGGGGATGGCAAAGAGAGAAGGGCAAGTAAGGGAAATTAAGGTCAAAGATAGGCAGTAGATCCAAATCCAGAAATGAAAGAATAACCTGCTGAAATTGTAGAAAGAAAGGACATGCAAAGAAAGATTGTTGGTTGAAAGAAGATCAGCATGAAGGTAATAAAGAAGCAAATGATGCAGGTATTATTGCATAGGATGCTCTTATATTTTCATTGGATAGTCTGGTAGAATCATGGGTTTTAGATTCTGGTGCTTCTTTCCATGCAACCCCAAATAGAGAATTTTTCAATGATTATGTCCATGGAGACTTTGGAAAAGTTTATTTAGGGGATGGTGAGCCTTATCAAATTATTGGCAAAGGAAAAGTGTAGCTGAAATTGTAGAATGGCAACACATGGGTGTTGAAGGATGTCATGCATGTACCCGTCCTGAAGTAGAATCTGATTTTTGCAGGAAAGTTAGGTGATGAGGGTTGCACAATAACTCTCACAGTTGAATCTTGGAAAGTTTCCAAGGGTGCACTTGTATTAGCAAGAGGTAAGAAAGTAGGTACACTTTATCTATCTACTTGTATTACTGATTCTCCTTTTATTTTATCTACTTCAAATGTAGATGCAAAGATGTGGCACTGTAGGCTTGGTCACATGAGTGAGAAGGGAATGCATGTTCTTCAGTCAAAGGGTAAGCTTTCAAATTTGATAGATCTAGATTTATGTGAGCATTGTATTTTTGAGAAATAAAAGAAAGTGAGATTTCTCAAAACTAGGTCAACAAAGAAGAAGCACAAGTTGGAGCTTGTTCACATAGATGTGTGGGGACCAAATCAGAGAGCTTTTATTAGAGGATCACAGTATGATGTTTCTTTCATTGATGATGCTACAAGAAAGGTATGGATTTATTGCATAAAGAGGAAATTTGATGTTTTTGACACTTTTAAGAACTAGAAAGCCTTGGTTTTCAATGAGAAGGTGATGGATAGTGATTAGCTCAAGAGGCAAAATAATTTTAAATAGGGTAATTTGGATGAAGTTATGATCCAAAATAAGCTCATGAGTAAAAATCATCACTCACAGGAAAACACAGACACCGACGTCGATCATAGAGACCGACGTCGGTCAGGTAGAGATCGATGTCGATCAGGCAGGAACTGACATCAGTCAAGTGAAGACTGAAGTAGGTGATGTTAGGCAGGTGGAAACTGACATCAGTCAGAGATGTCAGGTGGAATCAACATCAGTCAGGTGCAGACCGAGGTCAGCTAGAGATGACCAAGATTGGTCACTATTAGAATGAAATTTGGGCAGATAGCAAGCTGTCAATGAGTCTCAAACACCCATGAGGAGGTCTAAAAGGGTAAGTAAACCTCCAATTCATTATTCCCATTCTTTATACTACTTATTGCTCACTGATGGTGGAGAACCAAAAAGTTTTGATGAGGCAATGCAGGTAGAATCTAAGAAACAGTGGGAGCATGGCATGAATGAGGAAATTGATTCCTTGGAAGAGAACCAAATGTGGGATTTGGTAGAGTTGTCATCTAGATAGAAATCACTAAAAATGAATGGGTTCATAGGTTAAAGAAAGGAGAGAATGGACAAGTGAGACATATGGTCAGGTTGGTATGTACCAGACCAGATATTGCCCAAACAGTGGGAGTTGTCAGCAAGTTTATGGCCAATCCAAGAAAGGAGCACTGGAAAGTAGTTTAGTGGATTCTTAGATATCTGAGAGGGACCAGCAGTAGGCATTTATGCTATGGAGGGTCAAACACTTCTCTACATGGGTATGTAGATTCATATATGGCAGGTGACTTGGATGGTAGGAGAAGCAACATAAGATATGTGTTCACTGTTGGTGGAATGGTGGTTAGTTGGATTTCAAAATTGCAAAAGGTTGTTTCCCTATCTACTATAGAGGTAGAATACATTACAGTCACAGAGGCTAGCAAGGAAATGATATAGATGACTTAGTTCATGGAAGAGTTGGGAAAGGAGTAAGAGAGTTATAGATTGTATAGTGATAGTCAAAGTGTAATTCATTTGGCAAAGAATTCAGCCTTTCATTCAAGAACCAGAGATATACAGCTTAGGTACCACTTCATTAGATAGGTATTGGAGGATGGATAGTTGAAGCTAGAAAAGATCCATATAGATAAGAATCATGCTGATATGTTACCAAAGCTGGTAACAAAGGAGAAGTTAAATCTTCATTCAACTTTTGTTGGTCTTCAAGATTGAACTTGAAGATGGAGATACAAGCCAAAAACAAATTAGAGGATGTTGTTGTACAGGTATAGGTGTAGTTGTTTATCTCCAAGTGGGAGATTATTGAGTTGTGGAGCTAAAAGCTTCACTAATGTGCAAATGTGGAGGTTGTTGGGTTACATAGTAACTGACAACGATCAGAGCCAACTGACATTGGTTAGAGGTCGATCGACATTGGTTATCTTTAGCTACATAGTAACCAACATCGGTTATGGTCGGTTGGCATTGGTCAGACAGGAACCGACATCAGTCACCTGTGTGTTTCCAAAACTGTTCTAATTTTAGATGAATAGTGAGTTTGCATGTAAAGATTAATTTTAGTCTTGAGTCCACTTTTCAAATTATTGTTTGCTTTGGGTTTTATTTAAGAGACCCATGGGGCTGTATTTTAATGTAAGTAAGATCAGTTGATTTGCAGGGTGTGCAAGATCAAAAAGATCTACGAAAGGTGTGTGTGTGTGCAAGGTCAATTAGATATGTGGGGTAGCATTAAGAAGATCTGCAACACAACAGGTGAGCAAGATCAATTAGATCTACAAGGTGCAAGATCAAGAAGATCTGTTGGAGGTCAATTCAATTGTAGGCAAAACAACCATTGAGTTGATTGTCACAAGGAGGAGGCAACAACAATTGGGTTGATTGTCACTGGAGGGAACAACTCAGTGTTGCGTTGGTTGTAATTGATTGAGAGATAACTCTTGAGGGAGAATTACTTTAAACCCAAGAGGTGTGGAATAGAGTGAGATTTCTTCATTGTATTTCTTTCTGGAAGAGTTTAATACAAGATTGTATTGTTTCTCGTATCTCCTATTCTTTGATGTTTCTGATTTCTAGTTACTTATTACTTCTAGTTTAATTCCATGTTTAGTTGCTTATACAAAAGTAATCAATTGAGATCTAAGGTACTAACAAGTGGTATCAGAGCTACAGGATCCTAACAAAGTGATGTATCTTTCATATGTTTTATAATAAAAAATCTAAACATATCAAAGGATGAAATATTTTAATTAATGAATTATTAAATATTGAAGAGAATGTATTTATGGCAACCCTAATGACATATAAAAATCATGCAAAGGGCTAAGGAAATAAAGAAGGCAAATATTCCTCAAGTAGACACCCTTAAGGCTTGTGTTTGTGTTCTTACATATTAAATTCTTTGTAATTAATGTTTGACTCCCACTCATATGAAATATAGAGTACCTACCTTCACAATCAATGGTAAGACTTAACCATTGAATAATCATATCAAGAGTACCACCATTATTACACCTGACCTAGTCACTATGATGCATACTATAAGGGACATATGAAGATAAGTGCATAGTATATCCCTTCACCAATAATCTTTTAAATACAACCTTAAGGCTAGCATTGTACCTTCCAATCCTATATGTTAATAGATACCCTTAAGTTATCTTCATGAATTATTTATATTAATATATAAATGTGAGGACCTGTTGATGCCTCTAAGAGTATCATAGGTGCTCTTAGTGTTTAAAGAACAATTCTCATTTTAGAATTTGAAGAACTCAGAGTTGAGTAGTAGGTTATGGTAATCTAGTTACTTATGATGAAATAACGGTAGAGTAAGCAAACTATTCCATAATATTTATATTAGTTGGTGGTTGGGAGCCACCATGGCCTACAAATCTTTGCAAATAAGAAGGTGATATATGATAATTAAGAATTATGATCAATTATAAGTCTAAATACTAATCTATGTGAATATTTATAATGATATTTAAACTAAAGTGATCTAATTTAAAAAGAAGTAAAAAGGTAGAGTAAGTCTAGAAGAGAAGTGTTATTGATATTCATCTCAAACATCATGACAAAGTTAAAGTGTTTCCCAGGCATGCCCTTAAAACCAAAATAGGAAGTAAAACAACTTAAGCTCAAATCACAACATATACCAAGCAAACTTCTAAGGAAGATTTAAAAACAATGCAAATAAGAACTAAGTTTGCTTTAAATTTTTAATCCTTTAAGTAGATAGTTGATGCACATCTACAAATGCATA
Organism: Torreya grandis; assembly: GCA_037957365.1. NCBI lineage: Eukaryota > Viridiplantae > Streptophyta > Pinopsida > Cupressales > Taxaceae > Torreya > Torreya grandis. The sequence goes on along the minus strand of JARHVA010000722.1, from coordinate 3,987,798 downwards.
TCAAATAAAATGAAGCAAACCATCAAACTTTCAATTAACCTAGAATATGCACAAATTAACAATTCTACATTCAAAAGGTATGCCAAGAATTAAAAATAATTAGTCAAATCTAAGATTTAGAACAAACAATTGAGAGAGAAACCATATAGAAAATGATGTAAACAAATTCAAACAATCTTTTTATAATTCCTTGCTTGCATTAATAGCTCAAAAGTATACAATTTTTGGCTCAAAACTCCCCCTTTACAATAGACAATCCTCCTTTTCTAGAAACAAGGAAGTTTGTACGTCAGTTGCATTAACTTACAAGTGTATAAATGTGAAGGGTATTTGTCCTTTCTATAAAATTTTTAGAATACACTAGACTTTCCAAAATAAACTGACCTATAGGAAAATGTGCTAACAAAATGCACATGCCTTTACAAAATAATATCCCATTTTCAAAATTTATAATGTTTCAATAAAAGAGAATATTACTAACTAACTGGTGGACCCTGTGCTAATGAAATCCCTTGGTTCTACTAGTTTAGCTTTATTACCTTTTGATGTTTCTCATCAATAAGTCTCAAATTAACTGTAATTTTAAGGAATATTTCATCCTCTTGCTCAACTAAGTCTTCAAGGTCTCTGTTATTTCCCTCCAAGGCTTCTTTAATGTTCCTTTCCTTAGCTATCTTTTCTTCTATAGTTAGGATCATGTCCATGATCTTATTGTTATCATTCCCAAACCTACCTTAACTCTTTCCCTTTACCTCCTACAAGACCAAAGTGGTCCTATAATTGAATTAGTCTTCTAAAATGATGCCCATGGAGTTAAGTGTTGTAGGACTGGCAATCATGGTCTTAAGGAACCTTTCAATCCTATCCAATAACTCTTTATCATCCCAAGGAGTTTTTCCAAGCTCTTGGACCACACGCTCAATATTTGAATTTTATCTACAATCAATCCCATGACTATGTTGAGATGGGCTAGGTTGATGGTCTTGAATCTTGGGATTTTATCCCTTATCAAGATGTTAATTAAATCCTTCATTTAATCCTTTAAACTCTGTTAATGAGTAATTAAACCCCTAGTTGTTGCATCTTGCTGACCTACTACACCTTGTATTGATTTTATTACCTTTATAGAATCAAACATGTCATAAAATGATGCCTCAAACATCTATATCATAGTATATGGGATAGATAAAACAACCTGCCTCTCTAGATTTTCCTTTTGCTTCTTTAGATTCTCTATTTGTTGTTTCATGCCCTTAATGTCATTTTGTAGCTTGGATGATTGAGATTGGGATAATCCAAGTATATCCTCTTCAAATATGGAGTCTTCACCTAGATTCTAACATCCTACTAGAGTTAAACCAAAAAATGGTTCCACTTTTTTTTAAATTAATTCTTCACTAGCAACCATGGCTCTCTTTTCTGTCACCCTCTCCAAACCTACCATCTCTAGATTAAATTGGACTCCAACTAATGAATGAGTTATTTGAGGAGGATATGGAGTCTTTATTTGGGTGCCACTTGACTCCTTAGGATTAGTTATTTGAGTGCCACTTGACTCCCCAAGGTCATCCATTTTCTTTCTTTCTCCTTTTACAAGGCAATTATCCATGGTTTAAGCTCATCATGAATAGTTGTGTTTACTAGCTTAGTCAAGGCCCAAGAGTGTTGCAGAGTAGGAACCTTTTGAAACTTTCCATAGATGAACCATTCAGGGATGGTTGGTCCTTATCGCACATTCTCTTTACTAAATATATTGACCTTACTTAATGGGTGATTGAAGGTAAGTTTGGGTCTCTTTGTTCTTGTTGGAACCAATGCAAGTTCAACCTTCCTCTTTTATGGTGGAATAAATGGAACTAGACTCAAAGTTAATTATTTCCCTTTTTTGTCTCCACCTCTTTAGTTTGGGGTTAAGGTTCCTCCATCTACATTTCCTCTTCATCAGACTGATAAGTAATGGACAACATTTACAATGTATCTTCCACTATCTCACCCAAGTCTAATTCCACCACATCAATTTACTCAATTAGATATCTTGGTTCATTAATTTGGGTTTAAGATGATGTCCCATCTCCAAGTCTCATTTCCTCATGACTATATTCATCTTATAATTTAATATTTGGGACTTCCACCTATGATTATGGATACATGAGAGGATTTTGAGAGGATTAATTCTTAGCAAGTGGTACTACCTTAGACCATTCTACCAAATGTCATCACTTCCTTTCTAGTATCTCATCAATCTAGCTTTTGGATTGATGCCACATTTCTTCAACCTTGTCAATACTATTGCAAATGATGAAACATTAGTGTATATTGAGTCATATACTCTTGGTTGATGCTCATAGGTCAAATTTATTTTATTATCCTTCAAATGTTTCCCAACTCTGTCATTGGGGTCCCACTCTCTCAACTCATTATGTTGTAACTTAAAAGATGCTCTACACTTAGCAGTATCTTCAATGTTATCCCAATGCTAAAAGATTATTTTTCCAATAACCAAGGGTGGAGAACACATCAATAATATCCTTTTACCTCTAAAAAATCCATAAATAGCATTACATATTTAGAATGCAACTTCTTGCTTAGCCAATTTATCTAGAACATGGACTGAAACTCTTAGTAGAGTGTACTATGTTCATTTAATCCTAATGATTGTGCAATATGAATAAAACTATATGGACCCAATGGACTCAATGGATTTATTTTCCAATGGGATGACTCTTAGCATTGGGCATCTTGGTAGAGCCTCATTTAATGTAGGATATATGTAGTCACAAATAAATTAGATATGGTCCCTATACTTGAAGATATAAAATTTTGAATAGAAATAGGACACTATCTATGTCTTTTTAGGTGACCATACCCTAAATTTAGGGATCTCAATTATGGTAATCAGGGCATCCAAGAGGTAATACATCATAAAGAAGTTTTTCCTAGACCCTTTCCTTATTTTTAGGATCTACCTACATAAACATGTGATGATAAGTTCACCAATGGGATGGGCAAGCTCCTTCTCCATGATAAAATATACCAGGGGTACCCAAATGATTTTAACATAAGTTGTAGTTGGGTTTCCACATAGCCTTTTCATCAAGGTCATTATCATCCTAATTCTAGGTCAGAATTGGTTGATAGGAATGTTTCCACTAAGGTCATAAATCACATGGTTCCCAAAAGACAACCTTGGGGTTAGGATGGTTTTGAGGTCATTTTTATTATTCCATTCATTAAGTTTAGGTACATCTACTTGGGGCTTGGGTAACTTATAATAGTTCTCAAAATCAATGGGAGACACATAAGTAATGCATTTATGAGTACGTTCATTGAGCAACATGCCCTTTTCAATTTTACATTATTTAAAAATAGGGAGGACATATATATAATGAAGTACCTCTATATTTAGCTATTATGTGGTGAATGCTCGACATATATGTTGCAACCAAGTCATAATATCTAGTCTTGAATGTTGTTATCTTCTTGTCCTCTTTCATGATGGGCTATAATTCTTCAATTGTCCAAAAAAGCTTGGACCAATTATTATCCCTAGTGTTCAATGCCATAGCATCAAATAATGTATCCTTAAACACCCTTCTAAATCTATGGTTAAGTAGATTTTTTTGTCCTCTCTATGTTTATTTTGTGCCTCCATAACTGTGAGTTAATTAAAATTCTCACTAGTGGTATATATTTTGCCTTTAGATTAGTTTGTACTTGCCCAGATAAAAATTAGACTCTCTCAAGATCAACTATGATCAATTTTTTATTGAATGAAGGATTTGTAGATGCTTAAGGTGTTTATATAGGTCACTTCAAGCTTTAATGGTGATGGATTTTGCACTTAAGTGAATTCATGCCTTGGATTCGACTTGAACCTTGGAATTTATACCTATGTTTTTTTATGCACATAAAATCTCTAGTTTTGTCACTTTCTACCCAGATGGCATTGCCACGACATCTACATGGTATTATTCACAACATTTTATATATTAATATTATAAAATTGATCATTGGTTTTTTAAAATCCACCTCATTTCACTCTATCAGATCAACTTACACAAATTAATTTGAGTCATTGATCTTGATCTTGTGAGCTACACACCAATGGTCATTGTTTAAACTAGGCCCTACAATAATGCCACTTGGTAGTCTTACAAGGCTTCCCTAGCTTTGCACCTTGTCAATTTTATCAGTTGATACATGTTCACCATGTGGTGATATACCCTTGGTAGTTATTTTGAATATTTCATAGAGATCTTGTTCTGTTTGATCATGTTCACCTGATCTCACATGAGTCATAGATCCTAAAAAGGTATACAATGTTTAAGTTAGCATCAGGATATATAAAAACTTAGCTTAAAGAATCTAGGATATGGTTTAATTCATATTAATAGACATGATATAAACCATATACTAAAGTATTTAAGCTAAGTCTAGATTATGATAAAAGGGGGACCCTTAATAATAAAAGGACCAAGTATAATGATGTTAACCTAAGGGTTCATCATATTAATAAATATGATAAAAATTTAGGGTAATAAGTTATAAACTAACTTTTGATAATATAACCTTTTATTTGTTAGGTTAAGTAAATGAAATAGACCTTAAAAGATCATGGGATATACAGGGACCAAACATGATATTTTAGACTAAGGTTAAATCAAATGTTTAAAAACATGGCCATGCTTTAGGATAAAATTTGAGATAGGTTTATGGTGTTTTAATCAATCCCATGTAAATTTGAACTTGGTCTATGATGGGCTAAAGGCTAAATGAAATACCAATTTTAACATTGAAACACAAAACTCTAAATGTTCTTCTCCAAATGGGTCTCTATTATCCTACAACATGAAGACAAACATGTTCAGTTATCCAAATGAGATTGATTCCTAAGCTTGAATTTGAGGGTCTCATGGATGTAAATGATGGACTCATAGATGTCAATTGATATTCATGATAATATAAATTTTAAGATCATATAATTATTCATAGGGGCTAAAATCTGATGGACTCATGGATGTCAATGACAACATCATGAATGTCAATCCTACAAATAATCATATGGTTTGAGTTATGGCTCGGGGGCATATAATACTTAGGTTAAAGTCTTAATACTAAGGTCTTGTTTATGTTAATAAACATGAATAAGGCCTTAGGACTAAGACATTAGTTTAAGTTATAACAAGAGGGGCCATGGTAATAACAAAGGTTAGGATAAGATAAAAACATAATAAAGGGGACCTACACACATTTAGACCATATTAAAATAAAGGGAAACAAAGGGGCCCAGGAAATAAAGGGGACCAAGCTTATAATTTTTTAGGCTAAGGTTTGGTCATGTTGAAAAACATGATGAAGCCTTAGTGTAAAGATTAATATTAAGTTATTAGCATCTTAAAAGTGTTCCTGCCAAATTTTCTCTTGCCAAATTTTAAATTTAAATCAAAAGATCTAAGCTAGGGTTTCTAAACAAGGGTTTTAGGAAGCTTGGACATATATTTAACTTAGATTTCTACAAACTGAAGGTTATTAAAAATCCAAGTTGGGATTGAATTTTAGAATCCCAAGCATGATCCATTCTTTTTGGGGGGTTCCATGAAACCTACAACTTTGAAACATGTAGATCAAAGGTTAACAATATTAAGCAAAGTTAAGGTAGAACCTTTAACAAATAAACCAAAGTATAACATAGCATGGATGATTTTCAAATATAAATAATGTGCAAACATATTAATGACACTCTGGTCAAGTGAATTTCAACTTTCAAGTATAAATTTGCACAATTTAACACATGGGTCCTTAATTTTTAGAAATAGGGGGTATGTTGACCTCAATAAATGGTGACTTCTAGGGGAACATAGCAATATTTAAGAATTCAGAGACTATGATTTAGAAAAATAACTAGATTAATTATTCTACTTGATCAGTGTCATTATCAAGATCAGTTCATGGTTAAAATAAACCTTGTATCTATAGAATTAGCATCAGACACCAAAACCTAGCCATGTTGTGTGTGTGGTTTGACACCACTTACTATTTGACATAGGATTTAGGGGAAAAAATTAGGTTTCATGTCTTTAATAATGAACATTGAATTGTAGCATGTTTGGATATTCATTAAGGATCATGATTTAGTTCAGGGAAAGGCTTGGCCATTGCTCTACTACTAGTAGGCATCCATAGCCCTGATAGAGATGCCTTTAGCTCCACTCAAGGTCTTGTTCCACTACCAACTAGGCATCCATAGCCCTGATGGATATTACCATAATCACCTTTTCTTGGAAAACTTTTGATTTTATAATAAGCTCTTATTTTTTGTATTTTTTAGATCTTTTAGGCTATCTATCAAATGTTTGGAACCAAGGTATCTAGGTTTAAGGATTTGGTCAAATGTCTGGTCCTCAAACAATCACCTATAGTTGCAATTTTATCCCAAGCAAAGATATTTGTTAAATGCAAACATGATTGTGCCTTAATAATTCAAGCTTTCATCCCACATGTGTAATTCTTCATGAAACCAAATTTAGATCAAAAAAATGTTTTAAATTCAAATAGAATAGTTAACCTATCTATCAGTCCTTACTAGTTTCTTTAAATTATAGCAGAAGCTTACATTTCAAACCCATGATCAACAAATACTTGAGATTCATACCTACATATCTGAAATATGGATTTCTTGAGTATTTAATATGAATTTTGCATTGAGGGTTGTATTAAAAGACTTATTAGAAGTAAGGAACAAAGAAAAGTAAGTAAACACATAGAATAGAAAGCAAAGAAAAACTTTAAAAAATATACTCAAGCACATGTACAAACAAGGGACAAGAAGGAAAGAGTAGAAGGAAACTAATCTATCCTACCTACTCTAGCTCTAACTATTCTTATAGTTTACTCTATGAATACCCCAAGGGGAGTAGCAAAAAAATAATGCTTGAATACTATCCATTGGTGGGAAAAGTGAATTCATCTCCTTGTAGGTCTTTCAATTTGAAGGTTTTGTTTACAAGTGTCTCATCAATTTGATAGGGACCTATCCACAAAGGTGTGAACTTCCCATATTTACCCTTAGGCTCAGATGCCTTGTCCCAAAGAAGAACTAGGTCTCCTTACCTGAACACCTTTATCTTTGTTCACTTGTCAAACCACCTTTTCACTATGGTTTGGTGCCTGCTAAAGTTGAAAAAAGCCTCTTCTTTGGCATCTTAAATCTAAAAAATATCAAGCAACCTTGAATTTTCAAGTTCTTTAACTTCCCCTATATATTCCTACATGAACTTATATGTAGGTAACTTGAGGGTGATAAGGAAGATGGGTTCTTGACCATACACCAATAAGAATGGTGATGCCTTTAGGTCCTACTTGATTCTTATTCTATCAACCCATAGGGCATATTTGAGAAGCTTATGCCATGGTCTAGGCTTGTCTACAACAGACTTTTTTATTACTTTCATCAAGTTCTTATTGGTTGATTCAAATACATCATTGCCCTAAGGATAATGGTTGGATGATAACTTGAGACTAATACCATTATCATATGCCCATTATATCATTTTAATGGTTATGAAATAATATCTATTGTCACATACTAGAGAGATTAGAGTTTTAAATCTGATACATATATTTTCTTCCAAAAAATTGATCACTTCCTTAGTTTTAAACTATTTAGTAGCCACTAACTCAATCCATCTGATGCAGTAGTCAGTAGTGGTTAGAATGTACTTATGACCTTATGATTAGTTAAGGTTTATTTCCCCCATTAAATCCAATCCCTATTGAGCAAAAGTTTTATCCACCATAATTGGTTGTAGTGGCATGGCTACCTTGGGCTCCTTTGTGCTAAAGATTTGACATGAATGCCACTACCTTACATTCTTATGGGCATCCTTGAAGATGGTGGGCCAATAATAACCATCTCTAAGGATTATATGATTTTTTTTCCTTCTATATTTATGTCCACTTCCTATATTCTCATGAAAAGTGCTCATGATCTCAGATGCTTCTTCTTTGGATACACACTTAAGATAAATGCCTTCAAAGTTTTTTCTATACAACACTCCATATTTAATCAGGTAGTGGGATGCCTTGAGTCTTAGGGATATTATTTTATCCCTATTCATACCTTTAGGATAAATTTCATTTATTATTATATAGACAATTGGATCATACCAATCATTAGATTGAAAAAATTCTTGTTTAGCCTGCATGACTATAAGCTTGGGGTTAGCATTGACAATCGTTTGAATCAGACCTTGACACCTTACCAATTTTTTAGTCTTGAGTTCAATGTCATATTCCTATAGCACTACCATCCACTTACCTCTCCTTTATCTTAGTTCATTCTAATTTAACATGATCTTGGTAGCAAGATCTAGTAAGATAACATGCAACCTATTCCTAAGAATGTAGTGCTTGAATTTATTTATTGCATTTACTAATGAATATACTTGTTTATCAATTAAGGAATAATTTAACTCAAAATTTTTAAATTTTATGCTCATTAAAGTAATTTTATGGTCACATCCATCAATTTTATGATTTAAAACTACAACAATAGTATGGTCAGAAGCAAAGGAGTAAAGGTAAAAATCTTTGAAAAAATCTAGAATTATTAGGATTGGAGCTTGACCAATTACCTCCTTGATGTCCTTAAAGGCCTTCTTAATTTCCTCATTCCAAGTGATTTTGGAATCTTTTTTTAGCATGTCATTTAATGGTTTGACATTTTTTGTGAAACTAGAAATGAACTTTCTTACAAAGTTAATTTTTCCAAAGAAAGAATTTAGTTATTTCCTACTATTAGGAGGCTCTATTTTTGATATAGATTCTACTCTATATATAGAGAGAGAGATTCCTTTTTTTGTAATGACATGTCTTTAAAATTTACCCTCAATAACACAAAATATGCTCTTATTAGGGTTGAGGGAAATCCCATCCCTTCTACACCTTTCAAGTATTTGTTGTAAATACATGATGTGGTCCTCCCTATTTTTAGAAAAAAAAATCAAATCATCCATGTATATAATAATGCATTTACCTACCAAACCATAGAAATCATTATCCATGGCTCTTTAGAATGTTTTTCTTGCATTGACTAATCTAAATGGCATCCTCTTTATGTAAATGTGCCCCATTTGGTAGTGAAAGTGGTCTCCATCATGTCTTCATGATTCACCAATACCTATTTATACCCTAAAAATCCATCAAAAAAAGACATCATAGTAGAACCAAAAACACTTTTTATAACTTGGTCTAAAGAAGGCAAAGGATAGTTTTCCTTTTTAGATGACTTATTTATATTCCTAAAATCAATGCACATCCTTATTTCACCATTATTTTTCTTAACTTGTACCAAATTGGTAACCCATGTAGAATGCCTAATGGGAAATACAATCTTGGCATCTAGCAACTTTTTAACCTCTTTGAAAATCATAGGTTCTAAAATAGGGTTGGCAGGCCTCTACTTTTGTCTAAAAGGTTTGTATTATTTATTCAAGGGTATGGTATGAATGATGACTTTTGGATCAAAAAAATTCAAGTCATCATAGGACCATGTCATTATGTCTTTATAGTTTATCAGCAAGTCTTAAAAAAATTTATCTTCAATGCTCGTACGTGTTGTTCCAATATTAACTAGCTAAGGTTGATCCTAAGGTCCAAGATAAACTACCTTATAATCATTCCCACTCACTTTGGGAATCCTAGTGTTCTCAGATATCTAATCTTGGTCAAATAACCTCTCTAATGCAATCATGCCTTTTGGATTTTTATTTTCATTTAGTTGAATGACTTTATTCTCAAATCTACCATCCTCTTCAAGATTCCTCTCATTGGCTTCATCTATGTCATGGGCCTCAAATAATCCTAAGTTGGTCATGAAATTCAAGATTTGTTGGTCATCACTAAAAACTTGTAAGTGGTTTATGTTATCTAGGATCGAAGGGCATGGAACCAGTTCAATGCTAAAGTTCTAAAAGTCATAGTTTGGCATAAGATTGCCTACAATTGAGGTAAGCTCATCATCATCCTTGTTTCCTTCCTTAGGGATGGAAACAATGTTAAAATCATCAAAATATTTTATCAAATCCCAAACTTTAAACTAATATCTCTTGAGATATGACAATTTACACTAGTATCTACTCCTCACCTGATTGAATACTAGTTATGAATTACCATGAACTAGCAATTTTTTGACTTTTCACTTGATGGAAAATTGTAAGCCTAAGATCTATGCTTCATATTTTACAAGATTATTGGTGCATGTAAATTAGATTCTATAGGAATCATGATATTCTTTACCAATAGGATTGGTTAGGACAACTCCTACTCTAGACCTAGACTTACAACTAGCCCCTTTAAAACACAGCTTTCATAATCCAAGAACAATATGAGAAGGATTAAACTCACATACCTTGGTAGTTTCAAGAGTGAAAACTCCCAAATCAGAGTCAACTATGTTCACCTTTTCATTCACAGCATTGTATTATGTGATCATGTGCTTCATCTAAGGTTCCCATTCCAATTTGATCTGATTTGGGACTCCTTTTCATAGACATATATCTATTTAGGGCCTTTTTCCATTCCCTACTTAATAGTAAGCCATAAGCATCAAGAATGTCTACCACCTAGATGTCAATAAATTATTGAACTCTAGGCTCAGAGGTAAAATGCATATGATCATTAATAATTTCTAAACTACCTTGACTCTATACCTATCCAACTAAGTAATAACTCTATTAGACTTGATAAGATTCAAGCCAAGTTGTTTAAAAATACCTACTAGCATAATATTGGTGGATGCACCAGAATCCAATAAATAGCTATGTAGAAGTGTAAGTACATCAGGATAATAGTTATGATGTACTTATAGAATTCAATGCAGTCTATCTCACCATGTCTAGAAGTGTAATGTACTCTACAATAATCAGGTAAATCAATATCAATAGGATTTATATCCATTATTTTCTTATCAAAAGACTCATTGTTATTATTTTTATTGTAACTATCATTGTGTAACCTATTATTGGGCCTATTAAACCTTTGGAAAGAAAATTTTCTACTTGATCTCTCTCCAGTATTACCAACTTGTTTTTGTAGCTAAAGAAAATCAGTGCTTAAATTTTGGACCATTTTTAAGATGGAGTCATTTTCATTTTTGGGAGCCTCAAAATTGTGAACCTAATTTTTATTAGTACCATTAGAGGGTACTAAATATTTTTGATCACTTGGATTAAATCCATTTGTAGTAGTGTTTAAGAATCCTAAGTTCTAAGTTGGATGAGCATGACTTAAATGTAACTAGTTTAAAGTTGGTATTTGATTTAAGGTAGGTATGTTCTAATTGTTATTGGGGAAAACATTAAAAGTGGGTAAATTTGGGTTCATATTGGGAATAAATTAATCCATTTGACCTTAGGGTTGCATCTAATCATTAATGGTCACTGCTTCATAATAAGCAAAGGTCAGAGTATTTATAGGTCCAACAACCCTCTTTATGAAAATAGAGGTCATGGGATTCAAAGCATCTTTATATATTTCTAAGGTTAAAGCCTCATTGGTTCTATAAGGAGCAATAGTCCAACTGAACATCTTTTGGAACCTAGAATTGAAATATCTTATGGGTTCATTTTCATCCTTTTTTACCATGGTGAATTATTGGTACAAGATATACAAACTAATAATTTTGCCAAATTGGTCAATGAAAATATTGTTAAAGAGGTCCCAGATGTTAATGTAATCTTTAGGTAAATTTAAAAACCAGTCATATGCAACATATTTAAAATTAAAAGGAAAATATGCTACATCCTCATAGACTACATTTAGTAATCTTAATTCATCTTTGAATGACTTAATATGTTTCTCTATAGTTACAATACTAGTAGGATTAAATGTTAGAAAATATTTATCAAGGTTGTGGGGAAGGACATGTACTACACCTCACATTATGATAGAAGATCCACCTAACCAATCCATACCTTGATTTGGGTTGAATACATGAGCACCCTGAATTCATGAATTTGGTAAAGACTTTGAAAGCTTGCACTTACCTTTGTCTCGCCTAGCTCTTTTATGGACTTATAACTCGAGTAGAGGTTCCCTGATCTCTGAATGAGATATTTTTCTTATTCATGGTATTCTCAGCTTGATCATTTATAATCCTATTTTAAATATGATGTGTCAAACCAATATTTACAAAGAATAATGATTAAACTTGCATATTAAGTAAATTTTACAAAAATTCATGTAAATAACAATAAATGACAATATTATTTAACTAAATTAACTCAAATAAGTGTCCAAATACATAGGTATGAATTATATTTGTTCATTTAAGTCTAAATTAACTCAAATTTTCAAATTATTCATGAATCTTTGATAAAAATAACTATTACTAACCTCAAATCTTTTGGTTTCATAATTCTAAAACTATCTTTACCACAATTCAATGTATGTCTTCAAAGAATGTCAATATTTGTCTAAATAAGCATAAAGACTAGATTAAAACTATGAATATGACCAACCTTTATAAAATTATGCTAAAAAGAACAAAAATATGCAAAGAATAGAGTGATCTTTGATTAAAATATGCTAAAACCAACAAAAATATTACAAATTCACAATGATTTGTTTGGGCCCTCCTTCTAGCACCAGTGGAGCTCCGTCTATTGATGCCTTTAAGTGTATCATAGGTGTTATTAGTGTTTAAAGTACACTTTTCATTTTAGAATTCAAATAACTTAGACCATGAGTAATAGGTTGTGGTAATCTGGTTGCCTATGATGAAATAGTGGCAAAGCAAGCAAACTATTCCATAATATTTATATTAGTTGGTGGTTGGGAGCCACCATGGCCTGAAAATATTTATAAATAAGAATTTGATATTTTTTAATTAAAAATTATGGTCAATTATAAGTCTAAATATTAATCTATATGAATATTTACAATCATATTTAAACTAAAGTAATCTAGGTAAAAAAGAAGTGAAAAATCAGAGTAAGGCAGAGAAGAAAAGTGTTATTGATCTTCATCTTAGACATCATGACAAATTTTAAGTGTTTCCTAGTCATGCAATTAAAACCAATATATGAATTAAAATAGTTTAATCTCAAATCATAACATATACTAGGAGAACTTCTAAGGAAGATAAGAAATTATGCAAATAAGAACTAAGTTCACTTTAAAGTTTTACTCCTTTAAGTAGATACATGATTCACATCAACAAATATAGATCAAATAAAATGAATAAAAATAGAGAACTTTAAATTAACCTAGCATATGCATAATAAATAATTATACATTCAAAAGGTATGCTAAGAATTAAAAAAAACTATTCAAATCTAAGATTCAAAACAAACAATTGAGAGAGAAACCATATAGCAAATGATGCAAACAAATTAGGATAATATTTTCATAATTCCTTGCTTGCATTAATATCTCAAAAGTATATAATCTTTGGCTCAAAACTCCCCCCCCCTTTTACAATATACAATCCTCCTTTTATATAAATAAGGAAGTATGTCAGTCAGTTGTATTAACTTACAAATGTATAAATGTGAAGAACAACTATCCTTTCTATAAAGGTTCTAGAATACACTAGAATTTCTAAAATAAATTGACATATAGGTAAATGTGCTAAAAAAATTCACATTCCTTTACAAAATAATATCCTATTTTCAAAATTTATAATGTTTCAATAAAATAGAATATTCCTAACCAACTAGTGGACCCTGTGTAGATGAATTCCCTTGGTTCTATTATTGTATCCTTATTGCCTTTTGATGTTTCTCATCAATATGTTTCAAATTAACTGTAGGTTCAAGGAAGAGTTCATCCTATTTCTTAGCTAAGTCTTCAAGGTCCCTATTATTTCTCTGTAAGGTTTCTTTAATGCTTATTGCCTTAGATATCTTTGCTTATGTAATTAGGATCATATCCATGATCCTGCTATTATCATTTATAGACCTGCCTTAGCTCTTGCTCTTTACCTCCTGCATGACCAAAGTGGTCTTATGCTTGAATTCCTCATCTAAAATGATGTCCATAGAGCTAAGTGTTGTAGGATCTTCAATCATGGTCTTAAGGAACCTTTCAATCCTATCCAATAACTCTTTATCATCCCCAATGAGTCTTTCCAAAATATTGTACCACATGTTCAATCCTTGAATTTTATCTAAAATCTATCCCATGACTATGTTGAGATGGGCTAAGCTAATGGTCCTGAACCCTAGGATTTTATTCCCTATCAAAATGCAAATTAAATTCTACATTTTATCCTTTGAACTCTACCATTGAGTAATTAAACACTTGATTATTGCATCTTGCTAACCTAATACACCTTGTCTTGCTTTTTTTACCTTCATAGAATAAAACATGTTATAAAAGGATGCCTTAAACATCTCTATCATAGTAAATGGGATAGATAAAATAGCCTACCTCTCTAGATTTTACTTTCTCTTCTTCATATTCTCTATTTGTTGTTTCATGCCCTTGATGCCAGTTTGCAATTGGGCTGATTGAGATTGGGCTAATCCAAGTATATCTTCTTCAAATATGGGGTCTTCACCTAGATTCTAACCTCCTACTATAGTTAACCAAAAAATTGTTCCACTTTTTGAAAAAATAATTCTTAACTAGCAACCATGGCTCTCTTTTCTATCACCCTCTTCAAACATACTATCTTTGGATTGAATTGGACTCCAACTTATGAATGATTTATTTTAGGAGGCTCTAGATTCTCCATTTGGGTGCCACTTGAATCATTAGGAGTAGTCATCTGAGTTCCACTTGACTCCTTAAGGGTAGCCATCTTTCTTTCTTTCTCCTCATTTTTCACGATAATTATTGATGGTTTGAGCTCATCATGGATATTTATGTTTACAGGCTTAGTCAGGGCCCAAGAATGTTGTAGAGTAGGAACCTTTTAAAACTTGTTGTAGATAAACCATTCAAGGATGGTTGGTCCTTGTAGCACATTTTATTCACTAAAGACATTGACCTCACTTAACGGGTGAGTGAAAGTAAGTTTGGGTCTCTTTGTTCTTGTTGGAACCAATGCAAGTTCAGCCTTCCTCTTTTGTGGTAGAACAATTTGAACTAGACTCAAAGCTAATTCCTTCCCTTTTTTATCTTCACCTCTTTAATTTTGGATTGGAGTTCCTCCATCTTCATTTCCTCTTCATCATATTGATAAGTAGTGGACAACATCTATAATACATCTTCCACTATCTCACTTTGATCCAATGCCACCACATCAATGTACTCAATTAGATGTCCTAGTTCATTGGGTTGGGCTAAAGATGATGTCCCCTCACTAGGTATCCTTTCCTTGGGTATTTTTTCATCTTGTACTTTAGTCTTTGGTACTTCCACCTCTAATTTTGGTTATATGGGAGGAGGTTGAGAGGATTGACCTCCTAGCAAGTGGTACTACCTTAGACCAAACTTCCAAATGTCATCACTTCCTTTCTAGTTTCTCATCAATCTAGCTTCTAGAATGTCATGTTTCTTCAACCTTACCAATACTATTGTAAATTATTCATCATTGGTGTATATTTAGTCATAGACTCTTGGCTGATGATCATAGGTCAAATTTATTTTTTTAGCCTTCAAATGTTTCCAAAATCTATCATTGGGGTCCCACACTATTAACTCATCATGTTGTAACTTGAAATATGATCTATGCCTAGCAACATCTTTAATGTTATCCCAATGTTGAAAGATTTATCTACTAGTAACCAAGGGTGGAGGATGCAACAGTCCTTTCCTTTTACCTCTACAAAACCCATCAATACCATTGCATATTTGGAATGAAATTTTGTGCTCACCCAATTTGTTTGGAACATGGACTAGAAATCTTAGTGGAGAGCACTATGTTCCCTTAATCCTAATGATTATGTAGTCTTGATAAAACTAGATGTCCCCAATGGACTCAATGGATTTATTTACTGATGGGTTGACTCTTGGCATTGGGAATCTTGTCATATCCTCATTTAAGGTAGGATAGATGCAATCATAGATAAATTAGATATGTCCCTTAACTTAAAGATATGGAATTTTGAATAGAGCTAAGACATTATCTATTCCTTTTTAGGTGATCATCACCTAAATTTAGGGATCTCAATTGTCACAAGTAGGGCATCCAATAGATAAGACATCATAAATAAGTTTTTCTTAGACCTTTTCTTGATTGTTAAGATCTGCCTACATAAACATGTGTTGATAATTTCACCAATGGGAGGGGTGAATTACTTCTCAATCAAAAATTATACTAGGGGTACCCAAATTTTATCAACGTAAGTGGTAGTGGGGTTTCCACATAGCCTATTCATCAAGGTCATTATCATCCTAATTCTAGGTCAAAATTGGCCGATGGGAAGGTTTCCACTAAGGTCAAAAATCACATGGTTTTTATAATACAACATGGGGCTATGATGGTTTTGAGTTCATTTTTATTAGTCCATTCATTAAGTATGGGTACATCTACTCAAGTCTTGGGTAAATTATAACAATTCTTAAAAGTAATGGGAGACACATAAGTAATGAATTTATGAGTATGTTCATTAAGCAACATACCCTTTTCAATTTTAAATTCTTTAAAGTTATGGAGGAGGACATCTATATAGTGAAGTACCTCTAGTTTGGATGTTACATGGTGAAGGCTCGACATATATGTTGTAACTAGGTCATAATATCTAGTCTTGATGGATTAAATATTCTCATCCTCTTTTGTTATGGGCTAAAATTATTTAATTATCCAAAAACACTTGGACCAATTATTGTCCCCAATGTTTATCAAATACTATGTCCTTAAAGACCCTTTCTTCTGAATCTATGATTAAGTAGAGTTCTATGTCCTCTCTATGTTGCTTTCATTCTGCAATGACTATGAGTTGATTAAAATTTTCTATAATGGTATATATTTTACCTTTAGATTAGTTTTCACTTTCTCAAATAGCAATAGACTCTCTTAGGCTTGATTATGATCAATTTGTGATTTAATTAAGGCTTTGTAGATGTTTAGGGTTTTCTTACAAGTCACTCCAAGATTTAATGGTGATGGCTTTTGTACTTGAATGAATTCATGCCTTAGATTTGACTTGAACCTTGGCATTTATACCTTTGCTTTTTCATGCCCAAAAAAATCTCTATTTTTGTCACTTTCTACCCATGTGGCACCACCACGGAATTTACATGGCACTTTTCATAGTATTTTGTCCATTAATATTCAAAAACTAACCATTGGTTTTTTGAAAAATTTGCCTCACCTCACCCTATCATATCATCTTTCACAAATCAACATGAGTAATTGATATCGATCCTATGATATGCACACCATTGGTCATTGTTCATACTAGGCCCCATGGTTATGCCATTTCGTAGTCCCATGGGGCTTCCTGAGCTCTACACCTTATCATTTCTATCATTTGATGCATGTTCACCATGTGGTGATCCCACAAGCCCTTGGTAGTTATATTAGATAGTCCACAGAGATCTCACTTCACTCAATCATGTTCTTTTAATCTCACATAAGCCATAAATCTTGCAAAGGTACATGATGTTTAAGTTAGAATTAGGATATATAAAAAATTAGGTTAACGACTTTAAGCTATGGTTTATTTCATATTAATAAACATGATATAAACCATAGGATAAAGTATTTAAGCTAAGTCTAGATTATGATAAAAGGGGGACCCTTAATAATAAAAGGACTGAGTATAATATTTTTTAACCTAAGGTTTCATCATATTAATAAATATGATAAAACTTTAGGGTAGAAAGTTCTAAACTAACTTTTAATAATGAGACCTTGCATTCATTAGGTTAAGTTGATGAAATAGACCCCAAAAGATGATGGGACATATGGGGACCAAACATGATATTTTAGACTAAGGTTAAGTCAAATGTTTAAAAACACAACCATGTTTTAGGATAAAATTTAAGCTAATTTTATGGTGTTTTAACCAATCCCATGTAAATTTGAACTTGGTATATGATGGGCTAAAGGCTAAATTAAATCCCAATTTTGACATTGAAGCACAAAACTCTAAATGCTCTCATTCTCTAAATGTGTCTCCATTGATCTTGCAACATGAAGATAAACATGTTCAGTTATCCAAATGAGATTGATTCTTGAGCTTGAATTTGATGGTATCATGGACGTCAATGATGGCCTCATGTATGTCAATGATGGCCTCATGCATGTCAATGGATGGTCATGAGAACATCAAATTTAATCTTTTATAATTATTCATAGGGGTTAAAAATTTATGGCCTCATGGATGTCAATTATGGCCTTGTAAACATCAATTGATAGGCATGAGAATGTCAATTTTAATCTTAAATAATTAATCATAGGGACTAAAATTTTATGGCCTCATGGACATCAATTGAGAGGCATGATAATTTTAAATTTAAGTCGTATGAATAGTGGTCCCATAAGAACTTTAAATTGATACACATCATTCAATTGATTTTGTATGAGTAGTTATGAACCATTGATTATGATCCTTGTGATCGAGTGAGATTGGATTCATGGATCAAAGTCTTTGATTTATCAAGTCTACCTCACTCTATTTGATCAATGATGTATGAGCAATTGAGTTTGTTGATCCTGTAAATAAGCACATGGTTTAAGTTAGGTCTCAAGGGCATATAAGACTTAGGTTAAAGTCTTAAGACTAAGGTCCTATTTATGTTAATAAAAATGAATGGGGCCTTGGGACTAATATATTAGTCTAAGTTGTAATAAGAGGGACCATGGTAATAACAAAGGTCAATCCAAGCTAATAATGTAATAAAAGGACCCTACAAACATTTAGACCATATTAAAATAAATGGAAATAAATTGGCCCAGGACATAAAGGGGACCAATATTATAATTTTTTAGGCTAAGGTTTGGTCGTGTTGAAAAACACAACAAAGCCTTAGTGTAAAGATTAATCTTAAGTCCTTATCATCTTAAAAGTGTTCCTACCAATTTTTATCCTACCAAATTTTGAATTTAAATCAAAGGATCTAAGCTAGGGTTTTTGAATGAGGGTTTCAAAAAGCTTGGACATATATTTAACTTGGATTTCCACATATTGAAGGTTATTAAAAACCAAAGTTGGGATTAAACTATAAAATCCCAAGCATGATCCATTATTTTGGGGGGTTCCATGAAACTTGTAACTTTGAAGCATGAAAATCAAATGTTATCAACATTAGGCAAAGTTAAGGTAGAACCTTAAACAAATAGACCAAAGTATAACATAGCATGGATGATTTTCAAATACAAATAATGTCCAAACATATTAATGACACTTTGATCAAGTTAATTTCAACTTTGAAGCATAAATTTGCACATTTCAACACATGGGTCCCTAATTTTTAGAAATAGGGGGTACATTGACCTCAACAGGACCATACTTTATTATTCTTAAATTATTTCCTAGAACATTGTTTGGTGAATCCTAGGATTGGTTTTATTAATTACCTAGTGGAACTATATATTCAATGAGTTATTTATAATTATTATTAAATTGATACATTAAAAATAATGGATAGATATCCATATATGAAAGTATTCAAAATTTTAAATAAGTCCCCATAGAGGATATGTGTGATTAAATATTTTCATTTAGTTTTCATATGCACTCCTTGATTTATTAACCATGTGATTTTCAAATGCAACATATCTTTATCAATAGTGCCATATTACCTATCAAACATAAGTTACTTAGAATAAATTTGAATTATTTACTCATTTTATACATATGAATCATGATTTAGAAGAATAATATTTAGTCAAACCCAAGGCCCAAATATCTCTTACTAAGGAATCAAAAAAATCTAATACCCATGAACCAAGTAAGAACACATATACTAATAAAATTAAAGAATAAATAATGAAAGCAATGAAATATATCATAATCCAACCCCGTAATTTTTTAAATAATCAATAAACCATACTAAAGGACTTTGATGAATTAAAAAAATATTAAATTTCCACCTGATCTCAATATAGTTACCAATTATAATCCACAATCCTACAAATGCAATTACACTTTTACATATCATACCATTAAAGGAAATTCAATATAAATATGAATAGATTTAAGGTAAAATATTCAAGAACTCCTTAACTAAGATAAAATTAGGCTTTCATATCAAAATTCCATATGAAAGGATACTACCTACAAAAAAAAACTAACTTCCTAAGTATGTCTTAAAATCAATAAAGTATAAGGCCAATGACCAATACAAATGTATGAAGACTATGCCAATGATGATCTATTATACTATGAAACATATTAGGGGAATTATTACATCCCCCACTACATAAATTACTTCTTCATGTATTAAATAACATGAAATTCAACACACATATCTTTTGGAATTTCCATTTTTGGTACTTTTCTTATTTTTATTACTTTGATGTTTATGGTTTCATACACCTAGTCATCTACTTGAGATTGTTATTACATATTCAAAGTTTCATTACATATGACATATATGGACTTTGATAGACACTTATTTTAGGTACATTAGTTTTATACCTCATTCTATATAATTATTATCTTATATGATGACTTAGGGTCTCTATATCACATAAATTCTACTTTTGACACTTAGTATGTCTCACCTACTTACTCATGACTACAATATTATGCCTAGAATAATGTGTGTGTGTGTGTGTGTGTGTGTGTGTGAGAGAGAGAGAGAGAGAGAGAGAGAGAGAGAGAGAGAGAGAGAGAGAGAGAAAGAGAGAGAGTGTGTGTGTGTACGTATGTATTTACACACACACACACACACACACACACACACACACACACACACACACACACACACACACACACACACACACACACACACACACACACACACACATGTTATTCTAGGCACAATGCTGTAGTCATGAGTAAGTAGGTGAGACAGACTAAGTGTCAAAAGTGGAATATAATTGATACAGAGAATGTGTGTGTGTGTGTGTGTGTGTGTGTGTGTGTGTGTGTGTGTGTGTGTGTGTGTGTGTGTGTGTGTGTGTCTGTGTCTGTGTCTGTGTGTGTGTGTGTGTGTGTGTGTGTGTGTGTGTGTGTCTGTGTGTGTGTGTGTGTGTGTGTGTGTGTGTGTGTGTGTGTGTATGTATGTATGCATGTGTGTGTGTGTGTGTGTGTATGTATGTGTGTGTATATATATGTATGTGTGTGGGTGTGTATATACACACACACACACACACACACACACACATACATACATACATACATATATATGTATGTATGTATGTATATGTATGTCTCTCTCTCTCTCTCTCTCTCTATATATATATATATATATATATATATATATATATATATAACCATCCTAATAGATATAAAATCATATATACATACTTAGGGTACCATATAACCTCATTTCACAAAGTTAATTGTGTGACTTTACTATAAAAATAATAAATTTACAAAAACATTTCTAAAATTAAAATTTTCAAAAACTACTTTACATTTATCTTATTCAGATGATACTTTTCATGCCTATTTTTCATATACTATAATATTTATATATTCATGGTTTCTACATGTGGTTCTTGTGGTATACCTTGGGTGGGTGAGATGTAGGATATCCAGGTTCCTTATGTTTATGGACACATTTATGCCTCACCTAAATGGGTGTAGATACTAAAACTTAATATTTATAGCATATCAATCTTTTACATTTGATAAATACCAATTATGGATCTACCCTTTATCTCTAAACCTTTCTACTATCGAAAGGCTCACATTCACCATCTCATTGTGCCTAAATGATTATATTATAGTATTACCCTTATCATTATGATGACACAGACCACCTATATGCTACATAAAACTTAAACCTTGATATATATCTTTCACTTTTAGTTACAAATCCATACCTATTTTTTACCTTCTTGACATTACCAAACACATAGGGACACTAGTGTCAATGCTAGTGTTTAGATCCTTATCTAGTGTCTAGTCACCTAAAGTCGTCCAAATTGAAAACTATTCAAGACCTATGGGTTAGCCTATTTATCTTATTTAACCCTACCATGAGATATTCTCAAAATATGTGGTGTAAATACAAGTATAATCCTTCTCATAATTCATCTAATAAATACCAAGTAATAACATATTCAATCCCATTTAATTAATTGCACAACTAACTTCTACTACCCTATTCCTCACTATTTTCATATCAGTCATAGGAAAAATTATAAAAAGACTCTACAACATCCAAAGAGTATCCCTTGAGTGTTATTTGTCAATTTACAATCTACACCATTACATGCATCTACATATATCATCTTACACCATTGTTCACACACACACCCACACATATGAGATAACTACATAGGTTTGATGTCCTCTTTGAAGTATTGGATATGTAGGTAACATAAATTGATATAGAGGTATTTGATGTTATATCAACACCATGACCCATTAACCCATTTTTTTCAAGGTACAAAGACCTAAGGTGAATATCTAGGGTTTTTATCCATACATAGTCACTAGAATCATGTGTTCAAGATCTAAACATATCAATAGAAAGGTGATAAAATCCCAAAAAAAGTGCAACTGAAGATTCAAAAAAGAGTCTATGTTTTAGGAAGGATAAAAACATCCAAAAAGGGACATTAATGTTGATGGTAGTGTTTGAGTTTTACAATAGTGTCTGGGGAATATAAAATCAAAAACCTAAATAAATGAAACACATAGCTAAATTATAGGATAGATGAATTTGGTTAACAATGATAGTCTAGAAGAAAACAAAAAATAAGATATGATTATCTTAAAATTAATTGTATAATCATTGTTATGTTTATTACATATTCTTGAATGGATTTATTTTCAAATACTACATTATATCACCTAGATTTAAATACTATAGTGATACATTCAAAAGTTTCATTTATTTAGGGTATTTATGTAAGGACCCATTTTGAATAAAATTTTTGGTGAACCCATCCTCTGTATTTATTTGAACCAATCCTTGGATTAAATTTAGGGTTTCTCCTTAAAAAAATCATCTTTAGATTACTGTATTTATTCTCCAAATCTGATTTATTAGATGGGCATAGCTTAAATAATGCTTCTTCACAATTTTTCCCTAGGCCTTGTACTATTCCTCTTTTCAGTTGTGTGAAAACTTAGAACCCTCATCATGATTACTCTTATTGAAATCCACAAGAGACCCCATCCTTTAGATAACATATTTAATGTCTTAGATTACCAATGTATTGTCTATTAGGATATTATGTAAAAATAACAATGTCCCCAACCATCCACTTTTTCTTTCAATTATGATAATGAAAAGACTGATAATGAAAATGCAAGTCTAAATGAAAATGTATACAATCATATCATGTATTCATATGGTTATGAATGTGATAATACTCCTCTTGAATATGAGTATGAGGATCCTAGTTCTCCCATTATTCTACATCCAATGATAAAATGCCCAAAAACTTAAAAATGATCAACTTTGTTAGTGTATCACATAATGATGATATAGTAGACATACAAGAATTTAGCATTCATGATGTTTAAAATAATAATTTATCATACATAACACAAATCATTCCCTCTATTTATAGTGATGAACATGTTGAAAATGATGAATTTTTTCCTTCTTTCCAAACTATTGATAATGTTGCAAATTTTACTCCTTTAGAGCACTCTGAAAATATTGAAAGTACTCTCTAGATCTTAATGATATAAATGAATGTACTAATTATATCACAATCCTTTTATATTATAAAGATTAAAGTGATAATACTAGTCAAATTAGTGTAAATGCATGTTATTATATGTTTCTTCCAATTCAATAAAAACAACAAAACATCTTTGCCAAAGGTTTCCTAATTAAATAATAACCAAACTCAAGTAGCAATAATACAATTCAAGATTCAATTCTAGTTATGCAATGTTCATTTCTCATATAAAAATGATTTATCTAAACTAGAAATTAATATTGCATCTTCTATTAATTTCTATTTTGAATTCAAAAATAAAAGTGAAAATTGCCTTTTTCCTCCTTATGATGATTTTTCAAGAAAAATAGAGAATAATCCTTTTTCTCCTTCTTTCACATATTCTGCTCAAAATCATGTTCTATTTCTAGATGAAAATAATGAAATTACATCTTGTATTCCTCTTGAATGTAATGAAATTTAAAGTATTCAATCCCATTCCCATGATATTTTTATCAACCTTCATGACATCCAAAATGATATAATGACCTCTCTTAAATCATAATGTAAAAATGGATGTTCCTTTACCTAATGTTTCTAAATCATATGATGATCCTTTTGAGAGGTCTTATGACACACTAACTTAGGCAAGGTTTGTTAGTCCCTTCCTCTCCTAAAATGAGACTTGTGTGAGTAAATATCCCCAAGGTATTGGTTACTAGGTCTTGGTATGTAGGGTAACCCAATCGGCTCATTGTGACCATTTTGTTTAAGGGGCATGTGTGTGTGTTTTATCCATGTAATGTTTATTAAAAATATAAAGATATTTATCCTATGAAACCATCCAAATGATCTAAAAATAAATAAATTAACTAATTCATAAATATGCATGTATTTCTTATAAGTTCAATAATGCAAAGAACAGGCAATCATGATAAGCATTAAACTCAGACTACAACTCAAAAACTAAACTAACCCACTAATTAAAAAAAAGATAAAGACAATGAGGAAAATGATAAAAACACATGAGAAGATATATCTAAGTCCACATCAATATGATCACTTGCAACCCACAAACCAATCCTATATCCAACTAGCATTCACACAATCATAATGCGAACCAGTGTCAGAATTTGAGGAGAAGGGAGCCCAAAAAAAGAAGATACACTACTACTATATACCATGCACAAGAAAATGAAAAAAAAATATTCCAAATTTCTTTGTATTGAATAATTTTTTTAACTTGATTATCATAATAGGGTTAAAATAATCATTCATGTAAATCTTGATAGTATCTCCCATGCAAAATAAGAGGGAGGAAAAATAAGTAAAAAGTTAAAAATAAGGGGTGTATTGCTCTCATGACTCCTTTAGGGAAGAAAAACACTCCTCATAGAATAAAAACCAACCTGTTTGGCTCTCCATAGAAGAAAAACCAACCCTTATTATGATAAAATGATCTAATATATAGATCTCAGGGTTCCAATAATCACCTTTAATGAGTCTGCTACTTTCTAACAATGGCCAAACACCTTCATTAATGCTTAATGATTAGTAAAATGTGGTTGAATGATGGATTTTGATGCAAACTTCACTCCCATACCATCACTTTTTCACTATTCACCACTGACGGTTATTGATTCAGAGTTTGCTTCCCTTACCATCACCCGATGTTGTTCACCACCTGCACAAGGAAAAGAGAACAATGTAATTTTTATAAAGTGATAGAATAATGGATATTAGATAAGGAAACACATAAAAGTTAAAGTTAATTGATGGTAATGTGACTGACTAGTAGCATAGTTATCAATTGATGACATTGTCATTAACTAGGGACATTATCATCAACTGATGACATTTCATCAATCGATGACAATATCATCAAATGACAACATTGCCATAAACCAATGGTATTGTCATCAACTAGTGGCATTGTTGTCAACTGGTGACATTGTCATTGACTAATGACATCTCTTTATTTTGACACTAGAAGGAGGTGTTAGTGCCCAAAATTTTAGTGAATCAATTGGGCCCTTATCATGTATCAATTTCTAAGTCATTAGCCCAATTACTATTTCAAAGTGTTCTTTTAGAAGGTCAAGTTCATATAAAATTGGCTAAATCCTAATATGGCTTTTAGTCTTTCCCTTAGACTTTTTCAAACTTTTTGCATGAACACAATGTCTAATGGAAATAGGTATTCAGGCTTTTTGTCTTAGATAAAAGGTCTGAAGACTTATTTTCATTGGACATTTTGTCTACTACAAAAAATCCAAAGGAATTCAATGTCTTTTTTTTTTTGGGCTAAGTGTTTCACAAAAGATCCAAAGGGTCATTTGTTTCAGATTTTTTGTCCACAATAAAAAGTCTATAGGGCACTTACCCTTCAGGCATTTTGTCTACACAAAAAGCTTTAAAGAAATCATTTGTTTCAAGAAAAATGCAAAGTCTTATTTGTTTCAAACTTTTTAATCATGGTTAAAAGTATGAAGTGCACTTTCCCTTTAGTCATTTTTCCCACACAAAAGGCTCAAAATAATTGTAAGGTTGTTTCATTTGGCCAAAGGTACTTCCAAAAATATTGAAGGGTCATTTTACCTTTGCAAAAATTCTGAAGGGTCATTTCCTTTGAGCATTTTTTACTTGAAAATTTCCCAAAGGGCACCTTCATAAAGTCTTAAGGTCCCTTTTAAAAGATCCAGAGGACACTTTCAAAAAGTCCAAAAGGCATTTTCAATATATATAAGGGCCATTCCAAAAGGCTAAAGGTCAATTCTATAGGGTAAGTGCCCTTGACAAAACTTCCAAAGGGTATGTTAAAAGGGATTGAAAGGTACTTTTGGCAAAGTTATTGTGGAAGCAAAAATCTTATTTCTTTCAAGAATTTTGATTGATCAAAAAGTTTGAAATAATTACACCAAGTTCAATTTTTGTGGGAAAAATATTTTGGATAAACTATCCAAAATAATTGTCCTAATGAATACATAAGGAAATAAGTCTCAATTCTTTCAGAAAAAGTGCAAAAGAATATTTTTTTGGGGGAATTATTTCAGATAAAATGTTTGAAACAATTATTTTAATGAAGACAAAAGGCCAAAAACTTTATTATTGTAGGAAAAGTGTGAAGTCAAATCCTTCAAGGAAATTGTCTTGAATATTTTTTCTAAAATAATTATCCTAATAGAATGCTCAAAAGAATTGTTGCAGGATAATTATGTCAAAGAAACACCCAAAGCAGAAGTGTCGAAGCAAATAGGAATGCTAAAGACAAAGATAGGAAAAAATTCATGGAACAAATTCCCCAAAGAAATATTTCTAAATTGTAGGTATGATGATCTCATGGACATCTTTTGATGGGCATGTGAATGTCAACATTAATATATAGGGACTAGTCGTTGGGATTCAAATGTCTAGGATGGTCGTATAAGTGTTAATTTTATACCCTATGATGTAGTCATTTATTTTTAAATGTAGATAGATCTAATAGTATGCATTTACATGGATTAGGATGATTCAATGATGTAAAATCAAAGTTGAAGATTCAAAGGAACATAAGAAGCCTGTGGGGCTACCAAGTGGCATAACCTTAGGGCCAAGAACAAGAAATATCCAATAATGTTTTACCCCTCAGATCATGATTTAAAAGAGTTTTTTTTCTTGAGTAATCAATATTGGATGGTGTGAGTTAAAATTCAAAATGTTAATTTTGCATTGCATGATAAGGCTCAAGCATGTTCCCATCAATCGATGGTATGCAGTTAAGTGTATACCTTCTGATCGATAGGGCATATTAGGTCAATGTTTTAAACTAAGCCCAAAGTGAATATAGTAATGACACACATTATAACTATGTTATATAGAGTATTGATTAGCTAATGGTATTTGATTTTTGATCAAAATCCAATGACACATGTTGATCTGACCTATCAAGATCCAATGGGCAAGCTAAGACAGACTTTTCAAAGGGCCTAGATTACATGAGAAAGTGACAAGTGTCCAGACTAGATCTGATTAATTAACTTAGTCACTCTTAGATCCCATGAATGCCTAGTTGGATATGATATGGCATGTCAAATGTTAGTATGTGGTAATTTATTTGTCTAAAATCTAAACTTGACAGTTCTTTCATAGATGTGGCATTAATTTGAAGTATAGAAGAACATTTAACTACCATTTTGAGAGCAAGTAATTATAATCATGGTCATAGATCATTTTCTATTTCATATCACAACTAGATCAAATCCCAAACCATCATTGTAGGTAATGGGCATTCCTTAGCATGCACAAAGAAGAGATTTCCTATCCAAAAGTTCCCATGATTTGCAATCAAGTAATAGGAAAGCATTTCCAATTAATTTGCACATGAGGATGAAATCTATTTAACTTTTCAAATGATTTTCTCCCTCCAACTGTATAAGTGATCAGTGAAGAGCATCTTTAGGTGGTTATATATGATGATAAACATTTTTTTAGGCCTCCACTATGAATATATTTCTATCCATGAAATCAATGAGTTTGTTGCAAGTCTCCATCATTCATTGTAGAGGAACTTGGAGTAATTATTTTTTTCTTATAAGTGGATGAAGATCTCAGGTGTGAAATGGAATATGTTCTAGCAATAATTATCTTAGCAGACTTGAAGGCTTGTTATACTATTTTTCAAGTTAGGACCCATAGTTCTAGACTAAAAATGTATAAATAGGGGTTTTCCCCTTTGTTTTAAAGTTATTGTTGGTTGTTGGTTGTTATAGGTCTCTATTTTAGGTATCTATTTTCCCTAAGTCTAGGTTCTGCATAAACTTTTCTAGGATCAATTGTTGTGTGTAGATTTTGTCTTCCTTGCTAAGGTGGTTATTGATATATAGACATTAGTAAGCTTTGATATCATGTTTATATCTCCCTTGTCAAAATAGATATCTAACCATCTTTGTCACCATGGTAGTATTTTTAAGTGTTGATGTTTGTAATATTTCTTTTCAATTCAAGTGGAAAATATTTGTGGTTCTTTATTGTATCCTATTAATGAAATTCAATAATATGTTTTATAGTTTATGTTGATTGGATATTTGGGTTTGTGTTCCTTACCAGTTGTCATTTTGAGCATGCACCTAGGTTATAAATCCCTCTTTGCAGTTATATTTGGAAATGTGTTGTTGAATACCTTTTAAGGGCACCCTGGGTCCATGAATTTAGTAGGAGAAATTATTTGAGATTCTAGTTTCAGTGTATGTTCTAGGATTTTAAGGATAATTTAGTGTTTACCATTATCTTGTATTCAAATTTTTATACATCTTTGCTAAGAAATAATTATTATGAATTCTATCAGACACCCTACTATTTTGAAGCCACTAACATGCCACCCTCCATTTTATAATCACCTAACTTGTCCTACCCTATCTTACCCTATAAATAACACATATTATTGCATACTATAAGTGTTACTTACCTTCTAAATGCATAAGATCTTGTATATTTGAAATGAATTTGTATTTTGTGCTTTAGATCCTAGCATTGTAGTCTTTCATGTAGACCCTTTATTGTTGAATATTTTTTAGAATGAAGATTACAGTCATAATTTCATCTACCTTTAGTATTATTGTGTATGACTTATAGCATTTGTGTAGTTCATGTGACAACCCTTCATAGGTGAAGTGTGAAAACTTATTTATGCCCTATTCATATTTTTCCCTTATACCAAGAATCCCCCTAGAGATTGAATTTCCAAATCCCTCCATGTAAACAAGCTACCCCATAGGTCCTCTCACCTTGCTTCAATTGGAGCCAAAAGTAGTAGGGAACTAACCATATCCTTTGGAGGTACATATCAATCATTTTCTATAGTCTGGTCCATTCTTAATGCAAAACCCTTCCCCAACTTCAATGACATAATAGCAGGTTTCTCATCATTATTTGTCATTTTTCTTCAAGTGTGCAAGGCTAGATTAGAAAGTTGTACAACTGGGAACCAACACTCATTTGGTTCCATTACTGAGGAAAAATTCTTGTCACTCATGTTGTCAAGGACTCTTGCAGAGAGATAGAACTATAAGTATTTCAAATTTTAAGGTTATATATTTTTATTTTCTACAGTCAGACTATCTTAGCCATTAATGATGCATTACTCCACTAGGGATGTGCGAGGAAGTTTTTTAAGGTTTGACAATTTGACTTTTACTAAGTTTATTGCAAATAACTATTAGCAATGCATGTTTTAAGGTGTCTTTTCCCTTTTTAACATATTTAAAAAAACTTATTATCTTTGTTCTCTATTTCATTAAGCTTCAGTAAGTTTAATGTTAACATGTATCACAAACAGTTTGTCAACTGTTATATTCTAGAATTTTGAATCTAGTGGTAACACCATTTTATTTTTTGGTTTGAAGGAAGATTGGTGCCTATTATAAATATATTTGATAAATTTTAGCTTTGAGTATTTCCTTTTTTTCAAAGATAAAAGGATTGAAAT
The DNA here is from genome assembly GCA_037957365.1 of Torreya grandis. Taxonomy (NCBI): domain Eukaryota; kingdom Viridiplantae; phylum Streptophyta; class Pinopsida; order Cupressales; family Taxaceae; genus Torreya; species Torreya grandis. The sequence goes on along the minus strand of JARHVA010000722.1, from coordinate 3,957,646 downwards.
CATCCTTCAAAGGTGACTCATCAAAAACTTGTTTTTCCCCTAAGTGTTCATCAAGATAAAGGAGATAAGTTTGCAGGTTATAATGAAAGTGTTTGAGTTGTTAAATGCCAAAGTAAATGTTGTGGATTTTGTTCTTGACATTGATTAGTGTCACAAGTATTCCTCTCCCATCCCCCATGTGATACTATTGAACCAAGTGATGAATATTTGGATGAACCTAAGTATGCATCACCCAAATTTGAGATCTTTATGTTTGATTGTCAAGTCTCCCAAGGTAAGTGTTCTACCTCCATGGAAATGATTTTTGCTACTAATGTAGAATAGTTTTGGAGTGAAATAAAGAGGGTCCAAACATATGAGTTTGATTATATGATAGTATAACACAAGCATATGAGTTACCCAACCATGATGCAATTTAAGATCCATAGTGTGCTTTGAAAGAATTACTAGACATGGGTGTAGAATTAGATGACTTTTCTAGGAGTGTAGACATTATTGAACAACCAGTTTTTCTTGATGCTTGGTTTAAAAATGAAGATGTTGTTAGATAATGACATTTAATTAATATGGGGTTATATTTATACCCTATAAAATGAAAAAAAATAGACTTCTTCCAAGTAGTACTTTGGGTGCATAATTGACATTATTGAACCTGATGCACTCTTACTTGGTACTCACATGATTGAAGCTGAGAAGAATGTTAATTTAAAACTACTAAATGAGTAACAAAATATATTATCTTAGTCTTCTCTTAACTTGAGACCATGAAGAGAGGATTTTATTTAATGTGCCATCTTATTACAACCTAGTAGTAGGACCTTTAAGCATGTGTAAAGATTTTTTTACTTCATCTTGGCCACCAAGCTACTAGAAAAGTTTAAGAGATTAAGGGATGGTAGAATTATAGAGCTAATAGTTAATGGAAAATATTTGAAGCATTTCCTTTACTGACTCTGAACTATACACCATAATGTATAGTGTTTTGTTGCTTTATTTTTCTATTATTTTATTTCCCCTTTTCTTTGGGCCTTGTTTGTACGGTTTCCCTTCATGTTTTTTGTTGTGTTTTCATTTCCAGATCCTCCTAATATATTTTTGTTAAGTATACCATGTTTTTTTAAGACTTCATGGTTGTTTTCTAAAAATTACTAAGTCTTGACTCTATATCCCAATGGATTGGCATTTGGTCTTATGTTATGTGGTTCTTTGCATACCCTCAAACGGTATGCATCCCTAGGTGAGAGCCAATGTTAGTGCCTAAAATTAAACTAAATGTTGGGCCCCATTTCATGATAAGTATTATATCTACACCAAATCCACAAGGTAATCATGGAAGGTAGTTTCTATTTTGTATTATATCAGTGCCATTTGGTTGGTGGCTAGCAACTCTAATTAACATCAAGGAGTGGGCCCATAGGACAATGACCAAATATTAAAGATAAACGGATATTTTTGAATCATGCATCATTTAGAAGTGGGAAAATAGGATAATGATTTAAAATTCAATATAAATTATAGTTGAGGTGGTGGGATGTGTACCTCGAATGCTAGCTCAGTAGTCAGCATGCTCCATTCCCCATGATCTTAGGATGCTTTGAATCTTATAAAAGGAAGTTGAGTTCAGTTGAAGAAAAGGAAGAACTCAATAGAAAATATCTTGAAAAATAATTATAGATAATGTATTTAGTGATAATATTTAATTTGGGATGCTTTTTGATTCTCCTTTTTATAATGTCCAAGCTCGCCTATGAGCTTGGGCCTTAGCAGTTTATGTTGAGAACTTGCTCAGTTTATATGGACTATGCATTTATTGTTGTTTAGCGTGTTTAATGAAGAAAAATTTGCACAAATGGTTAATGTAATAAATGCTTTAAGTATTTAAATGTTTATTGATTACATGTTTGATTTTATCAAATAAGATTGAGTTTTTGAAGGTTTCTTATTTGACTCATTCATGGTGGACCTATAACTAGAAATAAACTTTGTGCCCATGATAAGAATGAGTTAAGTGTGGTTAAGACCCTATGCCCTAAATTGATATCCATGCCTAAGTGCAATACTAAGCTTAATTCCCTTAACCTAACACCTAGTTGGCCCTTAATCACCTAAATGCCATTGAACCCATGAAACCCAAGGCTTGTGCCCATGAATGCACAACCATCATTGCACTAAATCAAGCCCCTAAAGAATATATTTGTTTCATGGCATGACTATACCAACATAGACCCCAATCCCTTCTCTATTGTGTTTTGGGTGAGAACATAAGGCTTGCACCTTATGTATATTGATGCCATTACATTCGAGTGTTAAATGTTAAGTGCCTTAAGATTAGTTAAGGCATGTGCCTCATTAGAATAAGCCTAAATTTGGCATGGATGGATAGGTAAGTGTGTGAATAGACCCATGATTGAAAAATCATACTTTTTTACAACATTTTGGTTCCATTACTGAGACTATTGAATTTTTATATTACAATGGTGTACTAGGATAATGTTATGACTCTCCCTTGAGAAAATTGATCACTAGCTAGAATGAGTAGAAGATAGCTTTACACTGAGGCATCTGAATTGTAGAGGGTAGAACCTAAGGAAGTGGGTCTAGAACAACTTTTATTATGCCCTATATAAGGTATTCTTTTGTTAACTATCAAAGTAAGTTTATTATTGGTTAGTTACTTATGTGACCCATAGAAACTAAAGTTATAGACAATGTCATAAGTGGATAACAGAGTGCCTAAAGAGCCTTGAGAACATAGATGTCACTTGGACTAGAGCCATAGACAAATGGTGTCAAGGGGTACTAAGCAGATACATGTTTGAGTTTACAATATCAACATATTCCTACCCTAAAGAAGAAAAGTACCAGTTCTTATGAAATCCTATAGGCATATTTTTAAAATGACTTAGTACCAAACTCAAGAAGTTGATGGTAGACTAAAGCTTTGAAATAGAAAGGATGGAAGGATAAAGTCCTTTTGCATATGAGTAGTGAAATAGCGAAGAAGGGAATATGTAGGTGAGGTGTAATGGAAGAGGACAAGTAGTTTGATAACTAAGATCTTAAAAATAGGCTTATAATAAAATAAGGCATAGACTAATAGAATATCTAGAACCTAGAAGTGGTGAGAGGACCTGTAGTGAGTAGGAAGGGCATGGGGAAGGATATCTTGAAGGGTAACCATGCCTAGAGGAAGTATCCCTTGAATCCTTGTAATAATATCCATAGTGGATGGGTGAATGCTCGAGGTCCCTTTAGAATTTTACCATTATAGATGCACCTCCCCATTTAAACTTATGGTGCAAGATCATGTGCTAGATTCCCCAAAGGAAAATAGATAATTGACAACTAACCTCATTATTAATGTATACTTTGATCATTTTGTAAATTTGAACCAAAACTTTGTGATTGAATAAGTTATCTCATATGAGGAGGTAAATGAAGATACCTTTAAACTTCAAGGTACTAGCTTGACTAGATAGAACATGAGTGCAAGCACCCTATTTTAACCAATGTTAGTGGCATAGCCTAGGAAATAACCCATATGAAGTGTCTATGTGCCACTGATTGGTAGTATGACACCATCATCTTCTATGATGCTAGCAATACCACTGAACCAGCACCTAGCCTAGTAGTTGGAGGCATTGGAGGACCAATACTAGGATAAGAACCAAGAGGACAAGTACCTTGAGCACTAGTTGTTCCCCAACCCCAGATCTATTATGATATGACCATGCACCTACCAAAGTATTGAGGCATGAAAATTTCTATAGAACATGTGATCAAGTGTGAGTTATAATGGTGTGTTTGGGGAATAACCCAGTCTAAGCACAAGGCAACCTAGTTCATGACAACCTTGCTTGATCATTCCCATACTTGGTATAAGAAGTTTTATCCTAACCAAGATATGGTTGATTATGACACGCTAAAGGGAGCCTTCATGGAGTTTGATATACCTAAGTTTGAGTAGAAAATCATCACTATTCTTAAGGATATACACTAGGGATTATCAGAGAGCATGTGTTTGTATAATGTTTGATTCAAGACGCTCCTTTCCAAACTCCCTTACAACATTCACCCCTCTCAACATGCATAATGGTTAATTGGAGGTCTGTTAATACCTTTTATAAGGGTGATATCTATGAAAACATTCATAGACCCTTAGGAAGTGCTTGAAGTTGTGCTCAGATTTAAGGTGGTTGGGAGTACCAATATAGACATTAGCCCATTCATGGAGGTGAAAATTGCATCTATGGCCTCCTAACTACAAAATTTGACCACTAGTTCATCACAAAATTCTTAAAGTAGGTTTTGGTGCACTGACTATGAAATGAAGGGTCGTAATCAAAATAAATGCCCTTAGAAGAATATATGCACATTACTTCTTAGCTATGAAGTTTGTCATAAGGCACATGATGTTCACAATTTCCATTTATTGTAACATGTCATTCAAGTCAGCACAACCATCTACTACAAGTTATGTGATACCTACACTCACAACATGATTGACTATCAAGTGATTGATTAAATGTGCTAAAACATGGAGAGAGGCACACAATAGGAAACTACAATAGGTAGAGGGTAAGCAAACCAAGGAAATGAGGGTTATGGTCGAAAAAATGATGGATATGAAAACCAAAGAGGTACCAAAAGGTGAGGTAGAGGATATGGTGAAGGAATATTCCCACCACAATTACACTATAAGTGTGGGTCAACTAAGCACCATCAACACAACTGCTTGACACATCCAGCATGTAGGTATTATTAAGGCCTACATGTGATTAAAGAATTCCCCAACTTTTATAAAAAGATAACCCAAGAAAAAATGGGTGTTAATAGGAGTGTAGGGATGATAAGGCATGAGCCTAAATATACAAAGTGGGTTCCAAAGGCACATCCAACATGCATAAAGCCAATCAAGGTCTACCAAACCACATGGAATGGATTCACCACTCAGCCACCAACTATGCCAACACAAGAGATACACCTATAATATGGTGAACCAAGCCAAACCAGGCACATAGCACACCCTACCCTGACCTAATGCATTAAAAGGACATCCTAAAATAAGCCATGAGTGTAATATAAATTTTTTAAGGAGAAATCCATTTGGCTAAACATTTATAAGCATAGGCTACCACCTTGTATAAAAAATGATAGCTAGGAGGATAAAGTATAGGAGTTGACAGAGATATTATGCATCTTAAAAATGGATAAGATGCTCCCCCTACTAAAAAAATTGCTCTTAGAGCACGTAGGGAAAAATCCAAGTGAATTTGCTAAGCCCCATGTAATTGAAGTTGTTACACCACATATGGAGTGGAAATGTGAAGTAAAGCATACTCAGAATGTAGAGTATGACCAAGAGTTACTATTCAATGCCACTATCAATGGATGGTCCATCTATGAGGTGTTGATCAAAACCAATGCAAAGGTTAATACCCTGACTAAGAATGCATGGGAGAAGATGGGCATGCCAACCTTGAGACCTTCTCCCCATGGAATTTTCATGGCCAACAAGACTCAAACATAGCTAATAAAAAATTTGCAAGGAACCATTGTATATATTATGGGCATCAAATTACACACTAACTTTGAGGTTATCAAGTTGGTCAAATAGGATAACTAACCAACACTTTTAGGAAGGCTTTGGTGCTATGCCAATAATGTAGATATGTGCTTCAAGAAGTGATACATAACCTTCAAAAATGGCAAGGAAAGGGTAGTGATCCCCCTTTCAAGTGAACAAGGAACCCCCTATGTGGAGAGCATTAATATAGAGGATGAGAATAACCACATTTATAACATTATGGTGTAATGCATCGAGAATCTCCATCCTTATAACCAAGGAGTGCTTTCATAGGAGGATGGCCAGTTAGCCTTGAACACCACTAACATTTCTTATGATTAATGGGTTGAAGAGGCATATGAGACCACTAGTCATAGATGTTACTTGGTTTATGTGAATTTACCAAAGACTGGTTGGTTCTAGGTTGATCATGCTTTAAAATAATGGGTCTCATGTTAAGAGAAGAAAGGAAATATGGTACTCTACCTAAGCAAAGGAAAGCTTGCATCACTAAAAAAATTTGAAGGGAGCAACCTAGTAGAAAGGTATTTACATGACCTTGAATCATACATCCTCAAGGAGATAGATATAATTGGTGCCCTTGTATACACCTTAAGGAGCATTATCATGTATTGGTGAGGAGCACTATCATGTATTTGTGAGAAACACAAAGGTTTAATTTGAAAACTTAGCCAAAGGTAAAGGCAGCCATGTACACTAGGTTGGGGAGGAGTAACAAGAACTTTGATATCTCAATGTACTCTATCAACTCTAATCCCATGGTGTATGTGTGCTTATGTGAGGATACATGGAATGATTATGGCATGGCTACCCAAAAGAACTTATGGGTGTACAACTTTTATGGTCAATGAGACATGATGAGAGATAACCAATTGGGGGACCCTTAAGGAGAATTTTCTACATACCTTCTCTTTTTCCTTGTATAACTTGGAACTGGTCAAGTCATTTCAAGTAATTTATAGGGTAGTGTTTTAAAACACCACCATCCTTGAGAAGCACTTGAAAGACATGTTCAAAGAAAAGGGGTTAACACTCTCAACCTTCTTTGAGGAATAAATACTCAACAATCATTTAAGTGAGGAAGATAATGAAACCTGGAAGGATCACTACTATAAAACATTGATCACCAAAATAAATCTCATGTACCAAGTAGATGAAAACACCCCAGACAAAGAAGACCCCACTCCTCTTCACATTGATACAACAAAGGGAACCTACTAGGTCAAGGATTCTCACCATGAGAATAATGATCCATATTTTACACCACTTAATACCATCAAAGTGGATATTAGTGTAGAAGGAGAGCCAAAGATGGATACTCTACGTGCCTATTGGTCTGACACAGAGCTAGCATGCATTATATACCTCCTAAAGCTATTTTAATATTTATTCCCTAGAACTTATTAGGATATGAAGGGCATCCACCCATGCCTAGGGATGATGAGCATAAATATAATTGATGATGTAAAACTAGTCAAAAAGTTCCCCTACTAGATGAATCCCAACCTCTATGTTAAGGTGAAAATAGAGATCAATGTTATGCTAGTCATAGGGGTCATTTTTCCTATGTAAAGTATGAGTGGGTGAGCCCAATGGTGATAAGCATCAAGAAGGATGGGCACATTCACATTTGCATCGATTATAGAATATTAAACACTACCTTCATCAAGACCCCTTCTCAAATATATTCATCGATGAAGTCCTGGAAGGCATCATAGGCTGTGAGATATAAACCTTCACAGATGGGTTCTCTGGCTACCACCAAGTCTAGATTTAGGAGGAGGACAAGCCTAAAATAACATTTTTGACTGAATGGGGTTGTTTTTATTATAACATGATGCCCTTTGGACTCAAGAATAGTCCAATCATATTTTCTAGAGTGATGATTATAACATTCAAATATTTCATCCACAGGTTCCTCCAAGTTTATCTAAATGATTGGATGGTGTATGGCCTCATCAAGGACCATTGTGATAACCTATGATTAATATTTGAGAGGTAGAGGTAGCTTCAGATATCCTTAAACCTAAAAAATTGCATCTTTGCAACATCATTTAGAACCCTATTTGATTACATTATCTTTAAGGATGGTTTACTCATCGATCCAATGAACATCACCATCATCATTCAGCTAAAAAATCCTTCTACATAAAAAGGCACTCATGATTTTCTTGGCCACTATGGATATTATATAAAATTTATGAGTTATGTGAATATTACATCACCATTATAAGACCTTTTACATAAGGATGGACCATTATATTGGGGTGAAGCACAAGAGGATGCCTTCAAAACCTTGAAGCTCAGATTAACTAGCATGCCTATCTTACAATTCCCTGACTAGACAACACCTTTTCATGTCCATGTCGATGCTTCTATATTTTTTATTGGAATGATTTTATCACATCTTGGTGAAGGCAAAATGGATCATCCCATCTCATTCTCTAGTATAAAGTTAACCTTAGCATAGTATAATTACATAATGATAGAGTGTGAGGTGTTTGTCATGGTCTATGCCTTTCAAAAATTCAAACAATATTTGTTGGCAAACTTGTCCATATTTTTCACTGATCATGAGGTACTCAAGTACCTCATGAACAAGCCTATTTTACATAGACACATATGTTGATGGATAGCTCTATTCTAGGAATTCTATTTCTTTATTGTAGTTAAGCTTAAAAAGTAGAACTTAGGGCTAGACCATTTATCCTACATCAATTTTGGTGATGTGGTAGTGCCAATTGAGGATGACATGTCAAATGCAAAACTATACAAACTATATCACATCCCTAAGGATTTGGTAGAGATCACCACATTTTTAATGGCTAGAATTGTGCCCCAGACTATAATAAATAAGGAGAAGAAATAGCTAGTAGTTTGTGCTACACCCTTTCAACCCATAAATAGATAACTATATAAGCTAAGTGGAGATTAAGTGTTATGTTGGTGTGTCTTAGAACATGAAAGAGACCACATATTACAAGATGCACATGAAGGAATAGTAGGAGGACATTGTACTAGAGATGTAAAGACATGAAAAGTGTTATAGTCAGGCTTATGGTGACCAAGCTTGTTCCAAGATATAAATAACTATGTCAAGGCATGTGATATATGCTAGTGCATAGGGAAGCCTAACCATAAAAATTAGATGCCCCTAATCCCCATTATTACCTAGTCACCATTCAAGAAATGGGCCATTGATTTTATTGGATCGATAACTCTCATAGCATAATACACAGGTATAAGGTATATTTTAGATACCACAAATTATTTAACCTGGGCCAAGGCCATGATAAAAAAAATATTGCACAGCCACCATAGCCATGCACTTCATCTAGGAAAACATAATAAGCTGATATGGGTGCTCATTAAATTTGAATAGTGATAGGGGCACTCACTTTATCAATGAAATGATGTGCATCCTTCTGATTCAGTATATGGTGGTGCACCATAAAATGACCCCTATCATCTACAAGAAAATAGTACAGTTGAGGAATTTAAAAAAATAATGGTAACATGCCTCATGAAGATATGCAATGTTGGTCAAAAATATTGGGATGATCGAGTATCAACAATACTATGGGCATATGGCATAACCTACAAGTGCCTAAATAAGGCTACACCATTTTAACTAGTGTTTGGTGTTGAGGTGATCCTACTGATGAAATTATTAGTATCATCATTGTGTATCATGTGCATTGGTTGGTTAGATGACCAAGAGTCACTAAACACAATGTTGGAGGACTTATAATGCCTATATGAGACATACACCCAAGTAAAGTGGAGCTAATAGATAGAAAAGGCATGTTAGTAGCTTTGGCATGATAAGCATATAAAGACCTAGGTGTTAGAAAAAAGAGCATTCATTTTTCTCTATGACTCCAAGTATTTCAAGCATCCAAGTAAACTATAAATAAGATGTATGGGTCCCTATATCATCCACCACATATTAGAGATAGGTGCATGTAATTTATGCCCATTGATTTGCAAAATTCTCCTAGGGAATTTCAATGGAAATTAGTTTAATCCATATCAGTAGTAGGATGGTGCTTGCACCATGATAACACCAACTTCTTGGTCACTACTCTATTTGAGTTGAAATGACTAAAGTAACATTTAGTGCAAGCCAAATAGTTTTGTTTTTGTTTTGTTCTCTAGGTAGTAGTGTAAAGAGTAAAGAAGTGATCCTTTGAAGCACACCATAAAAGTCTATTGGAACTTCATTCATAATTATATCTAGGTAAGTCAAGCACTTTCACTTTCTAAGCAACTAAGGCTAGACACCTAAGTTTTGGGTGCATGCGTATTGTTAGCATTTGACAAGGAAGCACACCAGACTACCATGCATTAGATCTTAGAGGCAAGGTGATTTAAAGCTCCAAGTAGAATTTTGTTTGGCATTTCATGTATAATTCCAATTAGGTGAGTTGATCCCTTTTACTTTATAAAATTTCCTGAGTCTATACATCTAAGTGGTGGGCATGTGTAACTAGACAGAATCAAGAGGAAGATGCAAAACATCCATATGTGAAAAATATAGATTATAGGGCCTTATAATTCCAACAAATAATTAATCTAGTGCTTCCATGCATAATACCAGTTAGGTGTTGAACCCATTTTATTTCTAAGTTCCTGAGGCCAATCACCTAAGTGTTTTAGTGTATGGAGGTTACTAGACTTAGAAAAAATAGGATCCAAGTGAAGATGCATAATATTATCATGCACAAGAGATAAAGTGAATATGGACAACATGATCATGTGCAAGAGAACTAGAAAAATAGAATCAAGTGTTGGAAGGCTAGCGCAAGGGATTTTTATGGGGTAAGATAGGCCAATGCAAGATGAAGTGCAAAAAACTGACCAAGATAGATAAACATGCTTGAAATTGAATAACAGTAAGAAGAGAAGATGGAACCAAGGATGCTAAATCACATGCATGTGAGGCATTGCACTTAGGTTACCATATTGAAGGTGAAGGTCACACTAAGAGAATAAAGTGTACAAGGAGACTCATCATAGATAGTTGACATCCACCCATATTTGAGTAAGAAATGACCATGTTAACCAAAAGTCACTTCACCAAAATACCATTAGGAGCATTGAATGAGGTGATGGAAGAGGCACAAAGATCCATAATAAATGAGCTGGTGGTAGAGGATTTTCATGAATTTTTTAGAATTTTGTAGATTTTAATAAATCTAGATGCCACCATGCCATTAATTTACCTATATTAAACATGATAGATCGAAGTAGGGTATAAAATGTCATGTGGTAGACTAGTTTCTATTAAAAAATTAGTAAACTTGAGATGTCAAGAAAACTAGAGTAAACCAGTGAATTAAAGATCTAAAGCACATAAACCCTACTAGAGAAAGAATTTGAGCACACTCAGGCACTTAGAGTGAGTGATTGTTAAGCTAAAAAAATTGTGCTCATAGTGAGATTGGTGTAAAGAGGTGTAGGAAGAGACTTGCAAGAACTAGTCAGTGGAAAAGTGAGTTACAATCAAGGATGCCATTAATATTATATAAAGCTTGGATCTAAAGGTACACTCATAGGTCTCATGACTATGAATCACCAAAAACCATTTGAGGCTTCGTCATACCTAACCTACCCTACTTCAACACCAACAAGTTTAAAATGGGAAAGAAGTAGAAGGGATTGGTTTTATAGCAACAAGATATAAAGTGGGTGTACGTATCAGTAGAAGTGACCCTTATAAGAATAGTATCACTAATAGTATAATGGGTTAGGGTTGCACAATTAGACACTGAGGTGTTGACAAATATGTATTATCAAGTAATGCAATTTACCCCAGAAGTCTTAGTAGGGGAAAATTGGAATTTGTTTTCACACACTTGCTAGCTGAAGGAGTAAAAACATCATACTTCCAACCATGTGCAAGACCTAGCATCAGATTGGATAGTTGATAGAGGGAGAAATATGAAGCATGGTATAGTGTTATTTGATGTCTCCATTCAAGATATATTAATATCCTCTATCACAACTCAGTTGTATGAGTTGCCATGCTTTAGAAAGCTAGAGGAACTTATTTAATTCTTTATTTTGTGTATCCATAAAGACCACATATACTTTACAAGGAGGAGCATGAGGATTTTGGTGTGCCTTATTGGAAGGATAACTAGGCTCCCAAACACTAAGAAAGACATCCATGAGATGATGAATGATGATGAAGAGGTGGAGCATGTGGCAAAGCTCCTGAATTATTATAAGGTGGATTCACATTCTCCATAAAATATTGTAAGGACCCCAAAATGAGGGTGGCATAATGCCTTATGAACTTGAAGCTTTGCCTTAGTGATCAATGGACTGACATTACAAAATCTTACCTATGCATCACTTACCATATGGTGTAAGGTATAAAATTTAACATTGTCAAATTTGTTGTTGAATAGTTTTTGAAGAATGCACTAGAGTGCCACATGATGAAGGGGACCTTTAGGTGGGGGTCCATTTTCATCCTAATAATCATGGAGGTAATTAGGATATTGGATGGAGATGAGGACAATATCTATATTTTTCAAAAACATAATGACTCCCCAACGTATAAATACAAAGACTTCACTTGCCCCAATTCCTTCAATGAAAAATATAAAGCTCACATGATGAGATGGTGCAAGAAGTATATAGAGGAATTTGGATTAGAATGGTGCATCCCCTACTAGATCCCTAAGAGCATATATGGGATGGAAACCTTTACCTTTATGCAACATTTTTGCATAGTCCACTTGGCATTGGTCAATGGAAATAATTTTGGATGGTTAAATCTCCCATACATTTTATTGGCAAAGTGTTTCATGGATGTGCTTATAAGGATCACTAATACACAAAAATTGGATATTTTAGTGAGGGAGATAGACATGGAAAGGAAAATGTTATGGCACTAGTTCATGCACCTAAATGGGAAGGCAACAAGGGATGAAGAGGATGACTCAGATCACACTGACATCCACCCTCTTCAAGAAGTGACCATACTAGGGTACATTCATAGGATTTACTATGAGATGAAACCAAGGAGAAAGGGCCCCAATTTCAAGTAGACTAATGACCTTCCCATCAAGATTAGTGATGAAGTAATGTCAGTGCCAATTGAAATGAAGAAGTCTCCCAAAGAGAAGAAAATGAAGACACTATAATAAGTAGAGGAACTCATAAAGTTTAAAATCACCTCAAGAGATGATGCCTCTCCATTAGCCCCAAAAAATTAGTTCATGAAGTTCACATTAAATACTTCTCTTATCTCAAAGGAGAATCAAAAGAAGCCAAAGTTCCCAAATACGATACCCACTATCACCATAGTAGACATAGAGGCATAGGAAGAATTGGAGGAGGTAGAGTTAGGGAAGGGTGCATATATTGTGCCTGAAGAAGGCTCCTCATCTAGTGAGGAAACTTCCCCACCACCCCAAAATGAAGAGGTGAGGTAGGAACAAGCATGAAGAAAGCTTATCCTCAGTGATGCAGACATTCAAAAGGTGTAGGAGTTGTAGAAGAAAAAATAAGAAATGAGGAAGGCTAGAATGATGGAGGAAGGGATTGAGAGAGCTGAGGTCAAATAAAAATACATGGTAGAAGGATAAAAAAGGAAGATCCTAATGTATTAGAATTACATGAGGTTCTCCAAGGTGGTACTGCTACCACACTTAGAGAAACAAGACCATCAAGTGTGCCAATAGAATAAAATGTAACATAGCTTCCACAAGATGAAAAGGAGTTGAGACATAAATGGGAGAAGATGGGCCTTGATCAGGATCATATTGAAGTGGCATTGGAGTTGTATCATAAAAGAGAGGCCATGAGGGCTAAGGGCATGACCCAAGTATAAATCGATAAATTAAAGGTTGAGGAGATAAGGGTCGAGGATGAGAGAAGTGCCATGATCATGAAGAAGAAGAAGGCAAAAATAAAGAAGGCCTAGAAGGAGAAGGCCAAGAAATAGAAAGAAGAGAAGAGGGTTGCCTCAGGTGTGGAACCCATTAAAGACAAAATAGTAGAGTTACCTAGTGCCCACACTAACCCAGTTGAGGAAGCTATAGAATAGGTGTGCCCTAGTACTGAAGGGGCACTTGGAGACATAGAAGGTGATGTTTTGATAAGGAACCTATAGAGGTTCACACCAAAGAGCCATAGGAAGAAGAAGTGGATGAGGGGGGAAAGTTAGAAAAAGAAGAACCCCTACAATAAAGATAAGAAGAAGGCACTGAGGAATGGAATAGCTCTAGTAAAGAAGAGCAAGAGCAAATAGAACTAGCCATCAAGAAAGAGGAGTTTGATCCAAATAATAGGGAGAAGGTGTAGAGGGGGTTTACCCAAGATGAGGACTTCTACATGTTGGAGTATATGCCCTCTAGAGCTATAACAACATTGACATGCCACCAAGTGTCTTTGCACTTGATTTATACATGGACTAGCCTCACTTCAAGGTGCCATTGAAAGCAATATAAAGCACTAAGAAACCAAAGGAGGGGCATGACTATTAAATTTTAAACCCTTGGGATATGAATCCAATAAAGTTGGCTAATTCCCTCTTTAAGATGGCCTTTGAGATAGCATTCAAGAACATTGTTAATGATGTTTGCACCATAAAAGGGAAAGATATAGCATTTAAAGCAAAAGAATAACCTAGCATAATAAATCTCAAAATATAATAGTTAATCAAGCATGTAGAAGAGGTAGAGCCATCCCTTTTGGATGGTGTTGACACTTCTAATCTTTTAGAAGTGGATAAGGTGTGCCCACTAGTAGAATAGATGCTCCCTCAGATGAAACCAGTGATGGAAGAGGAAGAAGCCCTTAAAAATCCATAAATAAAGAGATAAATAAAAAGATTTATGAGGTAGAAAACCTATTTTCAAGGCTAGAAGAACATGCAGATGATGTTGATGTCATCTTTTATAAATTTTCCACCTAAACATCAATCATCAACACATGCCTCCAAAAGGTGAAGGGGGAGAAGGATGCATTAATGAAGAAAGCATTCACTATCATCAAGGTTGAGCACATGTAGATAATGGTGTAGGTTAACACTTTGAGAACCCAACTAAAGACCTAGGAGCAAGACCTAGAAGAACTTTTCTATGCCTTCTAGACAAAGGCAATTGAGCAAAGAGCCATCCTAGATGGTGGGGTCCAAAAAGAGAAGGAGAGGCTAGAGGCCTTCCATAAATAAATAAACAACATTGACATACTCATGATTGAGACTACCTCTAAAAATATTGATAGCACCATTGAAGAAATCAATCTCACAATCCAAGGCTTTGAAGACTTCAAGGTAGAACTACAACATAACACATCCAAATTTTGCATAGCAAAGGCACTAGAAGGATAGTCCAAGGATGGACTAACATATTTGTATGGGGTAATTTTGGGCCCCATTTCATTTTAAGTAGTGGATCCGTGCCAACTCAATAAACACCTAGGTATGAGGTAATCATGGAGGGTGGTTGTTTTGTATTCTAGTAGTACCAGTTGGCCAGCAGCTAACAACTCTAATCAACATCAAGAAGCAAGTGCATGGGATAGTGACTAGACATTAAAGTTAAGTGGATCCTTTTGAATCAAGTAGCATTGGGAAGTGGGTTCATAGGA
This sequence comes from Torreya grandis, assembly GCA_037957365.1. NCBI lineage: Eukaryota > Viridiplantae > Streptophyta > Pinopsida > Cupressales > Taxaceae > Torreya > Torreya grandis. The sequence goes on along the minus strand of JARHVA010000722.1, from coordinate 3,942,450 downwards.
AAACAATTGAACATTAAAGGTAAAGTGTAGTGGAGGTGGTGGGATGTTTACCTTTAATGCTAGATCATTAGTTGACATACTCCATTCCCCATGATCTTAGGATGCTCCAAAGCCTATAAAATGGAGTCAAGTTTATTTGAATAAAAGGAGGAACTAAGTAGCAAATCTCTGATGAAACAATGTTAGATAGTGCATTTAATGATAGGATTTAAGCTAGGATGCTTTCTTATGCTCCTTTTTGTAATTCCCAAGTCTGTCTATGAGCTTGGGCCTTAGCAATTTATATTGAACACTTTTTCAATTTATATGGAATATGTATGTATTGTTGTTTAGAATATTTAATGAAGAATGCTTTGCATAAGTGGTTAATGGAATAAATGATTTAATTCTTTGAATGTTTATTGATTGCATGTTTGATTCTTTCAAATGAAAGACTAAGTTCTCCTAGGTTTCTTACTTGACTCATTTTTTGTAGACCTGTAACTAGTAATAAACCTTTTGCCCATGATATGAATTAGTTAAGTGTGGTTAAGACCCTATACCCTGAATTGATATTTAGGCCTAAGTGCAAGACTATGACTAAGTATTTTAACCTGACACCTAGTTGGCTCTTAAGTGCATGAATTCCATTGAACCCATGAATCCCAAGGCTTGTGCCCATGAATGCACAACCATTGTTACACTAAACCAAGACCCTAAAGAATAAAGTTGTGTCATGGCACAAATATCCCAACACAAACCCTAGTCCCTTCTCTATTGTGCTTTAGGTGAGAACATAAGGCTTGTGCCTTATGTATATTGATGCCAATACAATTGAGTGTTTAATGTTGAGCTCCTTAGGATTAGTCATGGCCTGCACCTCATCAAAACAAGCCTAAATATGACATGTATGGCTAAGTAAGCTCATGACTAGACCCATGACCAAAAAAACATTATTTTCTATAACAATGAAGCATTTGGGCCCTTGTCAAATATCAATTTATAAGTCATTAGCCTAATTACTATTTCAAAGTATTCCTTTAGAAGGTCAAGTTTATGCAAAATTATCTAAGTCCTAATATAGATTTTTGTCTTTCCCTTAGACCTTTTTGGACTTTTTTTATGAACACAATGTCTGATGGAAATAGGTCTTTGGGCCTTTTGTCTCAAAGAAAAGGTCCAAATATTTATTTTTGTCAGACATTTTATTTGCTACAAAAAGTAAGAAGGAATTTAATGCCTTATTTATTTTAAGCTAAGTGTTTCACAAAGGATCTGAAGGGTCATTTGTTTTTGACATTTTATCCATGGCAAAAATTCTAAAGGGCACTTGCCCTTTAGGTATTTTTCCCACACAAAAAACCTAAAATAAATCCTTTATTTCAGGAAAAATGTAAAGTCTTATTTGTTTCAAATTTTTTATCCACAAAAAAAAGTTTGAAGGGCACTTTCCCTTCAGGCATTTTTCCCACATAAAAAGCCCAAAATAATTGTAAGTGTATTTACTTCGACCAAAGGTAGTTCATGAAATCTTGAAAGGTTATTTTGCCTTTGCAAAAATTCTAAAGGGTCATTTCTAATGGGCATTTTACCTTTGCAAAATTCCTAAAGGGCACCTTCAAAAATTATGAAGGGCCCTTTCAGAAGATCTGGAGGATACTTTCAAAAAGTCTGAAAGGCATTTTTAAGAGATCTAAGGTCCATTCCAAAAGGCTGAAGAGAAATTTTGTAGGGTAAGTTCCCTTAAAAAAAATTTTGAAGGGTATGTTCAAAGGGCCTAAAAGGTACTTTCAAAATTTTGTTTTAGAAGCAGAAGTCTTATTTCCTTCAAGAAGTTTGTTCGAGCAAAATTTTTGAAATAATTACACCAAGTTCAATTTTTGTGGGGAAATTATTTCAAATAAACTGTGTAAAACAATTACCCTAATGAAGAAACAAAGAGCTAAGTCTCAATTTTTTTAGCAAAAGTGCAAAGTTCCAATTCCTTTGACAAAAGTGTAAAAGACTATTTTCTTTAGGGGAATTGTTTCGACAAAATGTCCAAAAAATTATTTTGATGAAGACAAAAGGACAATGACTTAATTATTACAACAAAATTTTGAAGTCAAATCCTTTAGGTAAATTGTCATGGATATTTTTTGAAATAATTATCCTGAAAAATTGCCTAAAATAATTATTGCAAGATAATTGTGCCGAAGAAAATCCCAAAGTAGAAGTGCCGAAGCAAATAAGAATGCCAAAGACAAAGACTTATATAAAATTACCATAGAACAAAGTCCCCAAATAAATATTTTGGAATTGAAGGTATCATGGACTTGTGGACATCTTTTGATGGGCATGCATATGTCAACTTTAAGCTACAAAGACTAGCTATTAGAATTCAAATGTCTAGGATGGTCATACGAGCATCAGTTTTAGACCCCATAAAGTAGCCATTTATTTTCAAATGGATATAGATATAATGGCATGCATTTTTATGGAGAAAGATGATCTGATAATGTGTGATCAAAGTTGAAGAGTCAAAGGAACATAGGAAGCCCACAGGGCTGGCAAGTAACATGACCTCAGGGCCAAGAATAGGCAATATCCAATGATGCCCCACCCCTCAGATCATGATCTAATGGAGCACATTTTCTTTGGAAATCAAGATTGGATGGTAAGATTTCAAAGTTAAAAGGTCAAGCTTGCAATTCATGATAAGGCTTGAGCATTTTCTCATCAATTGATGGTACATGGTTAAGCATTCACCTTTCAATCAATGGGGCATATTAATTCAAGGTTTCAAACTAATACTAAAGTGAATTTAGTAATGACACGTATTATAACTAAAATATGCAAAGTATTGAGAAACCAATGGTTTTTTAGCCTTGATTTAAATCCAACATCACACATTGATTTGACCTAGCAAGATCCAATGGTGTGAGCCAATATAGACTTTTCAAAGGGATTAGATTTCAAGAGGAAGTGACAAGGTCTCTATAATATATTTGATTAATCAACTTAGTCACTCTTAGAGATCATGAATGCCCAATGGGATGCGATGTGGCATGCTAAATTTTAGTATGTGGTAAGTTATTATTCTAAAAGCTAAACTTGATGGTTCTTTCATGGGTGTGGCAATAATTAGAAGTACAGAAGAATGTCTAACTACCATTATAGGAGTGAATATTTCCAATCATGGTCATGGATCATTTTCTATTTCATGTTATAGCTGAATCAACTCTTGAGCTATCATTACAAGTAATGGGCTCTCCTTGGCATGCAAAAAGAAGAGATTTATTGTCTAAAAGTTTCCATGATTTGCAATCAAGCAACAAGAAATAATTTCCAATTAATTTACACATGAAGATGAAATATATTTATATTTTCAAATGATTTTCTCCCTCTAGATATGCAAGTGATCGATCAAGAGCATCTTCAGGTAGTTGTATATGATGATAAATAGTTATTTGGGCCTCCACTATGAATATATTTATAGCCATGAAATCAATGAGTTTATTGCAAATATCCATCATTAATTATAGAGGCAGTAAGAGAAATGATTATTTTCTCGCAATTAGATGAATATCTCAAGAATGACATGGAATATATTCTAGTTGGAAGTATCTTAGTGGAAAGAAGGCTTTTTCTACAATTTTTCAAGTTGTGACCCATAGTTCTAGATTTAAAATGTATAAATAGGGGTTTTCCCCTCTATTTTAAGGTTTTTTTTGGTTGTTTGTTGTTATAGGTCATTATTTTAGGTGTCTATTTTCCCTAAGTCTAGGTTCTATAAAAAAAATTAGGATCAATTGTTGTGTGTAGATTTTGTCTCCATTACTAAGGTGGTTATAGATGTATAACCATTAGCAAGCTTTGAGAGCATGTTTATGTATCTCTTGTCAAAAGAGAAATCTCACCATGCTTGTCCCCATGACAGCATTTTTAAGTGTTGATGTTTATAATATTTATTTTCAAGTCAAGTGGAAAATGTTTGTGATTCTTTATTGTATCTTATTAATGAAATGCAATAATATATTTTACAATTTTTGCTGATTGGATATTTGTGTTTGTGTTCATTATTGGTTGTCATTATGAGCATGTACCTAGGTTATAAATCATTCTCTAAAGTTATATTTTAAAATGTGTTGTTGTTGAATACCTTTTAAGGGCACCCCTAGTCCATGAATTTAGCAAGAGAAATTATTTGAGATTCTAGTTTTAGTGTATATTCTAGGATTTCAAGGATCATTTAGTGTTTACCATTATCTTGCATTTGATTTTTTTTTGCATCTTTGCTAAGAAATACTTGTCATGAAATTCTACCAGATACCCTACTATTTAGAATTCACTAACATGCCAGCCTCCATTTTATAACCACCTAACTTGTCTTACCCTATCCTACCCTAAAAATAACACATCTTGTTTCATACTATAAGTGTTACTTGCCTTGAAAATGCATAAGATCTTGTATATTTGAAATGTGTTTTCTATTTTTGTTTTAGATCCTAGCAGTGTAGTCTTTCATCTAGTCCCTTTATTGTTGAAGATTCTTTAGAATGAAGATTGCAGTCACAATTCCATTTGTCTTTAGTATTTTATGTATGAATTAGAGCATTTGTGTAGTTCATATGACAATCCTTCTTACGTGAAGTGTGAAAACTTGGTTATGCTCTGGTCATATTTTTCCCTTGTACCAAGAAACCCCATGGAAATTGAATTACCAAATCCCTTCATGTGAGAAATCTACCCCATAGGTTATCTCACCTTATTTCAAGTAGAGCCAAAAGTATTAGGGAGATAACCATACCCTCTATAGGTGCCTCTCAGTCATTTTCTATAGTCTAGTCCATTCTTGATGATAAACCCTTCCCAAGCTACAATGACATAATATTGGGTTTCTCATAACTGTTTGTCATTTTTATTCAAGTGTGCAAGGCTAAATTAGAGAGGAATACAGTTAGGAACCAACAAGAGTGTCAAAATTGTGTTTTTTGAACTTATCTTTTATTTTTAGGAGCATTGAACTAGGTTTTCTATAAGTTTTTAGACTATAACATTGATTATTTAAGTCCCCCAATGGCTTTAACTTGGATAGGAGAACATAGATATCCTATGAACATTCTAGGACCTTCTCATGGCTTGCCTAAAAACCCCCATGAATTATGTGTAAATTATATCCATGGTGGGGTCAATATTGTTGAAGAATATATCCATACTTTTAAAAATACATTATTAGAAAACATATACAACATGAAGATGTGGTTTGTCACCTATCCCCTTGTCTTTGGATAAAACTATTTATTCTTGGTAACTTAGTCTACCAGAAGGGTACATCTCAACATGGGCCATCTTTTAAAGCCTATTATTTAATTATTTTAATGTGCCCATTGACCCTTTTATCTTGTTATATCAATTTTCCATAGCTCGTAAAGGGCCTAATGAGCCAACTAGTGTGTTCAACCATATATTCCATTAACTATACACTAGGTAGATGGATCCTTTCTTAAAAATAGAGGATGAAAAAAATGGGTTATATCTTCAAGCCTAGATCCTCTAACTACCATGTTTATTAATATGAACCCCTCTAATCTCACCTCATTAGCATCGGTCTACCAAGAGGATATTAATGTAAAGTAATAATTAATGACTTAGGTTATTTATGCCAAATATCCTTCACTTGCATGCCTATAAGTCAGCCCATGAATCAATATATGCCTTGCAATGAAGTGTTACCCTAAAAATTTATCCATCCAAACCTTCCTGTGACAAATGAGAACCTTGATTGTTTATTTAATTCATATAACTTAGTTAATTATAAGTATAATCAACAAGATACTTGTTATAGTTATAGTGACTATGTATCTTTTGATGTTATCACTAATTATATATCATTTTTTGTAAGAGATAATCAATAGGCAATGCACAATCTAAGCTAAAAAACTACATACCCTTATTCATAATCTAGAGTCTATGATTTTAGTTACACTACTAATGTAGAGTTGATCATGCACACTGAGGATATCCCATTTTACAATTTTGATCCATTCTTTGAAGGCTGCAATAGTAATGATGACTTTGAGGATGATGAAATAGTAGTTGGATAAATTAGTTTAGTGCTAAAAAATAAATTGATGAGAATACCACACCAAATAAATAAATTTACATCTCTTGTGATCAGACAAGAATAATTCAAGGAATTAGAGTTATTGGATGAGGAAGATGCATCCTATGTACCTTAGACATTATTTTTTTATGCTTCCACATATTTATGTGAAGATCTAATATAATATGGTCAACAACCTAATTGTAGTATTTTGTCTTCTCATTCATCATTTTAATAGGAAGGGATAAAATAAGAAAGCAATGTTGAGTTAAGATACTTACATGAAGAACATAAGCAAGAAGAAGGTGGTTTTCCCTCTGAAGAGAGCGAGTTGGAAGATTATAGAATTGATGATATCTCTCCTTGGTTTATCCTCCCCTCCAAAATAGTTTATGGTAGCCAAGGGTCCCTCTTAGTAGAATATAAAATCAAAATGGGAAGTCTTGATCATAATCGCCTAAATGAATAAATCATGCAAATGGAGGTTCATGCTAAAGATGACCTTATTTAGTGTATATCTCCACATACTTCAGCCACTGATGATAAATTCACAAGGTTTATTATATGGGAAGAACCTAAACTTCTCCCATGCCTTCTATATGATGAATAAAACAAATGAGATTTCATGAAGGCATCCATTTACATTAAGAAGTAGCCTACAAGTGACTCATCTACTAGTTGTCATCAAGAACATGTCACATTAAGGTTGGATCTTCCAATTATTTTAGTATGTATGATTACCTTTTCCTACCCCTCATTTCAATATAAATTTTTGGTAGATGTATTTCATAAACCCTATCCCTCATGCCTTCTACAATTTAGATACAAACATAATGCAGAGTTCTACAGTCCTAACTTGTTTAAGTTGCATGAGAAATACATTGATAAATTTTTATGGGATAGTGATTTTTATTGTGGGGGGAAACATAGGAAAAAGTATGTGTCCCCTCTATCCTTCTTAAAATCCTAAAAAATTAGGTGTCTAACTGGTTCAAGCATGCACTTGTTTGACCATTTCTTATTATTTTTTTTTCCATCCCTGTTTTGTTTTATTTTTATTTATTTCTCATCCCTTATTTTTAGTTAAGGTTTGCTTTTGTTTTTTCCTTTTTTTTTTGGGTTATCCCAACTATTTTTTCATTAGGTTCCCCTTGTTAATCAAAAAATTAAATAGGGGTTGTAAAAGTACCATGGGTAGCACTCAAAGAGCCTAATTATAATTTTACGTGAGTAAATTATGCTAAATAATATTGTTGCTTTGTTCATTTTCTAAATTCTAAAGTTCAATGATTCATAACAGACTTTATGAATCTTAAAAAAACTATTTTCTCATTTGAATCCATCTAATGCACTTGAAATTTTATCTAAATAAAAATCTAGCATTGTTTCAATTTTGGTTTGTCTTAAGTTACCATGGGCTTGATAATCTATTTTTACATGTGTATTGCTCCCCAACCCTCTATGGATGAAAATGAAAAATGTCCTTTCAAAATAATTGAGTTAAAATATAAAATTCTCTTTGAAAGGGTGATCTTGGCAACCTCCACCATAGGCTTTTTGGCCTAGTTGGTAGTGGAGCAAGGCCTTTAGAAGGGGCAAAATGTATATTTATCAGGGTTATAGATGTTTGGTTTGTATAAGATCAATTCCCATACCACTTAACCCCAAGATAAATTGTAAAATATTTTCCTTCAATAGTTCTAGCCTTATACAAATCTGAATTACTATGTGTGAATACAAAGAAAATGAATGAATCATTCAATCACACACTTAGATGGTTTTATCAAGATTAAAATTCATATGTCACTCATTCTTATAGATTTTTTTCTTTTAATTTAGGTTTGTTATGGGTGATCGCTTGTAGCTAATGATTTTTATACTTATGAAATCAAATATTCTAGATTATTGAAATACTCATGAGTGTTTCTTAGCAAGAGTTGCCATTTATTATTACTTGCACAACATGCCTCATTTCTAGCCTAAAAGTGGGGACCCTCTTTTTTGGGTCTTTTTATTTTCTCCCACATACACTCATAGTTCATTAGTCTTGGCACTACAACTTGCCTTGGTGGCCCATCTTGATTCACTTGCTGAATGGGACTCGAAACTACCATTATTGGAAAGACTACATCCATGTGAGTGAACTTGGTATTTTACACTTAGTGTAAAAATGGATTTATGGCCTCCCAATTTACCTTTGAATCTTAAATTTGGCATATTTCCTTTCTCTTTTATCCTATTCATAGGGGTTGTCTTATGTTGCCATCAGGAAGAAGTAATGTCATTGAGAGATAGTAATGACATCAATTGATGATAATATTTTTGGTCAATGATAATACCAATAATTGATGGTGATGTTGTTGGATGATGGTAATGTCTCTGATAAATGATAATTCTACCAATCAAAGATAATTTTATCAATTAATCAGTGGCATTATGATCAACCAACAATATTACCATCGACCAATGGAATTACTATCACTCAAAAACACTATTATTTCCCTATATCACCATGATAAAACCCTTAGGAATAGGTTGAGAGAGAAAATAAATCCATGAGACCCAAGATTCAGATGCAAATTAGGAGGCCCTAACTCCATTTTTACACTAAGTGTAAAATAATAAGTTGACTCATACAAATGTGGTCTTTCAAATAGTGGTGGTTTTGAGTTCCAATTTGACAAGTGAATCAATATGGACCACTAAATAAAGTTGTATTGATGAGACAAATGAACCATGAGCATATGTGGGAGTAGATCAAAAATCCCTAAAAAGAGGGTCCCTAATTTTAGGCTTAAAATGGGGCATGTTATGAAAGCAACAACAGATCCTATCTTATAACACAAGTATGGTGGTAAAGAGCCTATTATTCCTATATTTCATTTGGTAAGTAAATTTCAACCTATAATCACCTCTTTAGCCTCTTTAGCAATACCTCCTAGTGAAATTCTATCTATGATGACTACTATAAGAGAAATTCAATGACAAATGACTATTCTTAAGTTACAAGTTTTTTCCCATGAAGTTACTCTTAATGATAATATCTTAGAGGATAAAACCCTTACATAATATTTTTTTGATCATCCCTATCATTTTAATTTTATCATGCCTGTGTTGTCTTCCTTTGATGATCAAAGAGATCCTGCTAGTCATTTGAAATAACATATACACTCCTTTGACCATTTGGATAAATATGGATGTTTGATACTCAAATCCTTCCATATAAGTTTATATTGAGAAGCTCTATATTTTTTATATAGCCTCCCAAATGGTTTATTACCAACCTTGAAATAAATTGAGGATATATTTTTATCTTATTTCCATAAACATAAATCACCCAATCTACCATTTAACCATTTTCAAGCGTTAACTAGGATGAATCTATTCAAGACTGTGGTATTAGATTTAAGGATATCTTATATTGTTTTAACTATACCCCCTTAGATTTAGAATTATAACTCATATTTATTTGGGGTATTCCTTATCCACTTAAAGAAATATAATTCCATAATCCCTTTACTTATTTCAATACTTTATATTAGGATGTGCATACATATGCATGTGCCCTAAAAAATATCAATATTGAATCATTTATTTCTTCACCTAAATGAAAACATGTTACAAAATATTCCTACAAAGAAACACAAAAAAATAAGGGTTGTGAGCCACCTCAAATACCTTATTTTAAATTAGCAATGTATATCAAGGAACACACATTAAAAATATTACACAGAGGAAAGGAATCCACATACATAATGCCTCCTATAAATAAAACACATGACTCTACTAAGAAATAACCAGTTTAGTTTGATCAGCTAAGAGATAGACCAAATGGAATATGGCATACATTATTGGATAAATGATTGATTACTCTTCATCTAAACTATCAGAATCCACCACATAGATTTAACAAGGTATATGGACAACCCTTTTGTACTTATCATGGTATTAACAAACATTGTGATAATGACTATTTTTCACTAAATTAAAATATTTCAAAACTTTTAGATCGAGGGATCATTGCATTTAGGAAAGACACATCAATGTCTCTTTCCCCTACTTCTTATCAAATTTATTCTAAGAGTGTATAGATATCCCATTCTGCTCATTTTTAAGAATGTATGGTCCATCATCCTTTGCATAAATCAACCACTAGAAGAAGTCTTTCTCCTAGTATTCCCTCTACAATTAATGGTCTCTCACACACTGATCTTACAAAGGAATGATTGGTTAATTGAGATCTTTCTGGAGGGACATGTGAAGGAGGCATTGATCCAAATTTGATATATCCTACTCACATACCTACACAAAAAATTAGGCATTGAAATCAGCACTCATAAATAAATATTAGATAGATACACTAGATACTCCTATAGATACATCATTTATAGTTTTAGAAAGGAAAGCATAAACCCAACTACCCCATGATCATTACAGTCGAGCATTTTTATTCCCAAATATATTCCATTATGTATGATGATTACCTAAATTATCACTAAATCAAACTAACTGGACAACTACAAATAATTTACCACATAATAAAATATCATATTACATGAAATAAAAGTCAATTATTTGAAATAATAATAATGTATTCTACATAATGCCTTCCACAATTCATGGGTGTATTAAATACATTCATACCAATAGGATAATCATAGTTTATGGAATTCTATATGAACATCCACTTGAACAAGAAAATTTTATTCCTAGAAAGATAATTATCAAACTTATAAAGGTTAATCATCCATGAAAGGTAAGCAATAGTAAATTCCCTTTCCTAGGTGACCCATAGTTGAGAGACCATTACATTAGAGATAAGCAATGGATTCTATGGAATCTTCATCTACACCTACAAGGTCTACCTAGTTACTAAGAGAAAATAAACATATTTAAATTATAGATACACCAAATAAATTATAGAGCACTAAAAATGGGTTCCAAAAAACCCTAATCCTTCTATTACCTCTTCATGACCACAAATTCCTATAAAACATACATAAATTACCACACCTTCTATAATTATGGATTTAACACATATACATGCTCCTTGGTAGTGCCACTAGTTTGATGGACCATATTTTAAATTTGGATCTACCTATGAGCATCCCTTATATGGGATCATAAACTAGACTTTTTCTTTCTAATATTCCAAAAAAAATGAATTTTCCAAAAATAAAAAATTAAATCAAAATATTTAATAAAATATAAAAAATGAAATAATTCAAAAAAAATAAATATCCCAAAAAATATATAAATATTTAGTATTCCCATGTTTATTAGTTCCATTCCACCTATGTTTTTTTATTCAGTATTTCCTTTCTATATATACATACATGTTTCATACATCATTGAGTGTGATACATGCATACCATAGACACATGATATGTACACATAGAGATGTTGGACTTGTACTCTACCTACATCATATAGTACATTGGGGGCATCTTATTTATTGACCATGATCGATACATGTTACATAAACTTTATTATCATTTCTACATTATCATGTTTGATTTTATATAATAACACTTACACATGTCTATATCTAAATTCATATCTTTCATAGTGAACTTGATATGCTATATTAAAAGACATTTTTTGTAACACATATATGCAAGGACTAGTATGATATGCTTATGTTGGTTGTTTATAATTAACTTATTCATAGTGTCACTTCTTTGAGTATATTTCATTGCTTGATATTGTCTTACTTTTAGAATATATGAATAGGTTCCTTTCCTATTGGCCCTTATGCCATTATATGTTTTTTAAGCATTTGAATATTTCATTCTATGTTGATTAGAGGTTTGAATATTTCATTTCCTTTTGATTGTGTGGAATTTGAACATGCCCCTTATATGAGGTATCCTTAGACCATTATTTGTCATTACATTGAGTGTTCTTATATTTGTGATTCATTATTTATTGAGATTGGATTGTTACTCTCTAGACGTTCCCATGATACATATCATGCATCTTAGAGCTTGATGTGATCACATACTATGAGCTTAATTTATCTATCTATTTAGACAAGTTACTCTATATGTTACATGATTCATAAAAATATTATATATTTATCTTATCCTTTTGATGTAAGGTACCTATCAAATTCTATTTCTCTCACCTTAAAGGGGGGCATGTCATAAATACATGACCTCCACACGTAATCACCTCTCATTATCTCCAAATTTTAGCGGGGATATGTCACAAACACATGACCTCCACACTTGCACAAACTCTAATACAATTACATAATTCAAATATACACTTGGGTCAAAATCTTATACATTGTACCAATTTTTCACAAGATTTGAAATAGATCTTTTTAGATTTTTGACACATATAATTCATTTTGATACATATTAGAGGTGCATATGCCATTCTAATACACTAAAAATTGTAAAATTTACCAATTATATCTCTAGATTACTATCACCATAAGCACCATTTCAATAAGTATTATTATTGAACCTTTTATGTCTAAAATAGTTGGGTCTCTTTATTGGTTGAACTGATTAAATCATTAAAATGAACCATATTTATAGTTTGGGTTAATTAAATCACCTAAACTCACCATATTTATAGGATAAGTTGATTAAAACATGCACCCTCACTAGATTATATATATTCACACTTGAGTTATGTGATTGAGATTTAATGATCTGAATGGTCATGTCACAACTCATACTTACACTAGATTAGGGGATTAATACCTTCCAATATCCCCCTTAAAATATTCAAGGTTTTGTTTTGAATTTTTCTCAGCTCCAATGCTTCATAAAAAAGCATCTTTACCAAGTCAAAGTACCAAAGGGAAACATATTTGCATCAACATAAAAGTGTACTCCTTCCTTGCTCTCTTTATTTTAAAGCATTTAAATTATTTAAAATTTCATATTATATTCATTTATTTATAATATAACATTATTTTGGTTGTAGATTGTACACTGTAAAAACACTCAAAGTGGGCTCAAGAAAAGACAAGGTATGTTGTACACACCCAAGTGTGTATTTATTTCTTTTAACCTAGTAATTTCATCCTTATGCATTACTATATTTAATGAGGTAAAATTTAGATACTAAAACTAAATATTTATAGCATCTCAATATTTTACATTTGAAAAATACCAAGCAAGGATCTATCCTTCATTTCTAGACCAACCTATTTCTAAAATTCTCACATTCACCATCTCAATGTGACTAAATAATTATATTATAGTCTAACCATCAGCATTATGATGACCTAGACTACTTATACATTATATAAATCTTAAATATTGATATATCTTTTACTATAAATTACATATCCATACATGTTCTATAGCCTTATGGACACTATCGACCATAGAGGGATACTATCATCGACGTTAGTGTCTAGACCCTTATCTATTTTCAAGTCACATAAAGTCATCTAGATTGAAAACTATTGAAAACCTATGGGTTAGCCCATTTATCTTATTAAACCCTATCATGATATATTTTAAAAATGTGTGATATAAGTACAAGTCTAAGTCTTCTCATTATTCATCTATAAAATACCAAGAAAACACCTATTTAAGCTCATTCAATCAATTACACAACTAAGTTATATTGCCTTATTCCTCCATATTTTCATATCAGTCATAAGAGAAGTTATACAAAAGGTCTTAAACATCCAAAGAGTAGCCCATGAGTAGTATTTTTCAAGTTATAACATAGACCATTTCATGCATCTATATATAAAATATTACACCAGTATTCACACACACTCCCACACATAGTGGATAACTACAATGGCTTGAGGCTTTCCTTGGAGTATTGGCTATGTAGGCAATGCTCATTGATAGAGGATTATTTGAGATTAAATGGACATTGTTATCCCATTAACCCATTTTTTGTAGGGTACAAATACCTAAGGTGAATATATATGGTTTTGATCCATACATAATCATCAAAATCATATGTGCACTATCCAAACACATCAATAAAAAGGTGACAAAAAAATATAAAAGTGAAACTAATAGATTCATAAAAGATTCTATATTTTGGCTAGGACAGAAACATCTAGAATAACAACACTAATGTTGATGGTAGTGTCTAGAGAATAAAAACAATCATAAACCTAAATGAATGGAACATAGATTTGAGTTATAGGACTAAGACAAAGTTAGACAAAATTGATAGTTTAGAACAAAATAGAAAACAAGATATGTTTCCCTTAACATTTAGTTGTATAATCATTGTTATATTTATTGTGCATGATTGAATGAATTTATTGTGAAATAGTACATTATATTACCTAGATCTAAATACTACAATGATGCATTCAAACATTTTATTTTTATAAGGCATTTATATAAAGACCCATTTTGAATAAAATAATGGGCATCTTCAACACAAGTGTTTATACATACTGACATCTTTATGTCTTCTCCATTTTTTATATAGAACCACTTTACATAGACTACATATATCTTGATATTAATTACATAAAGTATACATATCTTTAGTGATTATATATATATATATATATATATATATATATATATATATCATGCATATTGTTGTTGAATTTTACTTGATTAAATGGATTATACCACATTCCTTGATCAATAAATGAATACATTTTAGTAATATACCATCCATAATAATATGACTATGTTTTAGGATTATTTTATCATACCTAACCTATCAATGACACCTTTGCATAAATGATATATATATTTCCTTGTTATTGGGGGGAATTACATTTCATAATTATCTAATAGAGTTTATCATAGATATCTTACACATTGGGAGCATATATTGATCCATACTATTTAACTCATCACTTTGAATATAATTTTCATATCTTGTCACTTTAGAGGGAATAAGACATTATTACATTTGACACTACACTAAGATTGAGAATCACATGATTTTATATCATATACATCTACTCTAGGCCCACAAGTGACAGATAATATTACTATTATTTTTAAATCATTGAGATCATGTCTCTTGTTAAATACAAGTACCTTATATATGTCTCACATTGCTACAATAGTGGGGTCCTTGTCCCCTAATAATAATATTCACCTTATTAATTTCATTAATATCACATTTGTTAATCATATAAGCATATCTTACACTTTGGTGTATGTGACCTATGCATTACTAATAAGGGTATCATATTATGAGTTACTAATTATACATATCCTAAAAATAAAAGAACAACATATCTCTCACTTATGATCTTCATCAATTAAAACTTATATACATTTTTTTATGGGGGAATCATACCCACATTTCCTCTACTATGAGCCTTAGATGAATCATATTTATACAAACATTTATCTATGGGGGTATTTTACCCACTCTATATTCTTTATTGATGATATATATATATATAGAGAGAGAGATACACACACATATACAGATATATATACTTATGTATACTCTCTCTCTCTCTCTCTCTCTCTCTCTCTCTCTCTCTCTCTCTCTCTCTCTCTCTCTCTCTCTCTCTCTCTCTCTCTCTCTCTCTCTCTCTCTCTCTCTCTCTCTCTCTCTCTCTCTCTCTCTCTCTCTCTCTCTCTCTCTCTCTCTCACACACACACACACACACACACACACACACATGCACACATACATAAATATGGGAGAATGGTACCCAAATTTATCTCCATAGTAACCTTATTGACATATACTCAATATGGAGTATATCACACCCTTGTGTCCTATGAACTTACATTGATTATACAGATCCTAGTCTTACATACATCATTAAACTTTATTGGTTTCACACCCAATACATTTATTATAATATTTTTTTATCCTAGATAAAGTGACATATATTAAGGGAATTACATTTTCCCATGTATACTATATTCATTAATGGAGGTTTATAACAATTGAGCCTCACAAAAAGCATATATTACTATACACATTGACTATTGAGCCTGACATGAACATATCATTAAACCTTATTGTGTTTAACCTTGAATGATGACTAGTTTCCCTATGAACAATTACATGACATGGAATGGTTATCACCATACTTATACATTTAGAGATACCTTTATGAATACTAGTTATCCCTATCTCCCTATCGTATTATAAAGGGTCATTATAGCCTCCTCAATTTCACCAAACATAACATCATACTTAATTTAGGTGGGGCATAACAATTATTATTACAAGATAATCACATGAAGTCCTTATATCTATTATTTTACTATAGGTTTTTTTAATGATATTATTCCTTGACTATATTATTTTCTAATATTGATATAGTTAACTTCTTTTGAGATGAGTTATTGTAGGTACATGTTCACATCCCTCAATTCAAAATGATGCATGTATACACCATAAAAATGTTGGAGTGCTTTCTAAGAGAGTGAAATTTAAGGATGATATTTTTTCCAATATCTCCAAAATAACAAAAAAATTTAAGCAATGGTTCTTATCAATAGTTAAAAGTTTATCCTAAAGATAATATATATCTAATTCTTTGATCAATAAGTGGATTTAACTCTAGAAACTATCATGGAAGTTTGTTCTATGTTTCAAAACTTGTCAAAATTTTAGTACCATGAGAATTGAGCACTATAAATTATAAGAGAAGTGTTGGATATGTTTAAATTATTATCAAATGTTTAGTATTATGAACAGTGTGCACTAGAAACTCCTAGATAAGTGTTGACTATGTTTTAATACTTGTCAAAATTTTAGTATCAAAAGAAGTTTGTTGTGACATTTGGAGAAAATAAAAATAAGTGTATTCATTCCTATATTCCCTAAAAATTAAATTTTTAAAAAATAATAAATTTAAAAAAAGTTTAATTTTAAAAACAAAATTACTATGAGTAGTGACTACTTGTTGAAAATTGATCATTGTTAACAAGTACAACATATTTAAAAAAAATAGTGTATATGGACACATGAAAAAAGATTCCTATTTATCTTCCTATGGTAATTTAAGGTACATTCTTAAAATGATGTATCATTTTACTTTGACATATACATGCACCACCTCATATGTACCTCAAATTAGGGGCATTATGTAGATACACATGTTTTTTACAAGCCTTTTTATTGTAATTATTTTGATTTGGAGATTGATTAACACTTTTATGTGTCTCTTTTCCTCTCTATGCAATTTTTTTGTCCTTTTTTCCTCTATTTTTGTTTTATCATTTTTTCTTGTGCCCATGGGCTTGTTTTATCTCTCTCATCTCTTTCCTCATTTGTATATTCTTCCTTGGTAGACTTGTAGCTCCTAAAAGTTTCTCCCTTTGACTATTATAGGTTGATCTATCATTTTTGACATATTTTTGGTCTTTTGATCCATTTGTCAGTATTTTAAATATTTTGTGTTCTCTTTTTCATGTAAATTAGTCCTTAATTTAAATTGTGAGAAGCTTATATATACAAATAGTCTATTATAAAAAAATTAAAATCATCAAAAGGAATCAATACAAGGATCACATTGAATATCTTAATATTCCATTTCATTTCAAGTATAGGAGTACACCTAACAAGGTTTATATTTATGCAAAGGAATTAGATGAAATCATTGTATCTTGTACCAAAATAAGGCCTATGTGAAATCTAGTTGCATATCCACCTATGAGGGAGAGGACGTTGTAGTTAAACCTCAAACACAACATCTACACATTGAATGAACTATAAGGGGTCTGATTTTGCATTCAGAGATTACAAGCACATTTTGGTGGATGCATGACCCAACTATTTCACCCTTTTATCTTTTGGACTGACATATAATTTTTCCAAGCTAGGTCAAGAAATAAAACAAAAAAATCTATAAGTTTTACAAGATAAACAAGAAAGAAAATATATATGAAAAAATAATATCATAAATCAAAGCATCCCTAAAGAGTGCAATCCCAAAAATTCAATGCAGGGTAGACTCATCACTCCCAAATATACTTGACATGAAAATAAACCTAGTGATGAGTCTTCTCAAGGAAAAATCAATGGTCAATGTATCATGCATCGAGTCTACCCAAATTCTAGGCACATGTGGTAAACAGTCTATACATTTGAGATCCAAGTCTAGATTTACATAAATAAATTAAGGTGTCATCATTCAATATTATTTACTCTTATTTTCATTATCATTTTCATTTTTAAACTAAACTTGAGTTTTGTTCCTGATTTAGAGACTATATTAGATCTGATTTTTGTACTTTATTTCCATATTTGTTAGACCTAGTCAGTAGTGTAGCTTCTTTAGTCTATTTTTATTAAAACTAAAATTATATGTTTGAACATACACTCTAGGATATTAATGCATATAAAATCCTTAGAACATATAAGTTTCAGTAATAAAAAATAAGGTGTGTATGTAATCCCCTCATGAATCTTATCGTGTGCCATCATATTGTAACAAGTGATAGTTCTTTAGGGAAGAACATAATACAAAATATATGGTATAATTGATTATAATAAATATTGATAAATTTAAGAAAAATTTAAGTAAATAAATGGGCACATGTACCTTCACTTACTTGTATGGATATAATAATTTTATCATCATCAATCATTGGTGTTAGGTTAGGTATGGTGAATAGGTGGTAGGATGGGTTTAGTAGACTAGTCTCAGGATGGGTTTGGTAGGCCTATTAAATAGTTGATTTTTTTTTAAATTTTGTGAAAATATTACATTAGTATCATTAAATTACTTGGTATGCATCATTATAGTGCTTCTTTTGGTTCATAAATAGGAGCTACTATTGAGAACACATATTTCCTTTATGAAAGCTAAGGAATATTTTTTTATAGTTAAAATTTTTGGTTTGAAGGATGTAAATTTGGTTAGAGTACTTCATTTTTATATTAAAATCATGTATTTTTTATATTTATGGGATATATGAGAATAAAATACATTGAAATGAAAGGGTATGGTGAGATGTTCAATAGGAGAGGACAAGGAACCACCTTTGGGTCCAATCATAGTGATCATAAAATTAGGTTTTGAATTAAAATCTAAGATGGGTAGATAGGGAATATTTAGAAAAATAGGTAGTGGGGTAAATTCACTTAGTGAAAATTTCCAAAAAAGGCTATCAAAATACACATAGTATTGAAATGAGTAATGGATTTATGTTACATTGATTTTTTTAAGGATATGTAAATGATAAGGGTCATAAACAATTCCACATTACTAGACAACATCATCAACCCAATTTATGGTATAGTACATGTTATAAATCATAACATGGATGATAGTGATTTTTAATATGTCTGATGTAATTGAAAATAAATAGATGGTTGATGATATTTGTCAAGATGGTTGATGGAGTATAAATTTATGACATGGTAGATTACATTTTATAATTTGGTTTATGTAGTAGAATGTGCTATAATTATTTATGATTTTATTAAAAATCATCAATTTAGTTTAAAATTTATGTGTGCAATGATGTATGTCAAAATGGTTGATGTAACTAAAACCTTCATAGTTCACATTAATTTTTTTTTGTGTTTTATCTATTTTTAAATGATTGGATGTTGTTGTTTGATTTTTATAGGAGTATAAAGGACCATGATTATGGAGAAAAATTTCCTCATGGTTTCCATAGTTTTTTATTTAACTACTAAATGTTAACAAGGATCAACTAATTAATTTATATTTTGAAGGTATCATGGACATGTGTCCCACCCCTTTGGATGATTTTTGTTGTTGTTGAGATACACACTAACACATTCAAGTGGTTGGTGGATGGGGGAACAATGGAGGTGGTCATCACCTTATAGGTTATTCATGCCATATTAGGGCTACTAATTGAGGGTACATCCATGATTTATGACATCCTAGAGGAAGATTCATAGAGATAGGTTTTGGTCTGATGAGCCATAATGGTAGATTATTACCACCCACAATCTTATATCATGTGACTGAGAGATGTATATGTAAAATTTATTTAGGGTATTTAGAAAGTGATTTTTGGATTTACTATGGAAAAAAATTGTGTCATAAGTTAGATTGAGGAGTATGATGTACTAAAATATTCATGTGACAGGCATCTTTAGAGTAGGGTATAATGTGAAGTTTGGGTGTTTGAATTTGGTTTTAATTATTTCATGATGTATACAATATTTTATCACATGAAATCACAAAAATGGGACCAATTATTTTATTTTATACATGGATATATGAGCATTTCCCATGTATTTACCCATATGGACATCACTACATGATGCAACACACTTTTATTATGTCAGGCATTTGGCTTCGTGACCCTTAGTTATATCTCAAATTGGGTACATGAGATCAAATACCATCAAAAGGGGATGTAATATGTACCTTGTACATAGGTACAATGGATGCATGGAAATTTTTTAAATTTACAATGTGATCTCATATTATTACAAATCTCACAAGTCATTGTTATTGGTTGGTGAAGCCACACTCATGTGTAAGCATTATAGCTTAGTTTAGTTTGGCATATTTCATGGCATGATGAAAATGCCTAAATATAAATAAGTCCATGACTCTATGTCCTAGTTTTAAGGCCTAATATTGTTCCTAAACATCAAATGAGGAGGTAGAGGTAGAGAGTTAGGCTATCACCAAGTGAGGTGGATATGGTATAGGTGGAAAAAACTACACATGTTTGTATGATATTAAATGTATTAATTTTATGGTTAATCTCAGATCAGATGATCCTACAGATGTGAAGGATTCTAAAACTAAAGAGCATCATGTAGGAGAGTTGAGACCCTAGTTATGGTAACAAGAGTATAATGATTATAGATACCAAGTATAAGGTATTAGGGACCAATGGGCCTCCACATTAAATATATTTTGGTAAAATATATAGCATGATAAACATGTATTATAAGGTTATGACCCTCAACGCTATTCTATATAGGTGGAGAAAGGAGTTGTCCCTGATGAAATAACATGTGGATGAGAATGATTTGGTCCTTAAAGGTATAAATAATGGGGATATTTCTTACAATTCATAGGATGAGTATCTAAATAATAAAGTGTTATCACTACATTCCATATGCTTATAAATATACATACTAGTAAGTAGAATGGTGATATAAGTGCATATATGTGTATTATGTGTTAAGTGTAACTTATTTTATACCTTTGCATGTATATATGATAAAAAAGTGGAACTCATTTATTGAG
This sequence comes from Torreya grandis, assembly GCA_037957365.1. Taxonomy (NCBI): domain Eukaryota; kingdom Viridiplantae; phylum Streptophyta; class Pinopsida; order Cupressales; family Taxaceae; genus Torreya; species Torreya grandis. The sequence continues at coordinate 3,921,259 of JARHVA010000722.1, read as the reverse complement.
GCCATGCATCATGATATTTTGGATAGTTTTTGGCACATCATAATACCACAATGATTTAAGACCTTGTGGTACAATCATCTTAGAGACTTGTAGGATATTTTAGGCTTCTTTAAGCAAATACCAAAGAACTATAGATACAAAGAGCATCCAAAATGATTATTTTATTAAAAAAATCATTGTATTTAGAGTTAATTTCCTAAGGAAACATGTTATGGATACCCAATAGGACCTAATGAGATTATAGAAGGAACATATGGCCACTATGATAACTAGTAAAGAAAGAGACTACACATTTAATGAGTGAATTTCATATCTAGAGAGGAATATATCCACTTCATGGGGGGAAGCACATGGTGATGCATCCTATAGATAAATCCTTGGCTTCATTCCTTATGTAATCTAAATAGGCCACATGGTGTTTCACCCTAGAGATTAATCCTTGGCTTCATCCCCTATGTAAGTTAAATAGGTCATATGATGTTGTATCCTAGATATTAATCCATGGATTCATTCCTTAGGGAAGATAAATATGTTATATGCTCATAGTGTGTATCCTTATGCCATCATATAGGTTTTAGAGGCATGTGACATATATATGATGTGTCATTATCTATTAAACATTATGGGTGTGTGTATACATGAACATGAACACGCATGTGTTTGTAAAAAATGTGACATCTAATGAAATATTATTAGAGAATCTAAGAATACAAAATATGTGATAGATTGGGAAAATGTGACATATAATCTAATAAAATAATGTATGTGGTAAAATAATAATAAATTTGACATCTAATGTAATTATATAGGAGATCTGATAAAATAAAATATGTGATAAAATGAAGTAAAGAAATAAAATATCTAATTTAAATATATAAGGAATATATTAAAGCAAAATATGTGACCAAATGAAATTATTTTAATGAAAATTGGATCTATATAAGTAAAATGATGCTAAAATGATCATAAAAAATAAGGTATGAATTAAATTTGATCTAAATATAGTAAATAAAACCTAGTTTATATCAAAATAGTGGAATAATGAGAGTTCCTAGAATGATTGAAAATTAAGAAAGGGGTTTATAGGCATGTACATTATTTTATACTAAATTATATCCATGAATTTACTATAACTTATCAGAAACATGCCCCAAGATAATGAAATATAAAATATATAAATTTAGTGACCTTTTTTTATGTGACTAGTATCAGAGTCTTCTAATAGTGGTATTCCACTATCAAACTATCTTGATAGTGACAAATTATCCCAATAGTGATAGGTTTGTTATGATAAAAACTACATATACGTATACAATTTGGAACTCTTAAAACATCTTCATCGATAACTAACTATCAAAAACCTATTCCATTTTTGCAAATAGATGAACAATACAAATTGAATTATTTATCCTTTTCCTAAGACCTAACATGTTCTAAGAAGATTTATAAAGGACATATAAAATATGTTTTTTAAAGGATACTACCTTAATTAATCCATTTTTAGATTAAAAACTAATACTTTAAACTCATGAAAGTAAACAAACACATATGTGTATATGATAATACCAAGACCTTGTCCCTATGAGATTATATGTAAGAAACTGATCGATTTTATATGATATTTCACTAGCTCTTATTTTTGTATATATGTAATAATAACACCTCAATATATAAAAAATTTAGTAAATTATAAAGTTTATGAGAACCATTGTCTATGTGTGATCATGTGATGTATGTTTATGAATAATAATCAAGGTGTTAAACACCTTAGGGTTCCTTTCTATATATAAATTTTTCAAATTAAAATTATAAAATAATTGGCATGAAAGTTGGCATAGAGATAAGATATAAAATTTAAAATAAAAATTTACTAAGTAATGGTAACTTAGACCCAAGGGCCAAAGGGACCCAAAAGTACAATGACTGGTATCATAAATTTTTGATACAAAACAAACAAGTATCAAAATACTTTGATACAAGTTAGATACAAGTCAGACCAGTATTAGAACTATTTCAATATTGGAAAATAGAAAAAATTGTAATAAAGGAAGAATAATAGGGATCCCAAAACTAAAAAAACATGCATGATATATAAAATCAAAGGAATAGAAGAAATGCATGACTATGTAGATAAGAATAGAGAATAATAAACACAAGAGAAACCACCAATAAGATCCTAATGTTACCAATGATATTTATGCAAAAAAACATTAAATGAATTTGTAATTGCAAAGCTCATACTAAAATTTATCGTCTAAATAATTCCCCATTTTTTTATATGTGCATATACATTAAATTAAAATAAGTTAAGTGCACTTAGGAGGGATTGATGAAGAATTTGCAGCCAAAACATGTAAAATATGCTCAAATTTAATATCAATATATAAAAATGGTTTGAAAGTCAAATGAAAGAAAGAGGTTCCCTTCTATTAAATTTTATATCTAGTAGTCTACAAAACAAAATAAATCATGTCTACTCACTATCTACATGAATGTCTTGTCTTCCACTAAGGGTCCATGAATGCTTAAAAATGCATCTATATCAACATATCAAATGTACCTTTAATAAAACATTAATGTTTACAAGTAGATCAATGTATATATAAATTTATAATAATATAATAATTAAAATAATTTATAAATTAATATAAATAGTAGGAACAAATATACTTGGTTGAATGCAAACTATGTTGCCAATTGTAAAAAATACTAAATTATCATGGGTCCTATTGACCCCAACATGTGCTGAAATATCTAAAATATAGATCCTAATAACCTTGTGAAGTGAAAAAATAAACTTCCAAGGTGAATAAGCAAAAAATTGGTACCTCTACATAACCTATTGAAACATCTTTATGACTTATTGACATCTGTGTAGCCTCTAGAAATCATGTAATTAAAAAATAGAATAAGTTGATTATGTGCCCTCTTTTTGAGCTGAGGAATGTTCATGCATATCAATCATCTCAAAATAAAAGGATAACCCACACCATGTGTAAAATATACAAAATAAAAGGTTTTGATAATCGTTAAATCTCATGTATAACATATTTTAATGTATAAGTTATAAAGGATATGATCATAAAAACACAACACAGTGTAACCTAATCTAATATGCCGAAGTAGAATCAATACGTGTAAAGGGAAAAAGGTATTAAAAAAATACCCCACTATAGCAATAGTACCAATATAAATAAGGTATAATATTGTTTAATCAATAGGCATATGGTTTATTATGCCCCAAATTAGCAATGTGTAATTTATTATTCCCAATTATTGAATTCCCACTCTATCGATAATCAATACAAGTACACATGAAATGTCTTTCAAAAATGTAAGAAAGGTATAATTGATATAAATTATTAGAATGATGTAACATACACAATGGGTAAGATACAATTCATAAATTACATGAATAATGTGTAATAATCATGCCCACATCAATGAATTATATATAGTCAATATAAGCACCATAACAATATGTCCAACCTTTAAATAAATATACTTAGTAAATCACAAGGAAGTATGTATCCCAATATAAAATAATATGTAATTGATAAATGTGCAATGAATCAAGTGAATCAATGAATATCAGACATTATATCCAAAAAAAATCAAATAGGGATTCAGATGTACAAAAGTTTACCTCGACCAAAACATTTTAGTAATTAATATTCTATATTAAAACTTAATAAAAGTAACTTTAGAAAGGGATAAGATTATTGTATACACATAATTTTCATTCAATCCTTGTTATTGAAATGCTTTTAATATTTATTTTTGCATATGGGTCATCACCTTGATTTTGGGGCAATTGGTACCTATATGTGTATATTTTCCTCTTTTATGTGATCATGATGTTCTCTCTTCCTCTATTTGTTATTTTATTATTTTTATTGTTCCCATGGGCATATTTTATCTCTCCTCTCTCTCTCCTTTTTTTCATTTTTCTTCTTAGGCATACTCATAACTACTGCAAGTTTCACTTGGGAAGACTTGTATAGCCTACAAGCTTACCCCTTTGACCATTTTGGGCCCTTTTCCATTATTGATGCCTTTTTTATGTTTGAGTCTATTTGTCAGTATTTTTAATTTTGTTTGGTTTGAATTTTTGTGACAATTAGTCCTTCATTAAAATCATGTGAAACCTATATATATATATATATATATATATATATATATATATATATATATATATATATATATATATATATATATATATATATATATATATATATATATAGTCTATTGTATTTTAAAATAATCATCAAATGCAATGAATACAGGGATCACATTGAATACCCTAATATTCAATTTCATTTCAAGTCTAGGAATACCTAATAAGGTTTCACTTTGGTCAAAGGACTTATATCATATCATTGTATCTTATACCAAAAGAAAGCCAAAGTAAAATCTAGTTGCATCTCTACTAAGGGAGATGAGGTTGAAGCCTTACCTCAAACACATTGTCATGACCCAACCTTGTGGCCTATTGTAAAATATTTGATTTTAGCTTATTTTAGCATATTTTGATAGCACTTGGACTAATGACTATTGATGTTGGTTTATATTTTATATGGTTGAGATATGAGATATATTGGGTAGCTATTATGATTATGCTCTATCATATTTGACACTTATACTGGATTCATTTTATCTTGATATATATACTATTTTAGTTTAGTTATGTTATTATATGTTATTGATTTAGCATGTTTCACTGAATGTGGATTGACATTGGCTACTATTGTAGTTATTTTTTATGTTCACAAGGCATGCTTAGGTTCATGGTCATTAGTATTGACTATGGTCCCTTTATAGCTATAGATGACTATGCTTAATTTATTAATTCATGTTTAATGATTCATTTTGAATTTATTACTATTTATATTCACATCATTCTGATACTACTGACGTCTTATTTGGTGGATGCAGGAACCAGGATAAAAGCTAGGCTTGGAGGTGGGTTTAGACATCTCAAGGTATACTCAAGGGGTAATTGAGAAGTTATAGGTCACTCTAATAGGTATATCATATATGATATGATAATGAGCCACCAACTTTTTGTATTCCTATTTTGTTATCACTTTTTGTCTTTTATTGATTTTTTCATATATTTATGCATGTGCATTTTATTATGGTCCTTGGTGTGCTTGAGTGCTAGTTTCTCATGTTTCTATTATCATGATGTGATCTCTTTAGTGACCCTTATGTTATTAATTTATCATGGATATCTTCATGTTTTGTTTATCCTCCCTAGGTGTCATGGACACTTATTTATTTAGCCATGTGGAGTGGCTTGCATTTTTTAGCTTGTTTGGTTTGGGTTCAAATATACCTGTATGGATCTATTGACCTTGGCAAACACCTTCATGGAAACCCCTTCATGGGTAATTGAATTACCAGGAGATTTGATTGATATTATGATTTTTATTAATAATTATCTTAATATTTTTTCTTATTTTTTTGCTATTATCGATCATGGGCAAACTAAAAGGATTTGATAATTATTATTATTTTAATGACTTTATTGATTATTATTGCTATTAATTGACTTAATAGTTTTTGGTTTATTATTATTATTTTTTATGAGTGTACTTTTGGCGTATGCATTTTTTTGACTCACACCCAAGTTTTACCACTTCACCCTTTTGAGACTTTGGATGCTCAGTTGGGTAGAAAACCTAGGGGACATGCAAGACATGAGAAAAGAAGGGGGATTTGGTGACTATGAGGGAGATTGTGTCTATATTTGTGGGTTTATTTGGCATAAATAGTAGGATGTTGAAGAAGAAATCCATGTTTTCTATCCATAAGCCATGATTTTCACCATGGCGGTCTACAACTTTTTTTAGGTAAGTTATATGTGAGATTTATAATGGGAGTATGGTTGTATAGTATTAATTCCCCATTGAATTGTGATAGAATCATTAAAAATTCATGGGGAAGTCATGAGACTTCCTTATTAATCTCTAATGGCCAAAATTAATTTAAAAACTAATTTAATTCCTTGCTAGGTACTAGAGTTATTATGGATTTTGATTTTGGGTTTACATTTTATCAAAATGAGAAAGTTCTAAATCGTGGGTTTTAAACATTATTATTGTGTGATGTGAGACTCAACCCTAGAGATTTTATGGGAGATTTTATGGGGGGATTTTAGTATGAAATAGTTTTGAAGTCTTTAAAATTGTATGAGTAAACTTGAAATCCATTTTATTAAGCATATGATAATAATTTATAACTTTATTAAACCATGTTGTAACTATACATGGAGATTTGGTAAATCCACCTAGCAAGGTCTTGAAAACATGGTTTTTTTATAAAATCCCCAATTGGGTGACTCATTGAAAAATGAATAGGATGGGTATTGATCTGAGTTACATATCCCCTTTCTTTACCCACATGTTAGGTTGATCTAACCACTTATTAGCTATTTTGGTCTAAGAAGAAAACTTGTTAACTTTCCAATCCTGCTTGTGAAAAACATGGATTTATTTTATTTATCCTACCTCCTTCAGGCTTTAAAAACCCTGTATCTAGGGAATGATGTATTATGAGATGTGTTGGAATAACTCTTGGCAATACGTTTATTTTTAAATATTGTGTGGGCTTTACAAATAAATCAATTTAATTGTTGATCATAATCTTTTATTATTACTCATGTTGTCTAGAGTGATTTCCCCAAATGTTTGGGCTGTAATTATTAGTAATGGACTACATTTTATTTTTATTCCACTTTGTTAAAATGAGGAAGCATTATCATTTGGTTTTGAATTTGATTAAGTGTTTTAATAAAGTTAAGTGTTGGTTGTACATGGCTATTTATAAGCCAAACCAAGTTTGATTTTTATTATGAATGATTGTATCTCCTTTTTGACTTGAATGAGTCAATTTAGATGTTGTGGATTGAATCCATTATGTTTAATCATTTTACACTTATGTAAGCCTCTTGGGCTAATCAATAAACTTAGATAGACCTTCTGGTCTTGTTAAATGAATATGATAGATAATGATTTATTAAGTAAATCATCTTCTATAAAAATTTAAGGCATACCTTAGGTATTGTTTAGGTGACTGATTTATTTAGGTGATATGGGTATTATGTTGTCTATATTTATTTCACTCATATTTTGTTTACTATTTTTATAAGTTTTTATTAGTGGCTTAATATCCTTTGCATACCTCTTACCTTGTCTGATTACCCAGTTGATAAAACCCTCCACCTAGTTGATGGTTGGGGTGGTAAAGGCCATCGATGGTTGAGCTTATAGGGCTATTTTCTAGGGGTTTTCTCCTTACCATATTCATTTACTTACATTAATACACCTATACTTTATGTGGTAACATGTTTCTTGATCATGCTAGTTGGTGTATGAATCTTGATGGGTGTATTGGATTGTACCATGGCTATTCATTTTATGTTCTAGTTTTATCTTCTTATATTATGCAATTTTGTAGCATTTGATATGTTGAAAATAATAATATTGTATATAATGTGTTTATTGGTGGTACAAATGAATATGGTAGCTTGGTTCTTGTATATATAACTAGTTGTATTTATTTCTTTGGTATGCATATATGTTGGATTATATTTCTTATATTAGAAATGATAACTCTAATTGTAATGTGTCATGCTAGATCTTTATATGTTGTTGTATACACATCGTGATAACATAGTGATATACTTGTTGTGAATATGCATGAAGTTTTAAAAAAAATTATTAGAACTAGCAGTTGTATCTAATATTTTTGGTTAATTTCCTACACTTTTATAATTATATTTTATGGTGGGAAAGATGTATATTCGGCCTTGTAATTATTTTTTCTAGTTCTTGGTTTCTGTTCTAAATTTATTTCAACTATAATCTTATTATGTTGAACTTGATTGGCATTAGCTACATTTCAAGCTTGTTCCTTAGATATTAATAACTATGGAATCTATTAGATTTAGTATCTAGCTAGGAAATGATTATGAACATGATTCATTTTATTGTTGACTATTGGAGTTGAATATATGGACTGTGTGGATGCCATATCTTATAGGCAACTGGTATGTAATGTTCCATTGTGTTAAGCAGAGCTAGTGATTTGGTGTTATTACACTTGTTGTAGATGATTATATATATATGAATTAATGCTTTTGGTTTATGATTGAAGAGATTATATAGAGGTTGAATTGTTCTTGTTCTTAATTTGAATTAAGAAGCATGACGGAGGTTATATATTAATCAGTGACATCTTTGTTTGAGGGGATGTCAATGGATAATAAATATTTAATTCTTTTTTATGTTTATATTTATTATTGGCTCATTTTAATGTTATGACATCTCTAATGCAAGGCATTGTTATTTGAAAACATGACTATTAGTATGGTTATAACTTGGGATAAAATAGTCATAGAAAATTAGATTGTGTAAATAGTTTCCTTGATGATAAAAGCAATGTGTTTTTGTTATGGTAATGATTGTTCTGATGGTTGTGGCTTCAATTTAAGTGAACATATTTTTATTTCTTAATAAATTAAATAGAGCATGATCTAATGACATCCCTTATATGGGTCTATACTATTTATTGTGGTTTGTACAAAGAAGGATAATGTAGTGATATAGATTATAGGCAAGATTTAGAAAGTTTATTATTATGGTTATTCATAATTCAGCCCTTAATTAACAAAATGTTGGTTATATTGTTATTGATGCATTCATTATGTTATTTTCAATTGAATGGGGTTTATAAATTATAAGTTAGTTTATAATGGACAATTTTATGCAAGGACCTAGATTTGATGATTCATTTATAGAATCTCAACTAATAGCATCACTTTAATTGCCTATATGAGATGGTAATGCATTCTAGAGTCATATGGTCATTAGATTATAGGCATATGTGTTGCTTAAAATTTATAAGCTTACCTTTGGCATTGAATTTCTCAGCATGTCTTATATTGTAATCATTAAAATAATGATTAATCATTGTGCATGGTAAATAATCCCTAAATTGAGATGAGGTTTGAATATGTGTGTATGGACTCATAATTATTACTATATGTTTTATGGTTTAACAACCCACCTTGGTTATGAGTTATCAAGTTATAACTTTACCTAATGGTCACTCATGTTATTGGTTAAATTTAATTAAGTGATGAAATCTTGCATGGGTATTCAAATATTAATTGATTGGTGTGAATGCCTATGTTTCAACACTAGCATGATATTATAATCAAAGGGTAAGTAAGCATCATATAGGTGCAAGACCCCTATGGCTAACTTACAGGATGGTATATCTTTATCATGAGAAGTAATTTAGTGTTCTCATTCGGTTTGTATGTTGTTCTATAGTATGTTCACATGTGTGATGTCATCCACCTTGAATTAAGTACATTATGACTCATCTAATTTTGATGAGGAACAATTCTCTCATAACGGAGTTATGTCTTCATGTGTGACCTTCATCAAGTAAGGGAACGATGGTGCTATGATCCCTGAGGAACTTGAATCATGGTATAGTGATCCAATGGGGGTAGCATAAGGATTGGTACTTTTTTAGGTGAATCCCAAAAGATTATAGTGATTTTTAATCTTATTTTGTGTTGGTTTTTATTAATGGTTTAGAAATATCCACTTGTTAACCTCACAATGTGGTAAGACTTGCCTAAGCAAACTAGTGAGATGAATTCTTTTATTTGATCATTTTGGATCTTTGTGCTTAATTATTACCCTCCTCCCTTATCTTATTTGCACAGATATAAAATGGCTAACTAGACTTTATTTTATATGATTAATTCCATTCTTAATGTTCTTATTATTATCAAATATAAAAATAGGGACGTTGACTACATTTTTATAGGCATCCTATACATGAATGAATTATTTATCCTCTTGAACTTTCAAACCATGACCACATGGATAATTAAACACTTAGGTAGGGCTAATATTCCCTAAGTGGTCCAATAAAGAATACATATGCCTTTACAAAGTTATAAGGTTATCAATATGGATCCACATGCTAATACCCCCTCGAAGCTCATATCATTCTAAGGCAACATACTTATTTATAGCATTTCCTAGTGGCAATTATCCCTAGGTAAGTATTTAAGGTGAACCAATATGGTTATTAGTTATTAGTAATTTATGTATTGATTATTTAGATGCCTTATACTGCATTAAATTTGTGTAGTGGGTCCTAAACATCATTCTATTATGTAATCTAATGTCAGGAATATGAAACACCGGAAGCACACAATTGATTACCAAACCAAGCAACTTAATATGCAAAAATAAACCAGAATCACAAGTAACTAGAATTCAGAAATAACACATGATATGAGAGACAATACACAACTTGTATTAATACTCATACAGAAAAGAATACAATAAAGAAGATGCCACTTCTTCTCCACCACCTCTTCAGAGGCTTCCCACACCTCAAGTGAATAGTACTTCTTTCCTCAAAGCTCTCTCTCTCAGGTCCCAACACACAACTCAAATACAGAGTTGGTGTTCACCTCCAGTGCTCCATGCACTCCACAAGTACTCAACGTACTTCAAGTAGATCTCCCATAAACCTGCAACAACTTGCAATTCAACAGACCATACTTATGGAAGGAACTCCCTTGCCTTCCTCTCTGCTCTATCTAAGTACACACCTATACTCCAAGTAGATCCTGCCTGATTCTGCTCCCTGTTGTGTTGCTATCCTATCTGATCTTGCACACCTGCAAATCACCCTGGTTCTGCACACCTGTGAACCTTGACCTTGCACACACATACACCTGTAGATCAACGATCTTACTTACCATGTAGATCTCTTATAAAGGCCATGCTCACCTGATGACCAAGATCATACATACATGAAGAACCCTACTGATTCTCCAATCCAGCACCCACACACCTGGTACTGTGGTATTAGGAGGAACGCACCATTGCTCTACCTCTCTCTGAAGGAGCTGTTTTCTCTCTTACTCCCTAGCGCTAGTTTTTAATACAACCATGAGTCTATTATATAGATCTCATCCAAACAATAATTAGACATCTAATTACAATAATTAGATCCACAACTCTCAGTCTAAAAATAGCTCTCATCATGCAAACACTTGGTTCGTTAGCTAACTGCCCATAACATCTGCAGTCCAAACCACACAGGCGACCGACGTCGGTCCCTGTCCGCCTAGGGGTCACCAATGCCGGCCGATCTCTGATCGACGTCGGTTGCTTCCTTGTCTAATCCTACCGACGTCGATTGGCCTGACCGACGCCGGTGTCTGTGATACTCCACAACTCTTCTGTAACCTCCTCCATGTCTGCATCAGTGAAGCTTTTAGCTCCACAACCTAACAATCTCCCACTTGGAGATAAACAACTGCACTATACCTATACCTGTACTCTGTCTAATCTGTTTCCTAGTTTGTATCCCTCTTCAAGCTCAGTCCTGAAGACAACCCACCACACATCCCGTGGTGTACCTCCTGTCATCCGAGTACCCTGCCACATCCAAACCTACAAACCAATGTAGTGAAGTCCTGACCCTGCATAGCATGAATCCCTACTGCTGGTCCCTCTCAAATACCTGAGAACCCACTTCTCTGAATTGGCTCCTAACTCTCTGACAACTCCCACTGCATGGGAATACTCAAGTCTATACCAGACCTCATGTGATTTTGGACACTGTATCTGTCTAGCCCTTAGTGTGCTCTGGCTCTGCATCCTGAACCTCACCAACACCTGATTCACATCAGCTCCCACTGGAGACAAAATCAACCGGTGATCTCCATGTCTCCCATGTCAAAGAATTTCACTGCTCCAAACTCCTCATGACATGCCACTGAACTAACCTTACCCTTAGCTCAGCAAAACCCTATATGTCTGAACCTGTACCAAGTTCATCCTCCACATACAACAACAGGATAATGTTGTGACCATCATCCACCTGGTAAGACAAACACAATGGTTATACTGACATTGACTAAAGCCCTGCTTTGTCATCCACCTGGTACCACCTGTCAGTCCTGTCCCACTGTCCTGCAGCTCCCTCAAAACCATATGCCTGGTCTTCCATCTCATGTGTTCATTCACTCTATTCTTCAACTAAGGAATCCATTCATCTCTATGCTTTTTCACTGGCTGGCAACCCTACCAAAACTCCCGTTTGGTTCTGCATCATATCCCTGCCATGCTCCCACCTGTTTCCTGGATCCTTCCTGCTCTACAATCAGAAACAAGTATAAAGAAGAGGAACAACAAATTTGAGTCTTACTTACGTCTTCAGTCCTTCGTATGGGTGTTTGAGACTCCTTGATAGTGTGTTGTCCACCCAAAATCCATTACAGTGACCAACCTCGGTCACTCCACAGTCTGCATCCGATCGACGTCGGTTCCCATGCATCTGTCCCTGACTACCGACCCTGCCGATGTCGGTGTCCCTATTGCCAACGTCGGTCCTCCTGACTGACATCGGTCTTACCTACTGCCGACATTGGTTCTCATGACTGACGTCGGTCTTACCCTGCCTGACATCACCGGCTTTGGTTTGCACATGATTGACATTGGCACCTGTCTGTTCGATGCCGGTTCCTCCTGACCGACATCGGTACCTGTGTTCACCTGTGAGTGATGACTTTTTACCTGTGAGCTCCTTTGAATCAAAACCCATGTCCAAACTGCTCTGCTCAGAAGTATCTAGCACCATCCACTGGTTTCTATCCGCCATCTCCTCCATAAACACCAAGGCTTTCTAGTTCTTAAGCCTGTCAAATATATATGTCTTCCATTTAAGAACATGCATCTCCTTCCTAATCATGTGACCAAGCCTACGAAGCCACGTCTCTATAACAGAAGAAGAATCATTAATATAAACAAGTAGATAAAGGGTACCTATTTTCTTACCACCAGCTAATTCAAGTGCATCCGCTGTGAGAATTCTTGTGCATCTCTCATCACCCAATCTTTATGAAGAAATTAGCCATATCTCCAAACCTGGGACCTGCATGACCTTCATCAACATCTGTGTGTTGGCCACCTACAATTTTAGCTTCACTTCCCCTTTGCCAATTCTTTGGCAAGGCTCACCAGCTCCTCTACTTGGGGCTGCATGGAAAGAGGCAACCGAATCTTTTATCCAAGATTCAACTTTATCCAAGAAACCTCCCAGAGCATCCTGTGCAACAACACCTACTACATCTGCTTCTTCAGTTCCTTCATGTTGATTTGCTACCAACCAACAATAATCTTTTACTTGCTCTTTCTTTCCATAGGACCGTAAGTGACCATCTGTGCTTTTCAACTCCTCCATTCTTAGCTTACTTTCATCTGCCATTGCTCTACTCCCACTCAATTAGAAACCCCTGAGAGTGACTTGTAACCAAACACAAACCCTGTTCCCTACAACCTTAGCTCTGATACCACTTGTCAGGAATATGAAACACCAGAAGCACACAATTGATTACCAAACCAAGCAACTTAATATGCAAAAATAAACCAGAATCACAAGTAACTAGAATTCAGAAATAACACATGATATGAGAGACAATACACAACTTGTATTAATACTCATACAGAAAATAATACAATAAAGAAGATGCCACTTTTTCTCCACCACCTCTTCAGAGGCTTCCCACACCTCAAGTGAACAGTACTTCTTTCCTCAAAGCTCTCTCTCTCTCAGGTCCCAACACACAACTCAAACACAGAGTTGGTGTTCACCTCCAGTGCTCCATGCACACCACAAGTGCTCCACGCACTCCACAAGTACTCAACGTACTTCAAGTAGATCTCCCATGAACCTGCAACAACCTACAATTCAACAGACCATACTTATGGAAGGAACTCCCTTGCCTTCCTCTCTGCTCTATCTGAGTACACACCTGTACTCCAAGTAGATCCTGCCTGATTTTGCTCCCTATTGTGTTGCTATCCTATCTGATCTTGCACACCTGCAAATCACCCTGGTTCTGCACACATGTGAACCTTGACCTTGCACACACATACACCTACAAATCAATGATCTTACTTACCATGCAGATCTCCTATAAAGGCCATGCTCACCTGATGACCAAGATCATACATACATGAAGAACCCTATTGATTCTCCAATCTAGCACCCACACACCTAGTACTATGGTACTAGGAGGAACGCACCATTGCTCTACCTCTCTCTGAAGGAGTTGTTTGCTCTCTTACTCCCTAGCACTAGTTTCCAATACAACCATGAGTCTATTATATAGATCTCATCCAAACAATAATTAGACATCTAATTACAATAATTAGATCCATAGCTCTCAGTCTAAAAATAGCTCTCATCATGCAAACACTTGGTTTGTTAGCTAATTGCCCATAACATCCACAGTCCAAACCACAAAGGCGACTGACGTCGGTCCCTGTCCACCTGGGGGTCGCCGACGCCAGCCGATCTCTGACCGACGTCGGTTGCTTCCTTGTCTAATCCTGCCGACATTGGTTGGCCTGACCGACGCCGGTGTCTGTGACACTCCGCAACTCTTATGCAACCTCCTCCATGTCTGCATCAGTGAAGCTTTTAGCTCCACAACCTAACATCTAAAAGGTAATTAAAAAAAAATTAAGATTATTTCATCTAATATCAGAGCTTGTGCTTTAAGGTTATGGATGAGTTTATGGGCACATTGAACTGATTTTAATATATACTTGAAAGGTTTGGTTGACCTCTTATGTGATTATGTATACTTTGAAAAAGTTTATGTTTTGCATAGGACACTTTTGGGTGGTTTAAAATACACATAATATGGGTGTGCATATTCTTATGAAGGCTTATTTTATTATCATGTATGTGTATGCCTTTGTGATGTTTGAATAACACCTATATGACTATGCTACCTTTTCCAAGATTAAATTGGAACATTGTATGATTGAGTGCCAAGATGAAATTGGAACATTGTATGATTGAGTGCATACAAAACCATGATTTAAATTATATACCTTATGTGGACAAATATATATCTTATAATCTTGGAAGGGATATGTTATGACCTTTATAAAGGCATCTAGCTTCTTGGGTAAATAAAATAGTTCTTTGTTATACAATACTTAGGTGCTAAAAATTCTTGCATTTATAGAATTTATGTATGTGTGAAAATTGGTAAATTTATATAATAAAATTATGATGCTTACATGTATCCTTGGTTGGGTTCACCCTTCCTAAATCAATTGCATTAGGGAAAGCACCACTTGTTAACTATTAAATTGTATGGGTAATTTGATTCGAGACTGTTGATAACCACTTCGCCCTTAGAATTGAGGAAGTGATGGTCAATATATATTATTGACTTGTATGGGCAAGTCATCATTAGATGCTTAGAACATTATGACCTTGAAAATACCAAGGGTTAGGCCTAAACTTATAGGGATAAATAGCGTGTGAGTATCTTATTTACTTGGGTAAATTAGTAAGGCTTGGGATCTCTGATTGTGAAGGAGTATCCTGAGTTGAACTTGAGTTTGGTCTCATTTATGCATTTGCCCTCTTTTGAGTTAATTGGAGAAGCATGTGGTTTTGTAACTCCAAAAATCTAAAATTTTGTGTGTGTGTGTGTGTGTGTGTTGAAATATTTATTGTGATCATGTTATGCATATATGTTGTTTATTTTAATCATGGATATGTTTTGCATCTATGATATTTATTTTGATCATGGATATGTTCATTTCCATGAGGATGTTATTATAACCATGGATATGTTCCACATCCATGAGGATGTTTAATTTAATCCTAGATGAGTTATACATCCATGGGGATGCTTATTTGGAAATTGACTACATTTTGACATCCATGAGGATGTATATTATGATATTGGATGTGTCTTACATCTATGAGGATATTTATTGTGAATTTCAATTAAACTTGATGATTGTGGGAAATTATAATTCCAAAAGTATTGATATAACATTCACCTTGTTCTTTGACTAAATTCACCCTTTCCCAAGTGATGTTTCATCAAAGCAAACATTATAATTCAACCTTTGAATTTTTGGATTAAGTCAATTGGAACAATAGTGATATAAACTTGTTGTAATCATGAGACAATGCCTTGGTGATCATTGATAGCTTACATGAGTGAGCCATCTAATGATGTTAAAGTATAGTATCTTTGGAGGTTCAAGGGTGTGACTCAAGTGTGGAGGGCCTAGTGGCGTGAGTATGATGGACTTGCTTGGGTAAGTCAAGAAGTTTTGGGGATATATTATTATTATCAGGTAGCATGAGTTATTTGTCTATGATGCATGAACATTGTTGGTAAATTTACAAAAACTTATGGAGATATATTTTATAGGCCTTGTTATAACATAACCTTCCTCTAAAGAAAGTGCTCATAAATCTCAAGATCCAAGAGACTATTAATTTTTTACTATATGATGTATATTTGATGTCATTTGGATAGCATCTAGACATCAGGTGACCTGATGGGAATCATGGACCCTTGTGCTTCACCATCATGTGTGCTTAATTTTTGTGATGTGAGAGTACCTTGGCATAAATTATTAAAACACTTGAGTCAAGTATGAGTGACCTATTTCATATGGTTCCTTCTTTTGTTGTAAAATTGTTCTATGTCATGTAAACTTTTACCTTTCATTGATTATATTAAATTTTGTAAATTGGTATCTTCACTATACTATGTGTATGTGGTTAACCTTGTGTACATTCAATTTTTCTTCTTGATATCAACATTATTGTATGAGAAATTATATACATGATTTTATGTTGTTAATTTTAAAACATGTGAATGATAATATATTACTCATGTAAAAAAATCTCCCACTTCTGAAATCAACCTTGTGAACTTTATTTTTCTCCATGTTTTCAAAATTATTGCTTGAGTATTTTGTGTACATGTCATGGAATAAATGTGACTATGTGTGGTTAAAATATTAGCATGTGGTAATGTAACTGTAAGTTACTCATGTTATGTGACTTTACCCTCTTGAAACTAACTTATATCGATTAAAATCTACTAATGTATAATGTTGTACTGTGTGGTGTCAAAATGCATCACTACTCTAGTAAAGATCATTGGTGAAAGTATGAGGTTGAGGGTATAGAAGCACTATATCTATAATGATTTAGACTGAGTATGGGCTAGGAAGCGGACTCTCTCATAGGATAAAAACCCACTTCTCCCCTTTGTACAAAGTAGCCACCTGATTCATTCAGAGTGTGCACCATGAGTGCCACAAGTTGGTCATCGGATCTTAGTGCATAATGGTCACTTTATAGATTTAGAATTTTTTTAAATACCTCTTAGAGGTTGTGGTAAAATCAACCCTTATGAAATTTTATTTTTTTAACCTTGTGAAGAACTAATTGGTCCTATAAATTGGACATTTATGTAAAAGTAGCAAGGTGGTACATGATGAAAACACATGCATGTGTTGGCCTATAAGTACAAACATGCTATAGTTGAGGTATTATTTTTTTTTTATACTTATTAGATATATTTTGGGATGAATATCTATAATTTTTTTTTTAAAACCAACTGGAATGCATGTTGATTTTATGTTCTTAAAGAATAACATAAATCCCTAATCAGGGAATGTCAAAAATCTTAGGTACCCACTTAACTCTTTGAAAGAGTGATAAAAGTTGGGTATTACCCTCATATGGTTGATTATGGATGGTGGGATTGATATCCCTAGACCATCATGTGAGCTCACATGTGTTGGAGAACATGTTGTAAGCCTTTGGATTGCATTTGATACCCAGAATGGCTTCTCTGATGTTCAATGTGGTTAGTGCAAGATGTTGCACTAACCCATGAATGGTTTATGATGAAGTGGAGTAACCATAATAGTATGTATTAATACCTTTGTGAAATGGCATTCTATAATGAATGTTCTTAAGATTCTGCATGTGGAATAATGTGTATAGTGGAAGATTCCACTCTTAAATTGAAAATTTGGTTGCAATCCAGTTGGATTGGATGATTGCAATCATTGACCTCAAGTTACAGGTTTGTGTGTATTGACACAATAAGATAAGACCCTAGTAAATTTTCTATATTCAGACTACTAACCTATTTAGACAATCAACATAACTTGTCAAACTATGGCTGTATTTGTTGCTTGGAAGTGTTGATAGCACTCTTATTGCAAAACATATTAGGTAAGTGTAAGTTGTGGTGTTTTGGAATGTTGTATTCCTATGATGATTAAATAACCACCTTCATAAATAGCTAGAATATTTAATAACAGTAGTGTTGTATGAAAATTAATAGTTGTTTCCATGAAATTTTACTAATTAATGTAGGCATATTTGGTTTTTTGAACTTATTTTTAGCTAGTTTTTATGAATTCTAATGAAATTGATAACCTTTTAAGTCATGATATTGGGAAAACAATTCCAACCAAGTTGGATATTGGTAAAATATTCTACTATAAAAATGTTGTTTAAGTGTTATTCAGCCATATCAGTGTCACAAAGGGCACATGAAGGAAGGAGGCCATTACTTGGCCTAATGTAATGAAAATGTGGTTATCCTAATGGTAGAATATAGGAATGCCAATAAGATAAGGTTGAATAATTTCCACCCCTCAATGTGTGGATATGTTGTGAAATAGTGATAATGATCATTTGAACATCTTCAAAAAATATTGTTTCTTGATTGTTGATAATCTCTAGGATGGCTCCTCCTTAAGGAGGGGAGGATTTCATGACCCAACCTTATGGCCTATTACAAATATTTGATTATATCTTGTTTTATCATGTTTTTATAACACTTGGACTAACGAATGTTGATGTTGGTTCTATTTTATGTGATTGACATACAAGATATCTTGGGTAGTTATTGCGATTATGCTATATCACGATTGACATTTACACTGGATTCATTTTATCCTGATATATATACTATTTACACTAGATTCATATATATATATATATATATATATATATATATATATATATATATATATATATATATATATATATATATATATATATATATATAGTTTCAGTTTAGTTATGTTATTGTATGTTATTGAATTAGCATGTTTCAATGAATGTAGATTGACATTGACTACTTTTATAACTATGGATTATGTTCATAGGGAATGCTCGGGTTCATGGTCATTAGTACTAACTCTGGTCCCTTTACAACTATATATGTCTATGATTAATTTATTAATTCATGTTTAATGATTCATTTTAAATTTATTACTATTTATATTGACATCATTATGGTACTACTAATGTTTTATTTGGTGGATGCAGGAACTAGGTTGCGAGCTAGACTTGGTAGTGGGTTTGGACATCTCAAGGTAAACTCTAGGGGTGATTGAATAATCATAATTTACTCTGATATGTATATCATGTATGATATGATATTAAGCGACCATCATTTTGTATTCCTATTTCATTATCATTTTTTATCTTTTATTGATCTTGCCATATTTTATGCATGTACATTTTGTTGTGGGCTTCAGAGTGCTTGGTATTAGTTCATCATGTTTCTCTTGTCATGATGTGATATCCTTGGTGACCCTAGTGTTATAAATTTCTCATGGATATCTTCATGTTTTGGTTATCCTCCTTGGGTATCAGGACACTTGTTTATTTAGCCCTATGGAGTGACTTGTATTTTTAGCTTGTTTGGTTTAGGTTTGACTAGACATGTATGGCTCCCTTGGCCTTGGTAAACACTTTCATAGAACCCCCTTCATGGTTAATTGACTTACCAAGAGCTTTGATCGATATTATGATTTTTATTAATTATTATCTTAATGATTTTTTATTCCTTTTGTTATTATCGATCATGGGTAGACTAAAAGGATTTGATAATAATTATTATTTTAATGACTTTGTTGATTATTATTATTATTATTATTATTATTATTATTATTATTAATTTACTTAAGGGTTTTTGGTTGATTATTGTTAATTTTTTTATGAGTGTGTTTTTGGGGTATGCATTGTGTTGACTCATGCCCAAGTTTTACCACTTTTCCTTTTTTGAACTTTGGTTGCTCATTTAGGTAGAAACCCTAGGGACCATGCAAGGCATATGAGAAGGGGAATTTGGTGGTCATGAGGTAGATTACACCTAGATTTGTGGGCTAGTTTGGCATAAGTAGTAGACTATTGAATAAGAAATCCATGATTTCTATCCAAAAGCCATGATTTTCACCATGGCAACCTATAACTTTTTCCAGGTAAGTTATACATGAGATTTATAATGGGAGTATGGTTGTACAGTATTTATTCCCCACTAAAATGTGATAGAATCATTACAAATTCATGGGGAAGTTATGAGAATTCCTTATGAATATCTAATGGCCAAAATTGATTTAAAAACTAATTTCTTTCCTTGTTGGGCACTAGAGTTATTATGGCTTTTGATTTTGGGTTTACATTTTGTCAAAATGATAAAGCTCTAAATCGTGGGTTTTAAACATTACTATTGTGTGCTATGGGGCTCGACCCATAGAGATTTTATGGGAGATTTTATGGGGGGATTTTAGTATGAAATAGTTTTGAAGTCTTTAAAATTGTATAAGTGAACTTGAAATTTATTTTATTAAACATATGACAGTGATTTATAACTTTATTAAACCCTATTGTAATTGTACATGAAGATTTGATAAATCTGTGTAGCAAGGTCTTGAAAACATGGTTATTCTATAAAATCCTCAATTGGGTGACTCATTAAAAAATGATTAGGATGGGTATAGATTTGATTTGCATATCCCCTCTCTTTACCCACTTGTCAGGATGATCTAGCCACTTAATAGCTAGTTTTGTCTAAGAAGAAATTATGTTAACTTTCCAACCTTGCTTGTGAAAAACATGGCTTTATTTTATTTATCCTACCTCCTTTGGGCTTTACAAACCATGTATATGGGGAATGATCTCTTATGATGTGTGCTATAATAACTCTTGGAATATGTGACTATTACATATTGTGTGAGCTTTACAAAAAAATCAATTTAATTGTTGATCATAATCTTTTCTTTCACTCCTATTGTCTAGAGTGGTTTCTCCAAATGGTTGGGCTATAATTATCAATCATGGACTGCATTTTGTTTTTAGTATACTTTGTTAAAATAAATATGCATTATTATTTTCTTTTAAATTCTATTAAGTGTTTGAAGTAAGTTCAGTGTTGGTTGTACATGGCTATTTATAATCCAATTTTCTATTATGAATTATTGTAACTCCTTCTCTTTGACTTGAATGAGTTGATTTGACTATTATGGATTGAATCCATTATGTTTGATCATTTTAAACTTTGGTAAGCCTCTTGGGTTGAGAAATAGACTTGGATAGACCTTCTGTTCTTTCTCAATAAATATGATAGATTCTGATTTATTAAGTAAAACATCTTCTATAAAATTTCAAGGCATGCCTTGGGTATTGTTCTAGATGACTGGTTCATTTGGGTGATATGGGTCTTATGTTTTCTATATTTGTTTCACTCATATTTTATTAACCATTTTTATAAGTTATTATTGGTGGCTCAGTATTCTTTTCATACCTCTTACCTCACTTGAGTAATTGATTGCTAAAACCCTCCACCTAGCTGATGGTTGGGGTGGTAAGGGCCACCAATGGTTGGACTCATAGGGCAAGTTTTGAGGGGTGTTCTCATTACTATGTTCATCCACTTCCATTTATGTACCTAGACTTTTTATGGTAGCATGTTTTTTAATCATGTCAATTAGTTTATAATTCTTGGTGGGTGTACTAGATTATCCCAGGATCATTCATTTTATGTTCTATTTCTATTTTCTTATATTATGCAGTCTTGTAGGATTTGATATGTTGGAAAGAAAAATATTGTAAATAATGTGTTTATTGGTGTCAAAAATGAATATGGTATCATGGTTCTTGTATGTCTTACCAACTATATTTATTTCTTTTGTATGCATATATGTTGGATTCAATTTCTTGTATTAAAAAAGGTAGCTATAACTCCAATTATAGTATGTTATTCTTGATCTTTATATGTTTTTATATACACATTATGATAGCATAGTGATATATTTGTTGTTGTGAAATATGCATGGAGTTGTAAAAATTTCTATTAGAACTAGTAGTTGTATCTAAGATTTTTGGTTAATTTCTTACACTTTTATAATTATATGTTATGATGGAAAAGATGTATATTCATCCTTGTATTTGGTTGTTCCAATTCTTGGTTTATGTTCCTATTTTCCTTCATCTATAATCTTATTATGCTGAACTTGACTGGAATTAGATACATTTTAAGCTTGTTCCTTAGATATTAATAATTGTGGTATCTCTTGGTTTTAGTATGCAGCTAGGAAATGATTATGATCATGATTCATTTTATTATTGACTATTGGAGTTAAATATATGGACTATGTAGATGCCATATCTTATATGCAGCTGGTATGTAATGTTTCATTGTGTTGAGTAGAGCTAGAAATTTGTTGTTATTACACTTGTTGTAGATGATTATATATATGAATCAATGCTTTTGGTTTTTTCTTGAAGATATTACATAGAGGTTGAATCTCTCTTGTTCTTAATTTGAATTGAGAAGCATGCCAGAGGTTATATATTAACTGGTGACATCTTTGTGTGAGGGGATGTCAATGGATAATAAATGCTTACTTCTTTTGTTATGTGCAGATTTATTATTGGCTCATTTTGATGTTATGACAACTCTAATGCAATGAATTATTATTTGACAACATGATGATTAATATGGTTATTGTTGACCATTTTTTTTGCTCAACAGGCCAAAAATCGGTCCCCTTCTGTCCCTGCTATTCTAGGCCATTTCATTTTTTGATTTTGCATGAATCTATATATATCTATGGACTCTACAGGATTTCTACAAACTCTACAGGTATAAAACTATAGACTCTACAGGTTTTGGATTTCTACGGACTCAGTAGGTCAGTCCATTGGTGCATGAAGGATCAGTTCAGAGAGTTTTGGGTTTTACAAGGCTTCTTCAGGCTCTTGTTTGAAGAAAATAATAAGAAAAGTTGGTGTCTTTGAACCATTAAACTGGTTCAATGCCTTAGTTCAACACAAGGTTAATTGGTAGGTTCAATCCATTGGTTCATCGATGGGTTCAACATTTAAATTTCAACTCCTTATTTCAATCACATTCAATTTAACATTTGGTTCAACCACTTAGCTCAGCATGCAGTGTTGAACCATTGAATTGGTTCAACACGTTGGTTTAACGCATTGGTTCAATCATTCGGTTCAAGCATGAGCGGTTCAAAGGGGTTGATTCAACGAAGGGCTCGGCGTGTAGCATTGAACCATTGAACCAGTTCAACGAGTGGTTCAATCAAATGGTTCAATGGGTTGGTTCAATGAGGCATCCCAAAGATGAAGGGCAAGTGCCCTTACGGAGGGCATTTCCAGATTCAAAAGCCCTTACAAAGGCTAAGGAGCAGTTCAAAGGCTTTGCTGAAGGATTTTTCAAGGATGCAAAAGAACTAAGGCCTTGAATTCCTTTAGACTTTTTATTCGAAGGAATTCCTTTAGACAAAAAGTCTGAAGAAATTTAGGGAAGGCAAAAACCAAAGAACCCGAAGGAATAGTGGAGGTCAAAGCGGCAATTCTTGCAGACTTTTTGTCCATAGGAAAAGGCTCGAAGCAAAAAACTTGTAGAAAAGGCCTGATGAACTTTGCCAAGGATGGTGACATCTTGAAAACTATCAAAATTAAGCACGTGAATTAGCTGTTGGGTTTTCAAGTGACGACAGGTGCACAAACGTCAAATTTTACAATAAGAAAGCTAGAGTGCAGAAGGCACCAAGTGGCAATCATGGAAGACTTTGACATGCTTTTTTGGGAGCAGTAGAATGTGCCACATGTCCCCTATAGGGCTTAATGGAAGCTGATGAGTGTCAATATCTATAGGTTTCTCCTTGTGCTTCGTTATTCAAAGAGAAGACTGGTGGGCCCGAATGGGTTGCTAAGAGCTATGCAGAGCATGCCAAGTGTCAGCATCTATGAAGAACCAAAGGAGTCCTAAAAGTTTTATCAGGTAGCTAAAGGCTCTGTAGAAGTGGCCAAGTGTTGCCTATCACAAAAATCTCAAAATGCTTCATGTAACCCTCAAGACACCCTTAAAGGTGAGCGGATGCCACCATGTGTCCTCACCTGTCTCAGTGGAGTGCAACAAGTGTATGCATCTAAAGCCTCGAGTCTCTCTTAAGCTTCAACAATAGGTTTCTCTCAAGGTGAGTGAAAGTGGCCATGTGTCAATTTCTACCTGACTCTCAAGGAACCCTCAAAGGTGAGCAGATGCTACCACATCCCATTATTAGCTCAAAAGAAGCAGCCACATGTCAATGACCACATTTCAAAGTGTCTTCTAAGTGTCTAAGTAGTGGACTACGACACATGTCGAAAGTAGATGTGCTCTCAGTAGAAAGAGCTAAAGGAGTAGTAGAAAGACCCAGAGGAGGCAAAGTAGCCAAACAAAGAAATAGACAAAGCAATTTGAGTGGTATGAGAAAGTGTCAACTCAAGGAGTTATTCTAGTCATTGACACAATACCTACCATGTGACCATCAAGAGGTGTAAACAGTGAACAGTGCGACCCATTTTCTTCATTATGCATTGATGAGCAGGTAAATAGCATGGCTCATAACTTTGAATCCTGACAGGAGCTGACACAGCATTATCTTCAGGTGGCTTCCTCATCCCAATACTCAGAAGGCACATGGGTCACTTGTAAAAGGGCACCGAAAAGGCCTCTTTCTTCCTCTATAAATGGTAACTTCTCATTCTGAGAAAGGGGGACTCTCTCAGCCTTAAGGTGAAACTCTGCCCAAAAATCTCTCAGGCTTGTAAGGCAGAGCTCTACCAAATTTTACCTTCAATCAAGACTTAGCATTTTTACCTCCATCTAGACTTGCACTCACACATATGTCTATGTTTTCTTTTGTGTTAAGTCATTGTCTTTGATGTTTTCCATAGAATGACTCTAGCATGTCTAGTGCATTGTGAGTTTTCTCTTTTTGTAGGTTTACCAGAAGTGTCCCTAGAGGAGTGTAGGTGCCTATGAACAAGATATCAAAGTGTGTCTCAAAACACCTTTGATAGTTCCTTCCTCCCTATATCTCCATGGAACCCTGACTCACTAACACAGAAGAGTTTTCTCACATCAGATGAAGTGTATAGGTGCTTCTTTTTGGTGAAAAGTGTATGTTCGGGCTAGGTATGTCACACTTCTCTAGTGTATCACCTTTTCTTTTTTAGGCTTAGGTTCTATTTTCAACATCTCTCTCTCCCTTTTCATCCCTCCTTTTTACATTTGTTTATTAGCAGTAGGAGAAACCAGGGCCTAAGGATACATCAGAGGGAGCTAGCCCTCATCTAGAGACTCTCCCCTCCAGCTTCGCTAGTCCCACAGGTGAGAGGGGAGTTTCCATTTTGACGTGTGGAAGGCATGAGCTCAGCCTCCTACCCTGGGTGCAAATCCATGGTGTCAACAATTTTGGCATGCTCGGTGGGACCAACTAGGACAAGTTTTGTCCAAAGAGCTAAAGATTTTTTGGTGTGTTCTTCAATTAACCAGCCTTTGGAGGCTTTTACATCAACACCAATGGTGACTCTGAGTTGAATCAGCTGTTTAAGTAGCCTGGTGCCATCAGAAATCTTATTTTTATATGTATAATTCCTTTGCACAAAATCATGGACCTTGTATTCCTTCATATGACTTTGATCAGACTCAAAAAAATTTAGAGAATCACCTCAAACAGCTCTCCTAATTACCCTTCAATGATAAGGGAGGTGGTGCTAGAGTTTGAGAAGTAGGTAATGGAGATCGACAGACTGGATGAGCAGTATGATTATCAGCAGGAGCTGATGTACAAAGAGGCATGTTTGTTCAGGTAAGCTTAGGCCTTGCAATCCATGGAGGAGGAGGTAGTAAAATGGAGGAATCCATTCATCCAAGGTAGTCATCCTTGCGTGCCCCCTCCTATCCTAAAGAAAGCCCCCTCTTGTATGCCAAATCCTTTCTATCAGATAGCACTTGCTCACTCCAGCTCATCTAATGCGTTTGCTCTCAATCTTATGCACCTGGCTTTCCAACATCAAAGGGCATCAAAACAACCCCCCATGGATATCAATCTTCTCAATTCCTTATATTATGAATCCTCCATTGGGGAAAATACCACAAGCCAGCATGTCCCTCTTCTAGAGACCCTTCCGGTGCATCAATAGTCTCTTCCTAGCATTCCTCAACCTCCCTAAGTCTTTCAACATGATGCGCAAATTTTGAGTTGGAGGAAGGAATGCGAGGAACCAACCCAGAGCCTTGAAGAGGATGATGCTGGTGACCTCCAAGAATGACTCTTTCAGGATAATCTAGCCAAGCAAATTGAAGATTTAGAGGCTAGGATGAGGCTGCTTCATGAAAGAGAGATAGAAATTCCAGACCTTATGGAGGAGCCCCAGGACCATGGAGAAAACAAAGTTACTGCCTATTCACAGGAACAAAATTCTAATTCTGAGATCCTGAACTGGGGAAAAATGGTAGAATCATGGGGCAAGAAGGAGGGGAAGAAAGGTTTTTTTCAAAACCTTGAAGAAGTTGAGGCTGCTCCTACTCATGATGATGCTGGTGACTTCTAGGAAAGGCTCTTCCAAGAGGATATGGCCAAGAGAATTGTAGAGTTGGAATCCAAAGAGAGATTCCTCAGCTAGTGTGTGATGGATGGTTCGGACCTAATGGCACATTCTATGTCTGAACACACCCCATCTACACATTTCCAAGAGAGCTATCAGGCCAAACCTGATATTAATGAAGTGTTATCTAGGTGGAAGGACGAGAATCATTTGATTCTAGCTCAAGGACTGCCTCCTCTTCCACACGATTTTTCCACTTCACCCCTTCTTAAGGAGGAACCTATTATATAGGAGGTGAATGAGGAGTAGAAGATCCAATCTGCAGTCTCCCAAGAAGCTATCATGAATGACAATGAAGAATAAATCATCATCAATGCTCCTTGTGAAGACCTCATTAGCAATGGAGAAGACACATGTCACGCATACATGCAAATGTTCCAGTGATATAAAGAGGAACATAAGCATGGTGAGCTCTCTCCCCCTTTGTTTGATGAACTTCCTTGTTGCTTCAATGAGGAGGATGACTATGCTGAGGAGACTGAGTTGGAGAAGGATCAGATGCATATCTTTGAGCATCTATAAATTTTGGTCTTTGAGGAGGAAAATGAGAGGCTGGTCTTCCTTAAGGAAAGCCTTGAAGAAGAGAGTTTTGATCAGAGAGGTGATGTTCTGTGGGATGAGCAATTATTTTTTGATTCCATTTTATACATCACCATAGTCACCCTTCTAAAAAATGGCCAAGAGGAAGTAGAGGATGAGTCTGACAGAGTCTTCAATGAAGCAGAAGGAAACAGGTCGGACCATGATGCATTGTAGAGGGACTGTACAGATCAAAGGGCTTATGGTGATGAGCCAATAGCCATAGTTTTCTTGGTGAAATGCACTAGCATGAAGGACCAGCATTCAGCAAGCTTTTAGGAATGAATAGAGTATGTATATGTTGGAAGCATGTTTGAATCTGATCCACTCAAATACCAGCCAATCTAGGTGATAGGCAAGAGGAGCAGGTCACCAACTCTCTTTTTTATTCAACCACTTGTCTAGCACCATACGTCTTCGTGCCAAGAAGGGGACTTAAGAAGTTTTCCTTGTGATCCAGGAGGAAAGCAAATACACCTGGTTAGTTGTATATAGTAGTTTGCTTTCATTTGTCTTTCCTGCTTTCCCTAAGTGTAGTTTGCACAAGTAGTGTTTTTAGTCTTGTGTCTGGGGTAAAAATCTTCATGTTTTATTCTCAGATATTTGGGGTTGTTTCTAGCCTTTCTTCAAAGCTACATCTTGACTCTATGCCCAATGGACTACAAGGCAACTGGTCTTTAAACATAGTAGGCATGCTTCCCCTGGGAGTCGCCAATTTGTTGACCAATTTTTTTGCCCAACAGGCCAAAAATCAGTCCCCTTCTATCCCTACTATTCTAGGCCATTTCATTTCTGATTTTACATGAATCTGTCCATTTCTATAGACTCTATAGGATTTATATGGACTCTACAGATCTAAAACTATGGACTCTATAGGTTTTGGATTTCTACAGACTCAGCAGGTCAGTCCTTTGGTGCATGAAGGATCAGTTCAGAGAGTTTTAGGTTTTACAAGGCTTCTTCAGGATCTTTTTTGAAGAAAATCACAAGAAAATTTGGTGTCTTTGAACCATTAAACCGATTCAATGCCTTAGTTCAATGCTCAGTTCAATTGGTTCAAGTTCAACGCAAGGTTAATCGGCAAGTTCAATCCATTAGTTCATCGGTGGGTTCAACATTTAAAGTTCAATGCCTTAGTTCAATCACATTCGGTTCAACATTTGGTTAAACCACTTGGTTCGTTGCATAGTGTTGAACCATTGAACTTGTTAAATAGAATGGTTCAACATGTTAGTTCAATGCATTGGTTTAATCATTCAGTTCAAGCACGAGTGGTTCAAAGGGGTTGGTTCAATGAAGGGCTTAGTGCACAGCATTGAATCGTTGAACTAGTTCAACGAGTGGTTCAATTGAATGGTTTAATGGGTTGGTTTAATGAGGCATCCCAAAGATGAAGGGTGAGTGCCCTTGCAGAGGGCACTTCTAGATTCAAAAGCCCTTGCAGAGGGTAGGGAGCAGTTCAAAGGCTTCATCAAAGGATTTTTTAAGGACGCAATAGAACTAAGGCCCTGATTCCTTTGGAATTTTTTTTCGAAGGAATTCATTCAGATAAAAATTCCAAAGAAATTTGGGGAAGGCTAAAACCAAAGAACTCAAAGGAATAACGGAGGTCAAAGCAGCAATTCTTGCAGACTTTTTGTCCGTGGGAAAAGGCCTGAAGCAAAAAACCCATAGAAAAGGCCCGACAAACTTTGCCAAGGACGATGTCATCCCAAAAATTGTCAAAATTAATCACACAAATTAGCCATTGGGTTTTCAAGCGATGACAGGCACGTAAACATCAAATTTTACACCAAGAAAGCCAGAGTGTGAAAGGTACCAAGTGGCAACCGTAGAAGACTTTGACATGCTTTTTTGGGAGCATCAAAACGTGCCATGTGTCCCTTACAGGGCTCGGCAAAAGCCGATGAGTGTCAATATCCATGGGTTTCTCCTTGTGCTTCGTTATTCAAAGAGAATATTGGTGGGCCCAAATGGGTTGTTAAGAGCTATGCGGAGCATGCCAAGTGTTAGCATCCATGAAGAACCAAAGGAGTCCCAAAATTTTTCTCAGGCAGTTAAAGGCTCTATAAAAATAGCCACATGTCACCTTCCGCAAAAATCTCAAAATGCTCTGCATAACCCTCAAGGGACCCTCAAAGGTGAGCAGATGCCACCATGTGTCCTCACCTATCTCAATGGAGTGTGACAAGTGTATGCATCTAGAGCCTCGAGTCTCTCTTAAGATTCAATATTAGGTTTTTCTCAAGGTGAGCGGAAGTGGCCACATTTCAATTTCTGCCTGACTCTCAAGGAACCCTCAAAGGTGAGTGGATGTTGCCACGTACCATTATCAACTTGATAAAAAATGCCATGTGTCAGTGACCGTGTTTCAAAGTGTCTTCTAAGTTTCCAAGCAGTGGACTATGACACGTGTCGAAAGTAGATGTGCTCTCAGTAGAAAGAGCCAAAGGAGTAGCAGAAGGAGCCAGAGGAGGCAAAGTAGCCAAATGCAAAAATAGACAAAGTGATCTAAGTGGCATGGGAAAGTGTCGACTCAAGGAGTTATTCCATTGGTTGACATAGTACCTACCATGTGACCATAAAGAGGTGTAAATAGTGAACGGTGTGACCCATTTTCTTCATTATGCATTGATGAGCAGGCAAACGGTGTGGCTCATAACTTCAAATCCTGATAGGAGCTAACACAGCATTATCTTCATGCATCTTCCTCATCCCAATGCTCAGAAGGCACATGGGTCACTTGTAAAAGGGTGCCAAAATGGCCTCTTTCTTCCTCTATAAATGGTAAACTTCTCATTCTGAGAAAAGGGGGACTCTCTCAGCCTTAAGGCAAAACTCTGCCCAAAAATCTCTCGGGCTTGTAAGGCAGAGCTATGCCAGATTTTACCTTCAATCAAGACTTAGCATTTTTACCTCCATCTGGACTTGCACTCATGCATATGTCTATGTTTTATTTTGTGTTAAGTCATTATCTTTGATGCTTTCCACAGAACAACTCCAACATGTCTAGTGCATTGTGAGTTTTCTCTTTTTGCAAGTTTGCTAGAAGTGTCCCTAGAGGAGTGTAGGTGCCTATGAATAAGCTGTCAAAGTGTGTCTCAGAACACCTTTGACAGTTGTTTCTTCCCTGTATCTCCATAGACCCCTGACTCACTGACATAGAAGAGTTTTCCCACATCAGATGAAGTGTATAGGTGCTTCTTTTTGGTGAAAAGTGTATGTTCGGGCTAGGTGGGTCACACTTTTCTAGTGTATCACCTTTTCTTTTTTAGGCTTAGGTTCTATTTTCAGCATCTCTCTCTCCCTTTTCATCCCCCCCCCTTTTTACATTTGTTTATTATTAGTAGGAGAAAATAGGGCCTAAGGATACATCAGAGGGAGCTAGCCCTCATCTAGAGACTCTCCCCTCCAGCTTCGTCGGTCCCACAGGCGAGAGGGGAGTTTCCATTTTGATGTGTGGAAGGCAGGAGCTTGGCCTCCTACCCTGGGTGCAAATCCATGGTGTCAACAGTTATAACATGGGATAAAATAGTTGTAGCAAATTAGATTATACAAATAGTTGCCTTGATGATTAAAGTAATGTGTTTTTGTTATGGTAATAACTTTCTTGATTGTTGTGGCTTCGCTTTAAATGAGCATATTTTTATTACTTAAGCAATGAAATAGAGCATGATCTAATGACATTCCTTATATGGGTTCTTACTATTTATTTTGGTTCATACCAAGAAGGATAATGTAGTGATATAGATTATAGGTAAGATTCAAAAAGTTTGTTATTATAGTTATTCATAATTAAGCCCTTAATTAACAAAAGGTTGGTTATATGTTTATTGATGAATTCATTATGTTTTTTCCAATTGAATAGGGTTTCTAAATTAAAATTTAGTTTATAATAGGAAATGTGATGCAAGGACCTAGATTTGATGATTCATTTCTAGAATCTCAACTAGTAACATCACTTTAATTGCCTATATGATCTGGTAACACATTCTAGAGTTAGATGGTTGTATTATAGGCATATGTGTGTGCTTATAGTTTATAATCTTACCTTTGGCATTGAATTTATTGGTACACCTTATATTTTGATCATTAAAAAAATGATTAATCCTTTCAAATGGTAAATAATCACAAAATTAAGATGAGGCATAAATATGTGGGTGGACTCATAATTCTTACTCTATGTTTTATGGTTTAACAACCCACCTTAGTTATGAGTTATCAAGTTATAACTTTACCTAATGGTCACTCATGTTATTGCTTGAATTTAATTAAGTGTTGAAATATTGCATGGTCATTCACATATTAATTGATTGGCATGAATGCCTATGCTTTAACAATAGCATGATATAATAACCAAAGGACAAGTAAGCAACATATAGGTGCAAGGCCCCTATGGCTTACTTATGAGATGGTATATTTTTATCATGATAAGTAATTTGGTGTTCTAATTCCATCTATATGTTATTCTATAGGATACTCACTTATGTGATGTCATCCACCTTGAACTAAGTACATTATGTCTGATCTAATTTTGATGAGGAAAAATTCTCTCATAATATAGTTATGTCTTCATGTGTGACCTTCGTCAAGTAAGGGAATGATGTTGTTATGATCCCTAAGGAACTTGGATCATGGTGTAGTGATCCAATGGGGGTAGCACAAGGACTGGACCTTACTTGGGTGAATCCCAAAAGATTATGGTGACTTTTAAGCTTATGTCATGTTGGTTTTTAGCAGTGGTTTAGAAATATCCACTTGTTAACCTCATAATGTGGTAAGAATTACCTAAGCAAGCTAATGAGATTAATTCCTCTATTTGATCATTTTGGATCTTTGTGTTTAATTATTATACTCCTTCATTATCTTATTTGCATAGATATAATATGGATAACTACACATTCTTTTATGTGTTTAATTCCATTCTTAATTTTCTTAGCATTATCTAATGGAATAATAGGGATGTTGGTTACATTTTTATAGGCATCCTATGCATGAATGAATTATTTATCCTCTTAAACTTTCAAACCATGACCGCATGGATAACCAAATACTTAGGTAGGGCTAACAGTCCCTAGGTGGTCTGATAGAGAAGATGAATGCCTTTGGAAAATTTAGAGGTTATTAGTGTTATTCCCAAAATCTATCATTCATTTTTGGGATAACATATGAACTATTTTGGTCCTGCAAGCCAAAATTCTCTTTTCCCTTCTCAAAAAATTGTTTTGAGTATTCAAATTTTCCATTATTCAAGCTTTTTCAGTTAACGGACTCCGTAGGCTTGTTTCTATAGACTCTGCAGGCTTGTTTCTATGGACTCTATAGGTTAATTTCTACAGACTCTGTAAGCTGATTTCAATAAACTCAGTAGGTTGATTTATATGAACTCTATAGGCTTGTTTCTACAGACTCTATAGGCTTGTTTCTAAGGACTCTGCAGGCTTGTTTCTATAGACTCTGTAGGCTGATTTCTATGGACTCTGTAGGCTGATTTCTATGGACTCTGCAGGCTGATTTCTACGGGCTCTACAGGCTGATTTCTACGAACTCTATAGGTTGATTTCTATGGACTCTGTAGGAAAGAAACAAGTTCCCAACACTTAGGCAAATTCAAGGTCAGTTTAATCGAAAGGTTTAAAGGACAGGTGTCCCAAAGCTCAAAGGATAAGTTCCCTTGCGGAGGGTAGTGAACAAAAGGGAACAAAAGGATATCCTTCAGAAAGATTTTCTGCAGCTAATTTTACAAGGGAAATCCTTTGGACATTTTGTCCAAAGGAATGATCAAAGGCTCGATGAAAAGCAGCTAAGGAAAAGGAAATATTTCCTTCAGACAAAATGTCTAAAGGAATTGCTTCAGACATTTTGTTCGAAGGATTTGAAGAAGGCTGCCCGAAGGACCCCGAAGGGTAGGTACCCTTGTGAGGGGCTCTCGATGACCAAGAAATGGACCTTTCTCAAGGCCTAAAGGGACACCTTCCCTTCAAGGGGATTCCAAAGATATAAATCAAACGAAAGGATTTCCTTTGGACATTTTGTCCAAAGGATTTGAAGAAGAAGGCCACCTGAAGAACCTCAAAGGGCATGTACCCTTGTGGGGGGCTCTCAACGACCAGGAAATGGACCTTTCTCAAAGCCAAGGAGCTGAGAAAGCCACCTGAAATTTTGGACCAGTGAACAAATGACATCCCCACAAATGTCAAATTTAGGGTAATGAAATATCCATTAATTTTCAAATGTGGCACAGAACCTAAAAACAAACTCAGTGATTAACTGAAGAGGGAGTTGAAAGAGCCAATAGAAAGGGAAAAGATAGCCTAAGAGCTCAAATTTCAATAAGAAAGAGGGAAAGACCAGAAATATCTATGTAGGAGTTATTTTTAGTAGGTGGAATAGTCCACCAAGTAGACATTTGAGCTTACAAGCATTAAAAGGTGCGGCATGTTTTTCTTCCTTGACTGGAAAGTGAGGAGATAGCTATGTACCTATTGGGAGAAAGATCAGTTGACCCATGTAGAGGGGAAGATATTTTGAGATGAATTGACATGCCACAGTTGAGGCAGATGCCCTATTCTAGCATGGCCTCTTTGACTGAATTGAAAATGCATTCAAGGCATTGAATGTAGCATGGGCCATTCTATAAAACAAAGTGCCAAGTCTTTCTAGGCTGCTATATATTGTAAATCTCTTATTTTCACCAAAGGAGATCTTTTGGTTATAGAAGCAAAACTCTACCAAAATTGAGAGGCGATCACTGAGACTTTGAGCTCAAATTGTTAATCATATTTATTTATTTGAATGAGAAAGCAGGTTACTTTTAGACTTTGTGCTATAATAGCTTATGTCATTTAGGAGATTGTTCTTACATCTATTTCCTGAATGCATTCTTGTCCATTTTGATGAAATAAGTAGAACTAGTGGAAGTAATCAGGAAGGTGTCCTGAAGCCAACTGTGGAGAGACTTTGTGCTACCACCATTGTCTTTAGTGTGTTTTCTATTTGTTTCTATGTAAAGGATCTTGGGATGACTTTATGCCCCATTTATCTTTCCTATTTCACTCTTAGGCAGTCGAGGTGGAGACTTTATGCTACACCTTTTTCTTTTGGTTACTACACCCCCTACTACCAGTTACTTGTTACTTATCAGAAAGAACTTTTACTTTTTGCTGTAAGACCACTTTCAAAAGAAGAGAAGTGCCTTCAGTGTTTTCACCCAGATTTCTCTTTTGTTTGTGAACATCATCTCTAAAAAAAGAGAGATATATGGTGTTCTCCTACCCTTGAGTGTTATTTTCTACATATATATATAGTATATAGCTCCTCATAGTTATAGGGAACCTCCACTTGATGAGAGGAGAGATTTGTCCATTTTGATGTGGTAAACCTACACATTTGGCCAACCAATCTCCTTATGCTATGGTTGAAATCACCTATTTTTCTCATTAGTTAGCTGGTGACAAAATATTCACCCAACAGTTTTTGGTGACTCTACTGGGGAAGAACGAGTAATTTTAATTCTTTTCCATTATCCATTTTCTCCGCTGGGGACACAATAATTTTGCACAATTTGAAGCCTCAAGCTTCAGATTGAAGCATCACTTGTGTCTTATCCATTATCATTATATCCTTATCCATTTCTCATTATATACTTTGATCTGTAAAACTAGAGATGCTAGAGATTGAGTGTTTCATTTCAAAAGTCAATTCTCTACCAGTTCCATGCCAACAATTTTTGGTGACTCCACTAGGGAAGAGCGTCCAGTTTGAAGCCTCAAGCTTCAAGTTGAAGTAGGGCTAGTTCTTTTCCATTTTTATTCTACAATATAGAAACTCCACACTATACTATAATCTAGAGATCCCAAGGTGTTGTTGACCCTATTTTTGAGTTGGTGCAGCAGGGCAATTTTGATTTGTTTCCTCCCCAACTTCAAGTTCAACGAACTAAGAGTCTTCCTCCTACCCATACCAGGTCACCACTACAAGGTAGAGCTTCTTTTTTTGATGTTAGTAGAGTTTTTTCTATATATACTCCATCCTAAATTTGTTATCCCCACTTTCCATAATCAAATCATGGTGGTTCAAGGCCCCTGGGGTAACTCTTTTGGCCTACTCAATTTAACTCCACCTCTACATGAGCTACCATGCAATTTAAGGAATAATTTCCACAAATTCTTTGGTGATGGGAGAGTTCATCTTGATGAACACATTGTAGCTTTTAGCATAGCCTGCAATGTGATAAGCGTAGAATATGAGGATGTAGCAGTTAAGTTGTTTATAGAAACATTGCAAGGTGTTGTTGCAGACTAGTTCTATCATCTATAGGCCCAAAATGTGACTGACTGGAACACTCTTAAAGCCAAGTTTGAAGCTAGATTCAATCCTATAGAATATGCACATGCCCTGCTGGCCTAGCTCACATAGATGAAGAAAGAACCTCATGAACCTATGAGGGACTTCATTGCCAAATTTGAAAAGCTGAGGAACAGGATTCCTATAATTGCTCAGCCAACACCTAAGAACCTTAAATATTTATTCATAAACTCATATCTGCCTAAAGTGAGTTTTATACTGAGATGTATTTTCCACATAGACCTTGTTAATGCTTAGGATTTGGCCACTGAGGTGTAAGATGACCTTATCTTGGCAGGAAAGATAAGGAGAGATCCTAACAGAGGTAAATCTTCTTCATCTTTTGAATATCCATCTACAGGTACCACTAATATAATGGTGTAAAAGCTATAAAATGAGTTGCTTTCTCTTAGAAAGAAAATGTCACAAGAGATGTCATCTGCCCCTTCATACAGATATATACCAAGGAGGACATTCCCTAATCAGTCATAGCAAGGCAATGCTGCTAGGAATCAATGGCAGCCAAATCGTCTTCCTCCCCTTCAAGGGAAATTGGCCATTGAAGCACCTCCAACCAATTTAGTAGTTAAATATCTTGAAGCATAATCATATTTCTCCTTCTAGCCTAAGTTAAATGCTAGAATATGATGCTAATATCCTCATAGAGGGAGAAGTATTAGCTGGCAACTCTAACATTGGTTTCCTGAATTACCATGATGAACCCAAAAGTGAAGGTAAAGCAGTTGAGGGATCATACGTTGTGTTCACCTAGTCCAAGAATTAGTCAACCCAGAAAGTTGATAAATAAAAAATAGAGGAGTGAGCTCAACCTATAATTTCAATTTCCAAATGAGAAACTTCTCTACCTTTCCAGCCAAAGGACCCTGTGATTGCTAAAAAAGTAAGTACCCCAAACATTTTTGTACCTTCAACTTCAATTTCATGGAACAGTCCTCCCCCCCTAAAAACAAAAAGGATGAACTACCTTTCCCTATTCTTAATTCATTTTAGATGTTTGACATAGTCAACCATGTCAAGAAAACTAAAATTTAAATGTCTGAATTTGAATTCTTGCAATCCAACCCTGAGCAGTTGGATAAATTGGTTCAGTGTGTAAGGAATAAAACCGTCCCTTTAGGACCTACTACTCCAAAGGTAACTCCCACATCCACCTAGAATAACCTTGTCATTGCTCCTCCTACTACTCTTGAAAGAACTAAACCACTTTATATTTCTCTATTGATAAATGGACATTAGCTGAACAATTGCATCATAGACACAGGTGCATCTGACAATGTCATGCTTGCCAAAGTGACAGAATCCCTTGGTCTCACACTGACCAAGACATTTGGGAGATGTTTCTATATGGAGAACAAATAAGTGCCACTATTGGGATAAATCAAGGATGCCCAATTTGCATTTGTAGCATTCTCAAACAAAAGGATCAAGATGACAGTCCTGATGGCTGACGTCCCAGCCTCATACGGCATTCTTTTTAGGAGAAATTTTTGTAAGGATGTTGGTGGTGAATTAAGTATAGACCTATCTAAGGCAAGGATCCTAATCAAAGGCATTATGCAGAGATTACTCCCTGAGAAGGAAGCAAAATATATGGTCACTCAAACATCAGCGCCTGAAGCCTAAATTCTATTTGAGTCTTTAGGCATGGGTAATTACTTCCTAACTACTGAGGATGCTCCTGTCTTAGCTGATGAAAATTTTAAAAATGACAATCTAAAAATTGGTTCAAATAAAACAACAGAAGACATAAGAGAGCATAGTGCAAGCCCAAAGGAATCCTCCCCTCCAAATGAAGAAAAATCTAAGGTAAGGTCAGCTTCTACTGATGTATGAATACTAGAATTTGATGGCAGTTATTCCTCTACCAGTTCAGGAGCTGGGATTATGTTGATATATCCTCAAGAAGATATTTTTCTTTCTTCATACAAGTTTAAATTCAGCAATACTAATGATACTGTTGAATATGAATCGTTTCTACTCAGGTTGAACACTACTTAAGATAGGGGCATCAAACTCCTTCATGCCAAAGGAGACGTTGAGCTGATGATTTTTTAGGTGAGAAACCTGTACTAACCCAAAAATGAGAGATTGTGCCACTACTGCAATCTAGTTTGGAATCAAATTGAAAGCTTTGATTCTTTTAGTATCTCTATAGTGCCCAAGGAATTCAATGATAGAGCGAATGCATTGGCTATTTTAGCAACTCTTCTGGTTCCTCATCCAGATTTCAAGGGAAATAGGTACACTATCAAACTAGTTTTTTGACCAAGTATGCATAACAATACCAATCATTGGCAAGTATTTAATGGTGACAACCAAATCATTACCTTCCTGGAACAAAAAGGTATCTTCGAATAGCTCCACTTTGAAGGCAGTGAACCAACCCTTGAAATAAATTCAGACGTAGGTGAAGAATTCTTGCAACTTAAAGGGAATAAAATTTCCAAAGGATTGGTTTCCCTTAAGAAGTTTTTTGACAAGCATGATAGGTTCATCAAATAGTAATAAATAAATTCAATCTCTTCTCAGGAGTTTGATCAGATAAATTTGGGTACCAAGGAAAATCTCAAGATAGTGAACATTGGGAAGTGTTGTACTCAAGAAGAAAAGTTCAAGTTCACTACTCTACTCTGCCAGTACGTGGATGTTTTGGCATACTCCTATGATGATCTAAAGTCACTTAGGCTTGAAGAAGTTTATCATGAAATTCTTCTTAAGAGTGATTCAGTGCCTTACAAGCAAAAATCTAGGTAGTACAATCCAAAGATATAAGGTACTATTTAGTCTAAAATATAGAAAATGTTGAATGCCAGAATAATTTTCCTAATCCATCATTCCACATAGATTGCCAACATAGTACTTGTGAGGAAAAAGAATGGAAAAATTTGCCTCTGTGTGGAATTTAAAATTTTGAATCAGTCAGCCTTAAAAGATAACTATCCTCTACCCATCATGGACCAAGTTCTTCAGACAGTGACTAGTTCAAAGTTGTTATCAATGATGGATGGCTTCTCGAGGCTACAATCAAGTAGAAGTTAGTGAAGCAGACTAGCACAAGACTGTCTTCACCACACTTTGGGGCACCTTTACATATCAAAGAATGCCATTTGGCCTGATAAATGCTAGCACCACTTTCTAGAGAGAAATGGACCTTGCTTTCAAATATGAAATGGGTAAGTTCATTGTGGTATACCTTGATGACTTGACTGTGTTTTCCAAGCATCACCCTGATCATGTGTGCTATTTGCAACAAGTGCTAAAATGCTACCGCTAGAATGGCATTTTTCTAAATCCCAAGAAGTCTATTTTTGGAGTAATAGAAGGGAAACTTCTTAAACACATTGTATCCTGAGAAGGCATAAAGATTGACTTAGAAAGAGTCAAATCTATCCAAGAGATTAATCTGCCCACAAGTAAGACTGTAGTTCACTCTTTCTTCAAAAAAGTGAATTTTCTACGAAGGTTCATCCCTGAGTTTGCTGAGAAGACTTGCCACATTGTGAACATGATGAAGGAAAAGCCACTTTTAGGTAGACCAAATAAGGCAAATTGGCATTTCGAGACATCAAGATAGCTATTACCCATGCCCTAATTTTGGTTTGTTCAGATTATACTAAGGATTTCATAGTGTATAGTTATGCTTCTGAGCACACACTTTCAGCAATTTTAGTTCAATAGAATGAAGAAGGTGTGTAATCTCTCATATCCTTCATGAGTTGTCCTCTCAAAGTTCATAAACTAAAGTATTTAAATATGGAGAAGCATGCTTCTATAGTGGTAAAGGTAGTAAAGCACTTCCATTTTTACATCCTGAATTCACACGTTACTACCCTGGTTCCTGATACCACAGTTAAATCCATATTAACTCAGCAAGAGTTTGGAACCAAAAGGGGCAATTAGATTGCTAAAATCTAAGAGTTTGACCTCATTATCAAACCAACAAAGCTTATACGAGAAAGGGGCCTCTACCAATTGATTGCTAATAATAGACCTGAAGAAATAGAAGTGGAAGACACTCTAACAGTCTTCTTTATCTCCACCACGAATGAGTGGTATTCAAGTATTTCTCATTTCCTTACTTATGGTGAGTGTCTTTCCATACCTGTCTCATAAATAAAGGAGGACTGTTAAATTGAAAGCTGCCAATTTTGTCCTATGGGACAATGGCCTGTATAAGAGGAGCCTTGATGGAGTGTTCCTTCATTGTGTAGATAAATAACAATAGAACCAACTTTTAAAGTCCTTCCATAATCTATCCTATGGAGGACATTTTTTTGCTCCTATAACTACCCATAAGATTCTATGAGCTAGGTATTGCTGGCCTACTCTATTTCAGGATGCATACAAATGGGTACAAAGATGTGAACTATGCCAACAGTTTGTTGGAAGATCTAAGTTAGTTGCTTTGCCTCTCAAGCCAGTGGTAATAGAAGAGCCATTTCAGTAATGGGGAATCAATTTCATTAGTGTTGTAAATCCATATTCAAGCATTGGACATGATTATGTCCTCACAACCACCGACTACTTCACCAAATGGGTGGAAATAATTCCAACCAAGTATGCTACTTTAGAAGTGGTATGCGATTTCCTTAAAGAAAACATCATTTCCAAGTTTGGGGTCCCAACCAAGATTATGACAAACAATGCAACCTATTTCTCTTCTCATGAGATCACTAAGTTCTATTTTCATTAAGATATTACCCTCTCCCACTCCTCTGATTATTTTTTATAAGAGAATGACCAAGCAAAATCAAGCAACAAGAACCTAGTGACCATCATCAGGAAGCTGGTGGATGACAACCAATGAACCTGGCATAAAGCATTGGTTGATGCTTTATGGGCATATAGAATTACACCCAAGAGGGTGATAGGTATGTCACCATTCCAAATTT
This sequence comes from Torreya grandis, assembly GCA_037957365.1. Lineage (NCBI taxonomy): Eukaryota > Viridiplantae > Streptophyta > Pinopsida > Cupressales > Taxaceae > Torreya > Torreya grandis. Next base: position 3,880,769 of record JARHVA010000722.1, on the reverse strand, counting down.
TGAATGGTCTCAATGCAGAGATACCAATCACCTTGTAATTGCCAACACTAAAATTGGCAAAGGCGGTCGACGATCAGACATATGAAAGCTCCATTGACAAAAGGATCATGTGCTTGATTGAGCTAGATGAGCAGCAAACTATGGTGGTGGACTGAATTTCTTCACATCAAAGTCTAGTGAAAAAACTCTTTGACTAAAAAATAAAAACCTGTGATTTCCATATTGAAGATCAAGTTATGTTATGGGACAAGAGAAGAGAACCAAAGGGAATGCATGGGAAATTTGATTTCCTATGGAGAGGCTTGTTTACTATCCATCAGCTCAATGGTGAAAATAATTTCTTATTGAAGTATCAAGATGGCACACCTTTTTCTCTGCCTCATAATGGGTAGCATCTGAAGCACTTCAATTCTTGAAGTATCATATAAGATCATTTGTACATATGTATATTTGTATAGTCTTTAGTTCTATTTTGTGCTTTTTGTATTCATTATTGGTGCCTTTATTTTTTGGGTAGCATGACTCCATATCCCAATGGCATACTTGAAGGCATTGGATATTTTGGTCTCTACTCCCCTTAGCTGTTTCAAAATTTCAACTGAAGGAAGTTTCCTAATTGGAGCCAGCTGTTATTCTCAAAAAATTTCATTCATTTTTAAGACAACATATGAACTATTTTGGTCCTGCGGGCCAAAATTCTCTTTTCCCTTCTCAAAAAATTATTCTGAGTATTCAAATTCTCTATTATTTAAGCTTTTTCAGCTAACAGACTCTACAAGCTTGTTTCTACGGACTCTACAGGCTTGTTTCTACAGACTCTGCAGGCTAATTTCTATAGACTCTACAGGCTAATTTCTAAGGACTCCACAAGCTGATTTCTACAGAATCCGTAGGCTTTTTTTTATGGAATCTGCAAGCTTGTTTCTAAGGACTCTATAGGATTGTTTCTATAGACTCTGTAGGTTGATTTCTATGAACTCTATAGACTAATTTCTACGGACTCTGTAGGCTGATTTCTATGAACTCTGCAGGCTGATTTCTATGAACTCTGCAGGAAAGAAACAAGTTCCCAACACTTAGAAAATTTCAAGGTTAGTTCAATTGAAAGGTTTAAAGGAAGGTGTCCCAAATCTCAAAGGCCAAGTTCCCTTGTGGAGGGTAGTGAACAAAAGGGAACAAAAGGATATCCTTCAGAAAGATTTTTCATGGCTAATTTTACAAGGGAAATCCTTCAGATAAAATGTCTAAAGGAATGATCAAAGGCCCGACAGAAAGTGGCTAAGGAAAATGAAATATTTCCTTTGGATAAAATGTATAAAGGAATTACTTTAGACATTTGTCCATAGGATTCGAAGAAGGCCACTCGAAGGACCCCAAAGGGAAAGTACCCTTGTGGAGGGCTCTCAATGACCAGGAAATGGACCTTTCTCAAGGCTTGAAGGGACACCTTACCTTCAGGGGGTTCTAAAGATATAAAGCAAAGGAAAGGATTTCCTTCAGACATTTTGTCTAAATAATTTGAAGAAGAAGGTTGCCTGAAGAACCCCAAAGGGCATGTACCCTTGCGGGGGGCTCTTGGCAACCAGGAAATGGACCTTTCTCAAAACTAAGGAGCTGAGAAGGCCCCCTGAACCATTGGACCAATGAAAAAATGACATCCCCACAGATGTCAAATTCAAGGTAATGAAATATCTATTGATTTTTAAATGTGGCACAGAACCTGAAAACAAACTCAGTGACCAGCTGAAGAGGGAGCTAAAAGAGCCAGCAGAAAGGGAAAAGATAGCCTGAGAGCTCATATTGTAGCAAGAAAGAGGGAAAGACCATAAATATCTATGTAAGAGTTATTTCCAATAGGTGGAACAGTCCACCAACTAGACATCTGATCTCACAAGCATTAAAAGGTGTGGCCTATTTTTCTTCCTTGACTGGAAAGCGAGGGGACATATACGTACTTATTGGGAGAAAGATCAGATGACCCATGTAGAGGGGAAGATATTTTGAGATGAATTGACATGCCACAGTTAAGTCAAATGCCCTGTTCTAGCATGGCCTCTTTGACTGAACTAAAAATGTATTCAAGGCATTGAATGTAGCATGGGCCATTCCATGAAACAAAGTGCCAAGTCTTTTTAGGCTGCTATATATTGTAAATCTCTTCTTTTCACCAAAGGAGATCTTTTGGTTATAGAAGCAAAACTCTACCAAAATTGAGAGGTGATCACTGAGACTTTGAGCTCATATTATTAATCATATTTATTTATTTGAATGAGAAAGCAGGTTACTTTTAGACTTTGTGTTTTAATAGCTTGTCATTTAGGAAATTGTTCTTATGTCTGTTTCCTGAAGGTGTTCTTGTCCATTGAATTAAATAAGTAAAACTAGTGGAAGTGATTAGAAAGGTGTCCTGAAGCCAACTGTGGGAATACTTTGTGCTGCCACCATTGTCTTTAGTGTGTTTTCTATTTGTTTCTATGTAAAGGATCTTGGGATGACTTTGTGCCCCCATTATCCTTCATATTTCACTCTTGGGTAGTTGAGGTGGAGACTTTGTGCTACACCTTTTTCTATTGGTTACTACACCCCTATTACCAGTTACTTGTTACTTATCAGAAAGAACTCCTAAAAGAAGAGAAGTGCCTTCAGTGTTTTCACCCAGATTTCTCCTTTGTTTTTGAACATCATCTCTGAAAAAAGAGAGATGGATGGTGTTGTCTTACCCCTGAGTGTTATTTTTTGCATATATATATATATATATATATATATATATATATATATATATATATATATATATATATATATATATATATATATATAGCTCCTCATAGTTATAGGGAACCTCCCCTTTATGAGAGGAGATATTTGTCCCCTTCTGATGTGGTAAACCTGTACATTTGGCTGACCAATCTCCTTATGTTGTGGTTTAAATCACCTATTTTGCTCATCAGTTAGCTAGTGACAAAATATTTACCCAAAAATTAGTATGGATCCACATATTAATACCCCCTCCAAGAGCATATCATCCTAAGGCAACATACTTTTCAATGGCATTTCCTAGTGGTAATTATCTTTAGGTAAGCATCTAAGGTGAACCAAACTAGTTTTTGGTTATTAGTACTTTATTTATTGATTATTTAGATGTATTATATTGTATTAAAATTGTGCAGTGGGTCCTAAACATCATTTCATTGTGTACTCTGAAAGGCAATTCAAATTTTTTTTGGGTTATTTCACACATAATCTACACATTACATAAAGTACAAGAGGTTTAACTCTAGAATGAGGGATATGCATCTTTCAACCCTAGTTTAGTGGCCATCCAACCCAAGAACTTCTCCCTTATCTCTTTTGGATTGACCTCTCATTGTGTTAAACTAGGTCAATAAGGAAAATAATAAATTATGAAATTCTACCTAGTGAAAGAGGAAATCAAACCTATAGGAAAATACAACATGAGATAATAAAGTATCTTTAAAGGGTGTAGTCCCAAAAAATTAATGAAGGTTAGACTCAATGCTCCCAGATATACTCAGTATGAAATTTAGCCTAACATTGAATCTAATTAGGGTAGAATTAGAAGTCACTATAATAGGAAATGAGTCTGCCCAAAATTCAAACATAGGTGGTAGACAATTTGTACATTCCAAATATAGGTTCATGTTTCCATAAGGTAATTAAGGTATGATAATTCTACCTTATTTACTATTATTTTTATTGTAATTATTATTTTTATGTTATTTTCTTGATTTAGATTCTATAGTATATTTATTTTATGTAATTTAAAGCCATAATTGCTAGTCTACTTATTAGTGAAATTTGTTTAACCTATTTTTATTTAAACAAAAATTAGGGTAAACACAAATGGTGAGCCTAGACTCAAGAACATTTTCAACCTAGAGATTCATAAAATCCTCAATCCTCTTAGGGTATTTTTATTTTTCTTTCATTTTCATATTCTCATTTTAGGTTTTTCAAAACCTCCCTCTATCCATAGGGATCCTTTATGTGTGGCTTTAAATAAATAATTATTTAAATTATTGAAATTAAGTAAAGTTATTTATCTTTGATAGATTTTATATTTCAAAATATCAAAAGATAAAAAGGTTAACTAATGCATTATTAAATATTTAAGTAATATGTCTCCATGAATCCATAGTTACATAGAAGAAATATTGCAAAGGGATAAAGAAATAAATAATGCAAATGTTCCTCATGTAGACACCCATAATTCTTGTGATTGTTTTCCTACATCTTATATGCTTTGTGATTCATGTTTGACTCCCACTAATATGAAAAATAGTGCACCTACCTTCACCATCAATGATAAGACTCAACCTTTGAATGATTCTATCAAGAGTACCTCCATTATTACACATGAGCTAGCCACTATGATGCATACTATAGGGGACCTATAAATACATGTGCATACCATATCCCTTCACCATGAAGCTTTTAAATACAAACTTGATGGAAACATTTTGACTTCCAATCCTAATCCAAAAGACATTCTTAACATACCTATTCCACATGACTTATTAATTCAAAAATTTAATGTATTTGATGGTAATGGAGACCCTCAAGTGCATCTTCATGAGTTATTTCTATCCATACGTAAATGTGAGGATTATCCTTGGCTTATACTTAATTTTTTTGAGAACATTGATTGGTGAATCCTTAGATCAGTTTTATTCATTACCTAGAGGAACCTTATATTCATTGGTTTGTTTATAAGAGGTATTCTTATATTGATACATTACCAATAATGGACCTATAACCATTTATGAAATTCTTCAACATCTTAAACAATGTCCAAGAGAAGATATATGTGATTACATATTTTGATTTAGTTTTTATTTTCACTTCCTGATTTATCAACCATGTGATTTTCAATGGAACATATCTTTATCAATATTATCATGCTACCTATCAAGAATAAATTACTTTAAAATAATTGCGAGTCATTTACTCATTTTATACATATGAATATCGATCTAGAAGAAAATTATTTAAACACAGGCCCAAACCTCTCCTACTAAGGAAATAAAAATAACCTAATACACATGAACCAAGCAAGAACACATTTACCACTATGATTAAAGAAGCAAAAAATTCAAGCAAAGATATGTGTCATAATCTAACTCCATATTTTTTTAATAGTCAATAAACATAATAAAGGACTTAGTGAAGAAAAAATTATTAAATTTCCACCTATTTGCAATATGGATACTAATTATAATCCACGATCCTAAAAATTCAAATAATTTTATGCATATCATACCTACATAAATTTAAGGGATAAGATTTAAGAATGCCTTGACCAAGATAAAATTAATCTTTCATATCAAAATTCCATAGGAAATGATACTACTTACAAATAAAACTAAACTCCTAAGGATACTACCAATACATTGAAGACTATGGCAATGATGATCTATTATATAATGAGACATGTCGAGGGAATTTTTAACATGCCCACTACATGGATTAACGCCTCATGTAGCATATCATGAGATTTAATGAAAATATATTTTATAATTTCCCTTTTTAGTACATTTGCTTGTCTTTCTTACTTTGATGTTTATGGTTTCATATACTTGATCGTCTACTTGAGATTATTACTAAATATTCAGAGTTCCACAAAATATGACATAACAGGACTTTGAATCACACTTCTTCAAGGTGAATCATATTTATGACTCATTATATATGATAACTCTCTTAAGTGATGACTTAGGGTATCCTTATTATTATATGCCACTTTCAACACTTAATCTATCATACGTGCTTACTAATGAATACAACATCGTGCCTATATATATATATATATAGTCATCCTAATATCTATTACATCATTGATACATACTTAGGGTGCCATACAACCTCATGTCACACAGTTAATTGTGTGACTTCACTATAAAAAATAATAAATTTATAAAAACATTTATAAAACTAAAAAAGATAAAACCATTCCTAAAATTAAAAAATACAAAAATGTATTTTCCTTTATCTTAGTCATATGATACATATCATGCCTATTTTTCCTATACTATATAATTTCTATTTTCATGGTTTCCACATGTGTTTCTCATGATATATTGTGAGTGGGTTAGATGTAGGATATCCAGGTTAGATATGGTTATGTACATATTTATGCCTCTTTTAAGGGAGAATATTTAACATAATTGGCTATACAAGATGACATATTTTTGGCTTATCCATTTTCTATATAGATCCACATTACATATATATTTCAATATTACTTACACAGTGCTTACATATCTTGACTTATTAAATGGATAGCATACATGATATATTTGCATGTTACTTGATTACATCTATCATACCACATGCTTAGATTGATACATAGATATATTTTTGTACTATACCATTCATAATAATATGGCTATGTTTTAGGATTCTATGTTAATAACTATCCTATCTAGGACACATTTTTATAGATGAGACACATACATTTCATACTTATCTAATAAATGAATAAGATATATCCTACACATGTGGAGAATCTATTGGGCCACACTATTTGAACCTTTCACTTTTATTATATTGTTAATATATTTCCACTTGGGAGGTAATAATACATTATTATATTTAACACTACATTGAGATGGAGCTTCACATTATTTTACATCATATACATCTTCTCTATGCCCACAAGGGGCATATCATATTACTATTGTTTGGACCTCATTGAGACTATGTCACTTGTTAAATATATATATATTATATATATATATATATATATATTATATATGTCTTGTATTTCTAAATTAGTGGGTCCCTTATTCCCTAAGCATAATATGCACCCTTGGCATTTCATGATTTTCACATGTTCCATTCACATGACCATATCTTACGCATTGGTGTATATGGCCTATAAGTGTCTAACAAGGGGATCATATTATGAGTTACTAACTAGACATATCTTATTAAGACAAGAATAAATTATTTCTCATTTATGAGCTTCATTGATCACATATTATATTCATTTTTCTATGTTGTAATCATACCCACAGTTCCTCTACTATGATCCATATATGAATCATATGTATAGATACATTTGTCTGTGGGGGTATTGTACCCACTCCATGTTCCTTATTGCTGATATTTATGTATATACATTTTAATATGAGGGATGGTACCCACATTTATCTCCCCAAGAGCGTTATTGACATATCCTACATATGGAGTGTATCGCACCCTTGTATCCTATGAAATTACATTCATTATACAAATCCTACTCTTACATACATCATGAAAATTGAATGGTTTCATACTTGATACATTTTTACCATATCTTGTTACCTTATAAAAAGTGAGATATATTAGGGGAATTAGATTATCTCATACACAATATCTTCATTAAATATGGGTTATAATAATTTAGTCTCGTAATAATCATATCTTACTATACATATTGACTATTGAGCCTCACATGAACATATCATTAAACTCACTTATATTGAATCGTGAATGATGATTGTCTTTTCTATGCACTCTTACATGACATGGAATGATTATCACTAGAATTATACATTAAGAGATACCTTGGGGCATCCTATTTATTTTTATTTCTTTATCATAGTATAAAGGGTCATTATACCCTCCTGAGTTACACCAATCATAACACCAACATGTTATAACAACATAATTACTTTAGGTGGGGAATAACATTTTTTTACATAATAGACTCACAATAAGTGATTATATATATTATTTTAATAAATATGTTTCTAGGATATTGATTCCTTGGATAAATTATTTTCCTAATATATGATATAGTTAATTTTTTATTTTCATATGAGTGATTTCAATCATAAATTCACATTCATCACCTCAAAATCAGGAATACTTACAATGTAAAAATATTAAATTACTTTCTATGAGAGTGAAATTTAAGCATGAGAATTTTTTTGGTATCATCATAATAGAAATTTTTTTTAAGAAATTGTTATGAGCAATAGTTAAAACCACTCCTAAAGAAAAGATTTATTTACTTCCTTGATCAAGAAGTTCTTTATTTGGAACTATAAATTACCATATAAGTGTTAGTTATGTTTCAACACATGTTAAAATTTTATTACCATGAACATTGGGCACTAAAATATTCAAGTGAAGTATTAGCTTTGTTTTAATGTTTATTACATGTTTAGTATTATTAATAGTATGCACTAGAAACTCTAAGATAAGTGTTGACTATGTTTCATCACTTGTCAAAATTTTGGCATCAAACAAATTTTTTATGGCAATTAAGGAAAATAAAAATAGGTGTATTCATTCTTTTGTTCGCTTTAAAAAAATATATAATATTTACTATGAGTAGTGAATACTTTTTGAAATTTGAATTTTTTCTTGAGTGAGAAAACCAGAATGAGCATGTGGTCATTGCTTGGAATCTAGAACACAATATTCTAAGTAACAATGACTCTTTTCAAGTCAACACAAACCCACTTGATAGCCATCATGGGAATATCATGGTAGAAAAAATACTTAAAGAGATGGATTCCACTCAATGGTAGGAAGACAAGTTTGACAAATTTTAGGAACAAAATGACTCATGTTCCCCCAAACTATCTTGGGTGGATAGAGTAAAAGGTAAAAGCCTTGTGGGCCATGAAATTTTGAATAGCCAAATTTTCCTAGTGGTTGAGATTTATGAGATATTTATTCCAGTATGCAACCCTATGGTAGAGTAGGCTCACGTGGCACTAGCCAAATCCATATTAGCCAAGGTGAATGGATTTCAACCAAACATAGATTCTTTTCACAATTGGACTAACTCCAAGTGGAAACTTAAAGGATACGTGGAGGTTGTCACCTTGGCCAAGGGATTTTTTTGGTCAACTTATCCTTACAAAAATACTATATAAAAGTTCTTTCTGAAGGGCCTTGGCTCATGGGTAAAGCTAGCATAGCTACTCGAAGGTGGAAGGTGGGTTCAAATCTCTATAGCACTACCATGGACAATGTTCCAATGTGGGTCCTTATCCTAGAGTTTCCTCTAGAATACTAGCATCTAGAAGTCATTAAAGTAATTATCAGGGCACTGGGGAAACCCATAACCATTTATCTAATTACACTCTCTCATCAAAGGATGGTCATAGCATGGGTGCACATCTTTCTACCATCAGAAAAGCCTTTACTCCACAAGATAAAAATAAATTCTAAATATAGAGAATGAATGCAAAAAATTGTTTATGAGAATAAAGACATCATTTGTATATGTTATAACATTCCTAACCATATGCTGAAAGACTACCTGAAGAAGTGTCAAGATCTAACCACCCCTAAACACACATGGACTTGAAAGGATAAACTAAAGATGGAACACAAAGTTGATCAAATTCTAATAATTGGATCTCCCAAGGCTTCACCAAGTGATTCTACTCCAAGTGACCCAAAAGGTATTTCTTGCAAAAATTCCTTTACTCTTCTTGAACTATTTTCTGACTTTATGTCCATAACTAAAAAGGTTCCTCCCCTAGGGATCATCCCTAGATCCCTTCCCACACCTTCCCCCCATTTGGTCTTCTTCCCCACAATTTTCCTCCTTTATCTTCCCCCTCCTCCCCCTACCCCTTGCTTCCAAATCCCCTCATCCTCTCATTCGATGATGGTCACTCCTCCTAGGTGTGTCATCACCCTATGTGTTTCTGATCCTACCCATCTTTTATTCCTCTTCTCCCGCTCCAAACCTATCCCACTTCTTTTTCCCTCTCCTTCCCTTATTGTGTCACTTGGTGCTCCTTCCCCACCCTTATTCCCCCATGATCCTATAATTTATCCCCACCCCCCCTCTCTCACCTTCGAACAATCATATTTTGAGACCTTTTCAAACTCCTAAGCCTATAAATTTCTCAAAGATAAACCAAAATCTGGCCCTAAAAATCCCCCTTTTTCTCCTTTAGATTGTGAATACATGCCCCTTTCTAAGGATGCATTAATTTATCCCCTTCTAAAAACTTTGGAACCTAATAGAGATATGGTACAATGCTCTGCATCTAAATATCCAACCCCATAAATGATCTAGGAAGAAGGGCTTATTATAAACTCCAAAATTAGAAAAAGGATGAAGAAAATTAATATTGGAGTCACTCCAAAAATAGTGGGTAGATCACCCAGAATGGTAGCAAGGAATATCTAAAAGGATAAAGAAATTGCTAAGGGTTCCCAACAAAGCCTCAAATTAAATTAAAATAAGAAATGAAAATCCTAACATGGAATGTTAGAGGATTAAATAACCCCAAGAAATAGAGGACCCTTTATAACCTTAAAAAAAGAGTCGACCCTACAATACTTCTCATCCAAGAACTAAAATGTCTAAAACATATTTAAGATCATATGCTGAGAAAGTATGGAGAAAATCTTAGGTACTAGCATCAGATTCTAAAGGTGAATCTGGGGGTCTTGCAATTTTTTAGAACCTAGATTACCTTGAATGAATTCTTCTCTGGAAGACCAATGACTAGATATTCATTATCTCTAGATATTTAGATATCAATGAGGAATGGATCCTCTCCAATGTTCATGCCCCAAATGTCAAAATTGCCAAAAATAATTTATGGGAAGGTTTGCTACCCTTATGAAGGACCTGTGAAATATGAAACTAGATTGTAGCTAGGGACTTTAATACCCCATTACTCCCAATGATAAAAGAGGGGGGCATATAGATCTCATAGAAAGCATGATGGATTTTAATTACTTCATTGCAAGACTAGGGCTTGTAGATGTGGTCCTAAATGGTAACCTATTCACACGATTAAATATAAGACTGGGTGATAATTTGATCCAAGTCTACCTCAACAGAGTTTTTATCTCTCTAAACTAGGACATCTAATTTTCTAGTAGGCTCTTTTCCCTACCCAAAATCAGGTTAGATCACAAGTCTTTGATCTTTGAAGGTGATAAAATCGTGAAACCAAAATGTAGTCCATTTAGATTCAAAAATATGTGGCTTCATCAACCAAACCTAATCAAATCCTTAAAATAATGGTGGAAAGAACCATTCTTGGGCTTAAACATGTTTATTTTGACAAAAAAAAACTAAGACTTCTCAAGTCAAAGCTAAAAATTTGGAACAAAGAGGTCTTTGGGGACATCTTCTTGTAAAAAAGGGAACTGTAGGTGGAATTAATGGCAATCAAATAAATCTCAACTCTAGAAGGTAATAATGAACAAACTTATCAGAGGAAAAAATAAATTTTGTGATAATTTCACAACCTTGAGGCAAAGGAATAAATATATTGGAGACAAAAGTCCAAGTGCACTTGGATGAAGGAGGGGGATAGGAATACCAAGTTCTTCCATCACACAAGGACTAGACATATAAATGTGAGTAGAATCACTCAGCTAAAAATGGATGATGGGAATATTAGCAAATAAGATGAGATCTCCTACCATACAATAAATTTTTTCAAAAATATCCTCACAAAAGAAATCCTCCCTAATGAACAACTACTGGACAACACTTTGAATAACTTTGATAGTTTTATTTAACACTGACAATGCTTCCCTTACTATAATCCTATCTGAGGATGAGGTTAAAAATGTGATCTTTATGATGGAATGGTTCAAGGCTCTAGGACTGAATGGTTCCCCCATTTTTCTTCCAAAAAAATTGGGATATAGTTCACACTGAGGTTGAGGCAGCATCTAGGGAATTATTTTAATCTAAACCATTCTTATAGAAATGAATAACATTTACTTGGTTATAATTCCTAAAAATATAGGAGCTAATAATCTACAGGACTTTTTCCCTATCATTTATTACAATACCACTTACAAAATTTGTTCGATCATCTTGGTGAAGAGAATGCAACATATCCTAGATATAGTCATAGGGGAACCGTAGAGGAATTCGTGGGTAGAAGACAAATAATGTACAAGATCATATTGGTACATGAATCCATCCATTCCATCTCCAAATCCCCAAGGCAAGGATTGTTCCTTAAGCTAGACATGAATAAATCAATGAACGAATCTCTTGGAATTTTCTAATGATGATTCTCGAAGAGTTGAGCTTCAATCATGATATAAGAAAAATTATTTGGAATTGCATAGATACACCCAAATTATCCATAATCATGAATACGGTATCAAAAGGGTTATTTTCAACCTCTAGAGGACTAAGATAGGGAGACCCTCTCTCCCTATACCTCTTCATCATTATGGTAGAAACTTTAGGAAGGACCTTGTTGAAATCTTGCACACAGGTCCTAATCAAAGGCATCTCTATCATGCTCAATATAGAGCCTATCACCCACAAATAGTTTATAGATGATAGACCATTTTAGTGGAATCCTTTATTAAGGAAGCTAAATAGCTAAAATCTATCTTTAAAAACTATGAAGTTGTCTCAAATCAATGTATTAATTTTTGTAAAAGTTCTCTTTTCTTCATTAACACCCTATCCATCCTATAGAAAATAATCATAAGAATATTAGAATGTCAAGTGAGTAAACGTCCATCAAGATATTTAGGCATCCCATTATTTGAAGGTAAAATAGATACCGAACTATGGAACCCCCTCATTGATAGAATCCAAAGGCTTGCAGGGTGGAAGGGACACCTCCTCACTTAGGTAGGCAATTTATAGGTACTCAAAGCCTATATCTAGAGTATCCTTATGTACTTATGTTTGTATTTAGGATACTCACCAAGGAAGTAGATAAAATAGAAAAATTCCAAAATAATTTCTTGTGGAGGGCATTGAGGACTGATTTAGGTTTCATCTTATCTCTTGGGAAAAATCTTATATTTCTAAAATAAATGGAGGACTGGACCTTAGAAGAATTAAGTCCATGAACAGTGTCCTTTTGGAAAAAATGGGATGGATACTTATGAAATATGATGAAGAGTGGGAAATAATTGTTAAAGCCAAATACCTAAAAGGAATTAAAGTAAACAGTTTCCTATGGGAAAAAGGTCCAGAGGATGGATTCAACTTATGGAAAGCCATCAAAAACTATAAGGACATTCTTATAAAAATGAATAAAATGGAAAATTAAGGATGGTGAGAAAATAGGCTTTTGGGAAGATGTCTGGATGTCCACTACCCCACTCTCATCACAACAGACTTGGGCCAACCGATATGTGGTCTTTAAATAAAGATGGGGCTCCAAAATTAAAGACTATTGGGTTGAGTATGAAGGTTTAAAGAGTTAGAAAGTACTTCCCTCAGAAGGATACATATCTAAATAAATGCATGCAATCTATAACCTTAACTCCTCCATCGGTTAGGTTCACATCCCTTTATTTTCTAAGGAAGATCATTTTCTATGGGATGTTAAAGATAGCAATATATGCTAAGTGTCTTTAGGAAACACCACTAATTTAAACCTATACAATTAGTGTAACTATTGGAAATATTATGGATAAAACACTTGACCCCCAAGGTCAACTTTTTCTTTTAGTTGGTGGCCCAAGATAAGGTCCTAAGAGTGGATAACCTAGAAAAAAGAGGACTAATAGTCCCTAATAGATGCCCATTATTCAAGAATGTTGAGGACTCAGTTCATCATCTATTTCTAAATTATCCATTCAACTCAAATTTATTTAATTAGATTCTGAATAAATTCAACATTTTATGGGTTAAACCCAATAATGTGTTGGACCTCATCAAACAATGGAAACCACCCTGGAACATCTCATCCCTAGATTTTCTATGGAACTTGGATCTATCACATTGGTTTTGGAGTGTTTAAAAATCCCACATTGATATCCTCTTCTTAAATAAAAGGCACTATATAAAGGAGTCTTTATCTGATTATGCCATGCCATCACTAAGAATTGGAAAGCCTTCCCACCCATGGATAAAAATCTAAGACCAACCTTAGCACAACTAATCTTCAAAAATTGGGGCATGGTTCAGAGAATAAGATCCCCATCCAAAGATATAAATCACAAACACATGATATGTAAGACCCCTCTTAAAGGTTGGGTTAAATTAAACTTTGACAGAGCCTCAAAATGAAACCTAAGACCTGCAAGCGGGGGAGGATCCATAAGGGATTTGAAGGGTATGTTGATTGTTGCTTATGCATGCCCCTTGGGAACTTAGACAAATCATGTTGTTGAAGATAAGATGGCTTTATGGGGTATCCATATTGCATCCAACCTAAATATGAAAACAAGTGTTGTGGAGGGGGACTCCCTTAATATCCTAAATGCCCTTGAAGGCAAAATAACCCCTCCCATATAATAAAAGCTATAATTGATGATGCTAAGTAGAATTTAAGGAAGATGACACAATTCCACATTGTCCACACTTTTTGAGAAGGGAACAGGGTCATGGATATGTTTGATAATATAGGAGTAGGCCTCCCTCTTTTAACCAACTAGCACACAAGATGCCACATCCTTGAAAGCATCTCATCGACCATTCATAATGAAATTACATCAAGATACGATGATTGGGTAACCACACATGCTAACATCTCTCATTATGCAAGATACGATGATTGGGATTTTAAATTCCATGATCCATCATTATGAAAACTCAAGGTGAATTTAATGTTCAAGTTGGAAGGAATCATGCCTTTCAATCATTTTTTGAGCCGTTAAAACAAAGATTTTTTAGAACCTGCCAAACTACAATTCAACTCGATTAAAACTATGGTAACGGGGGTGATATGGATCAATTGAAACCAACATCCTATTCAAAAGTTTGGGACATAAATAATTTTTTTAAGAAGATCTGGAAGGGTGGGCTTACTGAGTTGATGTTGATGATTATCAAGCATGACATGAGAATAGAGAGGGTTTTTATTGCCAACTAAAATAAGAGAGTGGTGGAGATGAGAGGAGTCAACATATTGATCACTGAGGAGTTTATAAAAGAAGCAACAGGTATGAATTATTATGGAGTGAATGTGTATAAGGACCAATCAAAAAATTAGGAGCTACTCCATAGGTTCTTTCGCACTAATGAGTTTGTAAAAATAGAAAAGAAGGGATTTCCCCATGCTAACCTCCCCCATCAATGGCCTGAGGTGTGCCTTCAAGTTATTAAACACCTAACACTTGAAGGTAAGCACACATTAATTTTATCTCATCATTTTTTACTTTTAAACTACTTTTAAGGGTATAAAATTAGTCTCCCCTTTTACCTTATAAAGTCTTTAAAGAGCATCGCTCTTGCCGATCAGGTTAATGAACCCAACCCTATTCTACACTAAGGTCTCATACTACTTATGGTGAAGCATGACCAAATCCTATGGGGCATGGAAGTTCCTCTATTGGGGTCCTCTATTTAGGAAGACTCCCCTAAGGAAGATCCTACCCAAGTATCCCACCAACCATCAACCAACACCCCCCAAGCCAATCCTTTTTCCAAAACCTATGTTGAAGATCCCCCTCTAAAAATTATTATCCCTAAACCCAAACCAATCCTTCTGGATGAGGGTACATCTATGGAGGTGGCTCTAAAAGTCAAATTTTCACTAATAAAAGACATCCAACACAATAAAGAGCAATTGGAAATTTTCAATAGAAAACTACACAAGGTCGGGATGAAGCTAGTGGGACTCATACAAGAATGGAATACCATAAATAGAGAAGTTAACAAAATGGTTCAATCCTTCACCCATTCTACTAAGGTGGATAGGACCCCTATGAAGGAACTCATTATGGTGGTGGATACCCCTCCTCCTAATATCCCCATTACTACTCCCATCAAGAGGACTCCAACACATGAACAAGTGTTGAAAAGACCATAGATGATCCTACCCATAGATGACATCAAAGGGTTTGGTAATAGAAAAAGGGCTAAAGTTTTGAATAAAAATCAAGGTGAACTAAATAAGAAGACTGAAGAAGAGAAGGATCCATTGGAGGGCTCCTCCTCTTGAACTATTTTTATTTTAGTTTTATCTATTATTTTGCCTTCCATGGGGATAATTTTCTAGTTATTATTTCTTTTTGTTGTTCCAACCCTTGGATATTTCTACTCTTTTTTAAAAAAATTTAACTATGGTTCTTGGTCCCTATAAAACCAAGTCTTTTACCCAATCAAATATAAAATACTTGTTGAAAATTAGCCATTGTTAATAAATACAACATATTTTACAACAAAAGTTTAGATGGGTGCATGAACAAAATCTTCCTATTTGTCTTCTTATGGTAATTCAAGGTACATGCTTAAAATTATGTATCATTTTACTTTGATGTACACATGCACCACCTCCTACACATCTTAAAGTAGAGGCATTATGTATACACCTAATTTTGGTGCAAGCCCCGTTATTTCAATACTTTTAATAATTATTTGTGTATATGGGTCATGACCATTCTTTAGGGATTAATTAATGTTTGTGTTTCTTCTCCTCTATGAAATTTTGTGGTCCTTTATTCCTCTATTTTATGTTTTATCAATTTGTTCTTGCACCCATGGGCCTGTGTTATCCCTCCTCTCTCTGTCTCTCCTCATTATTTTATTCTTCCTTGGCATACTTGTAGCTACTACAAGTTTGACTTGGGCAAACTCATATAAGTCTTCCTCTTTGACTTTTTCTATTAGTCTTGGCTTATTTTTGGGTTTGGATCTATTTTTTAGTATTTTACAAATTTTTCAGTCAGCTTTTGCATGCCAAGTAGTCCTTAATGCAAATCATGAGAAGACTATATAAACAAATAGTCTATTAACATTTAAAAAATAATCATAAGGAATCAATACAAGGATCACATTAAATATCTTAAGATTCAATTTCATTTCAAGTCTAGGCACACCTAAGAAGTATTTATTTATATGCAAATGACTTACATCAAATTATTATATCTAAAATTTAAGTGCATCTCCACCTAGGAGGGAGAGAAGGTTGAAGCCCTACCTCAAACACATCATCTACACATTACATGAACTACAAGAGGTTTGATTTCACATGTGGAATATATAACTTATAAGCACACACTTTGGTGGTTGTTTGACAAAACTACTTTTCTCTTTTGGATTGACATCTCATTGTCCCAAGCTAGGTCAAGAAGGAAAATAACAATTTCTATAATTTTTCCAAGTGAAACGAGATAGAAAATGTATATAACATAACAATATTAGACAAAAAAGCATCGTTAAAGACCACAGACCCAAAAATCAATGCAGGGTAGACTCAACACTCCCAGATAGACTCGACATGAAATCAGCCCAGTGACAAATTTTCCCCAAGTAGACTCAATGGTCACTATAGCATGCATTGAGTCTATCCAAATTCAAGGCATAGGTGGCAAACAATATATATATTCAAGATCCAAGTTAATATTTACATAAATAAGTTAAGGTGTGATATTCACATCTCATTTACTCTCATTTGCAATGTCATTATCATTGTTACACTACACTTAAGCTTTGTTCCTATTTTAAACACTAGTGTAGATCTAATTTTTATATTTTACTATCATATTGTTTAGATTGACTCATTAATGCAATTTGTTTAGCCTATCTTTATTAAAACTAGAATTAGAGCAAATAATTATATAAACTACATCCCAACTCACAAATAAAATTCATTTGATTAATTTTAGCTACCATTTTCAATAATTCGAGTGTTAAGAAATAATTATGACTACATGATGATACCTCATTCCAAGGGGATTGGGTTATATTTGAGAATCAATTTCAGCCAAGATGACCATAAGAGAAAGTACTAAAATCATCAATTTTTTTCAAAAAAAAATAAGTGTTTTGAAAGATATCAAATAAGTTCAGAATGTGAAAATAGGTGTTTTATTTTAATTTTATCATTTTCAAATATGGTCATTCATTTTAGATAGTTTTTGGATCTACCTAAATGTGCTCAAAGGATTCCAATAGTCTCCACAATATAGGAAAATATGTCATGATATAGGTGAGGATAATATTAAATTTTATACGATAGTGGTCAAGTAAAATTAGTTTTGTATGATTTTATGAGTATGTGTCTTTTATTTCATTTTTCTCATCATTGAATTATTAACTTATGTATTTTATTTCATTTTTATCATCATTAAATTGTTGACTTTTATGAGTGGTAAATAGGGGAGATAGAGAGATAAACATAGTATTTTATTGAGTGATATATTGAGAGGAGATGTTCCACTATTGAAAAATAATATGATAGTATTTTTATCTTCATTCACAGTAGTTGATACTAGTAGATTATCCATTTCATATGGGATGTGAATCCTCATACAAAATATGGAGGAACACCATATGATGTATGTATGGGGATAGTGCATGCCCACACACTTATACAAGAATTTATATAGATTCAAAAACAAGGCACATAGTATAGGATTTGTGGTAAGTACATTGCTACACATATGGGTGTATGAGAAATTACATACCATGATCCTTGTAGGTCTACTTACATAGAGATGAATCTATAATCTTTTGTCGACTTACAAGTAGGTAGCAACACATTTGAGATGACTAGATGAGATACACACTACTAAGTATCACTAAATTCAAAATAAGTTTTAGGAGAGAGATATTATATGGTGCCCATATATAGAGTATCTAAGGTGGATATAATACATGAGTTAGATATGGAGGATCTAAATGAGTCAATGGTATAGAGACATGCATGTAGGGGTCATGGGTAAATTTCACTACCTAAGCATAACCAAATAGTATGGGGTATTATAGGAAAAAAACACCAACATCATATATATGGAAGTGATCCCAAAGATGCCTGACAAGAATAGGAGAGATGAAAACACATGGGGTGGTTGATATTGTTGACATAGATGATGATGAGGTATATGCACCCACTATGGAGGTAGGTGTGGATGATGTAGGCATTACTGATGCATGGATTATATAGTGGTAAAGAGCATGTCTCATACCTTTTTTCCATTTGAGAACATCAATTGGTGAGGGAGAGGCAATGCAGGAGCATGTCCCCCCAAGGAGAGATTCGAGGGGAGAGAGAGAAAAAGTGCTAACATATCACATGATTGAAGAGCCAATGGAGGACCTAGGTAAATAAGTGTGATTTGTATTTATCAATTATATAATAAGTATTTATTTTAATTTATTTTTCTATGAGTTCATTTTTTCTTTGATGATAAAGGAAAAATGGGTTGTGATTATCAAGGAATTTGTGTGACAACTTACACATGATATACCCAAGGGTGTCCCTAATTTATTAGAATGAATATTTTGAGGCCGACCCATATGCATATACTTTTAACACATTTATTTGAGCCAAATCAACATGTTTATCAATGGTGGAAAATATGGAGGATTTGGATATTGATAATGCATTACTTTGATTTCAAATAGGAGGTGGAAGTGGAGGTGTAGCACCTAATCCAAGAGCCATGGCACCATAAGCTAGAAATGATGGTTTATCTTGGGTTATATTTACATATTATTTAACAAATTACATTCAGACCATAATACCATCGTAACTAAGTTAGAGAGAGTAGATTATTTTAGAGATATATCTAAGAATAGAGCTTCTAAATCATTTGCATCTATATCTCCTGAGGGTAGTAGGTATAGACAAGGATATTACTCTCCTCATGAAAGATGATGTATATGTGGGCTATGTGACCTCAGTTTTTATAGACTACGTATTATGTAAATGATTCATATTAAATATATATATAGACACATGCATACATATATATATATATATATGTGTGTATATATATACATATATATACATATATATACATATATATATATATATACATACATATATATATATACATATATATATATATATATATATATATGTGTGTATATGTATATGTACACACACACACACACACACACACACACACACACACACACACACACACACACACACACACACACACACACAGAGATATATATATATACATACATATATATACATACATATATATATATATATATATATATACACACACACACATACATACATATATATATATATATACATAGTTATTTTATTTTATTTACGTATGTATATATCTCAATTTCCAAATGTAAACATTTTTAAATGTTATGGCCAAAATATATGTGATGAAAATTGTTTGAACATAAAATTTATGATAACTAACCAACTAACTTGCAATTAAATATATTAATACGTTGAATAAAAATGTATGTGAATTCACTAACCAATAATATGAGTAATTTCACTAAAGTGTCAAAATAAACAATACATTGAGACATGCTTGTATTACTCTTATCACTTCTAGGATATGTATCTTGTAAATCATCAACTTGTAAATTAGTGTATCCAACACATTGATATGTATCAATGATTATTGTCTATAAGATGCACTAAAGGATGATTGTCTATTTCTAAGATTCTTAATATGGATGTTATCATTAGCTAGTTTTTATTAGGTACCCACTTAAGCTCATCTTTGGATGTAATTAAATCCATGTTCAGACATTTTAAATCTTGCATTGGTTAAATTATATCCTTATAAATTATAATTTTATCACTTTCAAATTCAAAAATAATATTCTCATTTGTGTTATAAATAGTTGTCTTCATCTTTTTCAACCATGGAGTTTCAAGTATGGCATTATATTTCATTATGGTAGGCATCGCAAAAAAATATGTAGATATAGTTTTAGAATCAATCGTACTGGGTAATGTGATATAACCCAAAGTTTTGAAACATGTTCAAGAATAGATATAGATACTTGAGTAAAATAATTTGAACCATGTTGAAGGGTTTTAAATAAATCAATTGTGTAAACTTTAAATTAAGATTTGTCATCTATAATGATCCCATGTACTTTTTATCCCTTGATAAAATAATGAATGATTGATGGTTCTAAATGAGATAAATGTGTTAATGTAGTTTTATTAGGAACCATATATGGAACATATTGATGCATAAGTTGTTATACTTTAGAAGGACTTGGTGCATGTGGTTTCTTAATAGGTATTTCAATTTCAATACCACCACTATCAATAATATATTAGATATTATGTTTAATGCAAGGCATTTATTTGTTGTATGAAATTTAATTTTATAATAATCATAAAATGTATTTGAATCATATGTTTGTGGTAAATTATTCATATTGCATCTCCTAATAGATGGTAATACAATCATGTTCTTATCAAGTGATTTTTTTCATTTTTACACTTTGAATATCAATGAGATTTTGGAATTGCCAAGAATTGTTAAATTAAGGCATATGGATTTTTGTAGGTGTCACTCTACTATTCAATAATGGATTGGGATTTTTCTTGATTGGCATATAGTTTGTATTGAGACTTGAATTGTTTCAAATAGTGTAACAATGTGATTCATGAGTCTCATATGAAAGTACATGTGACTTTAAATGCTCTTATTCAAGTGTTGTTACCTCGTGAAAAATATTATTGAAATAAGGATTATAATTGAAAATAAATTTATCTTAGAGAGGAGACAAAAGACTCTTACTAAATATATATTTTTTCCAAATATGATGGTTGTAATACTAATAAATGAAACTACTCTTTAATCCAATAATATAGTCCTAAAATTTCTCATGTTGACCTTGATGAAGATATGGTATATGCTAAAATGCAATACATGAGCCTATTTTAATGATAAACTATGATATAAAATACTCTTCCAACATAATGAAAGACTACATGGATCCACTAGTTAAAGTATGAAATCTATCTAAGGCATGACAAATCAAGCTTCTTGAAAAAAATCTCAAGTGAAAGTGCATCATGATTAACATAATTTCAAACAGAATTTTATAAGTAATTAAGGTGTACATAAGGGTCTCCATGTCTATCAAATAAATAAAGCTTAGGCAAGACAAAACAATGGGGCAAAGGATTTTTAACAACCTTGCCATCTATATGACTATATAACATAACATTAGATTCAATCCTAGCATAAATGAAAGGGAACCAAGAGATAGAGCATAAACTTGTCTTTCTAATTCACTTATCTCATGCGTCATAGTGAATATCTTATTAGATGGCATAATTGAACTATGAAGAGGGTCATTAAAAGGTTTAATTTTCTCATTTATTACAAACATAGGAGTGTTAGGGGATATATACTTATAATGGTAAGAGAAAAAATCAAACAATTAGAGAAACATCATTACAAACACAAGCATGATTTTCACCAGTTTCTCCTTTCATCATTTTCATAATCTTAGCAAAGTAATATGAATTTTACATAATATAGTTCTTAATATTTTATAAAGCTTTATCATTTTTATTTTCATCTAATTCAAAATCAGCATCATAATCATATAAAACACTCATATTCTCTTTCAAATAAGATGTATCATTTACATTGCATGAATCCATATTGCTACTATAAGTAAATAAGTACAAAAAGAAAATGCACAACCTAGGAGGCAAAATAGAATACACCATAAGAGGGGAAAAATATAATAAAAACCTATAAATTAGAGCTGATATAGGTACAAACAAACAATATAAGGTGAAAGATGAATAAACCCTAAGGTTAGGTGGTCGAAAGGAATTGGGTTCCCCAAAATATTCTAATGAAAAGTAGATCTAGGTTAAATAATAATACACTAGTTATTAAAAATCAAGTATAATTTAGTTCTAATCTAACTACAATAAATAAAGACCTAATTTATGCCAAAATAGGGGGGTGAACAAAAGCGTATAGAATGATTAACAGTTGACAAGGGGGTTTATAGGCACATACCTCATTTCAGACTCACTTTTATATGAACAGTCATTGTAAATGATTTATAAAAGCCTTGAGATAGCACAAAATAATATTAATAAATATGATCAAGATTTGATTATGTGACCAATAT
Organism: Torreya grandis; assembly: GCA_037957365.1. Taxonomy (NCBI): domain Eukaryota; kingdom Viridiplantae; phylum Streptophyta; class Pinopsida; order Cupressales; family Taxaceae; genus Torreya; species Torreya grandis. The sequence continues at coordinate 3,858,019 of JARHVA010000722.1, read as the reverse complement.
TAAATACCTATGATAGTCACAGTCTTAGACTGGAATGTCCTGATAGTGATGGTTCATCCCAAAATTGGTAGGTTTTTTCATAAATGGTTGTGTAGGCCTGTACGATATAAAACTTTGTGAACCTTTTTTTTTAGTAGCTTCTTATCAAAAATCTATTTTAGATTTTTGAATAGATGCATGATACTTCCTGGTTTTTAATCCTTTTCCCAAGCCTTAATTATAATAAATAAGACCTCATAAGGACATAAAATTTTAGGTTTTATTTTTAGAAGACTACTTTAATTAGTCCCTTATTCAATGATGCAAACACAATTAAGAGTCATGTAAGTCAACGAGTAAATATATGAATATCATAGTCTCAAGACCTTATCCATATGAGATGAGATGCAAGAAAATAATTTATTATATATGATATTCATTATTATTTATTTTGTTATAAATGCAACAAAGTTTAGGGGGACCCTTATAATTATATGAGCATGTGATGTACTATTTTCAAGGTTAATTGATGTGTTAAATTTATAGGGTGCCTTTGTGTGTGTGTGTGTGTGTGTGTGTGTGTGTGTGTGTGTGTGTGTGTGTGTGTGTGTGTGTGTGTGTGTGTGTGTGTGTGTGTGTGTGTGTGTGTGTGTGTGTGTGTGTGTGTGTGTGTGTGTGTGTGTGTGTGTGTGTGTGTGTACTTATTAAGTTCAAATTATAGATCTATTAGTAAGGAGACATAGAGATAAGATATAAAATTATAAAAAATAAGGGCCAAGCAATGATGACATAGATCTAAAGTCCAAAATGGTCCAAAATCCCAATGACTAGTATTAGAACATTCCAATACAATTCAAAACAATATCAAAATATAAAAAGAAGAACAAGATCCCAATGCTCAGATAACACATATGAGAGATAAAATAAAAATAATAGGAACAACACATGGTCATACAAAAAATAATAAAGAATAAAAACCATAAGATAAATGCCAATAAAGATCTAATATGAACCAATGATGCATATGCACAAAAACATGCAAATGACATTGCAATTACAAGGTTTATGCTAGAATAATTTGTTTATAAAAATAAGGAAATTAGTTAAAACCAAATTAATGTTTCTGCTAGACTATCTCAAACCAAATTTTAAAGTAAGGCATCACGGTTTCAATTTTGGATGCAAGGGTTTGAATTAGGATTCTATTTTTGAAATTGGGTTATTAGGGTTTTAGTTTATAGATACAAGGTATCCAATTTAAGGCATTAAGGTTTTCATAATTTGGTGTAAGGGTTATAAATTGGGGTTGTAGAACTTTAAATTGGGGCATTAAGGTTTCAATTTTTGGAAAAAGGTCTAAACTTGGAGTTATATCTCTTTCCCCAATTTTTAGTTTTGGTTAAGGTGTCAATAGGTTTATTTCAATCGTCTATAGGTTTGAGTCAAGGGGATCCCATATCCACAAATTTTATCATAATTTTGGTGTATATAATTAGTAGATTCTTGTAAAATTTGTTTTCATTTATATTTTAAAGGGATTCAAATAGTGCCCAATCTAAATAACATTTCATACTTGCAATTGGTTTATGAAACCTTTTTGTATGAGAATCCAATATAAATGAACGTATGAAACTCAAATTCATTCTTGAAAAAATAAGCTTCTCATTGGTCAAAATATACTCTTGAAAATATAAATTGTATTTCCTCAATGTGCTTCAACCCTTACATATGCTTATCTTTGGTAAATTTGGATTTGATATTCTAAAACTAAAATTTCCTACTAGAACATGCCATTCATGGAAGGAAGAATGATTATAAAATTTTGTAAACTGGTTATTGATAGAGTTTGGGATAATATTTCCTCTTGGAAAGGAAAATGTTCTAATTTTTTTAAAAGAAAAATCCAATTAATCAAATCTTATTTACAAGTTGTGCCAATATATAAAATGTCCATTCTTAAGACTCCAAGAAAAAACATAGAAGTTATATATAATCTTCAGTAAAACTTTATTTGGAATGGAATTGGGAATTAAAAAAAAAAACTTTGTTATTTTGGAAAAAATATTGATTTTAAAGGATTTGTGGGAAATTAGTTGTAGGATGATTATACTTATGAATAAATTGATTGAAGTTATTCAATATATTTTACCAATATCATGATATATTATGTATCGGTATTCTCGAAACCATGTATTTGGTCTCAACAAAACCTACAATTATTCACTCATTTTTCCTAAATTAAAGTGACATGTGACACATGAAAACAATATATATTTTGGAAGGATACATGGTTGGATAATGAACCTCTAATTTACAAATAATATTTTATAAATTCAATTTATTAAATTATTCATCTATGGGGGCGGAGGGATGGGTGGTGGGGAAGGGGCTATTTTTAATAATTAGATCACAAATGTTGATGTATTTTTACATCAAAAAGAGTTTTCCTAGCTATAAAATATGGATGCATAATAATTCATGAATCTATTATCCAATCTTCTCCACTTACCACTTTTATCCATGGTAGGAGAGGAAAGATTGATTTGAAAAGGTGACTCTTCAAAATATGTAATAGTAAAATCATCTTATAAGGAAGATTTGTTGATTTCTCAAAGACATCAGGCAATGTTTTATTATTGTAAGTTTTGGGTTAGCAAAGCATTATCCAAATCAAATGTGTGATTAGTAGAAAATGAGGGTGATTCTCATCATGTAACTTATCAAATGGGAGATAAATGGGACATTTATTTTTATGTACTAATCTTAAGGTGGAGATTTAATTTTTATTATATATTAATCCTTTTCTCCTTGGTTAAGAGAATATTTAGTGTTTTTTTAATAAATTTTGTATAATTTAAGTATACAAAAAAATTATTTGAGGGTATATTTAGTATTTGGTTCTTTCCACTCAAGAGTGCTCCATAGAAAATGTTATGGAAAATAACAACTTCTCCTATTATTTGAAATATTTGTTTAAAGAGAAATAGTTTTCATTTCATGGATAAATATTCTCATCTAAAATAGGTTAAAATTGAAGCAACAGACTCAAATTGTCAATGAATGGATTAAAAACATTGTAATATATTAACCAGGGATCATATATTTTATAATTATTGAAAGGGTATTTTTTTGGCATAAAATGGATCCTTCACATGATTATATATTAAGAGAGAGTATTTTAGTAAATTCTAATATTAAATGGTTATCCCCATCACAATAAATAATCAAATTAAAATTTACCAATGCTTATGAAGGTAATCCCTACCTCATTAGTGGAGGAAGAATTATCACAAATGTAAGTTTGATGCAATTAAGGAAAGGGGGTCCAATGAAGGACAAACATGTCCTTGAAACCTTTAATCCAAACACACATGATGTGAGATTATAAATCAAAACAAACAATTTTATTTGTCTTTATTGAGGCATTACATAGCTTACATACACCACACATTCACTCCTCTCTTTGATTGCAACACAAGAGAATGAGTCACACACACCGAGAAGTCCATAAATGAATTGAACTCCTCAATCTTCTCCTTTGTGCTCTTACACAAACAACTCCACTCTCCTAGCAAGTCTCCTTTAACTCCAATCTTCCTTTTCAAAATCCTTTCCTTCATTTTTTTCCTCATTAAGTGACTCTTGGAATCACATTCGTCTTGGAAAACACTCAAAATACACAAAAAAAAATCGTTCACTATTATAATTGTGAAACTATTGTGGATGAAATTTACTCTTAATTAAAAGTGGTAGTTTCATAACCTTCAATTAACACAAACTTGCACTAACTATTGGTTTCATCATGAGATAGAGAATTCTTTGTCTCATTGACTAAAATTTTCATTTATCTATTCTATTATTTACTAAATTCCTAAGTTCCTTGTAGGTCATCTCCTCACTTCCAATTGGGTCTTGATGCATATGAACACTACTAAATATTTTTGGTGATGCAAAACTTCTTGACATGGGGATGCTCCTGCATCAAACACCCCAAGTAAATTTTGGTAAATGATAGAACCATCCTTCTAAATTATGGATTAATTCCATGACATGTCATTCCACCATGTGATATATATCAAATTTTTCTATCCACTTGTTAGACCACAAACCATCTTCCTCCACCAAATACACACCTCATCACTTCCCTTCTTTCCCTAATTAATCTTAGACTAACCATCTCTATCTAAACTTATCATCTTCCTCATGTCCTCAATTATAACCTAATTCTTTTTTGTACATGATTGGATTGGAAACAACATTTTTTGTCCACCTTCTTTTGAGATACATCTTTTGCATCCCTCTCCATGAGAAATGTATAGTGCACCTCTCCCTCTTATTTCAACAAAACATGTTTTTCAACACACATGACAAGATGGATTATATGCTCATTCTTGTCTTCCTTTCCCTTCAAGGGTCTTAGAGTATACTTTTGTCCAACCTTATTAACACTCATGGTGTTATATTTTCAATCATACAACATCTCACTACCAAATTGTCATGGCATTCCTAAGAAAACATGGCATGCATCTATACGCAGGACATCACACACAAACTTGTCCCAATACCTAAAAGTTTTCCTATCAAGCTCACAATGTTCCCATACTATGATATCATAGCATAAAATTAATCAAGACACACTATACAGACTTGGGTGTGACGTACATATCAAATTCAGCTTACATAACATTTCTATGAGCACTAAATTATCTACACTTCCACTATCACCCAAAACATTATAAAACTTACCTTTCGTTATACACTTGGTTCAAAAAATGTGTCCTATTTGGCGTGGTTCCTCATCTTTCCTGTCAAACTTCAATATTTTCCTCCTTGCTAGCAAATTCTCATCTTGTTTAGGTTCTTCCATACACTTGGCTGATGTTATGTATTTCACATATGGTTATGTAGCTTGCACCATACATTCATCCCTTCTCCTTTCACCAACATATTAAGCATGAGGACACTCAAAGATATTGTGACCAAATTCCCATCATCAATAGAATGTTATATTAGATGATCTCCCTTTTCCTCTTCCATATTCATTCCTCCATCTTCCAAATTTGGCTCCTTCTCTATCTCATTGATTCAAAAATGCTTCCTCATTCCATTGTTGATTTCCTTCATGGTTTGGTTGACCTCTACCATTTTTTAACCTCTTTTTTTACTTTTAATGCACTTTGTTACCCTTTAAACAATTTGTATTCTAAGCTTAAAGTATATTTATATGTTTCTTCCACTGTATGTAATATCACTATGTTGATCTCATCTTGAACGTTTAATTGCAACCCATTTATGTACCTTGCCACTTTTTATTGGTCCATCTCATAATGGCCCTCCCTTATTATGATTTTGTAGAATAATTTCGTGTGGTCATTCAAAATTAACTCCCTTTGCCTAAATTTTTGTAACCTCTCAATAATTCTAACCGATAATCTATTTAAAAGAATATTCCTTTCAATTTTGCACCCATTCTTTCCCAACAAGAAATCGTGGTTTTTCCCCTTCTATTGCTCTTGGTTTGTATCACCTTCCATAGTAGGGTTGCATGAAATTTTAACTTAGTATGAGACACTTTCATGTTCCTTTCGTCAACCAATTAATACAATTTTAAAATACACATCCATCTTATAGGGTCAATCAATCAACACCTTGGAGTTCAAATTTCCTGAAAATCTTGAAACTTTTGTCACATTTTCTTTTCCAATCTTTGAGATAGATTTAACAAGCCTATATTATCCTTCATCTAACTTCCCAAGTGCTTGTCCCATATTTTATACTTCCAACTCTTCTTTTACGCATCACTCACATCATCCCTTGGAACAAATGCCCTCCTATTATCTTCAACAACAACTAATCTTGTATGCATAAATGTTAACATTTCTACAATCTCATCTAATCTTCCTATGATATTGGTAGCCATTTCTCCAACATGACCCACTCTTTTTAGAGATATCTAAACACTCTCTCAACCTGAACCTAGTGTTGTGATATTTTATTTGCAAGCCTATGAAGGTCACACACCTTTATAAACCACTCTTTCAACACTTTGTTCTCTACCCACCTACACAAGATGGAGAACACTCAAGTCTCATGTATCCTAGACTTGTTAATAGATCAAATACTAATTTATGTAATCAAGGATATGAGTTCCAATGAAAGACATCCTTTTCCTTGCAAACTTTGATCCCCCCACACACAATATGAGATTAGAAATCAAAATAAACACTTTTATTTATCTTTCTATAGTAACTATAGAGTTTACACATATGACACATTCAATTCTTTATATGCTTAAAACACAAGAGAAAAAGTCACACACTCACAATAGTCCCTAAATGAGTTGAACTCTACACTTTCTCCCTTGTACTCACACACAAGCACCTCCACTCTTGTAGAAAGTTTCATTTGACTCCAACATGCCTTCTTTGAATCCTTTCCTTCCTTTTATGCCTTGTGAAGAGACTCTTAGAATCCCCTTCCTCTTGGAAAACACTCAAAATGTTCAACTAAAATATTTTGGGTTGTTACTTTTACTATAATATTGTTGTGGGCAAAAATGTTGCTTAAGGCGGAGCAAGGATTTCATAACTGATAGGTAATGTATACCTATGTTAACAGGAAATTTCATCATGAGACAAAATTATCTCTCTCATTGATTAAAACCATCTTTTCTCTATTCCATGAGCATGATAAAATGTTATTGTCTTCTTGGGGTCCTTATAGGTCATCTTCCCAATGCCAATTATGTCTAGATGCATATGAACAATACTAAATATTTTTGGGTGATGCAAGATTCTTTGACCTAAGGATTCCCCTACATCAAAGTTGTAACCCAATAGGAAAGAGAAAAAATATCAAGCTCAAGCTCAAGCTATTCCCAAAGGATTGCATATTGTTATCATCTAGGGTTCGAAGAACATGTCAATAGAAGGATACTCTCAAATTATCATCAATTCTATGAAAGGAAGCAATGTCTCAACATGGAAATCAAAAGTCATAATTGAGGTAACAAAATGGTAATAAGGAGATTTGATTTTATCAACTTACAACATATTTGAAAAGAAGATAATAAGGTCAATGAATTGGAAGCAAATATATGTATTGGTCTTTCATTTTAGAAGGGCTCCCAGACAAAATGGTGCTTCCACTCAATCCCAAGTACTTTCAAATTATATTGGTGGTTGATGTCTCCATTCTTCCCTCATGATGTGAAGGCGTGATTAGTAAGGTTGGGGATAAAATTATTCCTTCTCTTCTAACTTCTCTTTATACTACATGTAAATTTCATTTCAATGTGTTGAGAATTTGAGGGTTTTAGGGGATGATTTTAGATTTATTTAAATAAGTATGTTATCTTGCAATATTAGAGGATGAAAATTCTAATACATTTCCATTTTTTTGGGTTTCTTTCATGCTCAATGGTCTCACCCTTTTTGTACCTTCGATTATTTTTTCATGTGTAAGGGCATTATGAGATGAGAATTTGAGCTTTTTAGGGGATGATTCTAGATTTATTTTAAGAAGTGTGTTATTTTGCAAGATTAGATGATGAAAATTCTAGTACATTTCCATAATTTTTTTGGTTGCTTTCATGCTCAATGGTTTCACCCTTTTTGTACCTTTGATTATTTTCTCATGTGTAAGGGTATTGGGAGATAAGAGTGAATTTGTTTGAAATAATTTGATTATATTGTTGAGGTGGATATTGGTCTATTTAAGCCTTCTTCTTTCTTATGTTTTGAGAAATGAGCACACTATATTATTAATGAAAATGAATGACATGATGTGTTTATGCATGTTATTTTGAATTTGTTGGTTCTAAAACAGATGAACGAGTGATGTCTATATTGTTATAGATCATGATTCATGAATCCAATTATGTTATTTCTTTCTCATGCTAGTCATAGTGAAGACACTACTCTTATGAGTATTGATATTTCTTTAGCAGTAAAGATAATTATTATTAAGTAATGTTGGTATTCAAAATACTTTCAAGAATTTTAAGTTTAAATAAAATATAGCTTCTTGGAAAATTGTGTAATGAGTTTTTAATCAAAACTCTTTACACAGTTTTTCTTGAAACTCTCTATTCTTTATCATGTGGGTTGTGAAGACATTAGATCTCTAATTGTCAATTTCTTTGAAGATATACTAATATTTTCCCTTCCCTGTAGCACTAAGCCAAATAATAATGTTGAGTTAGAGTGCAAAGGTTAAATCCACTTCCCCATTCAAGGAAGGTACTTGGTTCTCATCCTCATTGGTACCCCTTACAAGCCATGGATGAGAACTAGAACATTCAAACTTTGTTCACAATGCCTATACTAAGTTGTATTTTGATTGATAATGTCAATTGTGTTCACATTGATTATGTTATTTTTGAAAGTTATCTTGATATTAAGACTCAATTACAAGTCCTTAGCATCACCCTTAAGGGATATGAGTACATCATGTCATACAATATACTTAAAACACTTTTCAAAAAATATAACCATGTGCTTTAATATCATTATTTAATTTTGTCTTTCTTGTAAAAAAGTAAAGAGTATCTCCATGAATATTCTAAATCGCTCTTCAAATGAGATATAGAGTCTTAAGGCATCAACTTATAATAGATGTACCTATTTACAAAGTAATTTTGGATCTAAACAAGTATGAGAAGATATATCTATTATTTTTTTTCTAAACCTTTTTTTAAAGCAAGTGAATTTCAAGTTATATGAAGATTATATCCTTCTATTAAGATAAGTTTCTATTTTAATTAAAATTTTCATACATAAGGTCAACTTTCAGGTGTTCTATCTTCTAGTATTAATTCTCAAAATCTATATATGGCCATTTTCTCAAAAGCTCTCAACTTTTTATTTCAAATGGAATTAGTGTGATTTTAATATATATTGTTAGTTCATTTTTTTGTTTTATGTTACTCCCACCTTGTTGGACTCTTTGATCCCTAGTTTTGGGTGTTCTTTAAGATGATGGATGTTTGGATATTATCCTTATAAGGCACTAATATATGATGTTACTTGGGTTATCGTATATTTTTGGTATCTTCAAGTTCATAATTATAGTAGGCTTACCTTAATATTATTATTTTGTAACTTTCTTAGTTTCATAAAAGGTCAGTCCTAGAGTTAACCACATAAGTTAAGGAGACTTTGAAGTATATATAGATGAAATATGTTTCATCTATCATCCATTTGTGTGTTAAATGAAAGAGTGACATTTGGTATACCATGTGCACCATCCACATATTTTCTCTATTGTTGCATGTTAAAATCTATTTTTATAAAGGGCATAGCTCAACCAACACTTAGTTCCCATTCTACATGAAGGACAAGCAAGTTGTTGGTGGCTCACACACATTTGTCAAAACATGTGCATGAACACTAATGAATGCATAACCTCATCAAGTAATGGTTGTGATTGAATAGAACACCAATATTTTTTCACAACAAATACAACACAGTAAAAAAGCAACACCCTAGCAAAAAACATAATGGCATATTACATAATGGATTACAGAGTGAATGCTTATGGAATGCTAATAGAGTATGTTCTATGTTGCATCTTAACATTGCCTTGTAGAAGATAGGTAGATCTTGAGGAAATAAGTAAACATTTCCAACATTTTATCAAAGCCTAAGATCCTAGTGTTTTATCATTGAAGATTAATCGAGGTTGAAATTTAGAAAGACTTCAAGAATACTAATAAAAATGGACCACTGCAAGATTTGAAGCATTGAAAGAACCTTAGTTATTCCCAAAACAAATGTTGTAGAAAAATGCAACTATTTGCAAAATTGATGATTGAAGTGATTCCAGTGTCATTGGAAAAGAAATCAAGATATTTCAAATGAGTTGTTACAATGATAAAAAGCAAATGGTATTGAGGGTGATATGGTCGTTAACTATATATTTGGTGTTTTCCTACTTGAACATGACTTCTAGAGACAACAAAAAAGTTTATTTCTTTCAATTTGGAAAAGCAAACTTTATCTATTGGAAATGAAGTTTTTCTTGCTAATGTCCTATCCAGTTGGCATTTAGTAAACTAGATAGAGAAGCACTGAATGAAAATCTATTTAATGAAAGTTCCCTTGAAATCCTAATTTAGCCCTAATTGTGCATTTTTGGTGGGGTATCTCTCAAGGCCATAACGTGTTCATGAATGTTTATTTTTTGTTATGTTTTGGAGTATGTCTTATCACATTTTGAGCAGGTGGTTTAGATTACCAAAAGGATCGAGTGTGGCATTTAATCTGGGGTTTTGCTATATTTAATGGTAACAATCTTGAAGAATGGGAAGAAAACATGACGTTCCTACTAAATGAAATGGCATTGTTACAAATTACAATTGAGAAAAAAAGCTCCCAATTAGAAGAAATGATTAAAAATGTGGTTGAAAATATCATTTGAAGCTTGTGAACTCAATATCCATCATGTTTGTGATGAAATTCAACCATAAATCAAAGATTTGAAGAGTTGGGACATGTAAAACATTTTATGGAATGTTCAAGTGATGAAACAAGTAACTTCATTGCAAAATGGAATTAAGGGTTTCAATGAGTGTCAAAACATAAAGAGAGGAATCAAGCCCATAACCCTAATGACAATTATCTTGTTGAGGCCAAGTCTCTTGAATATGACGTTTCCTATTACGATGGTGATGAGGATAGTGTTTCTCGAGATTTATATCCTAGTACAACATTTGATTTGTGGATTTTCTTTCAATAATGACCATGAAAAACTTCTTCATTACATAAGAAGCAATGTTAAAGACATGTATAGTGAACTTATTTAGTCTAAATCCATGGTGATTGATTTGTACAAAGCATTAATAGAATTTGGAATGCTTAAGAAAGAAAGAATACTCTTGAAGGTGGAGCAGAATGATTGCTTTGATAAATAATCACACACTAGCCCTCAAATGTGAGTTTGTTCTTTTGATACAGTTAATTATATCAACCCAAGCACGAACTACGAATTTACTTCTCGTACTTGTGATTTTAGTAGGCATTACAAAGATGTAAGTATTTTAGTAATGATGATACCATTGATAGCATCTCCATTCATTTTTGGATCAAGAAGCTACATTTGATGAGGAAACCTTTTCCAAAGAGAAAGATGAATCTTTTCTTCATGGCAATGATGGGCAAGGCACAATTGTGCATGATTGTGATACAAGTATTAATGGCTCTCATAATATTTTTGTTAATGCATTGAATCGTCCAATTGTTGTAGCATGCATTTCAAATACAATAATGAAATCTCTACTTAGTGTGTGACTACTTTTTGTAGATAACCTCTAGAACCAACCAGTTCTGTTTCCTAATCTAGTGTTATTTTACCTGAGCTAAATATATAAAAATAAAACTTGCGAAGTATACGACATGAAAATAAAAATGGTAGTGCACAAGGAAATTAGTTGATTCCCTATTTACAAACACAAAAATATCACTATGCAACAAAATAAATAAATACAAAGTAAAGAAATAGATTGCAAGAGGCATTATACAATCTATATTTGAGCAATAAGATAAAAGCTAGAGGGTGGACAAACAAGAGCTAAATAAATTATCACCAATTGTCAAAAGTATGTAAAAATACATTATATTTTAATAAGAAGTCTTAGAGTAACCTTACACAACAAAATAGTAAAGGTTTAAATCTGAATTTTGAAAATACATGGACTTCTCAAGTCTTGGAAATCAACCCTTTGCTCAAATGATCAAATTATATATTTAGGATAAGAAAGATGAAAAAATAAATAAAAGCTTAGCTACTTATTACCAGAAGTAGATGAGGATTTGATTTATTAAATCCTACATTTTGGACTGTCGTTGAACTACAAATTTTGGTGGCTGAAACAATCTTTCAAATTTTCATCATGCCATATTCCCTGTTTGCATACTTTGCTTGCTTTTGGCTTTGACTTATTCTATTCTATATTATTAAAAGAATATATTTTTTTTAATATTTTAATTAAGCTTTTTGTGTGGGCATTTTTTACCACCCATAGTTGCTTCTTTTCTTTTATAAAAAAATTATAAGAGCATAGACTTGTTGACTTATAAAAGATAAGCTTTTAAAATAAATCCAAACAACTCATAACAACCCCCTTTGACTAGCTTTTTAATACATAAGCTTTTATTTAAATCAGTGGGGTGAGCCAAGTAATGAAAGAAAAGCTTTTTAACTCTAACAAATATTCAAATTAAGCTAGGAGATAATAGAGCTTAGTGCAAAAAATTCTTGACAGTTCCTAATTAATCATACGCATGATTTGAGCGCTACTTTTGATTTTGTTGCATTTGACAAACATACATATGGTATTGATTCAAAATTACTTCAACACATAGTCCATACAAGAGGGGCTTGGCAAACATAAGAGATTATTGATCCTATTGCACTCATTATTAGACATGAGAAAGCAAATCTTGATTACTCAAAAATAAATGGTTCTCCATACACCAATTGGTGGTTCATCTTAATTACCAAAGTCAATTCACGAGCCTTCACCAATTTCAACTTAGATCATGGGTCATCGACAACTATAGGTTAAACTAACATTTGCATTTTGGAGGGCTAAGGCATTCTAGGAGACATTGTTATATCCAAGGTACTTATCAATATTGTATACCATAAGCCTTAGAAGTGACATGTTTGAGCATCTACATTGATAATATCTAGGTAGGTAATCAAAATGATTGCAAATCAGCAATTAACTGTGTTTTATATCAATTATAGTGTTTCTTGGCTTAGCAAACATGAAACTACTACCTTACAAAATTTGTGGGTAAATTATTGCTAGCAACAACCACCTAGTTGAGAGGTATGCTCTATAACTTGGAATTCTCACTGAGCAACCCATACACTTGCCATTTGATATTCAATGCTAAACAATTCATCAAAAATTCAATTCTTCGTGCTCATACAAAGTACAAATTGGCCCATTGCTACCATAGCTAAGAGTTGGTCTAGGATGACATGATCCCAAATGACTTATTATAAGGTAGAGAAACAAGTTCACATCTTCGTCAAAAGCAAAAAAAAAGAAAAAATTAAAGTCCCACTGAAACTGCAGCTCGAAGATGGTGTCATAAATTTATAGACATCATGTGAACTTTTCTCGTTGCTTGTCCTTTCTCCTTCATCATTATCTTGATGCACTTCGATTTAAAACGCATACTCCTTAAAAAATATGAAGGAAAACTAATCAAGTCAATGTACATTTGTGATATATTGTGGTAGAATCCACTTGTAGTGTCCATGTGTTTTTGTTAGCTTTTACAATAACAATTTAGCAATTAATGATCTTATCATGTTAGTGTTAGTGGACGTCATCAATTGCTCAGTGGCAGCTCATATAAACGAGCATCTATCCCTAAATTTGGATTTATGTAATTGTACTGAGTGATTAAACATTGCAATCATTTAATCACTCTTCCTTTAAAGTTGTAATTCTTTTTGTGTGCATTCTCCTTATTTCTTTGGTATGTCATAAGCATTTGTTTCAAACAAGATTATCAACAATTATCGAGTCTACTTGATTTTGTGAGCATCCCAATCATATTTATGTCCTTGTGCAAATTGTGAATGGGCAGTGATGCTGAATTTAGAAATCTAATCAATATATCTTAGTCGTCAATCACTGACATATTTCAATAGTTCATATTGGCATGTGGATTTATACACATACATGACAACCTTAGATATACTTTGATCAAATCAAATAAAATGGCATTCCTTTAACAATCATATTACGTCTATGTAAATCCATCCAACATATTTTAATAGTAGCATAACTATATAGATGTCATGTTACTCTAATTTAGATGTTAATGTCCATTACGTTGAGATTGGTTCAGAAATGCATTGTTTTCTCCAAGATTAGAAACATTGAACTATCAACTCAATTAATCATATATGCCCAAATAGACAATCACACTTGTCAATCAACAGTGCAAAAAATATTCCCTTTCAAATTTCCCTCTAGATATTAAAATAAAAATTATATAATATTTTCGTTTGATTTTTTCTTCATCATCTTTATGCCAACACTTGAAAGAACATGCATCTGTATATTTGGCTTCTTTTTGTTAGATATTTCAATTTCTTTCCTCCAAAAAAAACATGAAGACGCTACCACAAGCATCTTTAATCTTGGCCTTGGTGATTGTAATTGTACCACCAAAATATTAAAGTGGAGCCTCCACTTTAATCATTTTAGTATTTAGAAACCATCAAAGAAGCTTTAGATCCCCAGTTACTTCATCGACAATATCACAAGGGCCTACAAACACACATTGAAACTTGAGATCTTCCCCGAAATGCATTTCCACATACAATAACATTAAAAAAACATGATACATGTACAATTTTTATGTAAAGCCTTTAAAATATCATCCAACATGAATAGAACCACTTAATCGAACCTTTATGAAATTTAAGGATAATCACCTCACCCAGAATTTATTTGATCAAACGATTTATATTATAGGATAACAAACAAACACACCAAGTGGCCTAACGCCTAACACTTAACTTTACCCCAAGGCATGAGGACGAAAGGTAAGATATCATATGCATCCAAAATCATATCTATCCTGTTTCAACTAAAAATTCGATTGCTTTCAAGGAGGACACCAAAACCTAAAAGCCTAAGAGAAAATTCAACAATCATACTAATCAAACAAATAAGAAACACATTCCAAATATGAAATAAGGCAAAACAATTCAATGAATGGCAAAGACCTTCCACTTGTGCAATTTAGGATATATTTACTACAGCCCATTATTTCCCAAAATATGGCCACAATAAATGCCCGTATAACTCTTCTTGTGTTTGAACTTCCTAGCTATAAGCTGCAACTAGAATACATAAAGTAAACTAGTAACAGAAACTATCACTAGGGCACGTTAGGCACATTTGAGCATTGAATGAACATCATTACATTGAAACGGTCACAGAGTACAACAGTTGAACTGCAACTCGAATACTGAAAGTAAATTAGTTAGAGAAACCACCATAGGGCATGTTAGGCACATTTGGGAAATGAATGAGTACCATTACTTTGAAATCCGCCACTAACAGTATACGTGATGCAATGATAGAAACAGGGTTAATGATAAATGCCATAAACACACCAAGTTGAAATCTTTCAAGCCATTATCTAAGAATTCTAGTGCAATATGTACTAAATACTCCGACACTAGATCAAAAAATGTTTTTTATCTTTTGAAATATAGCCAGGTTGTACTTTTGAATTTGTCTTTAACACATGACAATGGACCTGAGAAAAGATTAACCTACCTTTTGAAGCTGCTGCTATATTTACCAAGGACCATATCTGTGATGAACAGTGATACAAAGACCATTTAAAAGGGTGATTTTGCCTAATCTCGATTTGTATACCATTTATTGTGTTACGGACTAGAAATGAATACATAAAATGTATGTTGAGCAGAATGTATGTCAACCAACAGAGATGTGATCAATCATGTTGTAAACTTGTAATATCTGGTTTTGCCATGTGCATATGTAATATGCATTCATATAAATATCTATTTTATTTGGATTGTCATTAAAAAACCATTTTTAAAATGAGAAGTAAATGTAAATGCCATGCTAAAACTAGACGTACTATTTATATCAACATCTTTCTAGTTTCACTCTAAATTAGGTATTGTGTCTAGAAACCGTTTTAGGGATGAACCCACAGCTCTCTCTGCTAAAACTTTGAAAGAAAAAATAATATTTAACTTAACCTACACTAACCCAACCCAACTACCTCTAATAATTTATGTTTGGACATTTCCAAGATGAAACGTACCAAAAAAACTGTGTTTCATGTACATACTAAAAGGCCCTACAAAGATTCCTGCCTGCCTTGCTCCCTCCGTCTGTCCCTCCCTCCATCCATCCATCCGTTACCCCCTTCCAGTTGAAACATCTTTGCTGCTTTACTATGTTGTTTGGGTACGGGTACAGGTACGGATACGGGGACATCTCGAGTACGCGGGTACGTCATTTTTCAAAAACCTTGATTTGGATACGTCGTGGGTACGTATGTGTATATATATATATATAGTATATCACTCATTTTTTTAGTAAAACACTTGAAACTACATAGTGTGAAAATATGTCTATAAATGATAAAACACTTTAAAATATATAATATTCATTCATTCATTACTTCAAAGACGAGATGTACATTCAAATCTAGAATAAATCATCTCAATTGTCCACAAAATCATGAATGCCACTCCCATTATTTTTCAACTTTATCATTTACTGACACTTTCTCTCACAAGGGCTCATTGGTGCATTGAATCTCACGAGTGCATGCCTTAAGGGGTGCACAGGGAATGGGGTGGGATCGGCTTGTGGCACTTTGCGAGAGAGATTCTCATACTATTCTATCACGCATACATCCCTTCATGCAGCCTTCATACCTCCTATGATGTCTCCTTGAAATCTTGAAACCCTGAAATATGGCTAAGTTTGAAACCTTGAAACCCTGGAATCTGACTAACTCTGAAATATGATAGGATCCTCCAAAACCTAGAATTTGCATTATAGCTCCTAGCAGTCCGAAACCCCTCTCAAACATCCTGAAAGTATATAAATAAAATATAACTTAAAGTATAAGTTTACATTTAGATGTCCATATCTAAATGTAAACTTATACTTAAATGTTTATTTTATTTATATACTGTTGGGTTCGGCCTGGATTAACATTTAGGGTTGCTTAATTTTTAGGGTTTTTTTAATCGATTTTCTAAGGTTTTTTTTTTTTTTAATTTTGCCATTTTTCTGCCGGAATCCCTCGGGCACGCTCGGAGACGTCCCGAGTACACCTGGAGGCGTCCGTGGCCGTGCCAGACATTTCTGGTACGTCCACAGACGCCTCCGAGAGTACTCGGGACGTCCCCGTGCCGGAGGCGTCTTCGGACAGGAGGCGCCAGGGAGGAGGGCGTACCCCTGCAACGTAGCTGCTTTAGGTGTTTGATTGTGTAATACACTTCAAGTCTGCAGCGTGCTCTGATGTCTGTTTCTTTCTGCACCATTACAAAATTTAGTGTAGCATTCATCCACTTGATTTTTTTGGTGGCCGAGTTTCGTTGTACTAAAAGGACCTAAGAAGAACCCTTTGTCCCTCTTTCCGTCCCAATCAAGACGAATTTGCTATTTTAGGTGTTTGATTGTGCAATGCATTTCAAATTTGCAGGGTTGCTTTGACCTCTGTTTCTTTCTGCATCATCAAAAAACTTAGCATAGCATTCTCTAGTTGATATTTTGGGTGGCTGAGTTCCGTTGTACTACTTTTTTCAATTAATAAAGCACTTGAACTTTTTTCAAAAAAATCAATCAATAAATAAATAAAAACTTCACTGGTTCGAAGACTCATACCCATGAGACCTACAGTTTGAATTGGTTGTTTGAAGGGGCTTTTATAATGTAATTGACATATCAACTGGTTTTGAAGAATAGAGTTTAGTTGTGGTATTTGTAAACTATAGGGTGGAATTTGTATTCAACATTGCACATAACCATGACTAAATCAATTTGTTAATAACTTAATATAAGGAGTTCTCTGACCTATGTTTCTTTCTGCACCGTCAATTTTTTTAGTGTTGCATTCACCCACTTGATCTTTTTGGTGGGTGAATTCCGCTGTACTACCTTTTTCAATTAATACAGCACTGAACGTTTTTTGATAAAAAAGAATAACGTAATTGACATATAAGAGAGTTTAGTCATGGTATTGTGGACTACAGAGTGATATTTGTATTCATCATTGCATGTAACCATGACTAAATCAAGTCATCAAATATACAACTGTTATACATCCATCTAATACACTTACTGCCTCCATTTAATTTCAGTTATGATGGGTTGGTAACATCATGTACAGTTAGATTGTTGTAGTCCGCCATTGTGCCTATTGTCACCCTTCCTATATGCAGGAGTTCAATTATCCCTATCAAAGTTTTCCATCCATAAATCTATTGTATACCATTTATGAGTCAGGCTTGAATATCATTGGAGATCATATACATAACTATAGATATTAATCAAGGCATTCCCATTTCCATTATACTATTGTGTGCATTCATGAATATGATGCATGAAAATAGTTTCTTGTGTAAAGCTTCACTCCCGAGACGTGTGAATATACATTGGGCCCTCATCTCCTATTTTTAGAAACCAATACCCCGAAGTCAATACACCCACAACCATAAGTAGTCCCAAAAAGTGAAAAATAAAATCAAATATAGAGAAAACCATAGTTCGCATAACCGAAACCAGCGAGTGCTCGCCAAGAGGCAATTTTGGGTAACAGGAGGTTATTCGACAGAGCTGGTCGAATAACTAGGAATAACCAACAAAGGCAAATAATAATTAAATTTATCAGAAAAACATTAACCGCCAATAACCGACAAGGGTACTAAAAAACTGGTGATTTTTTTTTTGCAGCGAGTTTGAGTGACGGTTAACTGATTGGGCTTTTTCCTGGTGAGTAACCGAGTAACTAGCGGTTACTCGCCGGTTATGCAATCTATGGAGAAAACCATTAATGGGGCTTGAAATCGATTTAAACGAAGCAAATCAAAGAACCAAAGGAGGTTTTAACCCAGTATTTTACTTGCTTCTAGCTAATTGTGATCAACAGTTTCATCCAACAAGAAGTTGAAGACATAAAGGTTACACCACAAGAAGTGGGTGATAACCTAGTTTGGAATGAACATGTAGAATGATTTATGACCCTTCTATCAAGATTCATTGCATGTCGGTTTGTCAATTTGTAAAATTATCAAGAGATGCATGAACATGAAATTGAATGTCACTATGTGAGGCAGGTATAAGATCATGTTGTGTGCCTTGACACATTTTATTATGTAAACTAAAATGAGCTATGCTCTATGAATGTTATATTTTGTCACATTAAGAAGGAAGGTTGTACTACCTAGTATATATTTTGTGGGACGTGATCGCTTAGGAGGTAGCTTGTGTCAGAAGCTAGTAGTAGCTTTATTGTATCTAGTCAATGCAGTTATGTGGGTGGCTTGAGTGACAAGCTGTTCATTTTTTTATAAACAGGGTTTACCCCCTCTATGTAAGGAACGTATTTCCATTATCAATACAAAGTCATGAATTTAACCCATCCCTGGGGAAAAGTATGTTCTCACCTAAGGCTTGTAAGTGAATGTGGTCCATTTCTTGGGTGTGCAACTGCCTTTGTTTTACTTATATTTTGGTATAGTGCTTCTTGTTGATGCAAGTACACTATAGGTGGAATCAAGGCTGGATTTTTATGTATAGGGAAGAAAAGGGTCTCGGTGGTAAGGAGGTTATAATGTTTAATTGGAGCATCACATTGAAGCAAAACGTTCAGTTACAGAAAGTAGAATCAAAGGCACTTGTAAACGAGTGGTTACACATAATTATTGGAAAAATATCAAGGGCAAGATATCCATTGCAAGGAGTTGTTCTGAAGTCATCTGAAAACATTGCAGATTCCTGTATGTCTTCTTCGATTGGGTATAACTTTCAAATCAATTGTTTGATTGAAGTGTCGTTCTTTTATTGGAAATAGATTCATAAATAATTTTTGTGGGGAGTATTTCATTATATTTTATGAATTGTTAAGAAAGAACAAAGCTGTAGTTGAGGGTCATTTTCAGCCTCTAATCTTTTGTTGGAGCATACAAAATGTAATAACTTTAATTTGAGGTAAACAATTTAGGTGTCGTTTTTTGCATTTGAAGTTCAACCCTATTTTTATACAAAAATATAGCTTCATATTTGTAATAGAATGTAAGATCCATTAAAAACGGATCTGTTCAAACCTTAATCTATGAAAATATATGTTAAATAAAAAAAGCACATCATCTTCAAAAAAAGTGAGGCAGAAAGAGCTGAAAAAAATTATGAACGTATTTGAAAATGCATTTTATGTTAAGAGATATAAAAACCGTTTTAATGGGCTCATTGAGTTACAAATAATGTGGTATACCCTTGGGATTGATGGAAGCCTAATAGGCAACAAAGCATTGTCTCTCCCTTCATGTTACTAGGAATAGATCTATAAATAGAGGGTTATATGATTCATAATCAACTTGAATATTTCAATGAACGATCCACCAACACAGATTTGTCATTCCTTATGTGTTGTTCCAAAGTTTTATGCCACTGAAACAACAATCTAAGACTGTAAAATGATGTTTACTACAGCTCTATGAATTCCATCTACAGACATCATATATCCATAATGCAATTGTGTACATGCTCACATACATACCTACAATGGTCCTACATCAGATTTTATACTCTTATGCTACTCCTAACATTTGACTCTTCTTTATTCCACAAGACTAGTAGTGCAACAAAGAGTGGTGATTCTTTAAATTATGTGAGATTGAGTTCAACTTCTATTTTCTGTTATGAACAAGCACTATGCTTGTAATAAACTAAATATATCAGTCAGATGTTTTATTAAGTGCTCGAGTTAGTGAAGTTGTTGCATGGGATGAAAGTAAGCAAGTAAATGAATGAAACACATTTGAAAAGAAAGATAAACACAAGGATTTATCATGGAGAAATCAATTGTAGAAAAACTCCAAAAGAATGAAGACATGCTTCCTCATCATCATTGTTATCTCACAAGTTCTTACAAGCAATTTAATCAATTTGATCCTTCACGTACATTGTAACTTTTGCTAGCACCTCTAGAATGCTCTCCTAGGTTCGCTTGATGTGAGTAAGCTGTTCATTCAACATGCTTGACCACTGCTCTTGGAAATTCTCAAATGTGCAATCATCTTCTAGCTCAAGAGCTCCCTTATATCAGTCTTGGCAATGCTTTGATCCTCTCCAATGCTTTCTATTACCCTGGGGGCATATTTATGCCAAGGGATGAGAAAAAGAGTCGCATAAAGTATCTAAAAACATCTCCCACATGAAGAGACGAATGTGCATTCAATTTCCCTTTGGACGCTCGATTAAGCTATTTGTCCCATATGGTATACTTTCGTACCCAAACCGAATTTGTGTGGCTGACCTTGTTCTGTGATTATGGTTTTGTTTGTGGTCAAAGCTATCACACAGTTTCGCCCTTAGTCAAAACTATTACTTGGGAAAATATATTCAAACAATGTGGCGCCAAGATGTATGAATTATCTTTGAGCCCCAGTGCACGTATTTCCCCTATTTGGCATCTGACTCCATATCTTTTCCTTGCCCAATTTTTTTCTTAATGAGGTTAAGTGCATTGCTTAAGCCCTTTAGTCACATGAACCAAGCATTAAGTTTATCAACTCAATCAGCTGAATTTTGATCATTTTCAAGATCCATTTTGAATCACACTTCCCCAATCCAGAGTCTTTTGGTCACACGAAAGCTCTATAAATGAGAAGATAATGATTTGCCTTCTACCTTCTCAAATGAAATACCATTCTTTCATGAAGTAAAAATGTTGGCTCTCTTGAATTTTGCTATTCCAACTTGCTACTTTGCAAAATCAAATTGGTTTCAAAGTCCAAATGACCTTCTTGCACTTTATGGTGTCTTGGCCTTTCTCTTGACTTGCTCCTCTAAGCCCATGTGTTGCATCATACATGATTGTAGGCTGGATTAGTTGTAATGTCCCCAAATGGGACAATTAGGCAAAATAGGGTTTCCTGACAAACCCTTAAATTTTTTGAAAACAAACTAAAATCTACCCCAAAAACCAGCAAACCCTAGTGGAAAGAGATGACCAAATTCCAAGCAACAACACTCCAATATAACCCCAAAAATTACTGAATGAAAAACTGGAATAAAATACCTCTTTTGTGGCAAGGTGGAATGGCGATGAGGCTGAAATTTTCCTTGCATAAATTCTGATTTTATTATGCCGGTACAGCTGTGTTTTCTCCTTCAAATCTACCTTGAAACCCTTACACAAACTCTCAAATAATTATGCAAAAAATTTGCAAATTATTAGGGCTTCCAATGAACACAATGGGACTGCAAATTGTCAAATTAGCCCTTCCAATGAAGTCCCCACACTTGGAAAAATATCTAGAATAAAATTTGAATGTTAAAACTTAAAACCTTCAACTTGCCCTTTAACAAGCCCTCCAAGCCTCTCAAAACAAGTCGCCTATGTTGGGAAATTAGTAGAATAATTTCCAGAATATAAATCAAGAAATATATGATAGTTCTCCCTAATTTTAGAGCTCAAAAACACTTTAAAAACATTCATAGGTGAATCACGCTGCTAAGAAAAATAATATAAATAATTTCAGAATTATTTACCTTGTAACCAGCCCTCAAATCACCCAAAATCAGCTTGCAAATTGATTAGAAAAATATAATAATAATATTAAAAATATTATTATCAAATTTTCACCTATTTTATACCACCGAAACAAGCCCAAGCATGCCCGAAGACTCTCCCAACCCTCCAAGGAAGTTGCCAAGTTTGGGGAACCTCCTTGCTGCCCTAGGGTAATTCGTCCCTTTTCTTTGACTTGCAAATTGTATTTTCCAGCTCTCCGATGAGTTCGCACAATCCCTACATGAAAGGTAGTGTTTCAAAACACCTTTGTAAGACCAATTGCATACAACCATGCAAATCTAAAATACAATTACAACCCTTGAATAACATTGTTTTGAATAAAGGAATGGAGGTTTTCGTCCCCAAACCATTAGGATAATTGAAGGTTTTCGTCCTCAAGTTGTAGTGAACAAGCTTGACATACTTGATCAACAATTCAATATTCCAAACATACATAACCTTTCAAATGAACCTTTAAATTTCTTCTTATAAACATCCCCAAGGGTGACACCCAAATTAGAAGAATGTGACTTTTTGAATCATAAGCAATTTTACCTTTTGAATTATCTTTTTGGGGGGTTAGGCTCCCATAACCCTTAAAGGTCCCCCACTTAAGTGAAAATTAGACCAAAAATACTTTTTGCACAACTCAACTAAAAATTAGAATACTTAAGTACCTTTTTTGATCTTTCATTGCCCCCCTCATCGTTCCCCTTTCTTTCTTTCCCTTAACCTTGTGGGAACAAAACCAATCTAAGGGTCTATAAGCAAGCTATGTCAAAAGGGGGGGCATTACAATCCTCCCTACCTAAAATTTCTTGTCCTCAAGCAATTGCAAAAACCATGGGGTTGTCCCCACATTCTTCATGATACACTCACCAACTGAAATTGCTTCCCACTGAAAAGAAGCTCCAATTTGATTTCCCAACTTGCTAAACTTGTATTTTGGAGGTTGCCCCCATGAGCTAAAGGTGTCATGACCACCTTTCAAAGACTCCTCATGTCCCCAAAAAAATAACATATGCCATACTGGTTTGACTTTGATGAAGCCTCTCATGTTTGAGCCTCCCATGGGTATCAATGTGCCCTCAAAAGGTGTTTTCCAAAACTTGAAAAGAAATAACAATAAGCTCACCTTGAAACACACTTTGAATGAAGGTAACACATAAATGCAATCTCCCTTGAGCATGTCTCAAAACATGTGGCATGCAATCTCCCCTTAACTTCCCTTTATCAAATCCTTCATGCATAGGAAGAACATCATAGTGATCAAATAAAAGCCTCAACTTACATACAAGATAAGGTTTTACTTCCCTCATGCCTTCACATTCTTTGTCAAACCAAAAGTGTCTCATCATGAACATTTTCAGAACATACTATACGCTGGAATTTATTGAAAAAAGTAGACTTTTTACCTTTATAATGATGCTGTACCTGCCCCTTAAAATCAGAATTTTCTGAGTGATTAAATTCAGAATTTACCTTAGCATATATCTCCCCAAACATGGGTTGTAGGGTGCCTTGAAAGTGCAATTTTTTAATCCTTTCGGGTGGCTGGAATTGCCCTGTTGTCTCATAAATTTCTGAGCAACAAAATTCAGACTTCAAGCTCATTTTCCCAGCTCTTCCCCTTGTCTGCCATATGTGAATTAAGTTGCCCTTGAGACCAAAAAAAGTCCATAAGTAAGCCCAGCTGATTCTAGCATTTTTTGGCAAAAGGACTATCTTTTCTTGCAATTTGAACATTGTGAACAGCTGCTTGCAATTTTAGCCTTCTCTAAAATCAAGAGGGGTCTGATGCCCTTCATAACACCCTCATTATTATCCTTGCAAGATGGAATAGTGTGCTGCCCAAGGCAATTTTTGGACTGCCCATGCAAATCAAGTTTCCTTTCAACCCTTCCAAAACATATATGACAAAAATCAGAATTTACCATGTTTACCAATTGCCTTGTAGAGTGTTCTAACTTGGAATTAAGGAGAAGCATTTGATGTCTTGTGGCAGCCTTATCTTCAACCCTCCTAATGCTCATGAAACATCCTCCTCTCATGCTTTTTGATGAAGAAGAAGAGAGCTCTTTATCACTCAAAAAACGGAAAATGATCTCATTACCAACCACTTTAAATTTCAACTCCATGGTTTGATAGTTTTAAGTGTACTCACCAAGTGAGTGCAACCATTGAATGCCAAGGGCCATATTGGTCTCCCCAATGCCAACCACATAAAAATCATCCTCTACCACATGCCTTTCCAAAGTGAGACTAAGCTTTGGAACCTTGGTAGTACAAGGGATGGTGAACCCATCTGCTACCATGACTCTAAACCGTTTGAACTCTACGGGTTGTAGGCTACATGATGCCACAAGCCCTCTATCAATGAAGTTGTGGGTTGCCCCACTATCAATAAGTATAATGACCGGTATACCCTTCAATGATCCCTTCACTCTAAAGGGATAGTACCTAGGAGCTCCTGAAAGTGATGCCAAAGTGCCACTCAACTCCTCTTCTCCTTTTATCTCCAATGTACCCTGCTCATAAGTGGTTGTACCAAATTTCTCCTCATTCTACTCATCGAGAAGTACATCAATGTAGTGTACTTGCCCCTTACCACAACAATTGTGGCCCTTCTCCCAAGGATCCTTACATGTGAAGCAAAGACCCTTCCTTCTCAATTCATTTCTTACACCAAAGCTACTACGTGGTAGCTCCTTTTGTTGCCCCAAACCCGGATGGTTTGGTCTAATCAAAGGACCCTCATGGTTGGCCCTTGGAAGCCCTATGTAGTTGCTCCTCGGCTGCGCCAAACTGCCGCCTCTATGCTACCTTGTAAGTGG
Organism: Torreya grandis; assembly: GCA_037957365.1. Lineage (NCBI taxonomy): Eukaryota > Viridiplantae > Streptophyta > Pinopsida > Cupressales > Taxaceae > Torreya > Torreya grandis. The sequence continues at coordinate 3,832,878 of JARHVA010000722.1, read as the reverse complement.
GAAAAAAAAACCCTTTGGCTGCCCCAAAGGTGTGAATCTGCCCCTTGGAGTAGAAGACTCCAAATCATAGGCCTTCTAGATGGCCTCTCTCAAAGAAGGTGGATCAAATGCCTTGACCAATCCCGACAAGGAATCAACCAAGCCCTCAATGAACAACACCACCAATCTCCTATCCGATATATCAGTCACCATGACTGAAGTCTCTGAAACTCTGTAACATAATCATCCATTGAGGCCTTTTGCCTCAATTGAGCTAAATAATGGAAATGAAGTTCCGGGTCTGCCCTATCAAATCTCTCTATCAATCTCTTGTTGAACTCCTCATAGGAGTGTATGTGTTGGTGTCCTTGTGTGATCAGACTATGGTACCAAAAATCGTGGGCTGCACCCTCTAAATGCAATGTAGCAAACTGAATAGCCTCCCCCTCTGCCATAGGTCAAAGTGAAAAGGTGTCCACCCTCTTAATCCAAGCCCTCGTTGAGCTCCTCTGTGACCCATCGAAATTGGAAAGGGATAACTTCCCCAATGCATGTTGGAGTTCTCCTTGGCTACCCATGTGCCTCTGATTGATCCTGGGCCCACTCTGTCCTTGTTTCCAAGCTGATAACTCGAAAGAAGTCATAGCCCCTCTCACTGTAGAGGATAAAGTAGCATACTCATCCATCTCCCTCTCCAACTCCTCATGTGGGTTAGGTAACCCCTCCCACACTAGTGCGGGCTCCTCCCTTTGAACAAATGTAGGTTGGATGGGCCTACATGTGGATGCTCCATTCCCCGAGGGAGGTATATGTGAATCTAGCATGCTCCCTGAAGCGCCATTATCTCCATTGAGTAGCTTTAATCCACCCATCCAACTTAAGGTACGAAGAAACCCCTCCATCATGGCTATCATTCGCTTCTGAGACTGAGAATATCTCTCAAACCTCTCTTCTATCCTGTCTCTCCTCTCCCTCTCTGTCTCCTGGTGATCCATGTCACCCATTACCTATTCCTGCGCTAGTGGCCAAACTGGTTGAAGTCTTGCTTCCCTCCTACTACTCAGATAATACTTAACCTCTTTATTGCCACTCGTGTAACAACAACCCTCACACCACAACATAGCCAAGATATGGCTCTAATACCACTATAATGTCCCCAAATGGGACAATTAGGCAAAATAGGGTTTTCTAACAAACACTTAAAACAAATTGAAATATGCCCCAAGAAACAACAAACCCTAGAAGAAGAGATGACCAAATTCCAAGCAATAACACTCCAATATAACCCCAAAAATTACTGAATGTAAAACTGGAATAAAATACCTCTTTTGTGGCAAGGTGGAATGGCGATGAAACTGAAATTGTCCTTGCAATAATTCTAATTTTATTATGCCGGTACAACTTTGTTTTCTCCTTCGAATCTGCCTTGAAACCCTTGCACAAACTCTTAAATAATTATGCAAAAATCCTGCAAAATATTAGGGCTGCAAATTGTCAAATTAACCCTTCCAATGAAGTCGCCACGCTTGGAAAAATATCTAGAATAAAATCTGAATGTTAAAACCGTCAACTTGCCCTTCAACAAGCCCTCCAAGCCTCTCAAAACAAGTCACCTATGTTGGGAAATTAGTAGAATAATTTCCAAAATATAAATCAAGAAATTTATCATAATTCTCCCCAATTTTAATGCCCAAAAACACTATAAAAAACCTCCTAGGTGAATCGCTTCACTAGGAAAAATAATATAAATAATTTTAGAATTATTTACCTTGTGACCAGCCCTCAAATCACCCAAAATCAGCTTGCAAATTGATTAGAAAAATATAATAATAATATTACAAACATTATCAATTTTCCACTTGTTTTCTACCACTGGAACAAGCCCAAGAATGCCTGAAGACACTTGCCACGCCCTCCAAGGAAGTCGCCAAGCTTGGGGAGCCTCCTTGCTGCCCTAGGGTAATTCGCCCCTCTTCTTTGACCTACAAATTGTATTTTCCAGCTCTTCGATGAGTTCACACAATCTTTGAATGAAGGTGGTGTTCCAAAACAATTTTGTACAACCAATTGCATGCAACCATGCAAATCTGAACCATAATTACAGCCCTTGAATAGAACTGCCCTGAATAAAGGAATGGAGGTTTTCATCCACAAACCCTTAGCACACTTGAAGGTTTTCGTCCTCAAGTTGTGGTGAACAAGCTTGACATACTTGATCAACAATTCAATATTTCAAATATGCATAACCTTTCAAATGAACCTTTAATTTCTTCTTATAACCATCCCCAAGGGTGGCACCCAAATTGGAAGGATGTGACTTTTTGAATCATAAGCAATTTTACCTTTTGAATTACCGTTTTGAAGGGTTAGACTCCCATGACCCTTAAAGGTCCCCCACTTAAGTGAAAATTAGACCAAAAGCACTTTTTGCACAACTCACTGAAAATTAGAATACTTAAGTACCTTTTCACCTTTTTTGCTTTTTGAATGGCCCCCTCATCGTTCCGCTTTCTTTCTTTCCCTTAGCCTTGTGGGAACAAAACCAAGCTAAAGTTCTATAAGCAAGCTATGTCAAAAAGGGGGGCATTACAGTAGTTCACTCTCTTTGGAGATGTTTGCTTCATCATCTTTCCTTGTTGCTCACATGCTTACAACAGGTGATCAAAACATAAAGTATTATGTCAGTGGCTGAAATCACAATCTCTTCTACATAGCTTCCCCTATATTGGATCTTACAACTCATTTTGCATCAAACTACAATAAATACAAATGTCCATGTGATGAAATGCCTTCAATGAAGGTGATGAGTGTGCCCAACCATACAACCACAAAATCAACAAGCTTGTTGGGGAGTGTCATTCGCCATGAGTGTTTTTTCCACCTTATGACATATACAAGCATACTCATGAGCCAAAAGTTCCAATTAATCAATTAAAACAAATCTTACAAGTTTTTTCCACCTTATGCTCCTCACCATGAGCCTTCACATACATTGCCACTTCTCTCCCACCATTGAAGAAACTTTTGGCTTATAAGCACACTTGTATATGCCCATCAATGTGCTTTATACAATTTTTATAATATTATTTTAATTTAAGAAAACCTATCGCAACCAGGCTTATATGCAAACAACTCAAGGTTCTTGCTAAAATATTCCCACGACCACTACGGCTCCTTATGCGCATACCAAAATCATAAGCTTACATAGGCATGTCACAAACAATCTTCTACATCTTTGTGATGCCAAACATTAATGCTATAGCAATGTGATGCTGAAATTATCCATGCTGCTATCATTGTGATGCCCACATGCATGCTACAACAAATATGTCATTTCAAATCTACTTGGTTTTGCACATAGTTATGAAGTTCGGAAATCCAGATCCGTTTGGGAGGGCAAAAAAAATTGAAAATCCAGAACTCTTGAATAAGTTTGGAAAAATCCAATTTGATATATATATATATACACGAGCATAGTTTTATTAATATGCAAAACTAATAAATACAATGAAAAACATTAATAAAATAATATAAAAATGTTAATATTATATAATATCTATGGTTTCTCGGCATTTTTTCTATACAAAACCTAAAAAATTAAAAAAATATATATATTTGAAAAAAAAAGAAGTCTGACCTAGAGGAACTTATCCAAGCTAGCCAAAAAATCCAGATCTAGCTAGATTTTGTGCAGATCTGGCCGGATTTGGTAACTATGGTTTTGCATGAATAAATGTAAAATCAGCTTACTACCACCTTAGTGATATTGAAAACAAGCCTTTGTTATGTGGAGCCTTAATTATCTGTATGATATTGTTCTTGCAATGCGATTTTGGATGCAGCCAAATCTATTGAAAGATTCATCCTTAGTCCAACTCATCACTTATGACTGATTGGCAGATTTTTGTGGTGTCAAGGCACTTTCTTTTTTCTACCACTTCTTAATTCCTACATGACTGCTTGCCCTGTTTATTTTCTCAACTTGTCATGCCCCACCCAAAGCTCATCACGTGTCAAATAGTGTAACATGAGATTGTGCTTTGGGAAAGATCATAGAAAACACAAAAGATAAAAGCAAGTGTTGTAAATAAATGATGATAAATGAATAAAATAGCTAAATGTAACATATACATACCTCGACCCGCATTTATGCTTAATTAGATTGCATGAAAATTCTAAGTCTTGATTGTTGCAGATAACCCTAATGATACAACGCTAAAAATGTATAAAAGCAAAGCAAGCATATGTAGGCAAGTCTAAAAATAGATGTATGTGGAACTCTCAGAAAAGATGCTAAAAAGGAAGGAAATCTAGATAGCGACGAGCTAATGGCCGGATTAGGTCTGAAAGACCCAAGGAAAGATAAAGGAGATAAAAAGGGGTGGAGAGCCATGAGGTAAAGGTTAGATCAGTTCTAGACGATCCAAAGAAAAAGGATGGTACTAAAAATGAAATAAAGCATAGAAGGTAGAAATGGGATAGGCCATAAAAGGAGGGCTAAATTCAATCTGGATGACCCAAAAAAGGAGAATACTAGCTCAAGGTCCCAAACCTAACTAAGAGAAATCCTAAAAAAAAAAGGCAATGACCAAGAGAGCATCTTAGAACAACTCAAAAATGCAACTTCTATTCAAATGTGCCAAGTTTAAAGAGTAACCTCTGAACACTTACACCTATCACAATGCTAACATGTCTAAAAGATATGGAGAAAAGGAAATACAAAATATGATAGAGATTTGGAAACGAGTCTATCTGTTGAGGGAAAAAAAATGGAGGGGGGGGAAGATAGCGTGCTACTAAGCTGAAAACATATTCCTTATCATAAATAAGACACTCTAATCAATTCGGAAAAACAAAATTTCTGAAATCAATGGCCTTAGAGAACCCCACCCAACAAGCATGAGCTCGGGCTAACTAGTGAAGTATAAAGATCATCCCATGAAGGCTATATGCATGAAAAGGAAAAAAATCTTACCTTCTCATGACGTGTTCTTGCTCCTCGATAACCCAATGAAGCCATTAGTCAACTACAAGGATTGGTTACTGGCATGAGAAAAAATGTGGAAATAATGATATTTATGTAAAGCCTCCTACCCCTGTATATTGCCCTACTACACACTGTTGGACCTCAACGCTATCATAAGGCCAACTGTCGAGTTTATGCTTCAACTAGGATAGGGGGTGTGCCAATGACATGATCACCTCTACTGATGTGATTTGACTTTTGAAAGATATTTTGCCTTTTGAAATTGCCTTTTTCTTTTTCTTTTGAATTTTTTTTTTTGCTTTGATATCTTGGCTTCTTAATTTTTTTGGCTTTCTCTATTTTCCTCCTCCATATGGATTTGGAAGACCAACAATGGGTGTTCAAGATAACTAACACAACATAATTTACCCTAGTTGCTAAAAATGAGAACTTAAAGACTAATACGCTTAGATACTCCTATACTTGCACCTTAGAAAAGAGTACAATTTACCGACCTTGGTGTGCCTAAAAGGAGGTGGAAAATAGGTTATTTACAGATGGACATGAGAATGATTGGGTTGTCCCAATAGCAAAAAAATGTATAAAGAGAGATGATACAATGGCAGAATGTTTGAAACTTTCATCATAAGAGAAGGTAAAATATGGACAGGAAACGCGTAGATAGATTGTAATAGTTTTTCCAAAAGAGATATAACTCTAGGTGGCAAAACACCACTCTCGACCATTGCCTTACCTTTCTAACAAAAGACCTAGCTTAAGTTGGAAGCGGAAGCAAAAGTAAAGGCAATAATATAAGAGGATGGGCGTTTGTGACGAGGGCCTAGTTGTATTCCCCAAGGTTTTACCATACAACTCACAAACTAAAAGCCAAGAGATGCAAATACAAATGCAAAAAAGTGCCTGAAGGTGAAGAGTTAGAGATAAAGGACATAAACTATGAGGCCCACAACGTAATAATAAGGGAGCCCGGAGGCGAAGAAGAAGAGAGTAATGCAGTGTAAAAAGCCAAGAGGTGTAAACATAAAAACGAATCCCACAAGAATCAAAATAGGGAAGGGGGTTCAAAGACAAATAAATGAAAAGATGTAAAAGCTAAGAGGCAAAATGATAAACCCAAGAGAGGAAAGACCACAATAAAAAAAGCTACCAAAGAGTCCAAAAAGGAGAAGAGAGTAATGTAGTGTAAAAAGCCAAGAGGTGTAAACATAAACAGGAATCCCACAGGGATCAAAATAGGGAAGGGGGTTCGAAGACAAATAAATGAAAAGATGTAAAAGCTAAGAGGCAAAATGATAAACCCAAGAGAGGAAAGACCACAATAAAAAAAGCTACCAAAGAGTCCAAAAAGGAGGCAATGACCGAATAAACCCAAGGAGGAGGATGGTAAAGAGAAGCTACCAAAGATTCCAAAAAGGAGGCAATGGCCAAATAAACCCAAGAGGGAGAAGGATAAAAGAGAAGCTATCAAAGAGTCCAAAAAGGAGGCAATAGCCGAATAAATCCAAGAGGGAGGATGATAAAAGAGAACTTACCAAAGAGTCCGGAAAGGAGGCAATGGCTGAATAAACCCAAGGGGAAGGACGATAAAATAGAAACTACCAAAGAGTCTAGAAAGGAGGCAATGGCCGAATTAACTCAAAACAAAAGAAAAGCTACCAAAGAGTCTTAAAAGGCAGCAATTGCTGAATAAACCCAAGAGGAAGGACGATAAAAGAGAACCTACCAAAGTGTCTGAAAAGGAGGCAATGGTTGAAAAAAACCAAGAGGAAGGACAATAAAGAAAAGAAGCTACCAAAGAGTCTTAAAAGGAGGCAATTGTTGAATAAACCCAAAAGGGAGGATAAGATGCTAATAATGTAAAGGTTACGTAATAAGAGTCAAAAAGCATAAGAGAAACCTGTAGGTGTAGATAAAGTAAGCTATGTTGTAATGCAAGAAGGTTAGGAGAAACATGCAAACAGTGCTAACATAAAATATTGTGAATTAAATGTCTAACTAAGTGTAATAACAAGAACATACCTTTAACATGATGTGTTCGCAAAAAATAAGGATGTCTCAGAAGATTTCTTAAAGTTGAATTTGTTTGATTTAATGTATACAGGATTCTTGATTTAGCTCATTGTGAGGGTGAGATGTTGAGGAGATAAAATGGTTGTGAGATGTTCTCCAAATTCAGGAAGAGTGAGGATGGGCAGTGTACTATGCCCCCAGGTGTTTAATGAGGTCAAGATGGGCATCGTAAGGTGCCCCAAAGTCTGAATTAAGAGAAGGGCAAGGATCATACAATGGCCCAAGGTGTGAACTAAGAAAAGGATGGGCATCATAAGATGCCACAGCATGTGAGGTAATGCAAAATTGTGTTCGATATCAATCGATAGATCGACATATGGATTACCTTTGTTTTCATGGTTTGCGTGAATTTGTGTCACAACAATGGCTTTAGCATCTAAGGTAATTTTTGGGTCTATAGAAGGTGGTTTTTGAATTTTGCTTGACAGTATTAGCTATGCAAATACAGTTATGATTTTTTGTGCTTATTTTGATTGTATTAGCCTAGCCGATACAATGGGTTTGGTCTAGAGTTTTCTTAACTATATCAAGTTCGCCGATATAGTTGCATTTGTTTAAATTCTTATGAATTATAATCTGGTCAATACAATTGTAATTGACTAGGATATTTTGGCCAATACAATTATCTGAGTAAATATGTTCAATATATTGTCTATATGTTGGTTGATATAGTTGTTTGAATCTACATGGATCTGAGTTGTATTGGCCTAGCTGATACAATCGTAATTACCCTGAGTGATGTCATGGCCGATATGGTTAGAATTTTCTATATGTTGGCTGATGCAATTCTAATTTTTTGAGGTTTTGAACTATATCGACACAGCCAATACAGTTGAAATTTTCTAGGATTTCAAAAATTGGTTGTGAAGGGTGCTTTGTGATATAATCAAAAAGTTTCTAAAGAACCCAATTGGAATTTTCCAAGGGTGGAGTAGCAAGAGGGTGAAAAAGAATGAGATCATCCTCATCATTCCTTGAGTCAAAGTTAGGATTGTCAAAGATGGGAAAATCAACATAGGGATTTTCATCCATGCTAGAGTGTAAAAAATGGGAAGATCGTTTGTGAGATCTTCGATCATCCTAGGATGAAAAATTGGGAAGATCATCATAGGGATTTCCACCCTGCTATAATGTCAAAATGAGAAGATCGTAAGAGTTAAAAAAGGGAAGATGTCTGGCCATGTTATAAGAGTTAAAAAAGGAAAGATCATCTTGGGGGTCTTCAACCGTGCTAAAGTCGTCAAAAATGGTTTTAAGATTTCCAATTTTGGAAGAAAAATAAATGGTATATGGACTATAGATAGTATTGTTGTCAAGATATTTAGTATGTTCTTTTGGATTTTCGAGATCAGCATCCGAAGAGATTAAAGCCATATTGCATTGAATAGATCTACATTGAGATTGAGGGATATATAAGCAACCCTTATGGAACCTAAATGGGTTGATTCTTGCTAGAAAAACCCTAAGAGAGGACATCATTGAAAAATAAAGGACAAAGCTAAGAAGCTAGGAAAATAAAAACACGAAAAAGACCTAACATAGTGGTTTGGTAAGATTCACGTTGGATTCACCAAAATGTATGTAGGGAAAATATAGTCAACAATATAAACATCTCCTAATATAGGAAAAGGGAGAGACCATACTAAATCCAAAATACGTACAACATGTCATGCTGCCAAAATAGGGTAGGGATATAACCAAGAGTTGTTTGTAAAGGGGTATCAAGGATATAATTATGAAGCCTATTCAAGGAACTAACGAACAAAGACTCACCTAAATCCAAGATGTCAAAGACGTAAACTACAGAGAGAGAAATTCCATTAGGCAATAACCAAGAGGTATCTAAACTAATGATTGTTACCATGAGGCATCTAACAAAGATTGTAACAACATGCAAAGACAACATGCACTAATAAGCATAAGCTAATATAAGCATGGAAGACAACAACATATTACATATTACACACACACACACACACACACACACACACACACACACATCTATCAAAGTAAAACAAATAGTTTAGGGATAGGGATAACTAGCTTGAGTTGATTTTTCTGCGCATTAATCTCCCCCTTGGCTCAAGTAGCACTTTATGAGAGTTGTTGTAGGTGCAACTCACGATGTGAAGAAGACCTAAGTATCCTTAGTTGGGGAATCCAAATAATAGGTGTACATCATTGGGCAATGTCTCTCTTTAAGAATCCAAAGACCTTGTGCAAACATAGACCTCCTCGAGTATAAGCTCCTATACCCTAATTCCTCTTCTAATAAATGCAGGGTTTCGTGCACAAGCAAAGAAGACCAGTGTTGTACTTCTACAAAAAATACATTTGGGAACCTATATATACTTGTCAAACTCCTAAAAGTCACCAATGGATTATGTTGACGGACTATGTGCGGATCGATACAATATAAAAAAACACATCAAAAACAGTATATGTCAGACAAGGTCAATACAATACAAACGGCAACAACAAGCATTGCCAATATAGTCTAAAGGGGACCACAACAAAAATAAAATTGTGTCGGCCATGGCTGATACAATAGAAAATATAGGGAACATTGCAAAACTAACTCGGCATGGTCGAGTTTGTACGAAAAAGGCACACAAATGAGCAGAAGAGGTGGAAGGGGAAAGAACACCGTAGGAAGCTAGACTAATCAAATAGCATGATAATGAGTATAAGCAAGTGTAGAAGGTGGTCATATAGGAATCTCTCAAAAAGTACCACGGGTCGGCCCACCCTTATCTTGGTGCAATCCTTATGATAGGCACTCAAGGAGATCGATGCACAAATGGGACCTGCAAGAGAAAATGTTTGTAATTTAAAAAAATAGTTCTATACATATGGGATATTTATCTCACATCTAAATTATGCACTTGACTTGTTAAATAAGTTTAACACCAGTAAATGCAAACTCTCAGCTAACCCATATAAGAGTTATGTTGACACCTCAGTGTACTACAACAGGAGTTGATGCTATTTTGAATAGGAATCTTGTTAGGAGCCTTTTGTACTAGATTCATACTTAGTCTGATATTTCCTTTGTTGTGGGACTTATGTGCAAGTACACACAAAAGCCGAAGGAGAGCAATTGGAAAGCATTTAAGCAAATATTGACATACATTTAGGGTACAACTCATTTGGGGATCATGTACTCTAGAGGCAGATACGGATGCTTAGTGGGTTATACATACTCGAACTAGGCAAATGATGTAGAAGCACAACAATCTACTTTTGGTTATTTGTATAACATTAAATCAAGTAACATTACTTGGTCATGTAGAATGCCAAAGGCAATTGCAATATTCACTATTGAGCCAAAGTATAGAAGAGCACTCAATGCAACACAAGAGACGACATGTATTCGGGAGTTATTGATGAAGCTTAGTCTTCCATAGGAGCAATCAACCATACTCTACAATGATAGCTAGATTGTTATTTTGATTGCTCATGATCATGTTGAGTGTGATAGAATGAAGTGCATTGAGGTTCACTAGTACTATATTTGGCAATGCAGTCAAGAGATGTAGGATGTTTAAATCAAAATGCTACACTACTTGCATAAATTGAAACACATATTATGGATACAACATTGACTATAGAGAGCAAAATCTATACTCAACAAGGTCGTGTACAATCCAATGCTTGGGTATAGGGAGGACCTGTCACATCAGACCCCTTACCTGAACTTCTTACTTACTATTTATTAGTTGGTTGATTAAGCAGTTTCGTTTCAACCACAACCGTCGACCCAACCCTTCATAAGCCAAAAGTAATTACTACATTATCTATGTCGACAATTCAATTTTAACAAAGAAAACTAGGTCGGAAACCAAGCATTACAATACTTATTGACAATGTAACTAACTTCATTATCCCCCCTAAGACGAGTTGAAGTCCCTTCTGACACAACCCAGAGAAAAACTATGAAGAATGAGATAGGAGATGGAAGAAAGAAAACATCCTTGCAGGGGTTGTTGCTTAAGAAAAGGTTGTGGCTGACATGAAAGGAACAAGTAAACCTACTGCTGCTGCTCCAGCTGATCCAAATACCGAAGAGATTTCCCCACTAGACTTCAACAGTTAACTTCAGTTCTCAGCGTGTATAGCTCCTTAATGTGCTTCTTCAAATGGCGCTTTGCTATGATCTCACATCCTCTTGTGCATTTCAATCTTTGAACTGCTTCTTCCATCTTCCCTTTCAGCTAATCTCTTTCCGCTTGCACTATCTGAATTTCCACCACTCAAGAATTCAACTGAACTAACTCTTGCATAACTCAGCATCCTTAGCGTCTTCATCTTGGCTATGCTGAGTTTGTTGGAAAAGCTGCTCCTGAAATTTTATACATTGCTCCATCTGACCACTTAAGGCTTGCATTTCTTGCATTTAATTTGCCTATGCATCAACTAATCAACAATGTTCTGACAATGTTTGTTGTAATGTGTAGAACTGGCATCAATAGGCGTGTTCAATGGAGTGTAGTGCTACAAGGACCTTATAACATGAGGAAAAACAACTAGGTGAGACATGGTGAGGAGCCACTACTGAGTAATCACAAGAGTGCTCTGCTCCAGCCATCATTAACTCACAAGAAGGAACACACATTACAACTGGTTTCCCTCCTTCACAAACTACCTTATGCAGGCTGTCTCATTCAAGATCAATGAAGCCTGCATATGCCATACAAATTGGAGTAAACTCCGAGTCAGGGGCCTAATATTCATTTGGCCCTTTCTGTGAAGGATATGTATAAGAGTATTCTAACTCTTCTTCCTCCCTCAACAATGTGACTGCTTCTAATGTTCACTTAGTAACTTACTCCTTACCATGCAGTGTCACAGGTACACAGTTGTACGGGGCTATGACAGGTGTCGGAAATGTTTACATCATAATGTTATATTACCAAATTATGCTACTTGCAAATATAGAAATACATACCATGAATACAACACAAAATATAAAGAGAATGATAGCTTTATTCAACAACGTAGTATACAATGCAATACTTGTTTACAAGGAGGGCCTGTCACAACAATGCCCTTACTTCCAACTTACTATTTTATCAGTTTACGACCAAGTAGTTGTCGATTAAGACATCACCGTTGACCCAATCATTCATAACCCAAGAGTAATTACCAAGCAACCTTAGCAGAGATACAAAGACTACAAATTCAGCACCAAAAAAAAAATCTTATTTATTTGCTCATTCCAATACTTATGAAAACATAACTGAATACATTGGATCTTCGAGTTGAGCAGATTGATGATCAGATTGCAGACATCTTCATGAAGCCACTTCTTGAGGCTAACTTATAAGATTGGGCAACTTGCTCAAGCTTTTAATAATTGTCATTTGGCACAATGGCAACTCGGAGACTAGATGCCTTCCTTAAGGGACAATTTGGTCAGTAAATTGCATCTTCCTCTAGGCTCTCTAAGTTGTGTTTTAGAGGGGATGTTAGAGTTCTAGAGTTACCAATATTGAGGTATACCTTAGGATCAAAGTCAACATTAATAGGTTATAGAGCATTCACTCTCCTCACACATTGTTAGGAATAGGTGGATAAATAGAGAGCTATGTCCCACCCATATCCATAAAATAAGACCTTGGATCATTCATTACTTTTTTATTATTTTTACTAGATTGTGTTTGGGTGGCCTTAAAGGCTCTAGATCTTGGAGTTCTTGTGCATTGATATATTTGTGTGGATTTTATTTTCAATTGATCATGGGTTATCGCATTTGATTCTCGCATTTTATAATTCATTTGATGGATTAATTGCTCAATTTCATCTGAAAAAAAGAACATGGAAAATAAAAACATGCATGGATAGATTTAGAGGGTGTTTGCATTGAATGGTATAAAGATTTATTCCAATTAGACGAGGAAAATTAATTTGGGCTTCTCATTGATGAATCACCCCTCTATGATAAAGATGATTATTTTGTATCTATATTTTTTGATGATACTCTCTATGACGATTGTCTTAGAAAGAATGATACCCAAGAGGCAAACACGATCTCCAACTTATCTTTGACGAGTCTCCTCTTCTTTACGATTAATAATTTAATAGGAAGAATGGGCAGATGAGTTCTCTCTTCTTGAAGCCAATCATAAGCAAGTAATTAAAAAGATAGCTCGGATTGGATCTTCTCCCTTGGAGGTGTTCTCTCCAATGCATAATAATAATTAGTTTGATCTTCACTTGAATGAATCCCATTTATCAGTTATTATCAAAATACAACATTTTTTCTCCATCACCACAAGCAACATTCAACATCTATATCGATGAGAATTTGGAACACGTGTTGAAGACGATAATTCTCTTGGTTAAGCCCTACTTGGATCCATAAAACATTTTTGAGCATCTGCAACACCATACAATGCAAGAGTTCCTATATTTCATCAAATAAGATCATTCTCAAAAAAATTATGCATTGAAATCGATGCATATGATCATCTCCAAAAAAAAAAGAAGAGGAAGATGCATGGAAGATTCCATTTAGTCCTCAAGCTATTGGGACAAAAAGCTTCTCGAGGCAAAGAGTATGTTGCTTACAAAGGCACAATATAATTTAAGATGTAATGTAAAATGGATCATTTTTATATGAAACTCATGTTTTTCATGTTAATAAATAAGGTTGTACTATCTAGTATATGTTATACGGGAACATGCCTACTTAGTAGGTGGTTTGTGTGAGAAGCGACTTTTTTTTTGTTATAAATTGGGATTATTTCCCTCTATGTAATCAACCTATTTCCATTATTAGTCCAAACCCATGTGTTTATCACGTCTTAGAGAAAGAATATTTTCCATCACATAGGGCTTGTAGGTGTAATTGCAAAACATTTCTTGGGTGTATATGTGCCCCCATTTTACTTATATTTTGGTGTAAGTGTGCTTCTTGTACATGTTATGTATTTGTTTTGTTAGGGATGAACTCGCAAATAAAGCAAAAATAACACACAAATTGATTACTTTATTCATATTTAGGAGAGCTTCTTATACAAGGCTTTCCTCCTATAAACGAGGAGTACATTTTTATCCCTCCAACTCTCACATCCTAATCCTAATGTCTATTCTTAAGGTGAGTTGTCACCATAACTCATATAAACACACTCACACACACATCTAATAGCATAACTATTACATCAAACTATGATGTACAAACTAACTATACTAATATATCTCCAACATTCCCCTTCTTAGTACATCCATAGTTCAAAGGTAAAGGAATAGTATTGCCATAGAACTGGGACACACTCCAATTTGAGACAAACATTGGATGGAAACATATTGCCAATCCAACAGGGGTGGTGGGAATGGTCTCACTACAATTTTGATTGAGGATAGGAGGCACACACTAATCCAAGATCATGCAAATAAGAGTGGGTAGGAACAAACATGATATCCAGACTCTAGAATTGTGAACGGATAAACACAATTCACAACAATATCGGTCGAACTAAGCCGTATTGACCTTTATAGTAGGCAAGTGGGAGCATACACACTACTCGTGTGGCACGGGCCACCACTTTTGTTTTACTTCTACTCCTCGAGTTGGCTAGACCTCACTGAGCAAGTACATATCAAGATGTTGAGATCGTATCTTTATCATGTCTCCAATGTGTGGCGAACACATCACTAAATAACACGTTTGGAACCACTAAACCCGATCACGAACAACAAGATGGTGAACACTACACTAAACACCATCCATTGCTTTATAGCATACTTGCCAAGTGATGGATACGGGTATGGGGAGACGAGTATGGGTATGGGTACAACGATGGAGATAGCAACATATATTTATTATTTATAAATTATATATATAATATTTACTATGAAAAATTTAAAGAAATTTATAATATTGCAATGCCAATACTAGCAATAAGTGAAGGAATATCTCATCATATTAAGCCTAAGGGTCATCATATACAATGAAATGCAAACAATAGGCATGCAAAAAACAAAAAACACATATATGAACTTGGATCATATCTAATCCGATACAATAGGATGAACCGTCACATCAACTATATCCTCTAGGTCCTTTGCCAAGATGTTGTCTAGATAGGCATTGCTCTCAAGCTTTGGCTCATCTGCAGGCAATATAACAAGGGGCAAATTATTGAGGCCATCTGCTTCAAGCACATCATCTTCCAAGGATATCTCTGCTACTCCATCTGGTGGAATGTGGTCCCATTTTGCTGAAGGACCTTCCTTGTACCCTGGGTTTACATGAGAAAGAAGACGAAATGTGCTATGAATGTACAATAGGTTCACTGTCTTCTTCGACGCTAGTCGGTTCCTATTCAATGAATGAATGAAACCATAAGTACTCCAATTCCTCTCACAAGATGATGAACTAGCTATTTGTGAGAGTAACCATATTGCAAATGATTGCAATTCAAGGGTTTCACTACCATGGTTCCACCAACACTCTATTGGGTCCTTCGCTCGCATATCATAAAGAGCCTCCACTATAGAAAACTATCCACGACCACGTGAAAACATGTTCCACTGTATCCTAATACAAGAAGCCTCCTCTCCTCAACCATAAACCTTTTTTACTGCAACCCAAAATTCCCTCATTACTTCTATAGCTTCATATGGAGCCCTCTTCTTGGTGACCTTCATATCATCCCACTTTGGATTCAAAGTATAAGCAGCATAGTGTAAAGGTGTGTTAAGCTTGTTCCAATCTTCCATGTATTTGTTTCTCAATCAAAGAATATAAAGAAGGATCCATTAAATCTATGACACTTTTTATTCTCACACATAGAATCAATTCCTTCATAAACCTTCCCCAAACATGGCTTGTCTGAATCAACAAAATGGATGACCTCACAAATGCGCTGAATGAAGTCAACAACAAATTTCACATCTGCGCAAAATTGGTCATCAAAGACCATTTTCCTCACCTCAACTGCAATCTCTGATGTAGATTGTTTCCAACTTGCCCATGCATCATTAACCACAGTGGAACACAAGGCCTCTTTGACAGCATACAAACGCTCAAGCAGTATGAAGAATGAAGCAAAGCGCATATCTGCAAGTTTGAGAAGTTCCACCTTGGCAAATATTCTATAAATGTCCTGTGTGTGGTGATGATTACATATAAAGATTTGTAATTTTATACCCTTCTCAATAAGCTCAAAAACCCACTAAAACCTGCCAATGTCTTTGAACACATTATTCAATGCATGCACACAACATAGTGTCTAAAATATATGTTTGTATTTTTTTTGCACCAATAAGCCAGTTGCTTTAAAAACTGGGGCAGCATCTTTAATAACTTGGACAACATGCGATGCCCCCACCTCATCAATTGCATCACATAACTGCTTCTCAAGGAACTCTACATTTTTCTCTTGTCCAGAACAGTTAATAGCCTTCAAAAAATAAGGGCTTTTGGAGCAAGTTATCATAATGTTTAGAAGAGGTCGGTTTCTTGTATTAGCCCAACCGTCCATCACAACACTACATCCCTCTATAGACCACACATTTTTGACTGACATAGTTTTGTTGCTCTATCCTTATTTTTTCTTTGTCAATAAGAGACGTGCAAAGCTTCTCATGCCTAGGTGGTTTATAACCCGTCGGCCCAGTGTTGATAGCACAAACCATCTCCTCATAATAAGGGGATCAAGCAACATTGAATGGAATGCCATTCACATTGAAGAAGCGTGCAATCACTACATCCACTACGTCTCGACCATGCACATCGAACATGCTTTCAATGGAATTGGAACTACTAATGTGTGATATCTTGCGAGAAAACCCCACATCCTCTGTTGCATGCCCAGAAGACACAATTATCTTTGATTATGTTCTCACGGTTGGCATGCCATGGTGAGTATGACTTCGATCTGTGATTGATGAGTGAGAGCTTAAAGGGGTCAGTTTGCCTTCAGCTCTATCTTGTTTTCTCATTGCTTCCAACCGTGCTTCCTCTTTGAACAAGGCTCAACCACTTTTCCCTTTGTTCGAAAAAAATGAGCATTCACTCTTATGTAAGTGCCCTGAAAGACCTTCCCACAAAGCTTGCAAGTGATCTCTGTTGTTCCCCCATTCCCTATGCGATGATGATCGCAAAACTTCCACAACGGATACAAAGCTTCACTCCTCCCCCCTGACATTCTGAAAAACAAATAAGAATAAAAATTAGCAATTATAATTTAAAATTTATTAAAAAATTAAAATTAAATATTGTTAAATTTAAAAACGTAAACTAAAACTAAATAAATTATTAAAATAAAAATAAAAATAAATAAAAAGTACAAGTACAACATATTACATAGAATAATTTTTTTTTAAATAACATTTAAAAATTAAAACATCAATTTAATTTAAATAATAATTATGCAAAATTATTAAAATTTAAAAAACTTACTTTTTTAAAAAATTTAAAACTTATTTTTAAAAAATTTAAAAATAAGAAAAATTAATCATTTAAAGAAACATTACTAAATTATTAAATAATAAAATATTAAAATAATAAAAACCATTAAAAATTTAAAAAATAATTTTTATTATTTAAAATTTAATTTTATTATTTAAAAATTTAAAATTTAAAACATAACATTTAAATATTTTTTTAAAAAAATGCCATTGCCAAACTCGGCAATCCCTCCCAGTACCGCATTCGCGGCAATGCAAGTCATTACCATTCGTGACACTGTCTGGGAATGTCATTCGCGACAATGCCAAGCATTGCCGAGTTTGGCGGGGCCAAAACCACACCAAAAAAAAACATTGTATTTTCTAATTAAAAAAACTGAAACATTAAACTTAAAGTCAAGATGCCTCCCTGAATCCTCTCGTGCTCGACTACGAATGCTCAATCTTCAGAGAACCTTCACTGCAATGAATTTGCCAACTATGAGAAATGATTTGCTTTCTGGTAATTTTTAAAAGTTTTTTACACGTTTTTCAAATAGTTAGGGCATTTTTTACAATTAGGGTTTTGGGAGATGCGTTTTTTCTATGCGAGAACGCATTGGAGATGCGAGGATGGCCTATCAGATGTCTTCAAGCACGGGAAACATCTTCGTACCCAGAACGTGTCTCGAAACCCAAGACACATCCCAGGGGTAGGGAGACGCATCTCCCTGTAACATTGCTTTATAGTCAATTTGACACAAGGTTTCAATTGTTTGCAACCAGAGTACATTGTAGCCATGCAGGGCATTGTCGTTCGCGACACTACCTAGCAATGTCGTTCGCCATTGCCGAGTTTGGCATGGGCCAAAACCACACCAAAAAAACAATATTTTCTAATTAAAAAAATTGAAACGTTAAACTTAAAGTCAAGACACCTACTTGAATCCTCCCGTGCTCGACTGCAAACACTCAAGTTTCAAAGACCAACCTTCACTACAATGAATCCGCCGACTATGAGAAATGATTTGCTTTCTCGTAATTTTTAAAAGCTTTTTACGCGTTTTTCATGCAGTTAGGGCATTTTTGACGATTAGGGTTTTGGGAGATGCATTTTTTCTATGCAGGGACGGCCAAGCAAACGTCTCTAGGCACGGGAAACATCTCCATACCCATCTCTTGTACCTGAAACGTGTCCTGCAACTTGAGACACGTCCCAGGGGTAGGGAGACGCATCTCCCTGCAACACTTGCTTTATAGTCAATTTGACATGGTTTCAATCGTTTGCAACTAGAGTACATCATCACTGCCACTAATGATCAACAACTCTCTAGGTTATGTAGTCTTTTGGGCACATTTGTTTTTGTAACTATAGTAAATGACAACATCTGAGTTAGTGATGAACTCGAGGTTGATTCGCCTCCTTCCTCCTGTTACCTTAGCTCAATCGGCTAGGTCAAATTACATGTGTTTATGACAAAATTACCCCCAACCCCAATAAGAGACACGCATTCTACTAGACATCAGTAATTCCCAATAATGTGTCCTTACAATAGCAAAGATTTTTTACTTTGACAATTTGAAAACGACACATGTTGATTTTTTGTAAAAAACGACACTAGTCTTAAAAAAACTAACAAGTGTGGAATCGACGACTTATTTGATTTTAGAAAAGCTAGACTCTAAATTGTTAAAAACGAAAACTTGTTAAAACAAACTATAACAAATTAAATCTAAATAACATTATTTACCGAAGCTATAGACCGACTATTTGATATAGCTTAAATTCTAATGTTTAAACAAATATAGACATTTAACTATAAACTTATAACATTGACCATCTACAAACTAAAAAAATATTAAACTATAAAACAACATCAAAAAGTATTAACTTTTAAAAACTTGATCAAGGCCTTATAGCTTAAAGCTATTTAAGGCGTATTCAATCGAACTTGCAGAAATGTTCGTGAAGTGAGAATGGTAGCTTGGACTGGGATGGATATGAACTGATAGGTCGGTAGCAGATGTACGTGATTGATCGAGAGTCAGTAGACAACAGAAAATGCATGATACAAAAACGTGGAGTGGGGCAAGCATTGACAGAGATGCATGAATAGATCAAAGCTGAATGGTTGTAGAAAGCATGATGTTTGACCAACAGGAGACACGCACTTCTCACAGCGACAGTTGATACCTGATAGCATGCTCTGATGGAGGTCTGGGCTCTGCATACATATGGTTGTAGAAGACTAACAGGCGCACGATGAATGCAATCAAAACAATTACATTGAATGACACAAAACTATCACATACAAACCATTAACTCATCAAAAAAGGCATTAGGATGCTCAGAATTGTCGGTATGTAGTTTTGGCAGGCACATGAACGAGGACTGCAATGCAGATGTATGCAGCCCATGGGGAAGCGATGCGGTGTTGACAAGATTGAATGCTCATACATAAGCACATGGAGATATGGCAGAATACCTTAAACAAGCCAAAATTACCTTTAAATTTATGTACCTACCTTAATGTTTGCAAAAGTTTACTAAATACTATAAAATAAAATCCTTTGCATGATTCCTCATAGATAAAGCAAAAATAACACACAAATATATTACTTTATTCATAATATGGAGAGCTTCTTATGCAAAAGTTTCCTCCTACAAACGAGCACATTCTTGTCACTCCAACTCACACATCCTAATCCTAATCCTAATCCCTATTCTAAAGGTGAATTGTTACCACGACTCATGTGCACACACTCACACACACATCTAATAACATAACTATTACATCAAATTATGATGTACTAACTAACTATCCTAAAATATCTCCACCATTTTGGAGGGGTCTTTTTGTTTAGTAGGTGGCTTGTGTGAGAAGCTAATAGTACATTTGTTACATCTAGTAGATGTGGTCATATAGGGGACTTGTGTGAGAAGCGACTCATTTTTTAATAATTAAGGATTACCTCCTTGCTATTTAATGAATCTACTTCTACAATCAATACAAATCCATGAATTTATCCAGCAACTGGAAGAAGAATATTCTCATATAGGGCTTGCAGGTATGAGTGCAATCCATTTCTTGAAAGTGCCCATTTTAATTATATTTTAATGCAGTTGCACTTGCTAGGGCTGCAGGTACACCACACTGTATTTTTGGATTTGTAATTTAATTTCAATGTGCACAATCCCAATTTTGAATAGTGTCCAATTCAATTAACTCGGCTTTCTAGGTTTAGCCTAATTTTATTGTTGGAATGTTTGTCTTTGTAAAGCCATTTGTATCTAAACGTTCTGTCAGCTATCTACCATATAAATCAATCCATGTCTCTGAACTATATTGTCTGAATGCTAGTCTTGCAAAGAGTAATACGAAAATATCTATTAAGTACATCAATCCATGTTGACCAAAAATAAGAAACATGAATATTAGATAGAATGTGATGCTTGATAATAAGCGTCCAAAGTCAATATGTACAAGCCAAAGGGCATCATAGCTGACACCCACTAGTGATGACTCCAAAATCTTATTAAGTTAATAGTATTAAATAGGTCTTGTAAACTTAGTGTTCCCAAGCCAATCTGCAGCAACCCCTGCCCTTACCAACAAACAATGGTTAGACTCTAAATTAGCACAAGCCCAATATTTCTCTAGAGGATGTAAAGTGTTTCCATCATGGGATATAATGGTCTTTGTGAGCACTATAGTTATTGCCAAAGCCAAAGAATGCTGCTTTCAGAACTCTGATGTTTCACTCGTCCACAATTAGTGTACCGGCTGGTCTGATCTATTTCCAATGGAGGTCTTCAAAAGATGGGCCTTGAAGCCATATTTGGATTTAACTAGACACGCTCTTCTGTCTTTTATCAACAGAGCAATCTGTGTATCTCATTGATCTTTACCAATTAGGCATATTTTCAAGCCAAATCATTGTTGCAGATTTTAGCTTCTGCTATCAGGGCGTCTATGTTTAGCACCAATTTTTTGAATAGTCGCTTCTCTAATAACAACTGTCTATCCTTTACTACAAATATGAAAATCCCTAAAGAATTCTAGTGTTCCAAGTTGCCATGTTTTTTAGGGTTGTGAGAGCTACTTTTATTTTGACTCCAAATAATCCTGCAGTACAACTGTTAACTCTTTCTTTACCCTCTAAATTATTTTAGCATCTTCCTTATCTAGAGCTTGATGAAATGTGGTATACCTACCACTTCACGAATCATGGCATTTTCAAATGCTTCCAATCAAAAACTAGATTTTCTTTCCCTAATGATCGTCCTATTTCACAATCATATATTTGACACCTCCCACAGCTCTTACTTCTTTATCTGTTTGGTTGACAATTAATTCCAGATTTATCTAAGATTTCTCAACCACTAGTGAATCAATTTCCATTATCTCCATCTGCACTAGTTCTTCTACTTGTAAAACTCTTTTTGAGATCCTTGTAAATACATCTTTTTGCATTTCTTTAGTCCCCTATGTTATCCTTTAAACTTTATCTGCCATCTGTTATCACTCTGGAGTGCACCCTGCTTGAAGATGTGTAAAACACACCCTCGCTCCCGCTGATACAATTGGAACTTCTCAGAGTGTGGGTTTTGATGAGAAGAACCTCCACAGAGGGCTGGTTCCCTTTAGAGATTTCAATGAATTTGACTACTATGATTTCTGAATGGAAAAAGGGAAGGGAAAACTGAAAAAAAAGCCTATCTAATGGGGTGATGCACCTGAATTGTTCGAATCCTTTGAAGTTACTGAAATCAATGCACACATATAATCAAATGAAATCTATAATTCTGTTCTTAAGCATAAATATTTCAGATGAAGGGTTGAAAACCTCTTCAAATGACCTGCAAAGGTGAGATAGAGAAAGATAGGTGAGGAAGGGACCTGCAAAAAGAGAAAAATCTCACTTATACGCTGATGCACAATCAAATACACACTATTCTTCTTTTCAAAACTCAAATTCAAAATAGAAATTCTTTATTGATCACTAGTCCAGCTTACAATTTCTTTTCTTCCAACTTCAAGGCTCTTTCTAAATGGCTTGATTAAGCCAATAAATAAGCTTTTCCAAAACCTTAAATAGCCTTAGGTGTAGTTCTAAAAAGGGAAAGGGTTAGTCTTGGTTAACTAACTCAAGACTTAACACCTTTTACAATATTTAGAATTTTCAATGAAATCTTTTCCCTTTACAAAATTAGCATGCCTCTCCAAACTTTGGCATAGAAGTATCACGGTGAGGCCAAGTTTGAAAGTTTAATATTTAAAATAAACAATATACTCTCCAAAAAAAAAATCTTCAAACATGCATGAATCCAAGGTGGCGTAGAAGTATGAATGGTGGGCCCATTGAAAGTCAAACTTCTCCTTTGCATGAAAAACTACGCCAAATCTCTAAATAAGGAACTCCATTTGATTCGTTTGAAAGCTGAGTTGGAGGAAGAGATATTCCCGTTTGCATGAAAAACAAGGAAGATGTGTAACAAGCTTGTTCAATCAACTCCAATTCAAGTCCAATCAATCTCCAATGGTCTCCACTTGCATGAAAAGCTACACCACATCTTGGACGGAGAACTCTGCTGGAACTCACTGAAACGTTGAAAGCTTTGGATTGCATGAAAACCAAGGAGAAGCGTGATTTTAGTCAAATAGTCAACTGAAGTTTTGACCAATTCACTATAAATAGCCCTTACTTGCATGGACAGAGATCTTGTTGAGTGAGAGATATATTTGGATTGAATTTATTTCTTGGCAATCTGTTCTCGGTTTCCTTGTTTCTGTGCATGCATTTCTTTAGCACTTATCTATTTATGGCTTTTGGCTATGCGTTTGTATATTTCTCTCAGACTTTTGTCCGTGACTTTTCTATGTCTATTCCCCTTGGTTTGTCTTTCATGTGTATTTCTTTTCCATTATTGAGTCAGGTATTTCTTCGGCTTTTTGCTCAGTCAATTTTCCACGGACAAATTTTCTGTGAGAATTGTCTCGGACTTCTCATGGTTTTCCCTTGATTATTTTCTCACAGGAATTGTTCATTTCCATTTGACTTTTCTCAGTTCTTTGTCTTTTCTCCCAATTTTTTTTCCATGTTCCCGCAGACCATTTGCCTCTGGCTTTTGCATTTGAGCTTGTCTTTCCTTTTCCGAAGGAATTCCTTTGGACTTGTTCATTTCCTTTTGACTTTTCTCAGGGCTTTGTCTTTTCTCCCAATTTTTTTTCCATGTTCCCGCACATTTTCCTCTGGCTTTTGCTTTTGAGCTTGTCTTTCCTTTTCCGAAGGAATTCCTTTGGACAAATTGTCCAAAGGAATTCGTTCAAACTTTTTGTCCACAACCATTTGCTTGTTCATTTCCTTGTTCCTTCCGGCTTGCCTTTCTTCGTAGGGCACATACCCTTCGAGAATCTTGTAAATGTACCTTCCTAAAGGGCAAATACCCTTCAGGATTTTTGTAATGTCCCTTGAAATTCTGAATTGAACCTTCCCAAAGGGCAAATACCCTTCGGGTTTCTTGAAAACGTCCTTTTTCCGAAAATGCCCTTCGGCAATCTGGAGATGCCCTTCAAGCTTTCTATAAATGTACTTTCCCGAAGGGTACATACCCTTCGAGAATCTTGTAATGGATCGTTCCTTTGAAAATAAGTCCCTCGGAATTTTGAATTAGCATTTCTTTCGAAAAAGTTGCGAAGTTCTTCAGACTTATTGAACTTGTCCTTTCGGACTTATGTTTTGAGCATTCCCGAAGGGTACATACCCTTTGGGATTTTTGAAATGAACCTTCCCGAAGGGCATATACCCTTCAGGTTTTCAAACTGCACCTTTTCCCTGCCCTTTGTAATTCTTTCGGACTTCTTGCAAAGTCCTTTTAAATTTCTTTTCCCTCAGACAAATTGTTCCCACACTTAGCCCGAAGGATTTCTGAGAAAGACAACACTTGAAAAATAAAACACTTGGTATAAAGTCTGAAAAAATAAACCTGTACTCTTGCTTCTGATCCCTTGCTTTCATCTATAAGTGAACTTACAAGCCTATAGGTTAACTTTAAGGATGGTTGTAGCTTGATTAATTCTTAATTGGCACTCATCAAGGCATCACATGTTTTATACCCTGATCCTCGTGAATGACCATCACCCTTGGCACACAAAACTTCCTTGAAAACAACTAGAAACCCTTAAAATAACAGAAACCTTCTTGACTAGGACATCTTATGGCAACTGTGGATTAATGTTCGTACAGGACTATAGATTGTCAAGGACCCCAAAGAAAGCTCAAAGACAGATTTGATCATCATTCGTCTTCATGATTACTTGATCAGTCCGTTGGCAAACATGAACCATATGAAAAACCTCACTGTCACCTTAAACTTCATCTCCATGCTTGTATTCTCCTCATGATCATAAGCACTTGTCACTAAATCTTGATAAAAACTTTTCTTACTTGATTGTGTAGCATTGTTGTAGGTCCTCATCATGACTGTATTTGATACTTGACTGCCTACATATCCCTTTGTTCATGCCTTTAGACTATAATTCATCAATTTGACCAGCTGTATAGAGAAATTGACCATTCTTGGGAAAATTTCGAATAGTAGGGGTAGTAATTTGGCCTTGACAGGCCAAATTACTAACACCACTATCAACCAAATCACAAATTGATTTTCCTGATTGGTCTGCTATCTAGCTGTGGGTTTAGCAATTTTGTCTGCAGTTTTAAGCATAATAAACATTGCAGGTGCCTTGCCTATTGATTTGAGGGAATTTACAAAAGGCATAGGAGAGATTTGCTTCATTTTCATAATTTTCCCTAACGATTGCTCACACACATCATTGACAATTTAGAAGTAGAAAGAACTCCTCTAGAAGTCCTACGCTTCATCTTCAAGGTATAATCAACTTAATTCATTTTCTCTCAAATCTTCAGGTTTCTGCACAATATTAAAATCATATATACCAAATAGATATACACATAAGAAACTATGTAGCTATGTAGAATATCACATATTGAATATAAAAGAACAAATAGAATAGGTCAGGTAAATAGATAAGAAGAGTGAGTGAATATAAGGTACTAAGGGGTGTGTAGGTAGAGAAGAGTCCCTACATAGAGACTATTGATAACTAATTATTACTAGATAGGTTCCTTACATGCCCTAGCATGTTGCAAATGCTTTGTCAACAAAGAACATGTAGAAGATAAGTGAAAAGATCAAAATGAATTCTTAAAAAAAATTAGCAAAAAGTGTAATGTCCCCTTTCTAGAATTAAACCAATCAGAAGACCTGTAGCCTATTCATTATTTCCCGTGGGTTAAGGGGTTAAGCATCAAAATAATTTGATAATATTTTTAAGTCTTCATCAAGTTATTTTATTTTATAACATGAAAAATGATACTTATGTATTATTATTTAAAGGCGATCAAAAAGTAATATTTATGTAAAAGTGTTTTAAATGCTTTTAGCATTAGGGTAACTAAAACAAAGGAACTTATAAAAAAAGAGCTGGGCTAAAAAGGATTTATTATTTATTAATCATTATTCACATTTGAAATCAAAACCATATTCCAAGTTGGAGTTTCTATGTTCAACTTTTCCATTTGAGGACGAAAACCCTTTGGTGTACAGGTTTAGCGAACGAAACCCCTCTTACCCATTGAGGTGATTTCATGTAGGTGTAATGTCCCTTTTTGGACAAATATGAACAATTTTGGATTTTCAATAAGACCCTTATTAAAACTTAAAGAATAGAATAATAGAAATCTATTATTTGCAATGATATAAATAAATTGCAATCCACAATAATTTCCTTAACAGCGGTTTATATTATTTTAAAAGATTATTATAAAATACTGCAATATTAAATTCTAACCTTGTATCCAACTGAGCAGGTTGTCTCTGTACTGCTGTCAATTTCTGCTGATTTTGATTGCTTAGTTTGGTTCGGCAAGGCTGATTGTGCTTCTGACTGTCCAATGTCAATAATATAGAAGACTGGTAGCAACCCTTATTACCAATGATTACTTTTGTTGGCATCTTTAGCTTTGACAATTGGTTTATTTGCATAGCTCCACGGCGTTTCGGGATGGGGGGACATGGGATGGGTTTCCGAGACGGTAGGGGGACGGCGGTGGGGGTCGGTAGGGGACCGGTGCTGAAATACATATAGTACTTGAAAAATTAGTTATAAAAAGATGTATAAGGATTAAGTATATTGCATTGAATATCAACAAATTTACATTGTGATTTAATCATTTAAGTTTCAAGTTTGATCCATTGAACAATGAACATTAACAATTTAACATTGAACATTAAACAATAAACATTGATGATTGAACATTGAATTTTCAAAATTTCATAATGATGATTCATGATTACAATCAAATATCAACAATGTTCAAAAACAAAATAATAAAATAGTGAAATACTAAAAGTAAATAGTAAATACAAATGACTCAATGAGTCAATGGCTAATCATCCCCAATGTGGAACTCCTCATCACTAGAACTGCGGGACTCCACACGCTCAAACTCCAAGCTAATACCAACCAGCGCTGTTTGTGTAGCATCAACATCAATATGTGCTAGCTCCTCTGACTCTACATGCCATTTGGTTGTTGGACTCCTTGTACACAAGTGTGTTGCGGTCAATGAGACGCAAAGCACTATGTACAACCACAAGGTTAGGGTAGAAAGCATAAAAATCCATTTTTTTTTTTTTAATTTAAAAAAAATGACACTTTATGGCTTTGGTTTGCGCGGGGGACGCCTAGCCGTCCCCGAGACGTCCCTCCAAAAAGGGGACATCCCCTCTCAAAGGGAGACGTCCCCGGGATGGCAGAGAAACGTGGCGGAGGTGGCAAGACGGCTGGGGGACCTCTCCCTAACGTCCTTGGGACGTCCCCATCTCCAAAACACGGGGTTTTTCGGGGGTGACACGTCCCCGTGGAACAATGTTTATTTGCTACGATTCCCCTTTTTTGTCTTTAATGCTAGCCTGGTTTTGTCTTTAGAGATTTTGTTTTATCGTAGAAATTTCTGTCTTTTCTAATTTTTGGTGGCTTCTTTTTCCTGCTAACTCCCACAATCCCCTTTTTGAATATTTAGCAACTGCTTTTGACTTGCTTTATGACTATGATTTCCTTCACACTTCGTAAACTTTGATGCTACCTTTTTGATTTCTGGCGCTTAGGAATAAGATTTTGATATTTGAAAAAACTGCAACTACCTTTGCACTACAGCGGCTACTCACAATTGCATTGGAATGTATTTATCCAACTCAACTCCAATTAATTATCTCCCAATAGAATATTTTGATTTCTTTTGATAAAATGCCCATTGATCTACAAATCCCGATTATCACAGCTGTAATTTTTGAATGAAATTACCGAGAAGATATTGAGGGTTTCCATCTCCAAAATTTATCTTCAACCAATAAGGGTTTTCGTCCTTAAGTTGAAAAATTGAAAGAACTATGAAGCTCAGCAAATTGAAGAAATGTATTGATTATGATCATAAACTTGAATGTCCAAATGAGAGAGAACTTTCAATATAAAAATTCAATTGTCACTTTTAGCATTAGGGTTACACTTTTAGGTTTTACCCTTCTTTTATTTTCACATTTTACCTTTGCTCACCCTTTTCTTTTATTTTCAATTATAATAAAGTAATATTAAGTTGTCACTTTTTAATAAAATAAAAACAAGTCACTTAGACAATTGGAAAAAGGAGACATGACAGTCTGTCCTTCTCATCAAGCAATTCCTAAACCGCTCAACAAATACCAAGATCCCAAACCAATATTTTTGTTTCTTCCATTCCTCCTTGTGATGTAGTTGGCTTTTGTTGCGCTGCTCTGATATAATTAGGAATTGGAAGCCCTGCACTAGGTGATACTTATCCAACTGTCTCAGTGAGTGAATCCATGATAGTTGAATCATGAATTAACTGGGATCTAGAAAGAGTACTACCAATTGTGACATTCTCAAGTTGTTATGCTTGTTGATTTTCAATTCCCTAAAAAATTGTCTCAGTTATGCCCAGCTCTGTACTTGCAACTTTTGTCATCCTTGTAAAATGTTCTTTATGGAAATTGTTTTCTCAATTCATCTCACTGAAAATGTCGCAGTATTTTGTGGTTCTTTTGTCTTATGAAGTAGAGAAGAGACTGAGCTAAACTTCATAGTGAGGGTATCAACCCTTTCCTACATTTCCTAAGATGCAACTAAGGCCTCTTCTACAATTTCGACAACCATATCCCTGTCCTTAATCACATGCAGATATTCTGATTTTATTGTTTCCAATGTACTCTTTACTATTTTAAAACATGCAAGAGTGACAATATGCTTAGTGCTAGCAACATTTACCTCACCCATAGTGTTGGTTTCCGCCGCAGTTTGAGCACTTTGCAAACTTAGAGTTAGATCTTCAATGAGTCTTTTCATGCTATCCAACTCGATTATGACTTGCACTTCTATGATCAGTAGTTGTAGCTCATCAATCTTCTGCTCTACTTTCTTTGTTTGCTCTTGGTTGAACTGTTGTGACTCGGCTAACTTTGATGTTGATTTCTCATCAATTTTTGCTTCCTCAACCCCAGAGTTTTTACTACTACTATCATTGTTGTCACACCTTAAGCAATGACCCTAGAGATTGTCAAACTGCTTATCATTAGTTGCTGATCTGAAAATTTCAGCAAGCTCAAAACTACCATTAATATCGATTGAAACATTTTCCACCTGTGCAAGCCTTCTGACAAAGTCATCCTGCAAATCATCCCTATGTGGCATGGACTCAATCATTGGTGGATTGATGGGTGTATATTGAAAATGAACAATTTCCTCACTTGTGCATTCATCAAGTTATGCTTTCTCCTTGACAATTTTAGGATAATTCTTTTCCTAATCAGCAATATCAAAAGTTAATAAAATATCTTTTTCTACATTAAATTTCATACCTTTCACCTGCATAATTGATTCTTCCAACGTTTGCTTTCTTTCAATTTCTTGCAACTCTGATTTTTCTTCTTCCCTCATCACAATAGAACTCTTTTTCTGTTAATCACTGTAAGTCCGTCCCTCAACTGTAACATATGGATTCAACTTCACTACACATTGATCAACAACATGTTTAGCTAGTGTATGTGCAACTATTGAAACTTCTTGATCCAAACTAGCCAATAGTATGGATAATAAATGTTGGGAAATATCATCTCTCATTCAGGACCAAAGGCATAAATGTCTACATTGAAGCCACTACATTTTCAACATGATTCTTTTGAACAATAGCAAAGAAATGTCTAAACATTTGGAAAATAAGGTTGTCAAATTCAAGATTTAACATTAAAACACAAGATCCAATTTTTGCAACATTTTCTAAAATTATAACCCTCTTAGCAAAAGGAGGACTTCTAATTTCATCCAAACCTCGAAAACTTTCCACAGTCAACTAGAATATTTCCCTCATGATATTGTTGTTGTATGGGACTTTTGGCGCTGTTATTCTTGTGATATCACTAGTGCAAGTTTCACTTCTTTATTTGGGTGTCTCATAAGCTTGGGCTTAATCACATAAGCCATTGATGGAATCAATGTCCATTGCTTAAACTCGGACTACCATATATTGCCAATTTTCCACTTCTTCCAAAATACTAAGTAGAACAATTTTTGAAGGAGGCGGTTGCTCTAGCTTCTTCCCTGCTTTGTAAAGCTGTATTTCCAAATCATTTTATCTTATTAATGCCATCTAATAATTTCGGAATTTTCTATCACTGTTGAGTATGTGCTATGATCTGCATCAAAGAGTTAGCTTCCTTGCGCGCTGGCAAGATCATGCTCTGATATCATTGTAATGTCCCTTTTTGGACAAATATGAACAATTTTCGATTTTCTATAAAACCCTTATTGAAACTTGAAGAATAAAATAATAGGAATCTATTAGTTGCAATGATATAATTAAATTGCAATCCACAAGAATTTCATTAACAACAGTTTATATTATTTTAAAAGGTTATTACAAAATATTGCAATATTAAATTCTAACCTTATATCCAATTGAGCAGGGTATCTCTGTACTACCGTTGATGTTGATTGCTTGGTTTGGTTCAACAAGGTTGATTATGCGACTATCCAATGTCAATAATATTGAAGGCTGGCAACAACCCTTATTACTAGCGATTACTTTTGTCGGCGGCTTTAGCTTTGACAATTGGTTTATTTGCTACGATTCCCCTTTTTTGTCTTTATTGCTGCCCTGGTTTCATCTTTATCGATCTTTAGTGGTTTTTTTTAATCCTTGAAATTTCTGTCTTTTAACGATTTTTGGTGGTTGCTTTTTCCTGCTAACTCCCACAATCACCTTGGTTATCGAAAGGGTTGTAGTCCAACTGGTGAGGATGATGGTTGCTTGTATCCATCCACCAAGGTACAAATCCCTCTAGATACTCGACATGGAGAGTCAAGCGGTTAAGGCCAGGATTGTGCCCTGGGTAAAATTACCCAAAAGGGACATTTCAGTGGTATTAGAGCTTTTGATCGTGTCGGCCTATAGAGTAAATTAATATTTTGATTTCATATGCAAACCAGTGGAAGAGATATCAGATATTACCAAAGAGAAAGAAGAAAGTCTTAGTTGCCAAGAATAGAAGACATGGGGAACAGAGAAAGGAGAGTACCTATAGATGAAATAAATTATTTGTAAGAAATTATATCCCCGGGTTAGAGAGATTTGGAAAGAACAATCCACATGGCATTGAGAGAATCCATTGTGGGGTTAGTACAAGCTCTGCAAAATGTTTATTAGAATAAGGCAAATCAAGGAGAGGAAAGCTCGTCAACTAATGAGCGGACCTCAATCAACACCTCTTCCAAGACTTTCCGATCAAAATTTCTACAAAAAAAAACACCCAGAAGAGGTAGAGCCCCAACAACACGCAGATAATGATTTTTCAGCATATCATGCAAAATATGAATAACTCAGCGTTGCAGCACAACAACATTCACTTTCTGAGGGTTATGTGATCTAAGAATAAAGAATAGTATAGGGAGGGGAAGGAGAACTCAGCAGGATCAACCCCGTAAAGACATCCAACAACGCTTGGATAATATTACAATTCCTACATATGTGGATCTAATAAATGTTATGTCAGGCCTTGGTTGCAGAAGTTGGACACCTACTTATCATTGAATCTGACGTATGAAGAACAGGTAATCAAATTTGTTACCCTTCACTTGAAAGGAGTAATAAATGAGTGGTGGTACCATGGTATGGTCCCCTAAAGGCACAGTTCTATTTCTACATTGGAAGAATTCAACCAAAAATTAATAGAGATTTGATAGAAAGGACCCTGAGATCCATTTCAGAGAATTAGCTCAGCGTAAGCAATTTGGAACTGTGGACAACTATAATGCAGAATTCCAAAGATTATCCGTTATGGTTCCTAATGTGATAGAAAGAAGACTTATAGTTTTATTTGTAGGACTAACTGAACCACTCAAGGGTTTGATAAAAGCCTATGATCCTCTGTCTTTGCAAGAAGCTATTAAGAGGGCTTTAAACTTGGAATCTTTAGCACCAAAAGAATTCTTTTCAAAGACAACACCTTTTGGAAAACAAAGAACATCACCTTTTGGGCAGCAAAAGAAACCATTTCAGCAAGGAGTCACTCAGTAGAAAGCGCTGCCACAGAAATCAGGTAAAGATATAGAGACCATAAATGAGCTCAAAACAAAGAAATTGTGTTTCTTTTGTAAGGAGCCATGGGAACCTGGTCACCGATGTCTTAGGCGAGGTCAAGTAAATTACATAGAGGTAATATCAGATGGAGAGTCAGAAACAAAGGAACCCAAACCTGAAATTGAAGGGAAAGAACAAGACCCTGAAAGAAAGAAGGAACAAGATACCCCAAGAGGCACCCTTGCTACATTTCCCGGTGCTCCCAGATATCACCCTTTCAAAGTTGGTGGAGTTTTGTATGGACATAAAATCACAGTGTTGATTGATAGTGGGGCAACCCACAACTTCACAGATGAGGGATTGGTAGCCAGAAGAGGTTTAAACACAGAGGAATTTGATGGGTTCAATGTTATTGTAGCTTATGGTTTTACTATTCCCTGCACCCAGCAAATTTAGCAATTGGATGTTGCACTTGGCAAGGATAGGGTGCATGATGACTTCTATGTTGTGGGCATAGAAGAAACAGATATGGTATTAGAGGTGCCGTGGTTACATTCCCTTGGGGAATTTACATAAAATTATCAGACCATGGAGTTGAAATTCAAATCAGATAGGAAAGAGGTAGGGCTTCAAGGTATTGCAAATGGAGCCCCTAGAATTGTCACAACTAAGAGGATGGAGAGATCATTTCATAGTGGACAAATAGCTCAGGCAGCTCATTGTTTGGTGAACACCAGAACTTCACCCCCAGATCACAGATCCTATCACGTGGTGATGCAATGTATTTTCGACAAGCATAACACATTGTTCAGTGGTTTACCTCCAAGATTGCCACTTGATAGAAGATTTCAGCATATAATAGAATTGGAACGGGGTTCTAAGCCCATGATGATTACACCAAACTGCCATCCAAGAAGGTTCAGGGAGGAAATTGAAAAGGCTATCATGGAGCTTTTGGAGATTGGTTACATTAGGTCTAGTTCTAGCCCCTTTGCATCATCATTGGTCCTTGGGAATAAGAAGGATGGTACTATGCAGATGTGTATTGATTATAGGGTCTTGAACAAGAAGACAATCAAAAACAAGTATCCCATCCCATAATCGATGAATTAATTGATGAGTTGCATGGAGTTGTGTATTTTTCAAAGATTGATTTGAGATCAAGCTATCATTATATCTATGTAAGGGATGAGGATATACAAAAAAACAACATTCAGATGTCACTTGAGCACTTTGAGTTCTTGGTCACACCCTTTGGCTTGACAAATGCCCCAACCACTTTACAATCATGTATGAATCATATTTTCAATAAACATTTGAAAAAAATTGTTTTGGTATTTTTTTATGACATTTTCGTTTATAGTAAGACCTGGGAAGACCATTTGAGGCATTTGGATACAATTTGGGTATTTTGAAGCGACAAACTCTCTTTGTTAAGGAGTCTAAGGGTGAGTTTGGGATGACAAAAATTGTATACTTAATTCATGCCATTAATGCCCAAAGAGTTCAGATGGACCAACAAAAGATCCAAACCATTTTGGATTGGCCTCCTACCACATTGACACAATCGGGAGTTTGTTTTGGCCTATGCAGTTACTACAAAAAGTTTGTCAAGGGTTTTTCACAATTGGCTGTCCCTTTGACTAATTTAACAAATAAATGAGCTTTCAATTGGTTAGAATCAGCACAAAGAACTTTTGACAAGCTCAAAGAGGTAATGAGTTCATGCCCTGTCTTAGTTGTTCCAGATATTTCACTCCCATTCGTCTTAAGAGTGTGATGCATCGAGAGCAGGAATTGGAACTTTCTTGATGCAAAAAGGGCATCCCACAAATTTTGAGAGTCAGAAACTCAAAGATACAGACAAAGGATTCTCAATTTATGACAAAGAAATGCTGGCCATAATGCATGCTTTGGCAAAATTTGGACAATACCTAGTGTGTGGCAGATTTGTGGTCAAGTCTAATCACAATAGCTTGAAATTCCTCTTCAACAAAAGAAATCTAAATGATAGGCAACAAAAATAGGTAAGTAAACTTCAAGCTTATGATTTTGATATAGAGTATATTAAGGGTGAAAGCAATATTGTATGTAGCTGATGCTTTATCTAGAAAACCAACTCTATGCTCAATGTCTAAAATATATATGTTGATTAGAAGGTTACTATAATAGTAGAGTATGCAACAAATATCTTTACGGTTGATATCCTTGAGGACAGAATACAGAATGACAGGGACAAGGTGGTAGATGATCTCATCGTTTATAAGGGTAGAATATATCTCGTCCCCAAATCAAAATGAAGCATAAGGACTTGAGAGGGACTCTCTCTCTCTCTCTCTCTCTCTCTCTCTATATATATATATATATATATATATATATGTATGTATGTATGTATGTATGTATGTATGTATCATCGAAGTCCCTAGATATTCTAAATTAGATCAAATTGGAAAAGACCTAGTAGTACATGATACACCATTTGCTGGTCACTCAAAGTATTTCAAGACTTATAAGCAAATCAAGGAAAGATTTTTATGGAGAGGACTTAAGGATGAGGTCATCCAATACATCAGAGAGTGTATTACCTGCTTGCAAAACAAATATGAACAGGTATTTCCAGTGGATTTGTTGCAGCCCTTATCAATTCCAAATCAGAAATAGGAGAGTATTTCTATGGATTTCATCACTGATCTTCCAAAAGTTCAAAAAAAGAGTTGTAATTATGTTGTAGTTGACAGACTTCTAAATATGCACACTTCTTTGCTATTTCATCTGAGTTCAAGGCACCACAGATGGCTGATTTATTTTTCAGAGAAATGCTTAGGATTCATGGGTTGCATAAAAACATAGTAAGCGACAAGAACATGTTCTTTAACCTATTTTGACAAGAACTCTTTCATTTGACAAGAACCAAGTTGACTACCTATACCACTTACCACCTCCAAATAGATGGGCAAACTGAAATAAGTGGATTAAGGAATGTTTGAGGAACTATGTAGCAAGGCAGCAAACAACTTGGATTAAATGCTTTATATGGAGGAGCATTGCTACAACACCACACATCATATGTCCATTGGTATGACTCCTTTCAAGGCTTGGTATGGTTATGATGCTCTTTCTTTTGTGGACTTGGTCATCACAAACAGTAGAGCGCCATGGGCAAGAGATTTGGTCACACATAGTCAAGAAATATTGGCGATGCTCAAGGAAAACCTCCAACGTGCATAGAATCAGTAGAAATTATATGCGGATCAACATCGTATTGAAAGAACATTTGAAGTTGGAGACATGGTTTTCTTGAGGTTGCACCCCTATAGACAGTCTTCTCTCAAGAAAATTGGCGATGCTCAAGGAAAACCTCCAACGTGCATAGAATCAGCAGAAATTATATGCGGATCAACATCGTATTGAAAGAACATTTGAAGTTGGAGACATGGTTTTCTTGAGGTTGCACCCCTATAGACAGTCTTCTCTCAAGAAAATTGGCGATGCTCAAGGAAAACCTCCAACGTGCATAGAATCAGCAGAAATTATATGCGGATCAACATCGTATTGAAAGAAATTATATGCGGATCAACATCGTATTGAAAGAACATTTGAAGTTGGAGACATGGTTTTCTTGAGGTTGCACCCCTATAGACAGTCTTCTTGAGGTTACATCATATGTCCATTGGTATGACTCCTTTCAAGGCTTGGTATGGTTATGATGCTCTTTCTTTTGTGGACTTGGTCATCACAAACAATAGAGCGCCATGGGCAAGAGATTTGGTCACACATAGTCAAGAAATATTGGCGATGCTCAAGGAAAACCTCCAACGTGCATAGAATCAGCAGAAATTATATGCGGATCAACATCTTATTGAAAGAACATTTGAAGTTGGAGACATGGTTTTATTGAGGTTGCACCCCTATAGACAGTCTTCTCTCAAGAAAAGTGGAGCTGAAAAGCTCAAGCCTCACTTCTATGACCCTTACAGAAATAAGCAAAAGATTGGAGAGGTTGCTTATAAGTTTGAATTCCCAGAGCACAACAAGATACATAACATATTTCATGTTTTGTGCCTCAAAAGGGCACTGGGACAGCATATCATTCCTTTAGCAGAGTTGCCTTCTTGGATATGAACGCAAATTGATCTTGGTTCTCAAAGCCATCATGGATATCAGGGAAAAAAAACTAAAAAAATGTGCATAACAAAATATTTGGTGCAGTGGAAAGACCTACCAACAGAAGATGCATGGGAGGGTGCAAAGATTCTTGAGCATCCTAATCTACAATTGCTTTAGGGCAAACAATTCTGTGAAAGGCGAACTATAATGTCCCCTTTCAACCAATCAGAAGACCCATAGCCTATTCATTATTTCTCGTGAACTAAGGGATTAAGCAGAGAAATAATTTAATAATATTTTTAAGTCATCTTAAAGTTACTTTATTTTATAACATGGAAAAAGAACATTTATGTATTATTATTATAAAGGGGGCCAAAAAGTAATATTTATCTAAAAGTGTTTTAAATGCTTTTAGCGTTAGTGCAACTGAAAAAAGAAAAATTATAAAAGAAGAGTTGGGCTCAAAAGGATTCATTACTCATTACTCATCTTTGCAATCAAAACCATATTCTAGGTTGAAGCTTTTGTGTTCAACTTTTTCATCTTAGATCGAAAACCCTCCGATGTACAGGTTTAGAGGACAAAAACCCTCTTATCCATTGAGGTGATTCCATCCAAGGATCATAATTGTGCTGACAATCGAGTTTAATTTCAGCTTTCAATTGGCTAGAGGTTGTTATCAGTTTTCATAATTTTGTGAGGGATTATTAGAGAAATCAAAGTTTATTTGTGTTCAAGGGTTGTCGTACCTTAGAGAGGTCGTCATACAACTGAAGGACACAAATCGTTGTCCTTAGGATAGTTGCACAGGCATTTGTGAGGGTTTCAATGTTTTAGGGAAATTGCCAACCTAAGAGAGTGACATCCTACGTTTCTAGCCATCATTCATCTACAACAGCTACCTTGTTGCACTCCTTTGTTGATGTAAAACAATTATGTCGTAATCCAACTATAAAGGTTTTCTATTATCATGAATTATTGATTCAACATCGTTAGGTTTAACTATGATACATTTATTATTCAATAAATAGTTTCATCAATATTATGTGTATTCAGAGAATTGCAATAAGAATTACAGTGTAATCTTCAATATCATTGTGGAGCATTATTGTTTTAAAATTTAATTGATGCTCTAGTTTTAGGGAAAATACAAAAAAATAGAATTCAGAAATTACCCAAAAGGGACATTTCAACAAGTCAGGTAAAATTCATCCCAAATCAATCAAGAAAAAGCATTGAATGTTCTCCTAAGCAAACACCTGAATTTCCTCAAATTGTATAGTCTTTGAAGTTTTTTGATGAAGTTGAATACTCACAGAGCAATGAGGGTATTGATAAAGTTCAACTTTAGGTTTCACTAGGTCTCGCTAGTAAATTTTTCAATATTATCATTTTTTTTGCATTTTGCATAGCTTCGATATTTTTATATTCAATACAATGAAAAATTCATTGCAGGTTAAAGAGTATCAAAAGAACTTCTATCTTTTTCAATTTCCTTTTCAATGCATGGTTTAACATCTACTTGAACTTAAACCATTGATAAATGTTTTTTATTAGAACATCTTTGTTAGCATCGACATTTGTTGCTTTTGTCTCAACAAATTGAACTCCCTATCTTTGTAATTTCAAACGTAAGTTGTGAGCTTCAACTTTGATGTTAATTTCCCTCAATTTTTTATTCATTTCAGTATTCAATATGTTACTCATTAGTCTTGAGGTCATTCAATTGTTGCATTAAAATTTGGAACGTGAAGAGAGATAATGGCGTGCCCCACTTTGCACCACCCTTCACTTAGCACATAAGTGTCATGTCTTTTTGTTTGATATTCTAGCATCATTTTGACTATATGACTGTGTATTGGTTACACATGGGACCAACATGCTAACTGAGACAATTTGGTGACACTAATGCTCTATTTTGGTGACTCAACATTGTATTGTAATAGCTGGCATAATTTATCAATAATGCTATGTTGATGGCTATATTTTCATTTGATGATGTGATGCTTTCTTATTACAGATTGATCGATGCATATGGGATTAACTTCAGTGCATTAGATGGTAAGGAGAATGTAGGTGATTATATGCATTTATTGTGGATGCAAAACTTGGCATTGATATGATGGTTATTTGTAAGTGCTTAGATAATGGTTATACATATTTTATTGTTTAAAATTATTTTGATTTTATGACACTTTGTGGAAAGGATGATGCTTTGATATGGGAGCCATGTTTGTCACATACAAGGAACATGGGTCCACAACATCCGTTGGGATCCATGAGTACATGTCTCACAATTGCAATTCAAGTCGATGTTGCCAGTTTGGCATGCATCCCAAGGTAAAGGAGCATAATAAGGGTTGTTAGATATCATAGTAGTGAACCCCTTTCTATTTCATGCATTTTGTTATAAAACATGCTCATGTTAAGGAATGCATATATATCAAATTTCTATAGCATCCTCACTCAACAATGATGTGGCGATATGATGACATGAAAATGTTCCATGCCCATAGATGTGGATGTCTATGCTAGTGGACTTGGATGATTGACAATCATTTATGGCATGGCAATGGGATGCGTATGCCATCATAGACAGAACGAATGTCTCTAATTCGTTATATTGGAAGAGAAGCCCCTTTCTTTCAATGATGCTTATTTGAGCCTATTTAGGACTATTTTTTTCTTACAGTTATTAAATGCCCTCCTTCTAGGGCTCGTTTATTAGCAAGTGATCTATACACCTTAGGAGGAGCCTCTTCATTAGATCTTGTACTAGAAGAAGATCCCATGACTTAGAAAGAAACATTTGATTAAATATAGTTATTTGAAATTTGGAAATTTGGAAAGACATAGGGGAAGAGCATCTTACCTTTTTGGGAGTTTCAGTCTCCATTTGATGGACACAAAGTTACATATAGAGACAGCTCTTCCATGAAAACTGACTGAAATTTCCTGGGGTTTGAGACAAATTGCAAGTCTACACATGGGAATGGATTGCCATTTTTATTTATAGGGAACAAGATGAGAAGAGAAATTAGACTACTTGTTTTAGGAAGATGGTAGCGCTCATGGAGGTGCTCATGGGGAATGGAATTTTAACCTTTGGGAAGACGGAGAAGACCATAGTTACTTGTATTATTTAGTCTTGGAGAAGAGAAAGAAGGGACTTGGAAATATTTTCAGATACCTCGAAGTGGAATTTGAGAGGCTATTTGAAATCTTGCGAGGTCTTTGAAGGTTGGATTGAAGCCTTGGGCCACTCTACCATCTTGGGTGGAGCTTAAAAGGAGCTTGGAAGCTCTCTATCTTGCCCAAAATTCGAAATTTTCCTTCTTGGATTGTAGGAAAGGTAGGTAATTGAACCCCTCTCGTTTCTGGAAAAGAATGGAAGTATTAGCTTGTTAAATTCATCTGCACTCTCTTACTCAACTTTCCTTATCCCTTCTTGCTTCTTGTAAAGAAAGAAATAAAAATGAAAATTAGAAGAGATAGAGGCAAAAGATCCAGTGCATAACTTTGCTCCAATGAATTTCTCTCCC
This sequence comes from Torreya grandis, assembly GCA_037957365.1. NCBI lineage: Eukaryota > Viridiplantae > Streptophyta > Pinopsida > Cupressales > Taxaceae > Torreya > Torreya grandis. Next base: position 3,793,122 of record JARHVA010000722.1, on the reverse strand, counting down.
AATCTTTTCTTTTCTTTTTTTTTAAAGAAATGAAAACATTTATAAAATTGACGTAGAGAACACAAGTGCACAAAACTATAGATTTCATAAAACATTTAAAAGAAAGAAAGGCTATGGATATCCTAACCAAATCATTCAAGCTTTCAATTCAAAAGGAGTGTTAAGTTCAATACTCTTGTGCTACCAAGCAATTTATTTTTTTAATTAAGTATATGCATTTGTTGAGGGCCAAATTACTACAAAAAGGATGAATTGTATCGGAGAGAAACAAGCTGCAATTATAAGTAGAACAGGGCATTGGTATCTATAAAATATGCCTTGCTATTGATCCTCTCTCCCTTCCCCCTATTCTCACCGTGCAAGCCTTGTCCCCGTGTTATTTTCCTCCTCACATATCATTCTTCAGATTTGTGGGTACTTTTAGGCGTTCCTTTTTTGCATCCCCTTGTTTTCCAATCCCTCACAAAAGGGTACTAGGCATAACATAAATTTGGAATAGAACTGAATTGCATTTAGAACATGTTGCATTCATATAAGCATGGCAAACAATTAATGCTAACTAAATTTTCGGTATCAGCATCTCGATGGCCTGCAAGCTACATGAGAGCACAGATCTGGAAATTTAAGCATTTTATGCCATTGAAAACCCTAATTAAGGTATTTTCCATATATTCTTATAAATTTGCTACTATGTTGTAATTTGGTTGCATAGATACAATGGTGCAATGCATAGTCACAAGGATTGAAAAAGACAGTATCTACATTAGAAATATCCTCTTGCTTTCCACGATGAGATTATTATCATGTTTCATTATGAAGTTTATATAACACTTATAATTAATAAACATAGTGAAGCTTGGAAATGTGATGTTTAGTCATCATAAATAATAAGATAAAATCCCATAAAGCAATGAAATGGATTGGTTGAATTTGCCAAACAAGACGAGTCAATCATATACATACACGGACCCTGACTAATCTTGATCCGCATGCAGCCACGAAACCTCACACTCATACCTTGAATGTCTTGGGTACTTGTGCAATGCCACGCAGCCCCTTGCATCATGTACTTTTCGTGCAGTGCAAGGAAACATGCCCCATGACCTCCATGCTTCGAGAACCTTCACGTAGCTCCTAGCACCATGTGCATCCCGCACAACACCAAGATCCATGCCGCCCAACTCCAAAGAGTACACCACACACTTCGCCTGATAGGGCAAAGTGCACGAGTTTCAAAGGCTTAGCCAATGCAAGGTTGAGGGGCAATCCCTCTTCTACGGGGCATGCAAAAAAATGGATGACCAATCTCAATGCCATTTGACGCAACTCTACATTCCATGGAGCACAACTTCCATGCACTCTGCACCACATACACAACACTGCACCACTTTGCACACCTTTGCACAACATCAGCCAATGGCACAACACCTTTAGGCATACCAGGTAGCTCAACCAATACATAAAACCTCCAGATTGCACATAAGCAACGTGGACACTCTATGCCATGTTGCACCATGTCAGGTGGCCCTTCTATTGAATGTGTCATGCCGCAACATATGTCAACGTTCTGTGCACCTGTCTATCAAGCCATGTAACCATCAGAAGATGAAGAGTCACACATGGAAGGCCAATAGGTTCAACTTCCATCACAATTATTTAGCCTTTGGGGAATTGTAATCTATGTGTACACATTTTTACCATTAGATAGCGAACAAATAGTAGAATTAGACAGCCATACATCTTTATCAAAATTATACCATGTATAGAACACAAATTAACATGGCCCTTTGTTCTAGATCTATTACTTTCTCTATCATCTATCTTATTCAATATTGCCTCCACATATGCTTATAACCAATCTAAACCCTTGTTTACAGTGTCATCCCCCAAACCTCTTGGGATCCAAATAAAATGTGCATGCATGTCGAATGTGTACATCTCATTTTCTCTACGATTGTACATAGCTGGTTTCTTATATAATTGTACTTTACAAGCCTTACCACATGTTCTAGTAAATAAAATCAACCAAAGGGAAGAGATGAATGCACAGTGTTGCACCAACAATATTAAGGGGTTGTGAGATATAAAGTCGACATTTAGCTAGCGTAGACACATGTGAACCATCATTATAGTATCTATGACATAATTGGCTATGACTATATGACTCTAACCATTCAAAAAGTGTATCCTAATAGCTTTTCCTATTATACATGTCTCTCAGAGAGTACTTGGTCGAATTCATTGCTTATCTTTCATGCTTGACTAGGCTTGCAATCCTACTAAAACTTGAAATCTTACACTTGTTTTTCTTACTATATTTCATGATCCAAAATGGATAAATTTATAGCTATAACTCATAACCATTCATGTATCTTTGTTCATCTAAATTCTCTAAGTGGTTTCTATGACCCTCACACTGCCCAAACTTCTTGTATACACTATCTTCAAACATATGACTGACTAAGTAAAAATATACGAGTGCCTAGAGCACGTGCAAAAAGGTTGTAAAGGAACTGCGAAGCAGTATTAAGGACCAACATGTCTTTGTCCCTTCTTTGTTTTTAATAAAAGAACACAAAGATGAGTTCATTCTGGGCCGAAATCATCCTCAATCACACATGATAGAACTCATCCAAAACAAGAAAAAAAACAAATCCAATCGCATAAAATAGAATTTGGGTCGACCAGACATTTCAATGTCAATTTTGCAGCTTGTATTGGTTTAGTAAGAGTCTTGGATGGCACTTCAACAATCGTCTAGAGTTGAATTCTCATTTGCAAGCAGAAGGAAGTGTAAAGGCTGTGAGAAGGGACAATCTATGCAGAATAAGGAAGATAGGTGGTGGTTTGCATCAATGACCTTGTGAGCTTGTAACCTTGCATTCATGGTGATGGTGGATTGGAAACACAACCCCACATGCTAGAGTTTTCCCATACTGGGTTTCTCCAAAGTAAATCCTATGATGTTTACTTGCATTGTTATGTTCTTTTCCATATTCATGTTCAATTCTTCTTTTCTTTCATTAATTCTTGCTATATGGACATCTGAATTAGTACAAAAATTTGCATGATGCATGGTATAAAAATTTGCACATAAACAATATAAATTAGTCATTCCACTGTAAGACTCATGTTACTAAACTAGACATCATTACGACTAGGCTAATTATGTTAGAACATTTAATGTCTAAGTGGTGCTATTATAGACCCTTAGTACATTTTAAGTAATTAAATAATAATAATTTATTATTTATTAACACAGGTTAAAAACCTCATATAAATAAATAATAAAACATAAATTGATTATTACTTATCGGTTAACTAAAATGTTCTCAGAATGGATGGACCCGTTGGTTACAATGGTCACCTCACTTCACTTTTCACTATAAATAGGGATTTACCCCTATTGTTTATATATGGAATACATTCGAACATACTCGAGTGATTAAAGAGTTTTGTAAAAAGATTTGAGAGGAAGAGAGAAGTAAGAAGTGTGTATTGGGGAAATGTTTCTCAGTTAATGAATATCACCTTGTAAGTTTTTTTACCTTTCGAGGTTTTCCCACGTTATTTCCTATGTCATGAGTTCATTGATCTGGATGTGTAGGCTTTGTTATTCAATTTCATTCTAGATCTATCCTATGTATATACATTGCATATGTATTGCTTCTTGTATCCTTTAAAATTACAGATCATAATGGTATCAGAGTTTTTTAAGTTTTCCTTGGATAGAGTGGATTGTAGTGTTCAAGTTTGCATTTGATGCCATTGACCAGATTGGAAAAACAAGATATGAATGCAGCTTACTACCAGTACAGTAAGAGATTTCCTCAAGGAGTTGGAACTAGGAGGCCGGAAAACATTGCTCAAGGTGAAAGAGACATATGCCAAGAGTATGGACACTAAGAACTGATATTTCTTAAGTTGGAGACGGATGTTGCAAACATCTGCCAATCAATGGGTAAGCTTGACAAGATGGAGAAGTCTGCGGAGGCACTCATTGTAAAGCTTTGGATTTCATTGGAGATACTCAAGATTCAAGAGGAGGCAAGAATAGATCCCCCTAAATACCAAGGGAAAGAGCAGCCACAAGGCCCCTTCAATAACACCCCAACTCAGCCACCTTTCAAAGTTGAAGCAAAGGTCGACATCCTACTATATGGAAAAATTGAGGGAAAAAACAACAATTTGTCATCACAATTGGAGGTTTATCTAAGCTTGCATAATGTAACCGAAGAACAACAAATTTACTTTGCACAACTTAAGCTTTCTAGTCATGCCCTTTGTGAGAAAATTATGAGCATTCTTTGGTTTTGAAGAAGCAACCACCTATAGTTAATTGGGTAGAATTTAGGAAGCTAATCAAGTCTCAGTTTTATCCTGTTTATTATGAGAAAAAGCATGCTATCAAATGGTTGTTTATAGGCAACGACAGGTGCAGAGTGTGCAAGAGTATACCACTGAATTCAGCAGGCAAGCAATCCAAACGTTTTGGATACTTGATAAAAAAATTCAGTCTCGCATCTTCTACAGCTTAGTTGTAAAGTAAGCAATATCACAGTGACAGCCAATAGCATAATATAATAGAAGATATATTCATCTATATAAGCAAATAAAAGAAATGAATAGCAAGCAAATGATATAGCTACATCTAGCTTCATGATTCCCCAACTTGAAATGAGTGCACCTATATATGAATGCACATTTGATGATAACCTTACACTCATATTTGGTTATACTTTTTCAATATACTAGCTAAACTTAATTAGAATAAGTTTGCACTTAGAAGCCTAATCAAACTAAGATTACTTTGTGCTGAACTATATACTATATGAACCCGTGTACCCTTAAGCTGCCTACACTATCCCTCCCAAAAAAATGTAAAGGCTCCTGACTGCCGACTCTTGGAGTTAAGGGGCAGGATAGTGCTACTACTGTGTGGTATCAAACACCACCACTGTCAATTCATTTGTTCGTTTCTAACCAGCTCAACGCCTTATTTTTCACAATGCCTCTATGCACAATTAGGTTGCTTTGCAAATTTCATCTCCTCTGTAAACTAGAGAATGAACTGTGTGTATGAACGTATTCATTTTGTTTTTCTTGTTTTAGAAAACATTTGTCATGTCGTTTCTTGATTGCTTGTTTCATTATCCTTTATTGTTGTTTCATTTAAGTATTTTGGTGCGATTATGAGAAGTACATCTACTACTGGCCACCAATCTATGTCTTTGTTTGGTGATTTCCAAACACTACCCTCTGTTGACAATTGCTGCTCGTTTAAATCATTATTATTTTTAGTTAACTTTGTTTGTGTCAAATGGTCTTTGTTGATAGTCACCACTTGCCATGTGGCACTTATATATAGGTTCTTGTGACCATGTTGTCAGTTTTCTTTATATCACATCCTTTGTTCTGTCAGCAATCATCATATATTTGATCCACTCAGCGCTTGTTGATTGTAGTACTTGTTGTCTGCTAGCTTTGGTTTGTTCACCATCGAGCTATGTTGTTTTGATTGTCTCCCCACACAATAGTTTTCCTTGTTGCGACCTCAGATCCACATTTGGCAATACTTTTGTCATGTGTCTAGCAATCGCCAATCACTACTCTTGTATGGCAGTCGCATCTCTTTCCCTAGTTCTATAGGTGGCTCTATTTTAAAGAAATTTACTAAGTATGAATGTTTCAGCATTTTATATTCACCCATATTTCAATGTAATAGACCTTTATTTGTATATTTACTATCTTTCAAGCATTCATCTAAAAGTAATACACCCTTTTCATTAGTTTCAAATGCATTAATGGAATCTCCACCAAAACTGGATAGTTCTTCATCAAATATTTGATCCTTTAATGTGTTCTTGGTCAACCAGGCTTTACCAAACTGCGATATTATGATTGTTCCCAATCATGGATAGCCTTCACTTGCACTGTGCTAGATGTCCCAATATCGCATCATAATTTTCTTATACACTTTCCATTCGTATGATTACAAATACTGCATTTAATCTCTTTTCTACTATTGTTATTTCTTGGTCCAACAAGAAACCTAGTGGAGCAATTTATTCGTGATTTTCTAATAAAGTCTAAAATATTCTTCTTTTAGCAGTGGATTTTGCAACTTTTTCCATACTTTTTACGATGATATATTCATGCCTAATTCTCCACCAATTGAAGCATTAAAGAGAACCATATCCCCGATTTTATAGTTATCTTAGGAACGGCATCTTTTCCTAACAATAGCACAACTCTTTCCTCAGTTGATCGTCATACTTCTTTAGGTGGTTTGACTTTCTGGGGTTACACTAATTCTGGCAAGCAGTCCATTATAAGTTTGACCAGTACCATGAGCATGGTTCCATTGATCAACAATACTAATTGTTGCATTGGACTACTTTCTTCTTTTACTTTGTGTCTTTCTTCTTTTATGGTGTGTGGTTGTCCAATCCTTGTTTCTGGCAATGGTGCAGTTTCATAAACCCACCCCACATTATCTGATTGATTATTTATGTCTTGTAAACCTTGTATCGCATCTTGCACACATTGTTTTTCTATTTGCATATCTAATTATTTCTTTTACACTGCCCTAATATCTGCCAATGGGTGAATGTACATGAAGAAGATGACTAAGTAAATGATTGTCGTGACCGTGATCATGATCACCGGAAGATTTGTTAGTATTTACGTTGGAGTGGTTAAATTTGCTTGATCGCGACTAATAACACGTATTTTTCGACGTGCCTTTTGCGTTTACCTTGGGTGCTTTATCTCAGACAATCCTGTCTCCCAACTGAGCTTTCTAAGTGATTTTTAACCCTAGTTTTTCCCCCGTGTTTGCCCTACAGGGCAAACACGAAAGGTATAGATATGGATGCTCGCCTAGATTCTTGCAAAATGTGAACTGGTAAATTGATTGTTATGGGAGATTCCTCTAAACCCTCCTTTGCAGCTGCGGTTAGAGGAGAATCGAAAATCCAAGGACCAAGAAGAAACTTTCAAAAACAACCACTGAGAATGCCGACAATTGATCCAAGAAAAACAGAAAATGGATATAGGAGCACAGCTAATGGAAACCCTGTAGTGAGACTTCAGTGATATGACGTGCAAGGTGAAATAGATGTTTTAGAAAATCGAGGGCTGATTATTCGATTTTTGGGTTTTCGTCCTACATTGGCAGCTTTGAAAGAATGGACAAAGAAATTATGGCACACCAAAGGTGACTTTTTTATTTTTGTTTACCCTAATGGATATTTTCTGATCTTTGCATCGACAGAAGATAGAGAATATATGTTTCACGGTAGGCCATGGTTTTTTGGTTGAGCGGGACTTTTTATGAAACCATGGCATCCCAGGTTCAAGACAGATGAAGAACTTCCCTCCGTTGCCCCGGTCTGGGTTAGGCTTTTTGAACTTCAAACTGAATATTGGAATAATAATGTTTTTATGGCAATCAGTAACACGCTAGGTACTTTCATGATGACGGCTGATTCAACATTACAACTGAAACAAATGGTCTATGCCCGCATATGTGTCTTGTTGGACCTATATAAACCCTTACCCACAAAAATTTCTCTGGCAGTTGAGGATGATCATTGGGATCAGGTGGTGGATTATGAGAATATACCGTTTAGATGTTGTATTTGCCATGAATATGGCCATCTATTTAAAGGTTGCCCATGAAAAGTTTTGGAGGCCCCAAAGGAACAACAGCCCCAAGAGGATTATGTTACACCAAAGAAAAAGAAAACGAGAAAATTTGTCCAAGAAAATCAAAATATCAGGAACAATAACAGATTTGATAGCCTTCAAAAATTTGTCCAAGAAAATCAAAATATCAGGAACAATAACAGATTTGATAGCCTTCAAACTGATAATGGGGTTAAAGAATTTGAAGATCTTATGGACTCTCAAATTCCAAAAACACAAATGGAGGAAGTACCTAATCAGCTCACAATCTATCAAGCACCACAAAAGCAAGAGGAAACTAAGGCTGAAATGAAAAGCTATCATCGAAAAATCAAGTTTCATGAACAATTGGAGAATCAGCATCAGCAAGCTTTAGAAGATGAAAACAAGGAACAACCATTGTTATTAATGGCTAATTATATAGAGGAACAACAATCAGATCAGTCATTGAGAATAGCTCAGGAAAAAAGTAAATAACTGAAAATGGACACCAATAATAAGGTGGGTCGTAGATCAAATCAGTCCAAACTTCAGAAAGAATGCCAAAAATTGAGTCAAACCGGGACAGTAAGGGACTTGTCCCAATTATTCAATCAACCATCACAATGAAGGTGATTCAAGCTCATCACCCTCTTATGATATTTCTTCAAGAAACTAAAGCTTTGGTAGAGCTCTCAAGAGTCATAGCGGAAAGAATATGGCCCAAGGCCTAGAATCTTTCTGTAGGTTCTCAAGGAGCATTCGGAGGAGTTCTAAGTATTTGGGATCCAAATCTCATTACTATGTTAAGTTCTTGTAGTAATAGACAAGTTATAATGATGCATGTGTACTCTAAGGTGGATGCCAACAATTTCTAATTTTAAATATCTATTGTCCCACTATGCTCGAAGAGAAGATGGCTCAATGGCAGCATATAGAGGCTTTGATATACTCTTATTTCAATGTCCCAGTTATCCTTGGAGAAAATTTCAATACCATTCGTAACTTACAGGAAAAATAAGGAGGAACCTCACAATTGGATTCCAGCTCAACTAATATGGCTAAATTTGTACAGTCCCTACACTTGGTAGATGTTCCGACTGAAAATGGGATAATGACATGGTCTAATAGAAGGCAAGGATCAGACTATATCCTGGAACGATTGGACAGATTCCTAATATCTGAAGAATGGTGGCAGAAGGAATATATTCCTAAAGCTTGCATTTTAAATAACCCTATATCTAACCATTGGCTAGTTTGTTTAGAGATAGGGAAATCTGCTCCTTGTCATGCACCTTTCCGATTTCAATTGATGTGGCTTCGGCATGAAACTATTGGTCAACTCATAAAACAGTCATGGTTGGAAGGAAAGCCCAAGCATGGGACACAACGTTTTCTTTTGCCAAGCAACTACAATATCTAAAAGTTCAATTGAAAAAATGGAATCGGACGGAGTTTGGAGACATCAAGGAAAAAAAGAAACAAATACTACAGAAGCTGGAAGAGCTGAATACTATTCTCAGAACTTATGGATGTACTGATGAAATTCTGAGCCAGGGGCTTTGTCTGAAAAGTAACTTACATGAGTGGGAAACAAGAGAGGAAATTATGTGGAGACAAAAATCTAGAGTCCAATGGTCAAAAGGTGATAAAAATTCTGCCTTCAGTCACAAATCATTGTTGATTAGGCGAGCTCATAATCACATAGGTTCTCTTGCTAAGGATGATGGTACAAAAGAGTATTCTTTGACAGGTATGCAGCAAATTGCATAACATTTTTTCCAAAAGATTTTCCAAGCCCAATCTATTGATAGATCAGCTCAACAAACAATACTACAGCATTTACCACGTCTTATCATGGATCAAGATAATGAGAAACTTACTAATCCAGTCACAGAAAAGGAATTGCAGCAAGTGGTGTTCGTAATGAAAAAAGAACTGCAAGACCAGAAGATTTTCCCATTGAATTCTATCAAACATTTTGGGACATCTTCAAGGATGATCTTCTCAAGGTGGTAGAAGAGGCAAGGACAGCAAAAACGATGTTGAAGGAAAATAATAAGACCTTTATAGCTCTTATTCCTAAAACAGGTGAAGTGGGAAACATTTCAGGATTTAGACCTATAGCTCTATGTAATGTCCTCTACAAAATAATCACTAAAGTAATGGCAGAAAAGCTGAAACCTCTTTTGGGTAAGATTATATCTCCTGGACAAGGAGGATTTGTTCCAAGACGTCAAATTCATGATGAAATTGTTTGGCCCAAGAAGCATTACATTCTATGGAAATTCAGAAATCTCCTTCGATGTTTATCAGGCTTGATTTATCCAAAGCCTATGATAGAGTTGATTGGGATTTTCTATGCCAAGTTTTGGGTCAGTTTGGTTTCTCAAGAGAATAGTTGGAATGGGTAAGAGCATGTTTATCATCAATTTCTTTTTTTGTTTTGGTTACTGGAACTCCTCCACATCTTTTCTTGCCTTCAAGAGGACTACGCCAAGGAGATCCTTTATCCCCATTTTTATTCATTATTCTAGTGGAACGTCTTGGAAGATTGCTAGAAACCACAAGATAAATGGAATAAAACTGGCTAAAGGTGTTCATCCTCTTACTCATCTACAGTTTGTGGATGACTCGACGATTTAGGGGAAAGCCACTTGCTTGGAAGCTCAACAGCTACAGAAACTTCTCATGATATATTCTAATGCAACGGGTTAGGTAATTAATCATGATAAATCTAGTATAATATTCTTTCATTGTTCTAGCACACAGGAATATCAGAGTCTTAATATTCTTCATTTCAAACATGGATCTTTGCCACTTCAATATTTAGGGGTGCCTATAGCACCCAAACAGATCAAAGATTGGCAGTGGATTATAAATAACGCTGAACTAAAACTGCAAAAGTGGACTAACAAATGACTTTCCAAAGGAGGAAGAACGGTATTGGTCAAAGCAGTTCTTCAAGCCTTACCAATATATGTATCCTCCATTTCGAATCCTCCTCCAAGGAAGATTATGAAGCACATAGATTCTATCTGCCAAAAATTTTAATGGAGTGGCTTGCAACAAAAAAGGAAGTGGTCTTTAGTTAAATTGAAAAATCTTTGTCTTTCCAAGCAGGATGGAGGATTGGAATTTCATTCCTCTTCTAAACATCATAAAGCCAAGGCAGCGAAATTATATTGGAGATTGATAAAGAATCCAACTGAGCTATGGGGTGTAAAAATTAGAGCCAAATATGCGGAAAACTATCCCCCAGAGAGACTTATTAGATTATCCCTTCCCCCTAAGGGATCTCCTACACTTGGTTGTTCTCAGGGTAGGGAAAGAACTTATTAAAAAACACGTGTTTTGAATTGTTAAGGATGGTAGAAAAGCTAACTTTTGGACTGATACATGGGATGGGCATCCACCAATCATTACTCAATACCCAAAGCTAAAGCCTGTAATGAAAGTGACGCATGAAAAGGCATGGATTAACGTGGATCATTATTGTAAGGACACTAATCATTCTTGGGAAATAGGCAAGTGTTGGAAATCTACTCTGGAATGGCCAGTTCAAATGGAAGTGGAACAACTATCTCAAATTAATACCCTGCTTTCAGCACATCCTCTTTCAATATCCTCAAAGTCAGATGAATTGGCATGGCGGAGACACACTACAGGAGATTATACGATTTCTGTAGGCTATGATTCCCTAAAAGCAAGTATTGTTCATCCACTTAAGGATATATTTAAAAAACTTTGGCAACTAGTAGTTTGGCCCAAGATGAGTTTTTTTGTCTCGTTGGTTTTAGAAAGAAGAGTTCTAACAGGGGATAACCTGATGTGGCATGGTTTTATGGTCCCTTTTGTTGTGTCCTATGCTTAGAGAATGAGGAAACCCTTTCTCATTTATTTCTTCATTGCTCATGGGTGGTCTACTTATGGAAGCTCTTATCCCAGTTGTTGAATCTTCAATGGAGAAATATTTAGTCATTAGAGCAATTGATTAGAGATTGGCAACAACAATTACCCAAGGGTCAACATCTTAAGCCGATGCTTTGGGCTGGAATTACTTTGTTGTTGTGGAATGTTTGGAAAGAAAGGAATCGTAGAATTTTCCAACAGGATCGAAGAGACATCAATTATGTCTGGGAAAAAATCAAAATCAATCTGGCTGAAACTACCAGGCATAAGATTGGATTGCCTCAAATTCTAACGCTAGAATGGGAACATTTGTCACCAAGTATCCATACAACCTAATACTCCAACAAGGTTTGTTGTTTGGTAAAAAAAGAAAATGCACAGAGACAAAATTTGGACAGCACCACCAATTGGGTTTGGAAAGATGAACACGGATGGAGCCTCCAGAGATAACCTGAGCCAGGAAAGTAGGGGGTATTGGAAGATTGTTTGATGGAACGGTAATTTTTCTTTTTGCAGAAAAAGTGGGGCTTATGAACAATAATTTAGCGGAGATAAGTTTGTCAACAAAGGTGTGCAAGAGGCTTTGAAACTTGGGTGGTAGAAGCTTCAACTTGAATCAGATTCTAAGTTTATTGTAGGCTTGCTATCTGATCCAAAGGACCTTCCTAGAAAAAATTGGAAATTTTCTATAGAGATGGAAAAAATTGGTCGGTTGCAATCTCAGTTCCAAGAGGTACAGTTCAGACATGTTCTCAGAGAAAAAATATTGAAGCTGATGGATTGGCTAACTGGGCTCTAGACAATCAAAATATTATTTGTTATGGTTTAACCCCATTTTGGCAGCCATCTAAGTTGCAAAGAGACTTGGCAAAGATTCTCAACTTAAATTTGAATAGATGAGGGCTCTCCTGCTCTATTTTGTGTGTAATGCCCAGGCCTGGACTATTAGCTTCCAAGCTTGGCACAATATAATTGTATTCTTTGACTTTTCTATAATATAATTTTGCTGTTTTTTTTAATATATATATATATATATATATATATATATATATATGAATGTATGCATGTATGTCTATATGTATGTATCTGCCAATACGTAGTTCTCTTCTTCCTCTTTCAGTTTCAACCATGTTATCTAATATCATTTTAGGACAGTCCTTATCATCATGGTCATTTGGACCACAATCTCTACATAATTTTGAGACTTGGGATAGTCTATTTGACATTCATTAGCATATTCAACACTATATTACAAGTCTTCCATTTTATTCCTTCATAATTGGAGTTCTTAGCCCTCGATTCTAACTATTTCTATTACTTGGAGATCTTTGATCTCTTTGATTCCTATAGCCTCCACTAGATGGCGTTTGTTGCACCATCGTGGATTGTTTATCAGCTTTAGATTAAATGGGCACTTCCTCATTTCATGAGTTGTTACATTACAACTTCCACAATATTCGATAGGACATTCTCCTTTTGTGTCCTTTATTTTTGCTTTTTAAACACCAAGTTCCTGTTTTCCCAATTCGTATTTTATTATCCCTCTTATTTAAAATTAATTTAGGTTGATTGTCATATTCATCTCCATTTCCTTCCTGCAAGTAATTTTGTTGTTCTACATTCAACATTCTTTCATGTGTCTTAGTATTTCGATGTGGCCACTACACAAACATTATAATCACTTTTCTTAGCCATTCAGATAATATTGTTATTTCAGGTCATACTCAATGGGGTTATCTAACATCTACACTAGGTTTAGCATTCTATTGTTACAGTCCTTGAAGGGCTCATCCTTTCCTTGTTTAAAGCTAGAAAATTCATCAAAACTTTGGGCATCCATATGGCACTTTTTTAAATGTAGACTTCACTTTCTCACACATTTTTTTCTATGGTTTTTCTTTTCTATGGACAGTTAATCAGACCTCGTGACTAGGGTCTTTTATTTTTGTAAATATAGTGTAATGTCTCAAAATTGGAACAATGATGAAAAGGAGGGTTTTCCAGCAAACCCCAAAACAAATCCCAAACAAAATCTGAATTCTGAAAATAAAAACCAGCCAACCCTAGGGTTGTATTTGCTCCACCAAACTAAAATTTCACACTTCCAATCAATCAACAAAATAAAAGATAAATACCTTGTGAAACTTAGCCAACCTTGGCTCACACCGTTTGAAGAAAGGCGCTGAATTGGTATGTCTTTCACTCCCAAACCCTCAACGCCACCAATCTGATTTTAATGCCCTCTTTTTGTCACCAAATCCAACTAAAAATACCCTCCACAACTGAAGATAAACTGCAGATAAATTTCATCATGCATATCATATAAAAATAGACCAATGTTAAAGCCTAAAACATGATCAAATCTCTCCAAACCTAGTCGCCACAATTATGAATAATTAGCATGTAATAACCCAGAAAATCAAACTTGTATTCATGCCAAACCTATTGGAAACAAGCAATAATTAATGCTCTATTGTTTAGGGCCAAACAAGGTACCCTAAACCCTTGCACACCTCCTTCAAGTGAATCACCCAACTCAAAAAATAAGGGCAGAATTTCAAAATCAAACCCTTGCTTTAATCTTCCAAAAATCATTCAAACCCTTAGGATTTATTGCCAAATAAATTAGAAATAATATAACAATTGTACCTTGCCAAAATGGAGTCTAAAAACCCTTAGAAGATGTCCACTTCCTCCTCAAATTGATTTGCTCTACCTCAGAAAATTATAAAAAATAAATTAATTTTTTAAACTTACCAATAGTCCTCCAAATGACCTTCAAAAGCTCCTAGGGCAAGTCACCCAAGCTGGAAGCATAATATTAAATATTATGTGATATTTTATGCTTCACGAACCCTCCAAATCAGCTCTAAAATCCTGAAACCAACCCTCAATCCAAGTCGCCAAAGCTGGAAAATCAAATAGAATATTATGCAATATTTTTAGGCTTCAACGAACCCCTCCAATCAGCTCACTCAACCCTCTAGGCAAGTCACCATACAATGAAATGGCCTTCAACACCATGTGCAAGCTTCCAAAGCAAGTCACCACTCTCCAAGACCTGCAAATTCGCCAAAACCCAGTTTCTATAGGGTTTGCAATATTTCTCAATATAGGTAGTGTCCAAAAACACCTTTGTAGATTCACTTGCATGTAAACATACAATTTTGAAGCTCAATACAGTCCTTGAATAGAGCTGCCCAAGTATTTGGAATGGAGGTTTTCGTCCCCAAACCCTTGACACTTCTTGAAGGCTTTCATCCTCAAGATGTGGTAATCAAGCTTGACATACTTGATCAAATATTCCAATTCAATATTCAGCATACCTTCCAAATGACAACTTTCTTTTTATATCCCTTTTAGAAAATAACTCTCCCTCTCAAAACTTTAAAAGGATATTCTTTATAATTCTCCACTTGACCCTTAAGCGCCCATGACCCTCAAAAGGGGCCCAACTTAAGTGGAACTCAAATTAGATTAATATTATTACTTTATATTTAATTATTTAAAAATACTTTTATTTTAGCAATAATATTATATTAATTTCAAAAATGCGGACATTACAATCCTCCCCGCTTAAATTGCTTGTCCTCAAGCAATTGCACTATCCAAAGAGGTGTCCCAATACACCTTATGATGCAATGTCCCCCTGTAATCCCTTCCCATGAAAAAGAAGCTCTGAACTGAAATCTGAACCTATGTTTTGGGGGCTGCCCCCAAGTGTTCCAAGTGTCAAAAGAGTCATCCAATGACTTCCCATGTCCCCATGCCAACAATTCTTTAAATACCGAGTGGTGCATGATGGAGTCCAAATGCCAATTATTGCACCCGGAAAGTAAACAAGTAAGGTTACGGCCACCAGTTACCTTACTAATTCTTTTCGGCCATGAGGGAACCTCCCAATCTTGCAAAGAATTAACCAAATGAATCACTCTGAGCAACATACCTTGAACATGTCTCACCTCCATAAATAACCCTTTGTGAAGAGTCCTCTTTATGTGCAAAGTGAAGACCACCCAAGGCTCCCCTTTCTCATTGCTTACGTGCAAGTGATCAAGTGGTCATCAAGGGAATGCTCAAGATGCAACTAAATGCAATGTTGTTCCTTACATTTTTTATCATTTCCTTGTGCAAACCATGATCCCAAAAGATGTCACTCTCAAACTTATGAGTCGCTGGAAATATGCAACGAAATCAGCCATATTTCTCCCATAAAGGGGCTGTGGTAATGTCCAAAAAAATGATTTTTCTGATTTTAAAAAATCAGAATAAAATAGAACACTAATTCTTCTTGGTTTGAAGGGTACCAAGCTCAAAAAATCAAATATTTTGAATGTGATAGGTGGCTGTAGTAAATGACACAACTCAAAAAATTTAGAAACAAAATTTTCATATCTTCCAACAACAATTTCAAGCCCCTTAGTTGGCTGCCATGTACAAGCATTGTGCCCTTTTTGGCGGGTCAATGGCCAAGATTGTTGCCAACAATTTTCCGAATTTCCTAGAAAGGAAAAAAACAATTTTTTCTTCACCAATTTACCTTGCCAACTACTGCTCATGATTTGAGTCTTTGTCCAATCTATAATGGATCTTAAATCTTCTTCCATGTCCTCCAAATCATCCGCTCCAATTGGTTGCCCATGTGTGAAAGTCAATTTATTCTTTGCATTTCCCTTTGCAAGGGATCTCCAAAATAAACCTACACATGAAACAAGTAAGTTAGGGAAAGCATTGGTGTTTAATAACACCCTTTTGAGCCAATTGTACATCCTTCTTTGTTGCTTTGGTCCTCCCTTGCAACTCTTTCTTACTTGAAAACCAAGAGGTATTTTCTTGTTGCTTTTGATATGATTGTAGCAACTCCCTCTTTCCTTTATTCTTTCCCCTATGGTGGCTTGGAATTCATTTATGAATCTTTGAACCACCATCTTGATGTTGGAGGGTGTGACGCTCACCTCCTTGAGACTCATGCATAATATGTGCACCAAAAATCGTGAATGAGACAAGCTGAAAATGCGAAAAACAGTCATCAAATGATTATTAACAGCTCTTGCAATGACCCATGGGTCACAGCACTTGTCACCTCTTACCGTTCCCATGTCTAGCCAAGTTTTTCCCTTGGCACATCCACTTAAAACATCATATACAAGGGCTGTATAAGGACTGTAACAGCCCTTAATTGCTTGCCTTTTCCCTCCAAAATACAATGCACACTTTGCATAACTTGAAACTTGTGATCCCACATAGCAAGCTTTTACCATTCTATCATAGGACAATGCATTATTTCTTATGTAGTGCATCCTTTCACCTAAAAACTGAATTGTAATAATTGTAGTTGATTTACCAACAACAATACATACCTCAAGCCTTGCAATTGATTGGATGCCCTCCTCTTGCATTTTCCTTCTAAACACAACGATTATATGTAGCATATGAAATGTATCAAATGAATGGTGATACTAACCAATTTAATGATGTGTTTGCATGCTTTTTGGCATGTCCTTCACCTTGTCCTCACCCTTGGCATGATCCTCATATCCTCCAAAGTGATGTAGGAGCATAGTAGGAAGGTTGTGCAATGATAACTTGCCATAAAAATAATTAAATGGCTTACTTTAATCTGTTGTTCCATAGATTACAACAAGTTGATAGTGATCATTAGCCTTTGTGGTGTGGACCTTGTTCACCGGTTTCCCTTCATCAATGTGCAATATTGATTTCCTTAAACTTCCTTAGGTGTTGCCTAGCTTGGAAGGGTATCATCTTTGTTTGCTTTGCCCTCCTCATCCACTCATCCCACCTTGCTTGTATCCTTGACATAAGGACACAATTTTCTTTTCCTTGGTTTAGCATTTTTTCCTTTCTCATGACTTGTTTCTCATTACAAGTGGCTGCCCCACTTAATCCTTCCTCCACGGTGTATCTAGAGTTCATCTCTCTTGGCTCATCCATCTTTTTGTCTCCAACTTGCAATCTGAAATTATGAAAAGAAAGTGATCTATGATTAGAGATGATGCTTTAATTTTCTTCCATAATATACCTTTTCATCATGGTTTCTTTATCACTTTCCAAGCTTCTCTCTTGAAGCTTGCTTGTTCCCTTGCTACAAGTGGCTGCCCCACTTGGTTCCTTTTCATACTTATTATCAATTTGTAGCACTATTGGCTGCATCTGAACTCAAGATTTTTGAGGCTTAGAAATGTCAACAATTGGCTGCCCCAAAGTGTTTACATTTCTTCATTGATGTCTCCCATTTGCAGCTCTCTTTGTTGCCCCGAAAGGTCTGATTTTTTTACCTTTTCAAATTGTTTAATGAGCCCTTCACCAAGTTCATCATGAGTTTTAATGAGGTCATGCCTTTGTGACTTCCATCCTATATGCCACCAATCACGAGCAACTCCTTCCAAGTGTTGTATGACAAATTTTAGAGCTTGCTTCTTGTTGGGTGAATATTTTGTCACCAGCTAACAGATGAGCAAAATAGGTGATTTCAACCACAACATAAAGAGATTGGTCGGCCAAATGTGCAGGTTTACCACATCAGAAGGGGACAAATCTCTCCTCTCATCAAGTGGAGGATCCTTATAAAATATGAGAGGCTATATACTATATATATATGCAGAAAATAACACTCAGGGGTAGGACAACACCATCCATCTCTCTTTTTTCAGAGATGACGTTCACAAACAAAAGAGAAATCCAGGTGAAAACACTGAAGGCACTTCTCTTCTTTCAGAAGTGGTCTTACAGCGAACAGCAGTTCTTTCTAATAAGTAACAAGTAACTGGTAACAGGGGGCATAGTAATCAGCAGAAAAAATTGTAGCACAAAGTCTCCACCTCGATTGCCCAAGAGTGAAATACGAACGATAATAGGGGCACAAAGTCGTCCCAAGATCCTTTACACAGAAACAAACAGAAAACACACTAAAGACAATGGTGGCAGCACAAAGTCTCTCCACAGTTGGCTTCAAGTCACTTTTCTGATTACTTCCACTAGTTCTGCTTATTTCATCAAAATGGACAAGAACGCATTCAAGAAATAGACATAAGAACAATCTCCTAAATGACACAAGCTATTACAGCACAAAGTCTGGAAGTAACCTGCTTTCTCATTCATATAAAAAAATATGATTAACAATCTAAGCTCAAAGTCTCAGTAATCGCCTTTCAATTTTGGCAGAGTTTTGCTTCTATAACCAAAAAGATCTCCGTGGTGAAAAGAAGAGATTTACAATACATAGCAGCCCAGAAAGACTTGGCACTTTGTTTCATAGAACGGCCCATGCTGCATTCAATGCTTTGAATGCATTTTCAGTTTTGTCAAGGGGCCATGCTGGAACAAGACGTCTGCCTTAACTATGGCGTGTCAATTCATCTCAAAATATCTTTTCCTCTGCATGGGTCGTCTGATCTTTCTCCCAATAGGTATGCAATTGTCCCCTCGCTTTCCTGTCAAGGAAGAAAAACAGGCCACACCTTTTAATGCTTGTGAGCTCAGACGCCTACTTGGTGGACTATTCCACCTATTGGAAATAACTCCTACGCAAATATTTCTAGTCTTTCCCTCTTTCCTGTTGCAATTTGAGCTCTTGGACTATTTTTTCCCTTTTTGGTGGGCCACTAAGTTCACTCTTGACTTTTGTCATTTCTCAGCGTTCTCTCCCTGGTTTTGTCTTTTCCTAGAATTTGAGCTCTCAGGGCTATCTTCCCAGCGTTGTTGGCTCCTTGTGCTCTTCTCTCAACAGTTCTTCCTTTTGGCCTTAAGGCCTTTGAATGTATTCGGGTCCGTGCTCAAGCCTTTAAAGATCAACGATTATTTCATTGCCGCAAAGTTGACGTTCACGCGCCCATCACCATTTGAAAGCCAACGGCTAGTTTATTGCCCTAAATTTGACAGCTTCGAGGATGTCACCAGAACGTTTGAATTCCAACGGCTAGTTCATGGTGCCCAACTTTGACGTCTACGGGCCCGTCACCCCTTGGTCAATTCCTTTGGCTTTATTTCCTTCGGATTTCCTTTGACCAAGCTTAGTCTTTGAATCCTTCTGAATGGAAGGTGTCCTTTCGGGACTTGGGGGAGATTCATTTTCCTGGTCGCCGAGAGCCCCCCCGCAAGGGTACATGCCCTTCGGGCTTTGAGAAAGGTCCATTTCTTGGTCGCCGAGAGCCCCCAACAAAATTACATGCCCTTCGGGCTTTGAGAAAGATCCATTTCTTGGTCGCCGAGAGCCCCCCGCAAGGGTACATGCCCTTCGGGCTTTGAGAAAGGTCCATTTCTTGGTCGTCGAGAGCCCCTCGCAAAGGTACCTGCCCTTCGGAGTCCTTTGGGCGACCTTCTTCCTCAAATCCTTCAGACATTTTGTCCAAAGGATTTCTTTCGTTTGCCTTAGTCGCTTCCCGCCGAGCCTTTGATCATCCCTTTGGACAAAATGTCCGAAGGATTTCACTTGTAAAATTTCGCCGCGGAAAATCTTTTCGAAAGCTATCCTTTTGTTCCCTTTGGTTCATTGCCCTCCACAAGGGCACTTGCCCTTCGGGCTTTTGGACACCTTCCTTTGAACCGACCGTGAAATTGCCTAAGTGTTGGGAACTTGTTTCTTTCCTGCAGAGTCCATAGAAATAAGCCTGCAGAGTCCGTAGAAATAAGCCTACAGAGTCCATAGAAATAAGCTTGCAAAGTCCGTAGAAATAAGCCTGCAGAGTCCGTAGAAATAAGCATGCGGAGCCCGTTAGCTGAAAAAGCTTGAATAATGGAGAATTTGAATACTCGGAACAATTTTTTGAGAAAGGAAAAGAGAATTTTGGCCTGCAGGACCAAAATAGTTCATATGTTGTCCCAAAAATGAGTGACAGATTTTGAAAACAACAGCTGGCTCCAGTTGGAGAACTTCCTTCAGTTGAAATTTTGAAACCGCTAAGGGGAGTAGAAACCAGAATCTCCAGTGCCTTCAAGTATGCCATTGGTCTACAAAGTCATGTGTAATATCCCCAACCAATTGGGAATATAGGAAAAAATAAAGCTCTGAACAAAGATACAAATTTTGACAAAATAATTTCCAAATAAATAAATAAATCACAATATAGTCTCTCAATGGCAAATCACAGATCTTATCACTTGTTCTTCTAGATGATTACACAATTGAGTCTCTGTCATACAAATAAAATAATATGAAATATTCTGTCTTAAAACCTAGGCTTTGGCAAATCTAGAAATTGAGCTTGAATCTGGAAATTCTGTCTCGGCCTGCTGTGTCGAACACACAGTCGCCGGCGTCGATCGATATACTGCCGACGTCGGTCTCTGTTAGTCCTTCTATGCCGACGTCGGTCTTCAGTTGGCCGATGTCGGTCACTGGGGGTCTCTGCCTGCCGATGTCGGTATCTGCGTGGATCTGTACCTGCCGATGTCGGTTTCTGTGCGAATCTATACAGATCTGTACGGACTCCGTACGGCCGCCAATAAAGCACACCCTGTTCGTTTCAACCCCTGATCTGAAGATATCTGGCTCTAATACAGAAGATCTATATCTGTATAACTTATTGAATCAAAACTAAATAAAGAAAATACCTGGAAAGCTCTATGACAACTTCTGTATGAAGTTACCTCTCAAATCTGTAAACCTCTCTGATAACTTCTGGATGAAGCTATCTCTCAATTTTGGCAATAGATCAGCTGATATTTCACAGCCTCTAAATCGCACACAATGAAGAGTTGACGTTCTCCACTACAATGGAATCCTGGAACCCTTGGCTCAGTCTTCACAAAAGAATTCTTCAATATCAAAATCAATAATCATATGCATAATCAATAATGGCCTCCATGAGAAACCCTTATACCCTCAAAAGATATGCTTGCCCTAATTAGGGTTTTCTTAAATTAGAATTAGGGTTTCTAATTAAAAAGACCAAATAATTAATATTTGATTAAATCAATCAAATATTAATATCTCCCTCAATATATGTCCGATCGAGCCCAAACGAAAGCCAACTGGAAAAATTCTGCTAAACGAAGCCAAGCCAATCTCCATCAAGACCTTCTATCCATCCTATTAGCCTACGAAGGTCGCATAATAGGCTAACCATCCATTCTGAAGATGTCAACTGAAAAGGGGACATGACATCATGCTACCCAAAAAAAGGAAGGCGCCAAAAACGAAAACGAAAAGCACAAAATAGAACTAAAGACTATACAAATATACATATGTACAGATGATCTTATCTGATACTTCAAAAATTGAAGTGCTTCAGATGCTGCCCATTGTGAGGCAGAGAAAAGGGCGTGCCATCTTGATACTTCAACAGGAAACTGTTTTCACCATTGAGCTGATGGATAGTAAACGGGCCTCTCCATAGGGAATCGAATTTCCCATGCATTCCCTTTGGTTCTCTTCTCTTGTCCCATAACAGAACTTGATCTCCAATCTGGCACAGGTTTTTGTTTTTTGGTCGAAGAGCTTCTTCACCAGACTTTGATGCACAGCAATTCGGTCCACCACCATAGTTTGCTGCTCATCTAGCTCAGTCAAGCACATGATCCTTTTGTCAAAGGAGCTTTCATATGTCTGATCTTCGACCGCCTTTGCCAATTTTAGTGCTGGCAATTCCAAGATAATTGGTATCTCTGCATTGAGACCATACAAAAGTTGGAATGGTGACATACTTATCGCCCTCTTGGGTGTAATTCTGTCTGCCCATAAAGCATCAACCAATGCTTTATGCCATGTTCGTTGGTTGTCATCCACCAGCTTGCTGATGATGGTCACCAGGTTTTTGTTGCTTGATTCTGCTTGGCCATTCCCTTGTGAAAAATAATCAAAGGAGTGGGAGAGAGTAATCCCATAATGAAAACAAAACTGAGTGATCTCATGAGAAGAAAAATAGGCTGCATTGTCTGTCACAATCTTGGTTGAGACCCCAAACTTGAAAATGATGTTTTCCTTGAGAAAATCGCATACCACTTCTGAAGTAGCATGCTTGGTTGGAATTACTTCTACCCATTTGGTGAAGTAATCTGTGACTGTGAGGACATAATCATGTCTAGCGCTTGAAGATGGGTTTACAGCACCAATGAAATCGATTTCCCATTGCTGAAATGGCTCTTCTATTACCACTGGCTTGAGAGGCAGAGCAGCTAACTTGGGTCTTCCAACGCACTGTTGGCATAGTTCACATCTTCGTACCCATTTGTATGCATTCTGAAACAGAGTAGGCCAGTAATACTTGGCTCGCAGAATCTTATGAGTAGTTACAGGCGCAGAAAAATGTCCTCCACAGACCAGATTATGGAAGGACTTCAAAAGTTGGTTCTACTGCTCTTTATCCACGCAGTGAAGGAACACTCCATCAAGGCTCCTCTTATACAGGGCGTTGTCCCACAGGACAAAATTGGCATCTTTCAATTTAACAGTCCTTTTTTTACGAGGCAGGTGAGCAGGACACTTACCATAAGTAAGAAAATGAGCAATATTTGAATACCACTCATTTGTGGTGGAGACAAAGAGGACTGTTGGCGTTTCTTCCACTTCTGTTTTTTCATGCCCTACTTCTTCAGGTCTGTTGTCAGCAATCAATTGGCAAAGGCCCCTTCCTCGTATAAGCTTCGCTGGTTTAATAATGAGATCAAACTCCTAGATTTTAGCAATCCAATTGCCCCTTTTGGTTCCAAACTCCTGCTGAGTTAATATGGATTTGACTATGGTATCAGTAACCAGGGCAATAGTGTGTGAATTGAGGATGTAAAAACGAAAGTATTTTACTGCCTTTACCACTGCATAAGCATGCTTCTCCATGTTTGAATACATCAGTTCATGAGCTTTGAGAGGGCAGCTCATGAAGAATATGGGAGATTCCACACCTTCGTTCTGTTGAACCAGAATTGCTGAAAGTGTGTGCTCAGAAGCATAACTATTCACTGTGAAATCCTTGGTATAATCTGGACAAACCAGAATTGGGGCATGGGCAATAGTTGTCTTGATGTCTCGAAATGCCAATTTGCCTTCTTCAATCCAGCTGAAAGTGGCCTTTCCCTTCATCATGTTCACAATGTGGCGAGTCTTCTTAGCAAACTCGAGGATGAACCTTCGTAAAAAATTCACTTTTTCAAAGAAAGAGTGAATTGCAGTCTTACTTGTGGGCAGAGTAAGTTCTTGGATGGATTTGACTCTTTCTGAGTCACTCTTTATGCCTTCTCAGGATACAATGTATCCGAGAAATCTCCCTTCTGTTACTCCAAAAACAGACTTCTTGGGATTTAGAGAAATGTCATTCTTGCGGCATCGTTTCAGCACTTGTTGCAAATGGCGCACATGATCAGGACGATGCTTGGAAAAGACTATTAAATCATCAAGGTACACCACAATGAACTTACCCATTTCATCTTTGAAAGCAATGTCCATTGCTCTCTGAAACGTGGCGCCAACATTTATCAGGGTAAATGGCATTCTTCGATATGCAAAGGTGCCCCAAGGCATGGTGAAGGCAGTTTTATGTTGGTCTGCTTCGCCAACTTCTACTTGATTGTATCCAAAAAAGTCGTCTAACATTGATAACATCTCTGAACCAGTCACTATCTGAAAAACTTGGTCCATGATGGGCAGAGGATAGTTATCCTTTAAAGATGACTGATTCAAATTTTTTAAGTCCACACAGAGGCGAATTTCGCCATTCTTCTTCCTCACAGGAACTATGTTTGCAATCCATGTGGAATGATGGATTGAAAAAATTATCTTAGCATTCAGCGTTTTTTGTATTTCGAATAGAATAGTACCTGATATCTTTGGATTATACTAGCGAAATTTCTGCTTGTAAGGCATCAAATCACTCTTGAGAGGAATTTCATGGCGAATTTCTTCAGGCCTGAGTGACTTCAGATCATCAAAGGAGTGTGCCAAAACATCTATGTACTGGCGGAGCAGAGCAGTGAACTTGAACTTTTCTTCTTGAGTGCAGCACTTCCCAATGTTCACCATCTTGGGATTTTCTTTGATACCCAAATTTATCTGATCAAACTCCTGAGAGGAGCTTGAATCCATTTGTTGCTGTTTGATGAACCTGTCGTGCTTGTCAAACAACTTCTCAAGGAAAATCAATCTTTTGAGAATTTTATTCCCTTTAAGTTGCAGGAATTCTTCCCCTGCGTCTAAATTTGTTTCAGGGGTTGGTTCACTACCTTCAAAGTGGAGATGTTTGAAGCTGTCTTTTTGTTCCAAGAAGGCAATGATTTGGTTGTCACCATTAAATACTTGCCAATGATTGGCATTGTCAGGCACACTTGGTCAAAAAATCAGTTCGATAGTGTATCTGTTTCCCTTAAAATTTGAATGAGAAACCAAAAGAGTTGCTGAAACAGCGAATGCATCCGCTCTGTCACTGAATTTTCTAGGCACTGCAGAGATACTGAAAGCATCAAAGCTTTCAATTTGATCCCAAATCAGATTGCGGTAGTGGCGCAATCTCTCATTTTTAGTTTGGTACAGGTTTCTCACCTGACAAACCACCAGCTCATCGTCTCCTTTGGCATGAAGGAGTTTGACGCCTGTCTTGAGCAGCCTTCAACCCGAGTAACAGAGATTCGTACTCGACAGTGTTGTTGGTGTTGCTGAACTGCAACTTGTATGAAGAAAGAAAAATATCTCCTTGAAATATCAACACGATCCCGGCTCCTGAACTGGTAGAGGAACAGTGGCCATCGAATTCTAGTATCCATACATCATCAGAAGCTGACCTTACCTTAGATTTTTCTTCGTTTGAAGGGGAGGATTCCTTTGGGCTTGCACATTGCTCTCTTCTGTCTTCTACTGTTTTATCTGCACCAATTTTTAGATTGTCATTTTCAGAAGTTTCATCAGCTAAGACAGGAGCATCCTCAGCAGTCAGGAAGTAATTACCCATGCCTGAAGACTCAAACAAAATTTGAGCTTCAGGGGCTGATGTCTGAGTGAACATATTTTTCCTCCTCAGGAAGCAGCCTCTGCATGACGCCTTTGACCGGGATCCTTGCTTCAGAGAGGTCCATACTTAACTCGCCACCAACATCCTTGCAGAAATTTCGCCCAAACAGAATGCCGTATGAGGCTGGGACATCGGCCACCAGGACTGTCATCTTAATCCTCTTGTCCGAGAATGCTGCAAATGCAAATTGGGCGTCTTTGATTTATCCCAGCAGTAGCACTTTTTTGTTCTCCATGGAGAAACATCTCCCAAATGTCTTGGTCAATGTGAGACCAAAAAATTCAGCCACTTTGACAGAAATGACATTGTCAAATGCACCTGAGTCTATGATGCAATTGTTTAGCTGGTGTCCATTTATCAACAGGGAGACAAAATCGTTTAGTCTTTCTGAGAAAAGCAGGAGCAATGACAAGGTTATTCCGTGTGGACGTGGGAGTTACCTTTGGAGCAGCGGATCCTACAGGGACGATTTTATTCCTTACACACTAAACCAACTTATCCAACTGCTCAAGGTTGGATTGCAAGAATTCAAATTCGGACATTTGAATTTTAGTTTTCTTGATATGGTCGACTATGTCAAACGTCTGAAATGAATTAGGAACGGGGAAAGGCAGTTCATCATTTTGATTTTTAGGGGGAAAAAGACTGATCTGCGAAATTGAAGTTGAAGGTGCAGAAATGTTTGGGGTACTTACTTTTTTAGCAATCACTGGGTCCTTTGGCTGGAAAAGTAGAGAAGTTCTTCGTTTGGCAATTAAAATTGCAGGCTGAACTCGCTCCTCTGTTTTTTCTTTATCAGCTTGCTGGGTTGACTGATTCTTGGACCGGGTGAACACAGCGTATGATCCCTCAACTGCTTTACTTTCACTTTTGGGTTCATCCTGGTAACTCAAGAAACCAATGTTGGAGTCACCAGCTAATTCTTCTTCCCTCTGTGAAGAGATTAGCGTCATCTTCTGGAATCAATTCAAGCTGGAAGGAGAAATCTGATTCTGCTTCAAGATATCCAACTGCTGAATTGGTTGGAGGTGCTTCAATGGCCAATTTCCCCTGAGGGGGAGGAAGATGATTTGTCTGCCTTTGATTCCTGACAGCATTACCTTGGTATGACTGATTGGAGAATGTCCTCTTTGGTATATCTCTGTACGAAGGGGCAGATGACATCCCTTGCGCCATTTGCTTTCTAAGAGCAACTCATTTGCCAGCTTCTGCACCATTGGATTAGTGGTGCCTGTAGATGGATATTCAGAAGATGAAGAAGATTTACCTCTGTTAAGATCTCTCTTTATCTTTCCTGCCAAGATAAGGTCATCTTCCACTTCAGTAGCCAAATCCTGAGTAGCAGCAAGGTCTATGTGGCCAGCACGTCTTAGCAGAAAACTTACTTCAGACAGCTGTGAGTTGATGAAGAAACATTTAAGGTTCTTAGATGTTGGCTGAGCAATTATAGGAAACCTGTTCCTCAGCCTGTCAAATTTGGCAATGAAGTTCCTCATAGGTTCATGAGGTTTTTTCTTCATCTGTGTGAGCTGGGCCAACAGGGCATGTGCATCTTCTGCAGGCTTGAACCTTGTTTCGAACTTAGCTTTGAGAGTGTTCCAGACAATCACAGTTTGGGCCTGCAGATGATAGAACCAGTCTGCAACAGCACCTTGCAATGTTTTCACAAACACCCTGACTATTGCGTCCTCATACTCCACGCCTATCACACCGCAGGCTATGCTGAAAGCTGCAATGTGTTCATCAAGATGAACTCTCCCATCAGCAAAGAATTTGGAGAAACTCTTCCTTGAACTACGTGGTAGCTCATGTAGAGGTGGAGTCAAATTGAGTGGGCCAAAAGAGTTACCCTAGGGGCCTTGAACCGCCATGATTTGATTATGGAAAGGGAGGATAACAAATCTGGGTGGAGTATGTATCTCTGCTAACAGCAGAAAAAGAAGCTCTGCCTTGTATTGATAACCTGATATTGGTAGGAGGAAGACTCCTAGTTCGTTGAACTTGAAGTTGTGGAGAACACAAATCAAAATTGCCCTGCTGCACCAACTCAAAAACAAGGTCAACAACACCTTGGGCTCTCTGGCTTCTTGTATAGCGTGGAGTTGCCAGATTGTAGAATAAAAATGAAAAAAAACTGGCCCTGCTTCAGCTTGAAGCTTGAGGCTCCAAACTGCGCGCTCTTCCTCAGTGGAGTCGCCCAAAACTGTTGACGTGAAGCTCGTAGTGTTCTTTCCTACTTCACGTCGTTCTCCAGCAGTATAAAATGCCTCAATTTGAACATACTAAGACTGCTCGTCGTTCCCCAACGAAGTCGCCAAAAAACTGTTGGGTGAATATTTTGTCACTAGCTAAACTAATAAGCAAAATAGGTGATTTCAACCACAGCATAAGGAGATTGGTCGGCCAAATGTCCAGGTTTACCACATCAAAAAGGGACAAATCTCTCTCATCAAAAGGAGGTTCCCCATAAAATATGAGGGGCTATATACTATATATATATATATATATATATATATATATATATATATATGCAGAAAATACAACTCAGGGGTAGGACAACACCATCCATCTCTCTTTTTTCAGAGATGACGTTCACAAACAAAAGAGAAATCCAGGTGAAAACACTGAAGGCACTTCTCTTCTTTCAGAAGTGGTCTTACAGCGAACAGCAGGAGTTCTTTCTAATAAGTAACAAGTACCTGGTAACAGGTGGCGTAGTAATCAGCAGAAAAAATTGTAGCACAAAGTCTCCACCTCGATTGCCCAAGAATGAAATACGAAGGATAATGGGGGCACAAAGTCGTCCCAAGATCCTTTACACAGAAATAAACAAAAAACACACTAAAGACAATGATGGCAGCACAAAGTCTCTCCACAGTTGGCTTCAAGTCACTTTTATGATTACTTCCACTAGTTCTGCTTAATTCATCAAAATGGACAAGAACGCATTCAATAAATAGACATAAGAACAATCTCCTAAATGACACAAGCTATTACAGCACAAAGTCTGGAAGTAACCTGCTTTCTCATTCATATAAAAAAATATGATTAACAATCTGAGCTCAAAGTTTCAGTAATCGCCTTTCAATTTTGGCAGAGTTTTGCTTCTATAACCAAAAAGATCTCCATGGTGAAAAGAAGAGATTTACAATACATAGCAGCCCAGAAAGACTTGGCACTTTGTTTTATAGAACGGCCCATGCTGCATTCAATGCTTTGAATGCATTTTCAGTTTTGTCAAGGGGCCATGCTGAAACAGGACGTCTGCCTTAACTATGGCGTGTCAATTCATCTCAAAATATCTTCTCCTCTGCATGGGTCGTCTAATCTTTCTCCCAATAGGTACGCAGTTGTCCCCTCGCTTTCCTGTCAAGGAAGAAAAACAGGTCGCGCCTTTTAATGCTTGTGAGCTCAGACGCCTACTTGGTGGACTATTCCACCTATTGGAAATAACTCCTACGCAAATATTTCTAGTCTTTCTCTCTTCCCTGTTGCAATTTGAGCTCTTGGACTATTTTTTCCCTTTTTGGTGGGCCGCTGAGTTCACTCTTGACTTTTGTCCTTTCCCACCGTTGTCTCTCCCTGGTTTTGTCTTTTCCTAGAATTTGAGCTCTCGGGGCTATCTTCCCAGCGTTGTTGGCTCCTTGTGCTCTTCTCTCAACGGTTCTTCCTTTTGGCCTTAAAGCCTTTGAATGTATTCGGGTCCGTGCTCAAGCCTTTAAAGATCAACGATTATTTCATTGCCGCAAAGTTGACGTTCGCGCGCCCGTCACCATTTGAAAGCCAACGGCTAGTTTATTGCCCTGAATTTGACGGCTTCGGGGATGTCACCAGACGTTTGAATTCCAACGGCTAGTTCATGGTGCCCAACTTTGACGTCCATAGGCCCGTCACCCCTTGGTCAATTCCTTCGGCTTTATTTCCTTCGGATTTCCTTTGACCGAGCTTAGTCTTTGAATCCTTCCGAAGGGAAGGTGTCCTTTCGGGACTTGGGGGAGGTCATTTTCCTGGTCGCCGAGAACCCCCGCAAGGGTACATGCCCTTCGGGCTTTGAGAAAGGTCCATTTCTTGGTCGCCGAGAGCCCTCTGCAAGGGTACATGCCCTTCAAGGTTTAAAAAAGGTCCATTTCTTGGTCCCCAAGAGCCCCCTGCAAGGGTACATGCCCTTCGAGCTTTGAGAAAGGTCCATTTCTTTGTCATCGAGAGCCTCCCGCAAGGGTCCCTGCCCTTCAGGGTCCTTTGGGCGACCTTCCTCCTCAAATCCTTCGGACATTTTGTCCAAAGGATTTCTTTCGTTTGCCTTAGTCGCTTCCCGCCAGGCCTTTGATCATCCCTTCGGACAAAATGTCCGAAGGATTTCACTTGTAAAATTTCGCCGCGAAAAATCTTTCTGAAAGGTATCTTTTTGTTCCCTTTGGTTCATTGCCCTCCGCAAGGGCACTTGCCCTTCGGGTTTTGGGACACCTTCCTTTGAATCGACCGTGAAATTGCCTAAGTGTTGGGAACTTGTTTCTTTCTTGCAAAGTCCGTACAAATGAGCCTGCGGAGTCCGTAGAAATAAGCCTGCAGAGTCCGTAGAAATAAGCCTGCAGAATCCGTAGAAATCAGCCTGCGGAGTCCATAGAAATAAGCCTGCGAAGTTCGTAAAAATAAGCCTGCAAAGTCCGTAGAAATAAGCCTGCGGAGTCCCTTAGCTGAAAAAGCTTGACTAATGGAGAATTTGAATACTCAGAACAATTTTTTGAGAAGAGAAAAGAGAATTTTGACCTGCAAGACCAAAATAGTTCATATGTTGTCATAAAAATGAGTGACAAATTTTGGGAACAACACTTCTCACCTCTAGGTCTCCATTCAAGGTAGTCATTAACCTTGTTTACCCATGCTCTAACTAAAGTACCTGGATCTCCATCAAAGGTAGGAAGAACAATCTTCCCCAAGTTGTCATGCATAGCTTCGTGCCCATGGAGCCCTTTGCCTTATCTCAAAGATAGCCATTCCTTGAAGCTCCTTCCCTTTCTGTACTGTGGTGCAAGTGTCAAATAGTCATCATAATCTTCCATTAGATCTCAATGGACCAAAGGTTGGTCCTCCATTTTAAGGCATTGATACCCTTTCATATCTTTCATCGTTTGAAGGAATGTAGCCATAGCTCTCATCAACCGATCCTCGGACTGAGTGATCCATTCCAATCTAGCCCTATCCCTGTCACTGTTTGACAAATACTTTTCCATTCCAAATTTGGCCAAGAAATTGGCTCTGACACTACTGTAATGTCTCTAAATTGGAACAATGATAAAAAAGAGAGTTTTCCAACAAACCCCAAAACAAATCCCAAATAAAATCTGGATTCTGAAAATAAAAACCAGCCAACCCTAGGGTTGTATATTGCTCCACCAAACTAAAATTTCACACTTCCAATCAATCAAGAAAATAAAAGATAACTACTTTGTGAAACTTAGCCAACCTTGGCTCACACCGTATGAAGAAAGATGTTGAATTGGTATGTATTTCATTCCCAAACCCTCAACGCCAGTAATCTAATTTTAATGCCCTCTATTTGTCACCACATCCAACTCAAAAAACCCTCCACAACTGAAGATAAACTACAAATAAATTCCAACATGCATATCATATAAAAATTGGCCAATGTTAGGGCCTAAAACATGATCAAATCCCTTCAAACCAAGTTGCCACAGTTATGAATAATTAGCATGTAATCTCATAAAATCAAACTTGTATTCATGCCAAACCTACTGAAAATAGGTTATAAAATTCACCAATAATAGCAATCATTAATGCTCTATTGTTTAAGGCCAAACAAGGTACCCTAAACCCTTGCACACCTCCTTCAAGAGAATTGCCCAATTCAGAAAATAAGGGTAGAATTTCATAATCAAACCCTTGCCTTAATCCTCCAAAAATCCTTCAAACCCTTAGGATTTATTGCCAAATAAATCATAAATAATATAACAATTGTACCTTGCCAAAATGGAGTCTAAAAACCCTTTGAAGATGTCCAATTCCTCCTCAAACTGATTCGCCCAACCTCAAAAAATTATATAAAATAAATCAAAGTTTTAAACTTACAATGGTCCTCCAAATGACCTTCAAAAGCTCCTAGGGCAAGTCGCCCAAGCTGGAAGCATAATCTTCACGAACCCTCCAAATCAGCTCCAAAATCCCGAAACCAGCCCTCAATCCAAGTTGCCAAAGCTGGAAAATCAAATAAAATATTATGCAATATTTTTAGGCTTCAATGAACCCCTCCAATCAACTCACTCAGCGCTCTAGGCAAGTCGCCACATAATGAAATGGCCTTCAACACCACGTCCAAGCTGCCAAAGCAAGTCACCACTCTTCAAAACCTGCAAATTCGCCAAAAACCAACTTCTATAGGGTTTGCAATATTTCTCAATATAAGTGGTGTCCAAAAACACCTTTGTAGATTCACTCGCATGTAAACATGCAATTTTGAAGCTCAACTATAGCGCTTGAATAGAGCTACCCAAGTTTTACGAATGAAGGTTTTTGTCCTCAAACCCTTGATACTTCTTGAACGTTTTCTTCTTCAAGATGTGGTAATCAAGCTTGACATACTTGATCAAAGATTTCAATTCAATATTCAACATACCTTCCAAATGACATTTTACTTTCTTTTTATATCCCTTTTAGAATATAACTTTCCCTCTCAAAACTTTAAAAGGATATTCTTTATAATTCTCCACTTGACCCTTAAGCACCCATGACTCTCACAAGGGCCCCAACTTAAGTGGAACTCAAACTAGATTAATATTATTACTTTATATTTAAATATTTTAAAATACTTTTTATTTTAGCAATAATATTATTTTAATTTCAAAAATGGGGACATTACAGGACATACTTGATTAAAGATTCCAATTCAATATTCAGCATACCTTTCAAATGACAATTTACTTTCTTTTTATATCCCTTTTAGAAGATAACTCTTCCTCTCAAAACTTTAAAAGGATATTCTTTATAATTCTCCACTTTACCCTTAAGCGCCCATGACCCTCAAAAGGGCCCCAACTTAAGTGGAACTCAAATTAGATAAATATTATTTCATATTTAAGTATTTAAAAATACTTTTATTTTAGCAATAATATTGTTTTAACTTCAAAAAATGGGGACATTACATATAGACAACTAGTTCCAAGTCCTTGGCAACTGATACCACTCCCATTTCAGATATATGAATGTGACTGATATTAATACCAAGTGGATGCTTCTTTCTCCACAATCTCACAGATTGACTTAACATATTTTACTTTTTTTAGTTGTTCACTTGTCCTACGATGTGTTACTGCTCACCTAACACTCAGAACTGATGGTTACACAGTGGCATAACTTTCCCCACACCACTATGTTGGGTTCACCAATGATAACATTCATTTGGTCTAAGGTATTCTACAACTTAGTTGGAAAATATAGTCAGCAATATCGCAGTAACAAAAAAAATATAACCAGAGGATATATTCAACTATGTAAGCAAATAACAAAAATGAATAGTAAGCAAATGATATAGCTTAACCTAGCTTGATGATTCTGTAACTTGAAATGAGTTCACCTACATGAGTGTAAGGCTATCATCAAAGGTACAACTTTTAATGATACCTTTTCAATATATTAACTAATTAGAATAAGTTAGCAGCATTATTAGATTTAGTGTACTTGGTGCTCCGCTATATACTAAATGCACTCGAGTACCCCTTAAGCTGCCTACAATACCCAAGACTGTGAAGTTATGAATTATTTTTATAGCAACCTAAGGAGACAAGTCCTCATGGCCAAGCCAAAGATCACTGATGAAGCATGTGACAAAAATCGTTACATTGAAATGGGTAGAAAGAAGGGGCTTGGAAAATCTTCTTCAAATCAGCAATGTGCAGCCTCAAACAAGGGTTAAAGCAATGGGAAAGGTATGAAGCTCAAAAAAATTGCAACCATTGTGTTGTGGATACACATTCCAATGCACAATGTTGGCAACCGTATCTCGAGCTGGAAAAAGGGTCAACCAAGAAGACCATGGCAAGCATTGAAGGGAGTAAAGAAATTGGGAGCAGTTAGGAGATATGCTTGAGTAGCACTACTCAAGGTAATGATCAATTGACCAAGCTCTTTCACATAAAAATCCAAATAAAAAGGACAAAATAGAGGCACTATTTGATTCATGTTTTCAAGAAAATCTGATTTCCCAAGAGTCGGTAGAGCACCTTCGATTAGAGGCATATAATAGCCTTCATCCCTATTCATTCAGATGGGTGAAGCAACAAGTACAAATACATGTCACCAAACAACGAAAAAATTATTTTGGAGTTAATGAGCATGTCATAGATGAGGTTGTGGTAGAAACTAGTCCTTTTGATGCTCATGGTGTGGTGTTTGGAAGCCCATATCTAATAATCTATATGAGAGGGATGTTATCTCCATGAGGAGAGTAAAAAAAATACTGATTGATCAAGTAATGGGACAGCTACAGCATCAATGTCTGCCAACATAAGGCCAACATCTCTATGTTTCCAACCATCCAAGCAAATAGACTCATCAATACTAGCGGCGGATTTGCATTGCTTATGTTGAGGAAAACATATGAAGATGAAATTCATATTGAGACTGCTAAAAATCTGATGTGCACTAACAAAGAGAGGCAGCAAATTAATGAGTTGTTGTACTACATTAAGGAGGTGTTTGAAGAGCCAAAGGGCATGCCACCCAAGAGAGAGATAGAGCATGAGATTCATTTTCTAACAGATGCTTCAATCCCAAACATTGGATTGTAAAGACAGTCATTATTGGAGACAAACAAATTAAAGAAACAACTGTGAAGCTTGTTGAGCTAGGAGTTATCAGGCATACTTCATCTCCATGTGGTTCTCTAATCATGATTATGCCAAATAAGGATGAAATATGCAGGATATGTATTCATTATCAGGCCCCATACAAGAACACAATCAAGAACCATTACACTCATACATGGAGAGATGACTTGTTGAACCAGCAATAAGCAAGATACTTAACCAAGTTGATTTGAAGTCAGGCTATCATCAAGTTTATGTGAACAAGGACATATTAAAAATTGCATTCAAGACAAAGCAAGGTCTACATTAGTGGTTTGTAAATTTTTTAGGTTTGCGTAATGCACCTCCTACATTCATGAGGTTGATGAATTATGTGCAAAGACAATTCATAGATTCTTGTGTAATAGTGTTTGGATGACATTTTAGTTTTCAGCAAAACATATGAAAAACACCAAACACAGTTGAGTTTAAGTGTTGCAAGTTAAACAAGGACAAGCCACTATTAAGTTGGAAAAAAGTGAGAGTTGCAAAGAAGACCTTGGTGTATTTAGGACATATCATTGGAGGAGAAATAAGTATTGATCTAGCAAAGATTAACCCCACTCTCAATTGACCAAAGCTGTCCAGCATGACTAAAACAAAGAGTTGTGTAGGTGTTGTCCACTACTTGAGGAAGTTTATAGCATCATTATTCTCGGTTGCAGCTCAATTACATGCCATGGATACATGAGGTAAGTCTTTCACATGAGGTAAGAATCAACAAGTTTTTTGATCAGCTGAAACATCAAATCACCAATGCACCCGTGTTATCTTTGCCTAACTTGCAGCAGCTCTTTGAGGTGCAGTGTGTGCAAGAAATAATACCAAGGGATCGATCTTATTGTGTCATGTCCCCTTTCCAGTTGACATCTCTCAGAGCTGATGATTAGCCTATTATACGACCCTCGTAGGCTGATAGGATGGATAGAGGGTCTTGATGGAGCTTGGCTTGACTTCG
Source organism: Torreya grandis (assembly GCA_037957365.1). Classification (NCBI taxonomy): domain Eukaryota; kingdom Viridiplantae; phylum Streptophyta; class Pinopsida; order Cupressales; family Taxaceae; genus Torreya; species Torreya grandis. Next base: position 3,757,774 of record JARHVA010000722.1, on the reverse strand, counting down.
ACTATCAGAATTTTTCCAGTTGGCTTTTGTTCGGGCTCTTTCGGATACCGTTTGCCTGAGTTCCTATTTTTTAGGGATTTTTGACACTCAACGGAGCACCCCTGTTATGGTATGGTCACGTGCGGAATCACTCCCTTGTTCACCAGTTTTAGAGGGTTCGAGAATCGGATACTTTTTGAGGGAGATATTAATATTTAATTGATTTAATTAAATATTAATAATTTGGCGTAATATTATGACTTAGGCGTTTGGACTTAAGGGGGCGCTCATTATGAAGGGGGCCGTTTTTTAATTATATTCTATAATTAAAAATGTGTTTTTAAACTTTAGAAAAATTGAAAAGAATTAAAAAGTCTGAATTTAATTATGAAACCCTAATTAGGGCAATCACACCTTTTTGAAGATTATAAGGGTTTCTCATTGGGAATCGTGCCACTCATGTTGAAAACAAAATTTTTGCTAAGTATTTTCTGAGAAGACTAAGCCAAAGGTTTCCAGTATTCGATTTGCATTGGAGAACGTGCAATCTTCAGTGTGTGCAATTCAGAGGTTGTGAGATATCAACTGATCTATTGCCAGGGAGAGAGATAACTTCACACAGAAGTTGTCACAGAGATTCACAGGGATTTATTTCATCAGGATTTTTGTCCAAAAATTATCCAGAAAGAGGTTACCAATATTGGCACAATATTTATTGAGAGCTGCCGCCCAGCCTACAGGCCGTACTATATTTTTATTTGTTGTTGTACGAAATCCGTACAGATTCGTACCAGGCAGTACCTGCAAAAAAAGGGGCATATTTTTCTGTGGAGTAAATCGCGGTCTTTTTGACCAGTCTGCCGATACCCAACCGAAGCGCAGATTGGAGAAGTGTGCAGTTAGCAGAAGCGCACAGCAGCAGCAGAGACCGACATCGGCCGACTCACACATCCGACATCGGCAGAGTAAACCGACATCGGCAGTGTTATCCGACTGACCGCGGCAGTATAACCGACGTCGGCGACTGTGTTTTTGAAACAGCAACCAAAGAAAAACTTACTTATTGCAACCGTACCAGCCGTCCCAGATCTAGGGTTTTCTTTCAAATTGCAGAAAAAATCAAGTTTTTGAATAATATTTTACATTATTTTTATATGCATGACAGAGATATTATATTGTAATCATCTGAGAAGAATAATAAGAATATAGTTTAGCCAGAAAAAGGGTTTACTGCTTCAATATTTATTCGAATTTATACGAATTTATCTTGCAAATTCGCATTCTTCTTTATTTCATACAAAAACACCCAAAAAATCAAAATCCACAAAAACAGTCAAAAAAATATTCAGTCCCAAAATTTAGGGGAAACAGGGGTTTCTACAGTGGTATCAGAGCAGTGTCCTGCCAGCCTGATTGGGTTATTTCAGATTGAATTCGATTATCAATATGGCTTTAACAGGAGACAAGGATTTGGAAGAAAGAATGCACAATGCAAAGAAGAAATTAGATCGTCCATTTCAGCGAACAGAGGACCTTCTAAGAACTTTGGAGGAGTTGGAAACTTATTTAGGCAAGGTTGATCAATCAGATTCCTATGCTATGCAAACAGCGTTATCTCCAGCATTTGGTTCGTTGGTGAAGGCCCGATTATTGAGACATCATGATGAGGTGGTAAGACTTGCAGCTCTCTCTTGCATTAGTGAAATCATGACGATAATAGCTGGCTTTAATTCTTATGATGATCAGATTATGAGAGAGGTACTTCATGCCATGGTGAAAAGCTTCGAAAAGTTGGATGACATCAAGGACCCTCATTTCACAAAGAGGGCAAGATTACTTGAAGTATTTGCAAGGTGTAGATTTGAAAACATTATGCTGTCAGTAGGTTGTATTGGTGACATTCGCAGGATGTTTAACACATTTTGGAATATTATGGATGAGTTTCATTCCAGCAATGTATTAGCATCGATGCACTCTATCATGTTCACAATCTTGTTTGAGGAGGATGATGAAATTTCTAAATTTTTGGCAGAAGATTTATGGTATGTCTGGACAAAAGAGAGGAATTTGTCACCTATGGCATGTACGTGGTTAAAGAGTTTAATTGATAGGCCTAAGGATCGTAGTACTTTCCCTATGACAGGCAGAAACTTGAATGATGAGTTTGACAGTCATGCTGATCCAGTACTGGGAGACATTAACACATCTTCAGGTCATGATTTATCTGCATTATCTTCAAAGGCAAAAGCGGTTAAAGATGTTGTGCAAGTTGAGCTAGTTGCATCAGAAGGTGATATCATAGGGACACCGAATTGCATGATTGACACAGATAGTGATTCCAGTACAGTTGGTCCGGATGAAGTTACAACAGTTGAGGATCCTATCATGTTTGAGGATAGTACAGTTGATCAGAAAGTGAGCATTCAAGACTTTGCAGAAAATGAGTATCAGGCACAGTTGGATGCTTCTTCACATGAGATAGAGGCTAGTAGTTCTTTTCGTGGTTTGGCGAGCCAGCTGAAGACGAGGGGAAAGGATATTGTCACGGCTTTATCTCATCATGATAGAATGCATGGATTGATCGAGAATCACATTTGGATGATTCAACTGCAGGAGAGACAGGAAGGAGTCACAGCAGGTTCTTGTGACGACTTACAGTAGATCAAGGAGGGCATGGAGGCAATGAAGGTAAGTTACATACACCTACTTTCAGATCGCAATCATCTCCTTAATCTTACGGGAATCTATTTAGATGCCTTAAAGAAGGAAGAGGAGGTTGACCGGCTTTCTCATGAGTTGGAGGATACTCGGAATTCCTTGGTGTGTACTCAGTTGGCTCTCCAGGTTTCTAAGAGACATGTGAACGAGCTTTGTCTTGAGGTGAGTTCAGCTCAGGAGTTAGCGCATGTGGCAGGGACTCAGCGTTCTTTTACAGTCAGGTCACATGTTGATGATGACATGAGTATGTCTAGCATTCACACTCTGGATACAGAGATTGTAGTGGGTACAGGAGACAGGTGCGTGAAGTCAGTTGGTATTGTTCACATTACTCAGGTGAGGAGTTTACTTGAGTTGCCAGTTGATTTTCATTCATGGATTGGATGTTGGGATCCTTATCTTGGTACTTGGGATTGTTTTGACCAGAGATATCTATCATTCTTTGGTAGTAGTATCTGTTGCACTATCATGGACTTGATTAGTAGTTTACCAGGTGTAGTTCTCATCCATGCCAGCAGCTTGTCTGATGCTGGAATTAGTTTTTATACACCTGTGTTGGGCATTGTTCAAGTATCTAGTGAACCATTCATGTTGGAATGGGTTGATGATCTCTCAGATATGGCAGAGTATATAGAAGAGTCCCAGGATCCGATTATTGCAGATGACACCCAAGAGGATGTTATGGACAGTGTTGAGGACTTAGTCTCTTCAACGAGGTCCTTTGATACGGAGGTTTATGTGGATGCTTCAGTCACTCCATTTGATGATATGAGTTCAACAGTTGGACTGCTGAATTTGGATGGCAGTATTACAGATGATAACTATTCTGAGGTTACTCCTTTGGACAGTGTGCCAAGGGTAGAGTATAGGAGTTCGACCAACCAACACAATCATGTGTCTAGTCAGCTGAGAGTTAGTGACCGAGACATTGCTATCACTTGTGAGCATTTCGATGTTGCTCGTCAGTTGTTAGCAGTTTATGGGTGGGGTTCTCCTACTAGTGATGAGCAGGGAGGCAGTTATTTTTCCTTGACAGAGATCCACTCTTTATGGGAGGCTATCTGGATTCTGAGACAAGATTATATGCGGTTGGTAGCCGATAGAGATTATCTTAAGGAGTGGGGCAGTACAGCATACGATGTATTATTGGTCAAGGAAGATAAGGTGAGTGAGTTTACTCAGCAGCTCGAGGTGACTTCTGAGATTCTTGAGAGTACGCAGTTGGCTTTCGAGGAGTTGCAGTTTCATTTGGCTGAGGTGACCATGGAGTTAGAGCGACTTCAGTGTTTACCAGAGTCCGTACAGTCACAGGGTGTGGTATCTGGTGACTCGAGGATGTCCATAGTCGAGATCATTAGAGACAGTGGGGATGAGCATATATCTATCCTCGATGCTAGTATTGGCTTATCTGGTTCGTTTCCACTAAAGTTAGATTCAGTTGAGTCGGGCGCTGACGTTGAGCATGGTAGTCACCCTGATATGGTGATGGTCTTTACTACTGATGGCACGGGGACTAGTGAGGTTGCATCAAGGATCAGTTGTGATGTTGGTGAGCCAGTAGTTGGTTTGGTTCCTGTTTGTGATACTACTCCTTTGGAGGTGTTTTCGGAGGTAGTAGTTGGTTCAGGCTTGGTTAGTGATCAGTTGCAGTTAGTTTCTTCTGGATTGCAGTATGAGCCACTGATTGAGAGTGGCGCATTTTATCGACATTATACTATAAGTGCTTGTCATCAGTTATGGGATGGTTTGACGCCATGGGATGAGAGTTGTGATAGACATGGCACGGTGATAGGTGCTGAGGTTGAAAGCTTGTTGGTGCATGACTTAGAGCAGGTGTTGATGGCAAGCAGATTTGGTTTGTGTTATTGCTATCTAGCATGTGATGTCTCTTCATTATCAGCGATGCATAGGAGTTTGGGTGATGAGACCGTGGCTGGTGATCTGCAGAGATATGTTGATTACAGTAGAGGTACAGTGTGTGGATTCTCCGCACTTGGCGTAGTTCCATTTGGAAGTTGTTGCAGAGTTGGAGTGTGCCTTCCGCATAGCACGGTGGAATGTGTATATGGTATTTGCGGTGTTGGTAGTTTGAGTTGTCCACGCTACTTGGGTTCTGATATCTTGAGAGTTGGTGTCACATGGGTTCCTGACTGTGGCAGTTATGGAGTTGGGGTCCAGCTGAGCAGTGGTTCACGATTCATACATGGATTCTCTTGGTTATTTTTCACATGTTATTGCAGGAGTTTGCGTTGATTGACAGCAGTATAGATCATGACTACATTTGGGATCCAGGTGGATTGATTGGTTTATTGTTCAGCCATTGCTTGGGGACAAGCAATTTCAGGTGGGGCGGACTGTCATGTCCCCTTTCTAGTTGACATCTCTCAAAGCTGATGATTAGCCTATTATACGACCCTCGTAGGCTGATAGGATGGATAGAGAGTCTTGATGGAGCTTGGCTTGACTTCGACTATCAGAATTGTTCCAGTTGGATTTTGTTCGGGCTCTTTTGAATACCGTTTGCCTGAGTTCCTATTTTTTAGGGATTTTTGACACTCAACGGAGCACCCCTGTTATGGTATGGTCACATGCGGAATCACTCCCTTGTTCACCAGCTTCAGAGGGTTCGAGAATCAAATACTTTTTGAGGGAGATATTAATATTTAATTGATTTAATTAAATATTAATTATTTGGCGTAATATTATGACTTAGGCGTTTGGACTTAAGGGGGCGCTCATTATGAAGGGGGCCGTTTTTTATTATATTCTATAATTAAAAATGTGTTTTTAAACTTTGAAAAAATTGAAACGAATCAAAAAGTCCGAATTTAATTATGAAACCCTAATTAGGGCAATCACACCTTTTTGAAGATTATAAGGGTTTCTCATTGGGAATCATGCCATTCATGTTGAAGACAAAATTTTTGCTAAGTATTTTCTGAGAAGACTAAGCCAGGGGTTTCCAGTATTCGATTTGCATTGGAGAACGTGCAATCTTCAGTGTGTGCAATTCAAAGGTTATGAGATATCAGCTGATCTATTGCTAGGCAGAGAGATAACTTCACACAGAGGTTGTCACAGAGATTCACAGGTATTTATTTCATCAGGGTTTTTGTCCAGAAATTATCCAGAAAGAGGTTACCAGTATTGGCGCAATATTTATTGAGAGCTGCCGCCCAGCCTACAAGGCGTACTATATTTTTATTTGATGTTGTACGGAATCCGTACAGATTCATACCAGGTCGTACCTACAGAAAAAGGGGCGCATTTTTCTATGGAGTAAATCGCAGTATTTTTGACCAGTCTGCCGATACCCAACCGAAGCGCAGATTGGAGAAGTGCGCAGTTAGCAGAAGCGCGCAGCAGCAGCAGCAGAGACCGACATCGGCCGACTCACACCGACATCGACAGAGTAAACCGACATTGGCAGTATTATCCGACCAACCACGGCAGTATAACCGACGTTGGCGACTGTGTTTTTGAAACAGCAACCAGAAAAAAGCTTACTTATTGCAGCCGTACCAGATCTAGGGTTTTCTTTCAGATTGCAGAAAAACAGGTTTTTGAACAATATTTTACATTATTTTTATATGCATGACAGAGATATTATATTGTAATCATCTAAGAAGAATAATAAGAATATAGTTTAGCCAGAAAAAGGATTTACTGCTTCAATATTTATTTATTCGAATTTATACGAATTTATCTTGCAAATTCGCATTCTTCTTTATTGCAAACAAAAACACCCAAAAAATCAAAATACACAAAAACAGTCAAAAAAATATTCAGTACCAGAATTCATTGGAAACAGGGGTTTCTACATAATGCAAGGAGGCAAGTCAATATCATACCATTCAAAAAAAAATCATGGGGAAATCTTAAACCATCCTACAAGGAATCATATACACTTGTTCAAGAAGTCAAAAAGTGGAAGCATTAATTGCTAGGTGAGAAAACAAAGCAACCATTCACAATGATTATTAGTCTCTCCAATATTTGCAAGCACAAACTAAATAACAAGCAGCAAGGTATTATAAATGGATGGGTTTACTTCAGAAATTTCATTTGGTCAATAGGTATCAAAAGGATGTTACTAATAAGTTCGCTGACGTGTTTTCAAGACCACCTTTGATGACATCTTTGAGCACAATATCTCAGCTAAAGCAATTCACACATCAGACATAAAGGAAGCAATATGCACAACATTTATATTTTGGGTCCGTAGATCACAGATTTGGAGACTAAAGAGGACTACCACCTAAAAACAGGACTTATGTACTAACTAGAGAAGCTTTGTATCCAAAGCAAGAAAGAGTGATGCTTATGAAAGCAGATCCCACCTCCAAGGTAGCTAGACATTTTGGAGTGATCAAGACATTAGCGAATCTACAAAAATATTTCCATTGACCTAAGATGCAAGACAATATTTCAAGGCTCATAAGGGGTTGTATTTTGTAGCACTAGCAAACCAAGTAACAGAAAGTTGGGTTTGTATATGCAATTACCAGTTCCTTCAACGCCATAGGAAAGCATCTCAATGGATTTTGATGGAGGATTACTTGTGTCAAAGAAAGGGCATGGCTATATTTTTGTGGTAGTTGACCAGTTTAACAAAACATATATTTTTATTTTATTCAAGAAAAATATAAAGGGGCATAAAGTAGTTGAGCTGTTAATGTTTGGATACACTTTTGTTTTACTAAATTGTTTCCATTATAGATGCCAGGTTTTTTGGGCAGGTATAGACCACTTTGCAAGGAGGGATAGACAACAAATTGAAGAGGTTTACAGCATTCCATCCACAAACTAAAGGTCAGACAGAAGTAGTGAATAACATATTGATGTGGCTCTTGACAGGGTACATTAAGAAACATCCTAAGCCATGGGATGAGAACTTGGCATATATACATCATTCCTATAATAGGGTTGTGCATACATACAAGTATGTTTCTTTTTGAAACATGCTTTGGGTATTTTCAACCTTATCTCTTTGATGTAGTGATGGGACAACCAAGAGGAATGGAAGGGGCAAATTTTAAAATACATAAGGGCCAAGAGGTTAATAGACAAAGTGAGGCAAACCTATTTGCAGGAGCAAGATAAACTAAAGGAGTCACAAGCACAGTACAAGGAATGGAATCATCAGCATAGAACTGAACATAAGTTCCAATTTGCGGACAAGGTATGGTTGTACTCAAGAAAGAATAGACTCCAAGAACAAGGAAGGAAGCTTAAGGACCTTAAGGTATCAGCCTTTTGAGATTCTTGAGCAAGAGATAATGTTTTCAAATTAGACATACCGCTTAACACTATTGTGAATGTGGAAAACTTACAGCTCTTTGAGCCTTCCCAGTTGGATGATGAATAAAAAATCCTCATGTTACCTAGGCTTAAAGACTTCCACACTTGTGCAATATAAGACATGATGCATCAGCAGAAGGTAAGGACAAACAAAAGAGGAGACTCGTGAAAGGAAGAACAATGGCAGGTTGGACAGAACAGTCACCTGCCAAGCAAAGCAAAGTGGTACACCACAGAGAAATTGGGGGAGTTGCTCCCTCATCTCTATAGAAATTAAGATTTTGGGGATCAATATCCTCTCAATTGGGGAGCTGTGATCCAAAATGGATCAAGTTGTAACTGTAACACATTGCCATTCATGTATCTATGTTCATGTAAAGGCTCTAAGTGATTTGTCTAGCCCTTAGAGCACAAAATCTACATGTATATGTTCTCCTCAATACGTGATTGTCTAAGGTAAAATACGAGGCGTTCAAAACTAGTGTAAAAAGCATGTAAGGGACTTTGGAAGGAGTATAGAGGCCTAAATAGGTTTCTATGCGTACTTAGATTTTAAAACAAAATACGAAGACGAGATTAGCCCAACAGAAAGTGTCCTCATTCATACATGATGGATTTGATTATGAGCCAACCCATCCCTAAAAACAACAATACATGGAAACAAGTAAAGTCATGAACGAACTTGTCACCAGAAGACAACTAACGAGTTCGGTTATCCCAAACCCACCCCGAATAAGAAAGAAGATCAAGTCAACCACCCAAATTGGAAGTTGGGTTGATTGCCATTCTGACTATTGAGTTGGTTTATAGTTAAGAGGATTTTGCATTGGTTTTTTGGTTCAGAGTCTATCTAGAGTTTAAATCTCAATTGCACCCAGTAACTTGTTATGTAATCATAGTTATGAGACTCAGCCAAGTCTGAGTCCACCTGGCCAAGAAAATGCCAAGTATTCAGCAGAATTTCCGAGTCCAGTGGCGAACCTGGTCAGATTTACGAGTCACGTGCCTGGACTCAACGGTTCTGCCTTTTTTTTCCTACATTTTAAACAGTCTCCAATATAAAAAACAATGACATGGATGACTGATATTTTGGAATATTTTTTTATGATTGATCTCCATAAGAACCCACAAATTCTTTATATTCATTGTGCAAAACCTTTTAGAACAATTAACATGTCACAAAGTATTTTTTGCTTCTCAAGCTATAGGTTTATTTGCCTTTAATGCAATCTTTGTAATGTCTTACATGTTCCAGACCTGTTTTCTGATTGCTTCTGATATAACTTGTTGATAGTAAATCAAGTGATTGGTCCTTGTGCACGTCAATCCAAAGCAAGATACATCATTTGAGATCTAGGCTTTATATAAAACTTCTACAAGGACATATTATAATTCTTCGGCAAGTTACAACTTACCGATAATCATTTATTTTTCATGTATCTACAGGTCAAATCAATCAAGGAGAGTTTGAACATTATCAAGAACAACTTACTTTGGTTTACTGTGTTCCCCTCTTCATGCAATCTTTAATAGAAAACCTCTTTCATCTTATCAAGTTCCAATTTTATTAAGAATTTGTTTATCATCATTCAATGTCACTTTCCAAACATGCCATGAGACTAGACAACTTAACAGTTGGCTCGAATGCTTTGCTGCACATTATACATTTACCAATAACAAAATGCAGGCAAGACCTTACTAGTTTTAGCTGAACAATTGTACTATTTTCCAAACTTTTGTTGATTTGATCACAACAAGAATAGAAGAATAAATTTTTGTTTCTGCTTCAAACAGTCTGCAGATCGTAACTTGTCCTCCTCTTTCTCTTTATGGTCTTTGGCATAACAAAGGCTTTTTTTCATTCAACTTCTATGTCAAGAAATGAAACTTAACCTTGCCATGTCTATTTAAAATGGCATGAATCTGATGCTATATACCATTGCATGTTAACATCGCATTATTTACTTACTTCTTTGTGTATACATGTGTATGCTAAATGTAATTGATTAGTTTTGAGTGTATTTTAAGATTATTTGATATGGAATGCATTTTAATAGTTTTTTCCCCCCCAAAATTTGCTATTTTTCAGTGTTATGCAAGAATGGGTCCCCTAGATTTGGACGTCCCAAACGTTTCAGGAACTAGGGAACTTGGAGGGGATGTCCACGATTTTTATTTTATTTTAATTTTTTTAATTTCTGATGCTTTTAGTTTGAAATAAAACCCCCCACCCCAAAAAGGAGGTTATTTTCACCAAAAAAATGAATCATAATCTTTTAAGTACCCTAAAAACATTAAATATAGTTTTAACCCCTAAATTTCATTTAATAAAGTTAAATATTTAAATATTAATTTTTATATATTATTTCAATAGGTGTGCCCTTGCCATCCCCAAAATCTAGCAAATTTTTTGTTGTCCCAAAAACCCCATCCCCATGTACCCACTATCACAGGGCTAGACTTTTCTAACCCAATGCAGCACTAAGTCACTCCTCTACCAAACCCATCTAGGAGGACCTATTTACTCAAGTAGACCCAGACTATGTCTTAAACCAATTCGGCCATACAAACCAGTATTTGACTTCCTTCTCATCAAGGACGGGGGTTTCCACCCCAAGTCAGGTTTCCAACTCAAGCCACTTTCCAACTCAGGAGCCCCTCAACTACTCGCATTGACTATTTGCCCCGGTCGGGAGCCCATTTTGCCCCCTAGGAAGGGTCTCGTGCTACTTCCCTACTTGAAGGATCACCATCCCCGTACACCCACATCCCCCCGTCCCTGAGACTTAAGTAACTATTCTATTTTTAATGATTTTTAAAATTTTCGAGTCTTGGCTGAGTTTTGTTGCTTAGTCCAATTTTGACTCAAAATCGGCTTACCAAGTTTTTGCCATGTCCGAGTCTTGTTTCATTGAGTGTAATAGCAGGGAACAAAGACAATTAGATGTTGAACAAAGGAGATAGGTTGTTGCCTATATCAATGTCCTTGTTGTCTATATCAATGGCCTTGTGAGATTGTAATCTTGCATTCTTGGTAATAGTGCACTAGAGGCACAACCTTACTAGAGTTTTCTCGAACTAGACTTCTCCAAGGTAAATCCTATATTGTTCCTTAGAATGTGTGTTGTTATGCTAATTGAAAATCATTTCATGCATAAGAGCTGATTTTAACAATAAAATCTTATTATACCAAGGAAATGTTCCCCATGGTCAGGATGAATGCTTTGCACATATATAAGGATAGGGTGGGAATGTTCCTTGACATGCCCTTTGTTAGGGAACGACAAGGAACTACTAGGCATTGTTGAGCCATCCTCTATGGCATATGGGATCAAGTGATATCCCTCCTATCTTACTGAACAACAAATGATTTGCTACAGTGTGATTAGCAAAAAGAGTTTTCCTCCTAAAACTACACTAACTCACCCTCCAAAACACTCTTCAAACCTCATCCACTGGTAAAAGAGAACCCACAACAAAAGGATGGTTTTAAAAAAATAAAACAATAAAGAAACAGATTTAAAAAAAGAACAACAAATGAAATTTTTAGACAGAAAACAACAAAAAAGAAACACTTAAACCCACATGATAAGTAAAAAGCGGCAAAGAGAAGCGTAATAGAAAGATGTAGGATTGTTTAATTTGTTTCTTTCGTCATTCCTTATTCAATGTTTTATCCTATCACTCTTCCTAGAACTAAAATCTCCAATATTATCTCAAAATGAACACTAGCAAATCTAACAATAAATGATAAGATAACCAAATTAGAATAGTGGAATCCTAAACCGATAACCCAAGGAATGTGACTAATATGCAAAGGTCACTCCTACATTTTGTAACCATTTGACCCAAAACAACAACAAAAAACACTTAAACCCACATGAGAAGGAAAGAGTGGCAAAGAGAAGCCTAATTGAAAGATGTATGATTTTTTAATTTAGATATTTTTGCATTCCTTATTCAATGTTTTATCCTAGCACTAAAATCTCCAATAATTTCTCAAATGAGCACTAGAAGATCCAACAATAAAAGATAAGATAGCCAAATTAGAGTAGCGGAATCCTAAACCCAAAACACAAGGAATGTGATTAATATGCAAAAGTCACTCCTACAATTTGTAACCAATTGACTCAAAACAAACCCAAACAAATGATGGTGCACAACCATGTGAAGTTTAATTTTTCGCAACAAGGAGGTAAAAGCAGCAAAATTATAGACCTTGCATTGATGGTTAAAACATATAGGTCATAAATAGCAGTATATAAATGACTTAATAAAATTAAAATAAATCATGAACCCTTTTCACCAAATAATATGATGAACTCAACCTGTAGTTGGACAGTATACTATGCAGATTTGCAGATGCATATTGACCTTTCTTTCTAGGCATTCTCAATTTGATAAGATATTTCGGAGAGATTAAATTTTAGATCATTCATATATCTCATTAAGAGAGCACGAACTAAGAAAGGCATCATTGGATAAAAAGTGTGTGCAAGATTGAGTTGTAGAACGAAATGAAACAAGCTCAGCTAAGAGTAAGATGTGTTCTCATTGTGGATGTCATTGTGGATTCACTCATTCTGGACTATGCTTTCTTTTTTAACAAGTCCGTCCATCCAAACAAGTCACAAGGTTTCTGTTCATGTTCATGTTCGGCAAGGATAAATTTTGAAACAAGTTTGACATTGAATAAAATTCGGAAAAAAAAATAGTGATTAAGTTCAAATAATATAAATTTAAATTTTTTATTATTTTTATTTTCAAAATAAGAAATAAATGCGCAAGAATGTATAAATAGATAAATATTACTAAATAGCTTCAAAAACTATTTAAGAGGATGTCAAAACATATAAATCATGATAAATTGATCTAAAGAGAACATTACAAACATATGAAATCATAATTTTAAAAATGGTTTCTGTATTCAAAAAGTCGTAGTCAATGCTCTAAACCATTTAACACTACTCTCAAACTTTTTATGGACTGCTCCCTACTTTTTGTATCAAAAAAGCTCAAAATCATCAAGAGCACTTGGTTGAGTTGGCTCAATATCATCGTCACTAACTTCACCACTGTAGTCAGCTTGTGAAAGTAAGTCAGGAGCATCTGCATCTACTATGTCTTCAAAAATGGCTTGGAGTTGTGAAAAAGAGGTAGACAAGTCTTTGGTTGTTTTTTTCATACACAACTACAAATTGTTGTGAATATAAATAAAATCTCCCCACCTCCTAGGCAACTTGCTTCGTTTCTTTGATTGAATGTGGTCAAATTAGCTCCAATTCCTTTCATGTGATGATAAACTTTCTCCTTGACTCAATATTCTAACAGCAAACCATTGTAGTTCACAAGTATCTACTCCATAGGAACTCCACCATCTATGTCCAACAATATCGAGACGTGGCGTATCATACTTGGTTGTCGGTATTCATAACATCATTTTTTCTAACTTGTATTTCCAAATCCTTGATTTTACTTGCAATTACAGGACCTAGTTCAAACCTCCCAATTAGTTTCATAAATCCTAGTCATGACTTTGCTATCACCCTGTCTATCTATAATGGAATAGTTTAGGCTCCAAATAGCAAGTTGTTGCATGCAAAGGGGTGTGCATCATTTTCCATTTTGAATCAATTGTATCCTATATCTCATTGCAGTCGGCTTCCACATTATTGAAGGTTTTCATAAAACATATCGAGAGAAGGGCTATCGCCATCAACCTTGCGAAGCACTTCAACAATTGGTTCACACACTTTTCAAATATTTGTTGCACTTTTCCAAAAAAAATGTTTTCAATTATCTACTCTATGTTCTTTCCTTTAGGACCTTTACAAAGAATTGAATTTTCCCAATCACTGGAGCAAATAACTAACCTTAGAGTTGTTTTCTCTTCAACCACTCTTTTCAAAGCAATATAAAACGAGGCAAATGTTGTTTCACAAGGTCTCAACAAATAATTAACCTTAAGAGTTGTTTTCTCTTCAACCTCTCTTTTCAAAGTGATATAAAATGAGGCAAATCTTGTTTCACAAGGTCTCAACATCTCTCTAGATGCATGTTCCCTGTAAATGTGCAATGCAGGGTGGTGGTTTTGTTGGCCATTTTTGGCCCACATACCAAAATTTTGATAGTTTGAAGAAAATGGACATAACTCAAGAAGAAAATGGCAAAGTATTCAGACTTCGGGTTTCTGAGGGTACAGTACAGATCGGGTTTCCAGTGGTGCTTGACTTCTAAATGTTTTATAAGTAGAAGTAATTCGGGTTTAAGAATCCGAATTACTCATGGACAGTGCAGATCGGAGTCTCCAAGGTGAACGACTTCAAGCTTTCTCTTAAACAAAGCTTTAGGTTCTCTAACGAAGACAACTTCTGGTTTCCAGAGGAGCACTACTTTTAAAAAAAAAACTTAGAAGTAATCAGCAGTCGAAACCCCGAAGCAAGTAAGAAGGCTTGGAAAGCCCGATTTGGTTTGGGCAGTGTATTTCGGGTTTCTAGGGGTGCACTACTTATTTCACTTTATAAGTTGCGAGTAATGATAAGTCCGAAGTAAGTAGTGAGGCTTGGAAAGCCCGATTTGGTCTGGGTAGTGTATTTCGGGTTCTCCAAGGAGCACTACTTGATTACTTCATAAGTTGTGAGCAGTCAGAAACACGAAATATGTGATGAGACATCAAAAGCCCGATTTGGTCTTAGAAGTGCCTCTCGGGTTCTCAAAAAGACAAGTCCTCTCCAAGCGTAAATCCAAAGGGCCAATCAATCAAGGACAAGTGGCACAAGTACATACAGCTCACTTCCAGAACATGCAAAGTGGTCAAACAAGGATTGGACACATCCAGGTGGAGCAACAAACATGCAAGGACCGATTGGGATAGTCCAAGTTGAAATAAAGAACTCGCCAAGCTTTAATGCAAAGATTAAAACACTCGAACTTGGCAGCGACATCCAGCTACCCGCGACATGGCTTCTCAAATCCGCCAAAGGGAGACTTGAATGTGGGAATGGCTCGAGGAGATTGCGACGATCTTGGATGGCGCGTTTCATGGCCAAGGCAGTGGCGACAGCAGCGGTCCCAGTTCAACAACTTCCCCTCTCTCCTTTCTGCCACGCATCTCTCTCTCTCTCTCCCCGTTCTCTATAAATATCACGCAACTTGCCATTGTAAGAGTTCCCAATTTTTAGATTTTTTTATCTTCCTGGGAGACGGGACGCTCTTAGAGATATCGCAAGATATGCTCAATTGGTTAGGCTTGACCATGCCAAGCATTTGTAAGAACCACCTCTTATGCAATAAAGGATTTTTCTTTGCCTGTCTCTTGCCTTGGACTTGTGTCTGTTGAGCTGTGTACTATGGCATCGTGTGAAGGAGAGTCTTCCTCTTCCATGGTCCTCCTTTCTGACCTTGTTTAAGGATTTTTCGATGCTGTTTGCAGGTCTGGTTGAGTGTTCTTTCCGCCATTAATGTGAACTTCCAATGAGTCTTAGAACTCCTCTCCGTTTGCATTCATCGCTTCCATGAACCTCCTCCATAAAATATTTATGCAACCAACGTGATCTTGAGGTTGTGTAATCAAGTATTGTCCTCTGCAGAATTAGTGTGGGTTCAAGCTTATGCGAGTTTCCCATTTTAAACTGGTGCATCGTCTGGTTAGCCTTCTTAAGAGCCCTTTTCCCCCTTCTAACCTTTTTCCCCGTGAAAGTTTTATTTCAGCAGTAGTTTAGGTGATCCACCGAGAGGAACTAGCCTCTTTAAAAATCCTAGAGGCTCAACCTCACCATAGGACACCCACATCCTGAGGTTGTTCCCATGCTTATGGCTGGAAGTGGAAGAGCCTGAAAAACTCTCCCACAAGGGTGCAATTATGTGCTATAACAGGTTTATAATGAAATTTGCAATTGCTCTCCCTCTAGAATTGTTTCATACACAAATGTAAATTTAGCCAAGTCATGAAGCAGCAAATCAAGGTAATGGGCTACACATAGGCTCCAAAATATTTGTGGATGTTGCATAATCAGCTTCCCAACTCCCACACAAATTGTAGCACTATCAGTGACAACTTGAACCACATTCTCTGCATCCATTTCAAGAATGGCTCTTTCTCTAGGATTTTTAAAATATAATCAGAGGTCTTGTGATTCATGGCATCGATAACCTTCAAGAACACTACTCCTAGAGGGAAAGCCAGCAAAACATTGATCAATGACCTCTAACAAAGTTCTAGCCATCCATCACACAATATGGCACAACCTAATGAATTCCAAGAGGCTTTGACTACTACGAATATCTCAATCACCCTTTCTTTGGACTTGTTCAACAAACTTGTCCTAAATGCCTCGGAAGTAGGTGTGTACCCTTTGCCAAACATGGCAAGTTTCTAAATTGCATTATTAAAATGTGGATTCCATGTTGCATTGAATGGGATGGCACTTGAATATAACAAATCAGCCAATGCATCATCCACATGTTTTTCTACTAGTTTCCAAAAAATATTCAATGTTCCACTTGTTGTAACCTTGGGTGTGTTCAAGAGGAAGACATAAAAGGTGTGGTGAACCTACACATTTATGCTTGATTTCTTGGTTTTTCAAAATTGATTTCTTCTTTCCTGTAGTCGAAAAGGTTTGGTCTTCCTTTATTGCATCACTAATTGGTGGAGTCGCCTTTGGGCATGCACTAACACCCCCTCATGCATCAGTCGAGATGCCAAGTAGGTGGTCCATTACCCTTGTTATACTCCTAACAAACAGATGATTAGACAAGCAATATGTGATATTATTATTGTTGTGTTATGTGTTATGTGTTTCCGTCCCTCAACCTTCAATTTTGGGGTTGCCATTGAGTTATATTTTGAATTTGCATTGTTTAAAATGATAGGAAATGGACAACACTATGAAATGCAAAAACGTTTTATACCATATAATGTTTACTGATTAAAAATGGTTTATATATTTTGTCTATAAATACTTGCTCGAAGCAAGTTACACAACAAAGCCCGTTTGCATACGGGATTCAACCACCTCCAACTACCCACATACTAACAAACATTAATAAACCTTAAACACACTAGAGGTGATGTCTCATTAGAAGTTACATGCCATGTACATAATGCCAACTAATAAAAAAAATGATTAAAAATGGGTTATATCTTTTAATTATAAATACTTGCTAAGAGCAAGTTACACAACCAAGCCCGTTTGCATATGGGACCCAACCACCTGCAACTGCCCACATACTAACAAACATTAATAAACAACATTAAAAGGGGTGTCTCACTAGAAGATGCATGCCCCAGGAGATGCATGGCCCATACATAATACCAACAACTAATAAATATATAAAATAAACCTTGGATCACTAGACCCAACAAACCCCCTTGATCCATAGGGGACCAAAAGATCATCCAAAGCAAATGATTGTGAAGCTCTACAATAACACCTACCGCAACCTATCAATTGGCTCTTTGTACCATTGTTCGCATAACCATAATTGGGGAAAATTTTGGGTAACCAGCGAGTATTCGACAGAGCTGGTCGAATAATTGAGAATATCTAACAAAGGCAAAAAATACTTAAATTTCTCAAAAAAATATTTTTTTTTAGAAATTGCAAAAGCAAAATAGATCAAATGAGTTTGTAAAATGTTGGGAAAGTGTTTTATATTAGATTTGAATACAAATAAAGTACAAAATCACATAATCATGCAAATACAACTGTGACAATGTCAAGTTGTCAACAACAAACTGATACAGACTACAGTGATACTTATAGTCTTATACAAAAATCTACAAATACAAATTACAAGAATCTATACTTTTGTCTTCCCTACTCTTTAGAAAACTGAGGGAGACTGAGAAACTCTAGTCCTCCCACTCAGTTGCCCCACCTCACTCTGTTTAGAAGGTTGCACCTCTACCTCTACCTCTTCCTCATCTTCAAGGAGGTCCTCCAATCCAATCTCGCTTCCTTATGTTGCACCTGCACCCTCCATAGCTTGCCTCTCGAAAAAAAAAATTGATCATTTGTGAACATGGGGGGCTCCTCCTCCTGTGCAATCCAATCACTATAGGGATCGATCTCATCTAGATCAATAGACTCCTCTAATGCATTCTCCAACTTATTTTTGCAAAATCGAAGGTTGTATTGCACAAAAATCAGGGCATTAAGACGTTGTTGGCTCAACTTGTTGTGTTTCTTCGTGTGAATTGCATTAAACAAACTCCAATTGTGCTCACATCCAGAAATGCTACAAGGTTGAAATAAAATACGAAAGACTAGCCTTTAAAGATGTGGGGTATTCCCACCACGACCCTGCAAACAAAATATTTAAAACTTTGTAAGTAATTAATAATTGTAAATTTATAACTAATAAGGTACAAGTAAATACTTCATTTTCTATTAACTGGTGAAAGTGTGGCTCTCCTTCGGATAGCTAGTACTAAATAAAATTGCCTCGCCCTTACCTACTTATAGTTTTGAAATTTTGTAATAATTACATCCCTCACCTCAACGTCGGGTGTCATACTCTCCATGCATGTTGAGAGCCCCTTCATAACCTCTCCACTAGCATTTGCGAAGCCATTGGAGTAGAAAAAGCTAGAGTTAAGGTAGTATCCCGCTACATGGATAGGTTGGTAGATTTGATTGTTCCACCTCCGATCAATCAACTCCCAAATGAGATCAAATCTAGCACGATCCCCTCTATAATAGTTTTGGACAGCCTCTTTGACCCTATCCATAACCTCATAAATATAACCCATTGGATTTTGCTCCCCAACCACCAATCACAAAACTCTCACCAAAGGCTCTAACACCTACAAAGTAACAAATAAATTAAAATTAGTGTTACAAACTTATAAATAAAATAAATACATTAAGTTTTAAAATTTTGAAAAATTAGGAAATGAATTAAAATTTAAATTGAAATTTCAAGTTACCTTGACGATCTTTGTAGCTCTCGTTTCAAAAGCCTCACTGAAAATTGTGTTTCCAACCTTAACTCTATCAACCTTTTTGGAATATGATGACTCCACCCATGCTTGAAACAAACATCTGCTTCAAAATAGTCAATAAACTGTAAATACATTGCAACATAAAAAGGTTCATTGCAAACCTAGTGACATCTGCTCGAACAAGCTCTTTTCCCTTGATGTGCTCTCTCATCAAGTTAAAAACCCAAGGGTGATTGTGTGTGTGTGTATATATATTTTAAATTTCTCTAACTTCTTTTACAACCGATCACACCCAATCAAGTTGGCCTATGTCCTCCAAAATAAGGTTAAGGTAATGGGCTGCATAAGAGATCCAAAAGAGTGATGGATGTCTCTCCCTGAGAAATCTCTCAATCGTTACATATATTGTTGCATTGTTTGTGATAACTTGGACAACATTCTCGATGCCCATCTCTAAAACAACCTATTCTAGCATCAAACTCAAAGTGTTTGCATTTTTTATCTTACTACATGCATCAATAGACTTCAAAAAAATCAGTTCACTATTTGAAGGCGCCAAAAAGTTGATGAAAGTGCGGTTCTTTCCATCCGTTCATCCATTGGAAAGAATGGTGCGTCCAAACTTACGCCACAACCTCTTTTGATTTTCTACAATTACCTTTGCATCTTCAACTGTATTTTGAAGCAACTTTCCACTTAAGTCTCTTGGAGAGGGTGCCTTCTACCCTTTCCTTGCAACTGTCAATGTTGTCACCAAATATTCTCATTACACGTTCCTTGCCATATTGAAGGGAAGCTCGTTGAAAAACAAACATTTTGTGCATGTTTTATCTGTTTTCGCATGTGCCTCCTTGTTCCATCATGTACTGTGCAGCGAAGGTTGTGCCCCCAGTGTGTTTCTAGGCACAAAAAACGAGTGTATCTGACTCAAACTCGATGAAGATGTGCCATGGCGCTTGCGTGGACCACAACTAGAGCCTACAATTTCTGTCATAACTGTCTCTTCTTCCTCCGTCGATGTGGGAGCAATAGTTGTTGTTAGGGTTGCTTGCATCCTTGCCCTCTCTAATTTATTTTCATACAACAATGCAAGCTCTGCAATCATCTCTCATTTTGCCTATTCCATGACACTGGGACAAGGCATTACATCATGAGAAAGAATGCAAAAGGTGGTGTTTGAGACAGTTGATGCCTCATGACATTCTCTTTGAGCAAAACGAGCAAATTGAAACCGTCTAGGATGTTCCAACCCACACGACATACTTTCAAGTAGCAATGCGAGCATTAGGGAAGACGATTGACTATCATTGATTGAATCTGACTTCAATGCACTAGTGAATGCCATTGTATACTAATCGAAAACTTGCATACATGTTCAAAACAACATTAAAAAATTAAAAATAATAACATTTAACACAAATTAAAATACAATAAATAAATCATAATGATAAACTAAAATACAATTAACAAACAAATTGAAATTTTTGAGAACAATTCTCTACAATAAATAAATTATAATCATAAACGGAAACTATAACGGTTAAAAAAACATTTTTTATCAAAAATTATAAAAAATTATGCATAAATTGTAAATACTAAACACTAAAATTTAACAGAATGCATGAAATTTTTAATGGAATGCATGAAATTTTAATATTAAAACTTAAAATATTTATCAAACATGTTTATAATTAAATTAAAATTATTTTACATACTCGTACGTTTTTTTTAAAAATGTACTAATCTGGGAATCGCTTTGTTGAATTCACCTTCCAATCCGCTCTTGAATGCTTCAAATTTTGTGTGACTGCAATGAGAGGGGGTGTGTTTCAATTTATAAGACAAATTTTTGCGTTTTCTCAGCATTTGACATCCATTTTCATAGTTTATCAACATTTTGACTGTGTTTTTCATGTTTTTGCAATGCAACGAGAGGGGGTGTGTTTCAATTTATAAGACAAATTTCTGCATTTTCTCAGCATTTGGCATCCATTTCCATGGTTTATCAACATTTTGACTGTGTTTTCCATGTTTTTGCAATGTATAGGTCTGTGGTGAGTGCTCTTCGGTTACTCGCGAGTACTCGCCAGTTACAATTACTCACGAGTAACCGGCAAGTACTCGTCAGAACACAAGAAAACGTCATTTTTTTGCAGCGATTTCAAATGGTGGTTAACCACCTAAGACTTTGGCCTGTGAATAACCAAGCAACCGACGGTTACTCGTCGGTTATGTAATCTATGTTTTATACATTCGACACTGATCAACCTATGTTGACACATCTACTAAATTCGTACCCTGACTTCTTGTGCCCAGTGACACTACTTGACACGAAGATGAGTAACATCCTAGGAGTACTCAACCACATCACTTTGTCTAGATAATAATTTTGTACCACGTGTATAGTGCATCTTACTTGATTCCCAACAACTCTATCCATGTTGCAAACATTAATGGTGCTCACGACCCTTGTCAATTGTACAATACCTGAAGACTGATCAAAACCAAAACAATATCTTCCTCCTATTAGACGAGAGGTGAGAAGTCTATGCAATGAAAACACTACTAGATAACTAGTCTACGCCTCATCACAAAATCTCAAAAAGCAAACACTACTAAATAACAAGTCTACTGCTCCTCACAGAAGCTCAAAAAACATTGACAAAAAACTACAAACAAGAAAAAAAATCAAACAAAACTGGCAAAACTAAAATTTCCACTACATCACTTTCTCTATGTTAGAGCTAGCAGTGAACTGAAGAGAGGTGAATCTTTGGTTCTCAAAATACATTGTAAGGGCCCTCTTGACGATAGAATTCGACAAAGCAAGATGTTGATCAGACCATGATGTCTTTGAATCAGAAGAATCTCCACTAGCCTCAACAAAATAATGTGCTTTTGTCTTCTTTTTATGCCTGGAAGATTTATTTCTAGAAGAGCATTCATGAGAATAGTGTCCCAAGCGACCCCATTCGTAACATCACACTTTTTCCTTAGCTCTGTGAGATGACTTGTGATTGCTTGCACTGGCTTATGAAGAAGTATCACTTGTCCTATCACGATGCCAAGAAGAATGCTTATGTTTGTGTTTGGAGGACTGTGGGAAATGCTTCTTTTTCGCATATGTTTCTTCTCCACTCTATGTTTACCTACCTTTCTGAAATAAACATCCTTTGTATGTTTAGCACTTTTCTTCTTTGCGAAATGACACTCATGTTTAGTGGGTGATTCACAAATTGAATCAAATGTTGCCTTATTAAGTTTATCACTGAGTTAAAACATTTCCAAGAAGTGTGTAATTTGAATCAAGTCCATTCAAAACAATAGAGATGAACATATCATCATCAATTTTTCCACCTACAATATTGTATTCTTGTTTTACATTTTTATCCTAGAGATGCATTCTAAAACACCCTCATCATCATTAAGTTCAATGTTGAGCAATTGCATTAGCAAATCAATTTTCTTACATGTAATTCGGTTGGCATATAAGTCCTTTTAAGTGTTTTCTAAGCTTTTCATGCTACAAACCTAATTGGCTTCTATGTGAATGATGACTTTTAAAGCACAAGTAGACTTTAATAGTGCAAGTGCTCTCTTATGTTGTTTTTGAAATTCAGACAACTCAGCAGTAACAAGACAGGGTGTGGGTTGGATTTCAATCAGATTCCAAAGGTTATTAAAAACAAATGTGTTTTTCGTGTTCATACTCCAATCTTTGTAGTTCTTCGGTGTCAGTTTTCCGGCTTCTAAGATAAGACTAACTGTTCTGGCCATATTGTCACACAAATAAAATAAGCCAAAAAAAAATAGTAATGCTACTGGAGTTTTGCCTTTACCCCCTAATATATCCTTGTTAAAATGCTTACCACCTTTAAGATATCCTTATTACTCCAAAAATAAATGCATGCTTTCTTTGAAGTACAATCTCAAGTAAGAATGAGAGAGGAACCTAGAGCCTCTAGTTTAACATGTGTTTAGAAATTCGTGGTGCCAACTCTTCTATGCAATACATGGAAATGTAAAACACAAATATGTGACATAACCATTTCTTCATTTTGACCCTAAGACCTATAGGTGGACAAATGCCTTTACCCACTTGTTTGAACACTTCATCTACATATGCACTTGATATAAACTTTCTAAAATTGGCATATGACTCACACTTGCATGTTTGTATTTCACAAAGTGATCTTCATGCAAAATGAAAGATAGAGATTTGAACTAGAGACCTCTCTGCTGATAAAGTTTTCAAATAGTAGCACAACCAACAACACTAATTCATCTCTTGACATAGGATATTTAAATTTTGTATATATCTTGTAGTTTTCAATATTCAGCATTAAAATAATAATAAAAAGAACTTTTCCAGCAATAAAGAAATTTATAGACAGTATACATTTCTTCCAGCAGCATATATTTCTTTCTTTGGTTTTGGAGGACTTGCGTAGGAATAAACTTCACCAAATTTTAATCTTGTTTGTATTATTCTACTTCCAATGTCTTCCAGTAAATTGTAGGCTCAATTTTTCAGATTTGTCTGAGACAAATATGACTCTTAACGCTTTTCAAGAACTTCCTAGCATGCCCTTTTCAACTTGCCATGCCATTTTTCAACCAAAAAACAGCAGTTTTTTAGCTTCCTTTTGCAGCCACACCGTGCTATTGTATTCCTTCTTTTTCATATGCCCTTTGTGCAACCTTCTTTCAGCTCTTTGAATGCCCTATGTACAACTGAATGGGACCCATGCTTTGTCAAATGTGGGTAATACTTCCACATAGATTTGGACAGTGACTTCAATGCCCCAAGTAGGTTCAAACGCCTTTTTGCAGCCTTATTCCAGCTTCACATGACCTTTTCAAACACACATCATGCCTCCAGCAAGTTTTACAGCAGCAAGCATATAAATATTAAATTTTATGCGCTCATGCCATGCTTCTAGGCAATTTGTAGCACCTTCAAATAATGTTACGACTTCTCATGTAATTTTCTCTATATTCTCTCTTTCAAGCAATATATAAAAAAACTTCCATAGCTTCATCAACAACCTCCATCACAACCCACTTTCATTGCAGCTCTGATACCACTAATACGAAATGGACAACACCATGAAATGCAGAAATGGTTTGTACCATATGGTATGGATTAAAAATGGAATACATCTTTTGTCTATAAATACCTGCTAAGAGCAAGTTACACAACAAAGCTCGTTTGCATATGGGACTCAACTACCCACATACTAACAAACATTAATAAACCTTTAACACACTAAAGGGGGTGTCTCAATAGAAAATGCATGCCCCATACATAATAATAACCACTAATAAATATATAAAATAAATCTTGGACCACTAGACCAAACATAAATACAATTACTAATTAAAATTTTAAGTAAAATACATATAACCTTATAACAAATAATTAAAAGGTTAAATTAAAAACCTTAAACCTGATAAAATGAAAATGTAAAAGCTAACAAAAGCTATAATCAAATAAAAGCTAATAACAGTTAATTAAAAAACCTATTTAAATATAATAAAAACTAAATATCAATAATTTCCAATTAAAGTTAAAATAAAATAAACACTAAAACTAAATACTAACATTGGGCAGAATTAGCAGAGGCAATTTGCAGATTAAATAGACCCCTCCTCAAGGCGTAACCATCAAACTAAATTTTGATGGGGCTGCAAAAGGAATTCCTGCATAGGTTAGAGCCAAAGGCATCTTCCGAAATGATAAAGGTACACCCATTCTTTGGCTTCAATGAAGCCTTAGAAAAATGCACCAATAATTTTGCTGAAGTGAAACTCTTTGGAGAAGTTTAAAAAATTGCCCTAAACAATAATCAGATTAATTTATAAATTGAAGGAGATTCACGAGTGATCTTGGAGGCTCTTAGGAAGGGAAGCATCAATATCTAGCATCTTTCCAATGGCAAGACCTTCCTTGCAAATTTCAATAGCTATGCTTTCATTCACATCCGACATGAGGGCAATCAAGTTGCAAACCATCTTGCTAATGTTCGGGTGGAACTCAACTCTTAGAAATTGTGACCCCTCCTCTCCTAGGGGGCAAGATTTGAACCTTAGTTGATAAAAATATATACCCCTCAAATGCCAATCTTGAAGTTAATTATGATTTGGCCTAGGGACTTGGGATTTTACATTATATTATCTATGCCAAGATCCACCCAAAGATTGAGGGGTGTGTTTGCATTGATTCGAAAGAGGCAGGTGGCACGTGTGGGGAGCCTTAGGACTCACCATCTGCCTCCTCTCTTTCCATTCTTGGCAAGCAGCGGAAGGCATGATGGTCTCAAGGCTCTCCCACAAGTATGCCCTCTCCTCTATTTTATGGTTTTTAATTGCTTTGTTTGGCGTGTCCGATTCCCTAGTGCTATTGGAATTAATAAGGGAAGGCTTTATGATTAAGCACGTAATTTTTAAAGCAAGGATGAATCAGCCCTTCCTCATCTAATTTTGTTATCTCAGCTAGTTACCCTGCCCAATTGCTATTGCGAGCAAGTTTGATAGATTGCTCCTTGCTATGGGCTATGTTATGCGGAGTCATTGTTATTAGTTCAAGCCCTTTGCTTTTATTTGCTTGGGTTTTAGTACTTTGGGTCACTCGGTTTGGGGTGGGGCTCTTCCTTGGTTTTTTGAAAACCATAGCTATTCCTCTCAGGTTTTTTATGGAAGTTTGGAACTTCTTAAAGTTTTCAATATCTATGCTTTGGTTTGAATTCTTTTTCTACAGAGAATATTTAGAAGGCATGTATTTGGTGAAGTTATGATATTTGTTTTCTGCATAACATGCAGTATGATTTTGGCATACTACTAAAGGCGTGGGAATTTTGTCTCTCTACCAATATTCTCTTTGCTGCAGTCATGGCAGAAGCTGGTTCTTCTAGGAATACCAGACAGAGAAGGGGGAAAGCAATTGCAATTAATATTGTCAAGGAGATGAATGCCGACATGATTAACAAATATTCACTTGAGGATGTCCAAACTCTTTTCTTGTGCTAGTTAATGATCTTAAATTGTGGTTGCTTCTTAATATAAGGGTTTTAATTGATAAAAACACTGGAATTACTGCTGAGGAAGCCCTGAATATATGGAAAAGTGCCTTGATAGAGGGAATCAAGGATGAAAAGCTTTTGAAGTGGATGGCCACAAATCTATTTCGGGCTCAGTTAGCTAACTAGGATGGGAGAAGGCGCTTCTGTAAACTGCATCTTTCAGGTCATGAAAGACCCTAGACAGTCAACACCGAGGCTCAACACTTTAAAAGCTGCTCAGCTTATTGGGGTGCAAACAGTCCTATACAGTGCCAGCGATACACATGCAGTACATGAAGATATTGAATAGTTGGTGTTCTGCTTAGGAAATTGACTTGACCAGATCTGGGTGCTTCTTAAGGCTCTTGCTGATGATGAAATTTCGAAAGGGCATAGGCTAGATGCAATTTGCCCCAAGCTTGGTATTGCCACTTCCCGATTCTAGGAGTCGCAGTTGGCAGCATCTCTTGTTGCATTTGTCAAGGAATATGAAAAGCGTGAAAGAGATTCAACTGTAATGATTTGAGAGTCCAGTGGGAAGAAGGTTGACTGGTACTTTCTTGATCTTTAAGAATGCGTCTTCAGGCTTAGTTCTGTACTTAGTTTTTATTTTCAGCCTACCTACAGTTGTTAGGCTTATTCTTTTCGTATCTGAAGTCTTCAAGATTTTGACAATTATTATAATAGACCAGCAGTAACCCCTTTTTTTGACCAATCAAAAAAAATACTAAGTAAATAATATATTATTATTCCCTGATAATGGGTTCGGCTTAAGATACAATCAATTCTGATTCAAGCTCTTGGTCCCCTCCTTCGGCTGGATTTCTCAAATTAAACTTCAATGGAGCAGCAAAAGCAAAACCCAGGCCCGGCTGGTGGGGGTTGTATTTTCAGAAATGACAAGAGTCAACTGCTTCTTGTTATGGCATTTGACCTTGGCACAGGAACTAATAATCAAGCAGAAGGTCTTACCATGCATAAAGGACTCATAATAGCGATAGAAAAAGGATGGACCAAGCTTGTCTAAGGAGGAGATTTCTTATTATGGACCAAAGGTATGAATTCCGGGAAAATGGTGTCTTGGAACCTATAGACATTTTTGGAAGAAAACCAATGGCTCATTTCTCAACTAGAAGAGGTCAGATTCCATCACATCAAACTTTTTGGCAACCAAGTGGCAGACAAGGCCACAAATTTGGGAGTCCATTTGCTTGCTTCTTGTGGGGATATAAAAAAAATCTGGTCATCAGATATTCCCAATGAGGTCAGAAGGATCTGAGTTCAGGGTCTTTGTCACCTCTCCGCTTAGGACCCCTTTTCCCTAACCCACTTCTCTCCCCTCCTTCTCATCCTTTCAATCCTTCCTTTTTGTCTCCTCCCCCTCTCCTTTGCCGTACCCGCATCGCTTCTAATTATCCCCCTTCTCATCGTCATCCCTCTCCCATCTCACCCTCCCCTTCTCATTATCTCCCACATCTGATACATCACCTCATTCATCATCTCAGCATGTATATCGCCTTCCCCTTCCTTTTCAACGACCTCCCCCTCACTTGGCTTTCATCAGTTTTCACCTCCTTTTCATTTGATTTTCTGCCCTCTTTAGACTGACTTTCCACAGGTACTAGGAGATTATAAAAGGGGAAGTCTCCTTTGACCATAATTAGAACTCCCTCAGGCAGGAAGCGCAATCAGGCTGTCACTAGGGTCGTTGGGATTCAAGTAATTTCGTTTGACAGAAGAATTTAATATAATGGAAATTTGAAGCTTTTGATGCTTGTAAATTCCATATATCACACACTGGCACTCTTTGCTTGGCTAGCACTATGGTTATAGGAATAAATGACGCATCATCTGTTCACTTGCACAGCTCACCTACCTCATTGAAGGTTGATTTAACCCGATTGTATGTAATCTTGCACAACACCTACAGCGAAAAAGGCTCACTTATTGGCACTATCAATCCCATGGTTTTTAGTAACATTCATAGTGTGGAAGCTGATTTGTCATGTTTGCATGTAATTTGCAAGCATAATAAGCATAAATTTGGCTCAAATCATGTGGCACACACTCTAGCACTCACTTGGACACACAATCTTTTTGAACACAGTATTGCAGTTTTTGTGGATCTCCCAGATTCATCTTTTGGCGCTGCACATGCTTGGAAGTAGATTTGTCTTGATTCCATGTAATTCGCAATCATAATAAATTTGGATCAAATCATATGGCTCAGGCTCTCACACTCACTTGGACACAGTCTATTTGAACACAGTTTTCAGTTTTTGTGAATCTTCAGATTCATCATTCCCAGTTAGCAAGCAGTCCCAGTCCCAGCAGTTTGAAGATTCTTGCCATCCTGCTTGGCCTTGTTTTTTTATTTCTGGCATGATTATATGCTCTTCACTTGTGGTACTATTGAGCCTTTGGCTAATATGTCCACCTAATTTTCACATTTTTTTAGGGTCTAGGGCCTTCTCTATAGGTGAATTTAGCAAAAAAATAATGTGTTATTATTAAATACTAACTAAATAAGTAAATAATAAATTACTAAATACTTACCTACGCCAATTACTAAATATGTATTAGTAAATGTTAAAAAAAAATGAGATACTAATTATTAGTCTAATACTAATGAAATACTAACTAAAATGTTATAACATAAACTAACTAAAAATTAATAAATTTTTAAAAGTAAAAAGAATGGCTGACCTAAATACAAATTAATCCTAATTAAATATAAACTACTAACTTATTACTAACTGCATGTTAAAAAATTATAAAGTAAAAAATAATATAAAAAATGAAACATAATACAAGCTAAAGTTCTAGGCTTAGTTAAAAACCTCTATGACTTTGAAATGCATCTACTACGGTCAATAGCAGACAGAGAGAGCAATGGGTGATGGAGGACAGCAATAGGGCGATGGCTTTTGCAGACCCTTCGACATTCTAGCTAGCAGAACCTTTCATAGTTGGTACACACAGCCTTGCACCAAACAGAACGCATAAACGGCTTTGCCAAGGGTTTAATATAGACAGCTCTTGAACTTGTAGGGATTATAAAATGGCGACTTTTCCAGACTTGTAGAATAAGATTAAACTCAAAATCAGTTGTGCAAAATAATAGAAATAAACAGCATTAAATAAAAATTGAAAGACCAAACCTAACAATTTTTTAGCATAACTTTTTGAGTTTTATTAGCTGTAGTGAGATTGTTTTTTAGTGTTTTTGCAAAAAATGGAAAAAGTTGGATCCGTACAATTTTTAGGCAATTTTTAGCATTCTTTTTGAAATTATATGAAGATCGCCAAATTCTGAAATTTTTCATTGGAATTTGGCGAATTATGTGACGTGAAATGCATGAGGACTCAGATTTAAACATCACAGAGGAGATTGGGCCACAATGTAGTGAGAGAGGTCCCAAAAACAGCCAATGTTGAACGTCCAATCTGATTATTAGTTCAAAGCAAATTTAGATGTTTTTAGACCCCAAATTATGTGGATGCACCAGACCATGCATTGAAGTACATGAATAGTTAATCTCAAATTGATTTCAGCTACTAGGGACGTGCACATGCTTATCTAAACCACCATACCTCCTTAGCTATTTATAGTTCTTAGGAACGGAAGGTAGAAATCAAAAACCTTATAATCTGTAGTGGTGTAGTGAATGCTGTAGCAATGTTACAAGACAGCTAAGGGCACAACAGTAATACAAATGGTGTTCAATAAAGATTGGTGGTCAAATTGTGATTGTGTAATTACATTCACTAACCCAGTAATAGGCGTGTCATTATGCAAACATGGACTACCCATATCTCTTAGCAAGAGATGAGACATTAGAAAAAACATAGAGCCATGAAAATCCACCTTTTGTGACAAGGATTCCATTGTATAGCTTTATAAGGAAAGGAATACATTAGATAGAGAAGATGAGACAGTATAAACAATCCTTTCCACAAAGAAAATTATGTATTCAACCTAAAACAGTGTGTGGACTTTGGGCAACCCTCACAAAGTGCCTCTGATTGATGACCAAAGGCAAAGGATTTCTAAGCTTCCATTGCAAGTATATTTACAATTGTGGCTGTAGGATACTTCAATGGAAACTCTTATCTTTTGCAGAATGATAGCTCCTTCAACATAGTGGGCCGATAGGAAACACTCAACATGGCCCTAGAGAACCTAATTGCATGATATGGTATGCATGCTAAGTGGATCTAAAGCTTGGTCAGGTTGATAATGTCCTGTTTCCGTTGATTACTAGTTCTTTTACTACTGATAGGAACTAGATCACTTAAATCTTCATGTAGTGTACTCACAAGAACACACATACCAACAAGAGATCAAAAATGATAATTTCCATGCATAGGAACCAGCAACAACATTCAATATGGACTTTATGTCTCCTCTTTATCTTTATGTTCAATATACTCCAGAGTAGATATAGGAACCGGCAACAACATTTATTATAGACTTGAAAGATGCTACATACTGCTACAAGGATATAGGTACACAAAAGGAGGTACGGATGTTTGAGGTGCTAAGGGACATCTTTGATGGCCTTGAGGACGAGGGCAATAACAACAAAAGTCATACTCATGAGGCCCAAGCACCATTTTATTATCTAAAAGGAAAATATCGAGAAATAATTATTTGATCTTCGCTATTGATATAATTCATTTAACATTGTGTTTCAATCCGTCATTAATCCTGTGATAGCACAATATTGATGAATTGTTGTCTTTTTATTTTGTGTACTAATGACAAACCCAATGATTCACGTATTTCTACATTTTTTAGTTTGATGTTTACAAGTTTATGAAAACAAATTATTACATTACATAAATATGATATTATGCATTAGAACTTAAATCATAAATCATAATTGAGTTCTCTTTTTCTTACATGTTTTGTGTGTATATCCCTTAATGTTTCCTCTTGTCCACAGCCATAGGAAAAAAACATGAAAATGTTTGAAGACAACAAGGATCGTGAATATTTTGTATACTCCACACCATTGTGATCCCGTTAGCCCTATCCCCTATTCCACCCCAAAAAATTTGGGGATATTCCTATGTTCCACCAAGTCCCCTTGTGGAGGAGAGAGGGGAGGGGGGTGAGAAAATGCGGTAACACAAAAAGTGAACACCTAGAAATATCTTAAAAACCCTTCAAATGATATTTGAAAGGGAGAATAGCACAAGAATAGGGACAACGGGACAGAAAGAAGAAAGAGGATGAGGGATGGAAACATACCCTATAAAACGTACAAATATTCCCTTGATATCCCATAAATTCGTCTCTGCATTTACATATTTTAGGGCTAGATGAATATAAACATAACTATCGAAAGGACAAACATCTTCAACATGTAAAAAAGAGTTCTTTGAAATAAGTATAAAAGTTGTTTTGTTTCAAAATTTAAAGGGGTTTGTGTTTCCACTTTCCCAAACTCACACTTTGTGAAACATTCCAAATGCAAAATGAAACAGAGAGAATGATACCTATCCATCATATAAAGTATGTAACGCAGCTAATTGAGCATTAATTTTTTATTTATCACTAACTTCGCATCTATATGCCATATTTCCACAAGAAAATATCAGAAGATGAGCATGAATAAGAGAGAGTTTATGGACAAACACGTTCATATAAAAAGACAATAATCAACTTATCATAAATTTTAGGACATAAGGAACTATGTCATTAGATTTCTGCTTTAAGGAAAAAAGTTTACTCCTTACCGAGAACTGCCATTACTGTTCTTGAATCTGTAACAAAAGCAAAAAACAAATGAAAAATGTATTGCAACTTCTAAAATCAGCAATCAAAAGTACTTTGGTACCTCATATGAGTAAGTGTGAAATAGATGCGAGACCAAATGGGCAATATGCAGATACATAGCAGCAAATACATAACCAGCAACTTTAGTTTTTACAATCCTCTTTCTGTAACTAATTTCCACAGGTCTAACAGCCTCATTATGATAACCAAATTCTAATTCCCAATCTCTCATGTCTTATGTCAAAAGTTTTTACACTTGCCAAGAACACTAATAATAGTACACAAATGTAGGTATCAACCTAACTTACTCGGAGCAATTTGTGTTTTTCCAGCATCAATTGTAATATGCGTAGGTAACTTTAATGTCTTTCCTCTATTCTGTTCCATATCAAATGCCAGGTATATCTCATGAGTAAAACGCACGAGGCATAACACCACTAGAACCATAAAATAATATTTGAATGGAATAATAGAACAACATGTCACAGAAAAAATATTGGATCTTCCATGTTTCCATTACCCTTTTTTGAATATGATTGACTGAAAGGGATTCCCAAATCATGGAGAGCACTAAAATAGGTTTCTGGCCCTTCTAGCCTTCCATTTCAGTAAACACCAAAGCACATATCTATTATAAAGATACCATGATATACCTCCTCAGTTAAAATATATCAATAATAGAAGCAGATCCAATGTTTATAAATTATCACACTAGCATCACTAAGAAGTCTTATATCCATTTTACACTGTGTGATTATGGAAGCGAAACACATTAAATGAATTTTGTCACCATCTACTTATCTGTGTTCTTGTATTCATATAAACAATACTAATATAGATAGGATACTCACCCCAGACATGTACCCATATCTGCATATAGCTCGACTACAATCAGGAGAATTATTGAGTACAGAAAATATGAAATGCTATCTATATCCAACAATAATGATAAAATGCAAAACAAATACAAAGCTTCCAAGAAATACAAATGAAATTTAAAACACTTACCCATTGCAAGTAAAGCCATAACATCTCTATTTTCACACATATCACTCATCTTTGTGCTCATTTTGGAGGATTTTTGGCTAGAAATTTCTTTTCTCAGCTTTCTAAGTTTTATATCATGCTTGCATGCATTTTTTCGCTAATATTAGTCAGGTGTATCCTGGCCATAACATGTCCAAGGCATTATAAGAATAATGTATTAAATACATACTCATAACAGGCAGCTCAATTGTGCTGGTGCCAAAGAAAGATGAAATGTGATGCCTCCCTTTTGATTGCGAAGCATTGAACAAGATAAATTTGAAGAACAAGGACCCTATCCCTTGTTGCATTGACTCCGAAGTGTTAACACTAAAATTGGTCTCAAGGCTGGGCATCACCGGATACAAATTGATCCCTCTGACATTTGGAAGACTGCTTTCAAGTTAAAGAAGGGATTGTTTGAGCATGTAGACATGCCCTTCAGCCTAACCAATGTCCTTACAAACCTTCATGAGCATGACGAATGACATCTCATGCACCCCATATAATTTTCCATTTGGATGGTTTTATAGCATGTTTGCATGCATTTTACTCGCTAATATTACTAGGGTGTATCCCAGCCATAAAATATCCAAGGCATTATAAGAATATACGTAGTAGACACAATACTCATAACAGGCAGCCCAATTGTGTTGGTGCCAAAGACTTACGAAATGTGGCACGTCCGTATTGACTACAAAACATTGAACAAGATAACTTTGAAGAACAAGGACCCTATCCCTTTATGGATTAACTCCAAAGTGTTAACACCAAAATTGGTTGGAAGGCTAGGTATCACCAGATACAAATTGATCCCTCTGAAGACTACTTTCAAGACAAAGAAGGGATTGTGTGAGTGCTTAGGCATGCCCTTCGGCCTAACCTATGTTATTGGAAACATTCAAGGGT
Organism: Torreya grandis; assembly: GCA_037957365.1. Lineage (NCBI taxonomy): Eukaryota > Viridiplantae > Streptophyta > Pinopsida > Cupressales > Taxaceae > Torreya > Torreya grandis. Next base: position 3,724,047 of record JARHVA010000722.1, on the reverse strand, counting down.
ATTATGAATGACATCTCATGCCCTCTTATAATTTTCTATTTGGATGATATACTCATATACAACAGGCTATGGTAAGGGCACCAGGAATGCAGTCCCACATGTTTACTCAATGATTTTCTGATCTCTTTCTGTTACAGTTGGTCAAGTTGGGGCAAAGTCTTGATGTTACTCGCAGTACAAAATCCAGGTGGATTACATATTTGCCTGTTGCGATATGTAATAGTTGTATTTACTTTCCTTTTAAGTTTCCATCGTTTTTCCAGTCTATTCGGTGATTTAAGCTTAGTTTTCTCTTCTATGATGTACTTGAGCTGTTTTTTAAGTTTCAAAGCTTCTTCTCCTCTAGGATTATCAGACGCTTTTGTTTACTCAAGTCTCATACTCTTCCTTTATTTTTGGCCATATCAGGGAAATTAGTTTTGTAATATTCATCAATATATGAATATTATTTTACTTTTATAAAAAAAGGATATGGGAAGGTCACCTTGAATGTAGTTCTACAGGTTTTCTCCAATCCTTGCTCTATCAAAGTTGTATGTCAATTTGGTGAGGAGTTCATTCACATGAGGGTGTTTTAGTATCTAGGCTACATTGTCAACAAATCTAAAGCCCATGTTGATACACGAAAGATTCAAGTATTCGGAGATTGATCGATCCCCAAAACTCTAACAGAGCAGTGCAGCTTCTTAGGCCTTGCCAATTTCAACCACCATTTTATGTTGGGTTTCTCTCATACTGCATGACCTCCACTCAAAGTAAATAAAGCTAGTGCCAAAGAAATTTTCACTAAGATAGCAAATATCTTTTGAGGAGTTGAAGCGATGCCCTAGTTCATCATTAGTCCTCACCCCACTAGACATGCAATAATTCTTTCAAATACAAACCCATTGCTTCAGAGTATGCACTTGAAGTTGGCTCATTCATCATGGGCATTATGTCCCCTACTAGAAGGACATTCAATGATGCACTTCGGAGGCACCCAAACATATTACAAAGATCTCTATTTCATCATTGAAGTATGTTTCCAATGGAAGCATTACATTTTGGGCAAAGAAATGATTCTCCACATTGAAGATATGATTCTTTCTGTTGTCCCCAAAAACAGACTTCTCATTTTTGGGACATGTGAACTATTTTGGTTCGACAGACCAAAATAATCTCTTCCCTTCTCGAAATTTGTTCTAAGCTTTCAAATTCCTCATTTTTCAAGCTTTTTCAGTAAAGGGACTAGCAGGTTCAATAGGTTCAAAGGCTTCTACAGGCGACTTCAATCAGAACAACAAGTTTTCCAACACTTAAGTCATTTCCAAGATTGTTTCAATACCTTGGTTCAACCAAAAGAATTCAATCAGCAAGCTTCCAAGCACCATTGAACCATTGAACCGTTGAACCTTGAACCAAAAAGGTTCAACGGTTCAATGGGTTCAAGGTTAAACATCGTCGGCAAGAGTTGAGCACATTCGTCAAAGTTCAAAGTTCAACCACTTCAAAGTTCCATGGCTTCGAACACTTAACGAAAAACAAAGGCTTGAACCGTTGAACCTTGAACCACTTTGGTTCAACGGGTTCAACGACCAATTGGTTCAATGCGATTGGTTCAGAAGATCAAAAAAGACTTAGCCAAATGAAGAGATTGAACCATTGAACCAAAGTTGGTTCAATCAATTGGTTCAATCAGCAGGTTCAAGGGGCTGCCCCAAAGCCAAAGAGCCAAGTGCCCTTGCGGAGCGCAGGCAACATTGGTTCAAGGGTCGAAGAGAAGACAGAAAAGATAGAATTCCTTCAGATTTGTTCAAAGGCCGACAGGGAACATTTCCTTCGGACTTTTTGTCCGAAGGAAATTATTAAGTGAAATAGCCGTTAGAATTCTTTTGGAAGTATTTTTCGCGGGAAAATGACTAAGGCAAAGCCCGAAGGAATTCCTTTGGACTTTTGTTCGAAAGAAATAAGCCCGACCAAAGGAATGCCTGAAAGGAAAAAGCCCGAGAGCGGAGCGCTCCAAGTGTCATCGTCCGTGTGATTGCTAGATTACGCGGAACATGCCACGTTTCCCTTGAAAAGCTCGGCGGAGCACAACAAGTGTCAACATCCGCTGTCTCTCCCTTTTGTTTCGTAAGGACTGTGGTGGGCCCCGAGTGAGTTGCTAAAGTTAAGCGGAACACGCCACATGTCACTTGCTGAGATCAGCAGAAAGCGGCCAAAGCTTGAGCGCAGGCTCGAATGCATTCAAAGGCCAAAACGCCAAAGGGAAGAACCGTTGATGGAAGAGCGTAAAGAGCCAGCAAAGCCGAAGATATAGCCCTGAGAGCTCAAATTCTAGGAAAAGACAACCGAAAAGGGGAAAAGATAGCTCGGGAGCTTAAATTCCAAGAAGAGACAAAGCTGGAAAGGACAAAAGCAGAAAGAGGAGAAGACTAGAAATATTTGCGCAGAAGTTATTCCGGTAACTGGAACAATCTGCAAAGTAGATTTTCGAGCTTGCAAACATTGAAGGCACGCCCTGTTGGTCTCCTTTGGAGTAAAGACAAATTGGACAGCTGCGCAGACATCAGGGAAAGGACCAGACAGTCCATACCAAAGAAGAGAGATATTAGATGAATGGACACGCCATAGTTAAGGCAATGTGTTGTTCCCAGCATGGTCCCTCCAGACAGAACTGAAGGCGCATTGAAGACGTTGACTGCAGCATGGGCCGTCCCATGGGAAAGAGCACCAAGCCTTGCGTGATTGCTATATATTGTAATTTCTCTCATTATGAAGATGGACTTTTTCATTTTTACAGAAGCAAAACTCTGCCCAATTGAAAGGAGAATACTGAGACTTTGAGCTCAGATTGTATTTCATTTTATCTTATCTGAATGAGAAAGCAAGTTGTTTGCAGACTTTGTGCTGTCATATCTTGTGTCATTTTAAGAGATTGTTCTTATGTCTATCTTCTAGATGCATTCTTGTTTATTTAATTTAACAGGCAGGACTAGTGGAAGTGAAAAGGAAGAGGTCCTGAAATCAGCTACTTTCAGACTTTGTGTTGTTATAGTTGTTTTTAGTGTGTGTTTTTAGTTCTTTTTTGTGTTGAAGATTCTGCGACGACTTTGTGCCCTCATTATCCTTTGTGTTTTACTCTTTGAGCAGTTGAGGTGAAAACTTTGTGTTCTGTTTCATCCTGCCGGTTACTGCGCCCTTTTGTTACCAGTTACTTTTACTACCTGAAAGCGCTGTTGTTTTCTGCAAGAACACTTCTAAAAGAAGAGAAGTGCCTTCAATGTTTTCACCAGGATTTTCTCCTTTGTTGGTTAACATCATCTCTAAAAGAAGAGAGATGGATGACATACCCTACCCCTAAGTGTTATTTTCTGCATATTTATAGTATATATAGCTCCTGCGTATTTATAGGGAACCTCCCCTTGATGAGAAGAGAGATTTGTCCACCTCTGATGTAGTAAACCTGCACACTGGGCCAACCAATCTCCTTTACTGTGGATGATAAGACCTATTTTGCTCAATCAGACTGCTGACTGACAAAATATTCACCCAACACTTTCAAACCCAAAACAAGCTTCAAAATGAATGTTACCAAAAGTGGTCTACATATTTGGTGAAATTACGCTTGAACCCCTAGCACAAGTGTGGTAGTACCAAACATGTTGACTATCTGAACCAACCTCCAGCCACAATATTTATCACAATGTCTAATTCTTTCGGATATGAGACTTCACTTTGGTCAAATTTTATGAAGCAAATACCGACATTGTAGAAACATAAACAGCCTCTTCATGGAGTAAGTGATGATCTCCATCACCTACAAGACCGATATGTACCAATAGGTGAACCAAAAATTGAATTAAGAAGCACACTTCAGCTAGGTATCAGGTAATTTTGGTGTGAACAAACGGTGACATCTCTGCCGAAACATTTCTGTTGGCGAAAGATTTGAGTTGAGATCGCCAAGTATATCGGAGCGAGAATTTCTTGTGCCATCGGCAAGCCTGCAAACAAGAACATGGGGCTCACACTCCCATTGCACAACAATGTGTGAGTATTTGTAGGCACATCAATAGGAAACTATCCAAGCGGTATTACAATACAATAAATATAAAACCACGGGCCATGAAACTGCCCATGCATTACTATAGGTAAAAACAACCACAAGCTGAGCAAAACATGCATCCATTCTGGAAAAAAAATCTCAGGAAGCAGAACCCATCCCTAGTACAAGTAAATCATGCAAAATATACAACTCAATTTCCAACAGTGTGGCTTTTATAGCAAACATTTTTCGCAACTGTACAAGCTGTTTGGAGGGACATTTTCCGAAAGATGAGATAATTAAAAGAGGGCACCAAAAAGAAGGGAAGAACCTTTGGTATATTGACTACAAAACAAAGGTCACACCAAGGCCAATTGTTTAAATATGATCTATGAAATCTGCCAAGTTATGGGCCATTCTTTCAAAGATTTTCCATACAACTTAAAGAACAAAAGTGCCCAAGTACTCTTTGCACAAGGGGAACCAATGACACCACCGACTACACCGACTAAGCCTCAAAAGAAAAAGGGCCTCTCCTAGCACATCCCTTGGCTGGTATCCTAATCAAAGAAATACTAATAGATGCTAGAATAATATGGGTGGAAGTGGTAGTTGGATCCAAAACAGCTCCCAAGATCGGTCAATTGTACAATGTCGGAAATGTAACAAGTGGGGACATTTCGCAAGCGATTTCCGCACGAACTAAAATAACACTGAACTTATTTGTAGAAGGTGTAGGCCAAGAGATCATAATGATGCCAATTCTCCGAAGCAAGCGAACGTCAACATGATTGACGTAACCAAGTAGGAGGAGGTAATGAAAATCATGAGAGCACAAATGAAAAAAAGTATCTATCCTGACCCAAAAACATTTAAGGAAACAGTGGTCAAAGCAAGGGTAGAAGTCGAGAGGGGCATGGTTGAGGAGCACTAACAGCTGCATAAACACACAAGTACACTGACCAACAGAGTCAAGTCAGACAAAGAAATTGCAAATCAAGTCTTACAAACCACTATCCCTATAAAGGTAGTTCACTTACTCTTAAGCATTCTTGAACTCAAGAATACCATAACTACTACTATACCAAACAATGGCCCTAACATGGAGAATACAAGGATGCAACGAGTGTCAAATGGTTTAGTGTCTATGAATGGGGAGAACAAGAAGCAAGAAAACGAACCCATAGTCGGGCCCCCATCGTCAAGTGAACAAGCGATTGACCCTATGCTTTTGATAATGAATCTAGCTTGACGGTCGACAATCGTGCACATGGAAATCCTGGGGGTAAATTCAACAAACACTATTTTCAACAATATATCCAATGTGAATGTTCTTCCAGAGGAGACTTTGAAGTCTTGGGAAGCCAACTATTTCATTGTCAACCTTCCAATTTATGGAAGCCAACCAGTATGATATAAAGGTGTTGGCAATACTTATGACTGAAAACATATTTATTCGCACCCAACCCTTTATAATAAAATGTGTGGCCATCTCATTGTGAAAGAAGGCCTTTAATGCATTGTTGGGTCAAGTTTGGTTGATAGCAGCCAAAGCCAATGACTTCTAGAAGAAAAAACTGGTCTCCATTGAAAATAAAGGTCACAAATATATAATAGACTTGAAGAATTAGATACAAAGGAACCAACCTCATCAGACTCGATCTCTGACGAAGCATGTTCAGTTGATGGAAACTAAGTAACAATGGTGCTGAACGACGAATGGGTTTTGAAGCTACAATCATGTTTTGAAGATGAGGCAAACTACCTTGTTCCAGCCACATTGCACATTGAAATTATGGAGATAAAAGGAGGCTTGCAAAGAGACACCCAGAAATAGAAGTCGGTGCTGCCAAGTACTTCCAAACTATGAACATTACAATCGGCTTACCCACCTAGGTTTATAGAATACAAATTTAGGGCTGCAAAGTTCAATGATAAGTTGGCTCACAAGTTTGAAAGTGTAGCTGACATGAAGTTCACAACGCCAACTATAGTAAGCATGAATGTAGGTTCTAACGATAAAATTACCATGGAAGGTGAAGAACGACCTCTTAAGCATTAACTATTTTTTAGTACGGTTGCTCCCCGTAGATGAACAAAGAGCCATGGCCCATATGTTGGCCTAGGCTATGTTGAAGCGTAGGGAGCACTGTCATGACAAATACTTGCAGTGCATAAATTTTAAACTAAGGACACTTGTGTTAAAAATATGGAGGAAGCATGAGCATGAAAATTTCACATCCGGATAACTTACATTAAAAAATAATGGTCGACAGAAAACAAAGCTTGGTATATTAAAAGTAATGTGGCTCCAACCAAAATTTTGGAAACTATAGTTAGTCTCGAGAACATGAATGAAATTACAGTCAAAGATACATTGAACGGTTCCAAATTAATATTATATCTGCCAAGGACAAAAAATGTCTATATGACTAATATTGAACCTACGAGTATGGATTTCAAAGAACTTCAGATATAGAGACCCACCGGGCAAAAGGATAAAGGTATAACTAGTGTTAATGAAGTGCCTCATGCTGGAAAATGTAAATAATAAAGAGGACATATAAAATAAAAGACAAATTGATTTTTTCATGTATGCCCAAGGCCATTCATACATCAAATACCTATCGTACGACCAACTTGAACCATCATCACCATACAGCGAAATTTCTCACCATGCTTCGAAATAGTTGTGGCATACATCCACTTGCAAGTTTCCTCATAGTACACTCTATCGTAGACCTTGTTAAGCACAAGCTTATACTGAGGGGGGGGGTGAATTAGTATAAGATATTTTTTGACTTTCGACTATTAATCTTAAATTCCAAACCTCAAATTACTCCGCAATTAATATATTCAAAGCAATCAAAGAATACAATGCAAAACCACACAATGCAAATAGACACAGATTTGCGTGGAAACCCTTTCGGGAGAAAACCACAGAGAAATTCTATTAATATATTTATTCGTAGGCACCAACATACTCGAGCACCAACCCCAAAAACAATTTTGTAGGCACCAACCTACAAGAGCACCGACCCCTTTCACTGAGCACCAACTCAGCAAGAGACACCAATCTCTTCAAAACGAAGGCACCAACCTTCTCAGAAAAAATCACTCTTCTATCTCAAATTTGTTGTCAAAACAACAGATGATAGAACACTTGCTTTATCTCCTTTAGATTCGATCTACACTTGAGTGTTTTCGCTGCTATACTCTTTCAATATTCTCACAAAAATTTGCCTTTAAAAATTCTGCTCTTCTTTTATATATATTCTACTTTCGAATCTACTCTTTTGCCATTCGTTATGGACTTATTTATAACCCATGGAAAGCCACAAATTAAGGTCATGACTCTTCAAGTGAGAAGGTCCTTTCGAACGGTCACACCTCCTCCCAATAGGTCGGCCAAGGTTGACAATTCCGTCAACATTTCCGTCGACAATTCCGTTCATTTCCGTCGACATTTCCGTCAACAATTCCATTCACTTCCGTCGACATTTCCGTTCAATTCCGTCAACAATTCCGTTCAGTTCCGTCAACAATTCCGTTCACTTCCGTCGACATTTCCATTCACTTACGGCCATCAATTCTGTTCACTTCCGGCAATCAATTCCGTTCACTTTCGGCAATAGTTCATTTGACATCAATGACAATATTCCAACAATCTCCCCCTTTGCCATCGATGGCAACCACATACTGAAACTGATCCCCCTTGCTGCACTCTCTTCTGTTTGAATCCCTTTTTTTTTTTTTATATATATAGCTCCCCCTTTCTGTGACATCCTCTTTCTGTACTTCTCCCCCTTTGACATCAATGGCAAAGGGTCTACCCAAGAGCTAGTACTTAGCTCCCCCTTAGCTGATGCTTCCCTTCAATGGCAAGACGCAAAAGAAATTACTCCCAACTTCTGTCGTAGGTACTCAAATGTTTCCTTTGGAAGTGGCTTAGTGAAGATATCTGCCATCTGTTCGGATGTGGAAACATATTCCAATTTTACTTGTTGTTCTGCCACCTATTCTCTCAAGTAATGATACTGTCTAGGGATATGCTTAGTTCTAAAATGCATAACTGAATTCTTTGAAATACTTATCGCACTAGTATTATCGCAGAATATGGAGATTGGATGATTATACTCTACTTTGATATCTTTAAAAGTTTGTTTCATCCATAGAACTTGTGTACAACATAGCACTGCCGCTATGTACTCTACTTCTGCTGTGGATAGAGATACAGAATTCTGCTTCTTACTCAACCAAGATACTTGGCTATCTCCAAGAAATAATGCTCCTCCACTTGTACTTTTTCTATCATCTACACAACCTGCCCAATCTAAATCCGTGTACGCTACCAATGTGAAGTCTTTACCTCTTGGGTACCACAACCCATAATCCAAGGTTCTCTTTAAATATCTAAATATACATTTCACGGCTTGCACATGTGTTTCTTTTGGAGATGCTTGAAATCGTGCAACCATACCTACTGCTTGCATGATATCTGGCCTAGATTCTGTCACATATAGTAAACTCCCAATCATTGATCTGTAAAGAGTTTGATCAGTATTCGGAGATTCATCATCTTTGCTCAACTTCGTACCTGTAGCCATAGGTGTGCTAACAGGGGCACACTACTCCATAGGGAATTTCTTCAACATCTCCTTCACATACTTGCTTTGGGATATGAATATTCCTTTGTTAGATTGAGAGATTTGTAAACCAAGGAAAAATGACAACTCACCTAACATGGACATCTCAAATTCCTTTTGCATATCTTCAACAAATATTTTAGACATTTCTTTATTGTCTCCTCCAAAGATTATATCATCTACATACACCACAACAATTAACTGGTGATCTCCTTCAGTTTTGATGTAAAGATTACTATCAGCATATCCTCTCTTGAATCCTTGGTCTTGTAGGTATTTATCAAGCCTAGCATACCATGCTCTAAGAGCTTGCTTCAATCCGTATAAAGCCTTCTTCAACTTACACACATAATCCTTGTTTTCTGATAAGAGAAATCCTTCTGGCTGTTCTATGTAAACTTCCTCTTCAAGATTGCCATTTAGAAATGCTGATTTAACATCCATTTGATAAACTTTGAAATTTTTGAATACTGAAAATGCAAGAAATATTCGAATTGCTTCTAATCTAGCAACAGGAGCAAAAGTCTCTTCAAAATCTACACCTTCTACTTGAGCATACCCCTTACATACCAACCTTGCTTTGTTTCGAGTGACTTGGCCATTTTCATTCAATTTGTTTCGAAAAAACCCATTTAGTGCCAATTACATTCTGATCCATTGGCCTGGGCAGAAGTTCCCAAGTCTCATTCTTTTCAATTTGATCTAATTCTTCTTCCATTGCTTTTACCCAATGTTTATCATGACTAGCTTCAGAAAAATTCTTAGGCTCTACCTTGGATAACAAAGAAAAATTTACATGCTCAAGGATACTTACAATTCTTCTTCTGGTTTGCACCCCAACATCAATGTTGCCAATGATCTGACTTTCAGCATGATTCTTCTGAACAAAGCGAGATGGTGCTTTGGTGTCCTGCCTTTCAAATTCACTCAATGTTTCTACATTTTCTTCCTCCCCTTCTACAAGATTGGGTATTTCTAGAGGCTCTTCTGAAGGTTCTTTAGCCTTTTGATGCATGATCTCATCTATTCTAACACTAGCACTTTCTACGATAGTTTGTAGCCTTTTGTTATAACATCTATAGGCTTTGCTTTTGATGGAGTAACCAAGAAAAATTTCTTCGTCAGCTCTTGAATCAAATTTGCCCAAGTTTTCTTCATTCCTGTTGATAAAACATTTACTTCCAAATACTTTGAAATGTTTGATAGAAGCTGGTCTTCCTTTCCACAATTTGTGAGTTTTGTCATTATTAACTCTGATTTGCCCTCTATTCAAGATATATACTGTTGTATTAACTGCTTCTCTCCAGAATCTATCTGATAGCTTAGATTCATTCAACATAGTTCTAGCCATCTCTTGAACGGTTCGATTTTTCCTTTCCACCACTCTATTTTGTTGTGGAGTCCTTGCAGCTGAGTATTGTCTCTTAATTCCATGATCTTCGCAAAACTCAATGAATTCATTTGAAATAAACTCACCTCCTCGATCTGACCTTAGACATTTTATTTTCAGCTCTTTTTCATTTTCTACTAATGCCTTGAAAGCTTTAAACTTTTCAAATGCTTCTGATTTTTCTTTTAGAAAGGCGACCCATGTCATTCTAGTATAATCATCAATGAGCAACATAAAGTAGCTCTCACCTTGCATGCTTTCAGTTCTGGTAGGACCACAAAGATCTGTATGAATTGGCTCTAGTGGTTTGGTGGTCGAATATTCCTTCGTTCTGAACCTTGTTCTGGTTTGCTTCCCGTGTTGGCATTGCTTGCATAGAGTGCTTGAAGGTTTTGTTATCTTTGGCATATCTCGCACAGCTTGTTTGTTGCTGATTTTCACAAGATTATCAAAATTTATGTGCCCTAACCTTCTATGCCATAGCCAACTTTCTTCAACTTGACTCAGACAACATTTCTCTCCCCTCATTTCTCCAAGCATGTATAGGTTGTTTATGGTTCTATGAGCATCTGCAATTAGGTCTCCCGTATCTCTTTTTCTAATCTCACAACCTTCAGAAAAGAACTTGAGTGTGTGTCCTTGATCACACATTTGGCTAACACTTAGAAGATTATGCTTTAACCCTTCCACATATAACACATTTTCTGTTTTGGTTTTTCCATTATCGAGAATAAGTGTACCTTTTCCTGTTATTTTGGTTGTAGTGTTGTCTCTGAACTTCATCGTGCCTTCATTGACCTTTTTTAACGAGATGAATTTGCTTTTATCTTCAGTCATGTGTCTTGAACATCCACTATCAATGAACCATTGTTGTCCTTCATCTCTAGCATGGAACGATGTTTGAACAATCATGAATTCTTCTTGCTTCTTCTTCTAGATCTTTGATGGTTCTCTTTTCTTTATCACTGGAGCTTTGAACTTTTGATCTTGTCTTATAGATTCAAAAACACTTCTACAATAGCGTGCTATATGTCCATGGTTGTTGCACTTGTAACAAACTATAGCTTCATCAAAGTTTGATAAGGAAGCAAACGAATTGTAGTTTCTGTTCGAAGCTCCATAGGTTCCTTTGTTTCTGTTCCTGACTTCAATATCCTTGGCTCTCTTTCTACAATCTAATTTCATATGACCAAAATGATTGCAATAATAACAATATCCATCAAAATAATTACCAAACCTGGTTTTATTTGTATATCTTGGAGCAAATGGTCTTCTGAAGTTTTGTTCTCCTTTGCTTTCTTTGTTGATAAAGTTGGTTTTTGTATTCTTGGCTTCTTCCTTCTTGGTCTCCTTTTTCATTGGTTCCTTAAGAGTTTCAATGTAGCTCTTAGCTTTCTCTTTTTCTTTCTCATACTCAATGCCTGACTTGTTAGATGGTGATCTTTGACTCTCTATAATTTTATTCAAAACTTGAGTGCTTTTCTCAAATTTCAATTCACTTGTTATTTTAAAATTCACCTTTTCTAGATCCCCTTTTAAAACATCTATTTCAAATTCATACCTCTCACAGTCTTCTCCTTTCTTCTTTAGCTGATCCGTTAGATCTTCTTCAATTTTCTTTGCTTCTTCGATTTGGACTTTTAGATCAGCAATTACCTTGTTTGATTCCTCAAAGACTTGTGATGTCTTCGTTTCGAATTCTCGATTCTCTTCTTCATATTTTCGGAGTTGTAACTTTAGTTTCTGATTCTTCTTCTTAAATGCTTTTATTTCTTCCAACGCACAAATAAGTTCTTCAAGGTTCACTTCACCTTCTTCTTCCATGTCTTCGTCTTCCTCCAAATTATCTTTGCTGGTGGTGGCATTTTCTTCTGTAGCCATGAACAGAATCCCTTCATTATCACTCTCAACATCACTTTCTTTGTTTTCTTCAGATGAGCTGCTATACCTGTTCAAGTATAGGCTTTTATTTTGTTTCTCAAATCTTTGCTTGTCTTTGCTCGGCTTGAATCCCTTTTTGTACTTTGATTTGTTTCTCTCATCATCGTTATTTCCTTTATTTGGACATTTGGCTGCAAAATGACCAATTTTACCACAATTAAAGCATTTAAATGGTAACTTTCCTTTATATTTGCCCGATCCTTTCTTTAACTTCCGAATGAATAGAGCTTCATTTTCATCTTCTTCACTACTTGAATTTTCACTTGATTCAGGGTCTTTGATCTTCTCTTTCTTCGAGACCTTGAATGATGCTTCCTTCTTCGACTGTCTCTCAGATTCGGTTCTCATTTCGTAGGCCGTAAGAATTCCATGGAGCTCGTCCATTTTCATCGTGTCTAAATCCTTCATTTCTTCAATGGCGGAGACCTTCGCATCAACTCTCAATGGTAGGGATCTCAGGACTTTCTGAACGATCACAGATTCTTCAATTTTCTCTCTGAGTCCTCGAATGACATTAACAATCTCATCGACACGAAGAAGATACCCAGCAATGTTTTCATCATTCTTCATTTTTAAACTTTCAAACTGCCTCCGATGGGTTTGGAGTTTTGCTTTTCTAACCTTACTATCACCTTCATAAATAGTGTTGAGTTTATCCCAAATCTCTTTTGCAGATTCACAATGCATAACCTTAACAAACTCATTTTCTGAAAGCCCGCATAAGATTGCATTCATAGCTTTCGCATTGTTCTCACTGGCCTTTTTTCCGGTGGCATCCGTTGGTGCAATTTGTGGCGTTGTGTATCCTATTACCACTGCTTGCCAAATATCAAAACCTAGGGCCATCAAGTAAGTCTTCATTCTTATGCTCCAAAATGCGTAATTCGTTCCATCGAACAAAGGAGCCTTGTTGGTGGAGAAACCATCTAGCACTTGAGATCCTGCCATATGTGCTTTCCAAGATCTACCTTCTAGCAGTTGTGCTAACACCGAAGGAACCGGCTCTGATACCAGTTGTTAAGCACAAGCTTATACTCAGAAGGGGGGGTGAATCAGTATAAGATATTTTTTGACTTTTGACTATTAATCTTAAATTCAAAACCTCAAATTACTCCGCAATTAATATATTCAAAGCAATCAAAGAATACAATGCAAAACCACACAATGCAAATAGACACAGATTTGTGTGGAAACCCTTTCGGGAGAAAACCACAGAGAAATTCTCTTAATATAAATATTCGTAGGCACCAACCTACTGGAGCACCAACCCCAAAAACAATTTTGTAGGCACCAACCTACAAGAGCACCGACCCCTTTCACTGAGCACCAACTCAGCAAGAGACACCAATCTCTTCAAAACGAAAGCACTAACCTTCTCAGAAAAAATCACTCTTCTATCTCAAATTTGTTGTCAAAACAACAGATGATAGAACACTTGCTTTATCTCCTTTAGATTCGATCTACACTTGAGTGTTTTCGCTGCTATACTCTTTCAATATTCTCACAAAAATTTGCCTTTAAAAATTTTGCTCTTCTTTTATATATCTTCTACTTTCGAATCTACTCTTTTGCCATTCGTTATGGACTTATTTAAACCCACGGAAAGCCACAAATTAAGGTCGTGACTCTTCAAGTGAGAAGGTCCTTTCGAACAGTCACACCTCCTCCCAATAGGTCGGCCAAGGTTGACAATTCCATCAACATTTCCGTCGACAATTCCATTCACTTCCGTCGACATTTTCGTTCAATTCCGGCAACAATTCCGTTCACTTCCGTCAACAATTCCGTTCACTTCCGTCGACATTTCCATTCACTTACGGCCATCAATTCTGTTCACTTCCGGCCATCAATTCCGTTCACTTTCAGCAATAGTTCATTTGACATCAATGACAATATTCCAACAGACCTATTCCTCGTCATTCAACCATACACCCTCTCCAAATAATGTTAAACGAAATGGCTATTTCTCAACGTACATTGTACACCCCCTTTGTTTATCATACATCCCATCTTTGCATGTCATACACCCTTAATGTTCACTCTTCACCAACCTGTTGTGCGCCCCTGCTATTCAACATCTAGAGTGTTTTGTACCAGATTTTACAGCCCCCTTGTCACCAATGTCATACAATTGCTACATTGTCATATGGGTGTTGTAGTGTCGTATAACATACTACATTGGTCGTACCATCTACTACACTACCTTATGCAATAAAGTTGGTATTCACTTATGCTATGTCATGCTATGTTGTGGTGTGTACTTTTAATTCTGCAATAGAATTCACTTGGTAGTGTAGCTTTTATAGCAAACAATAGTTATCAAGGATTACAACTTAGTCTAATTAGGGGAACGAGGACGGGGAAGGGCACAGGGACGGATGGGGAATGGGAGGATGCAGGGGTTAGATGTAGGGTTTGTTGACAATTCTTCCACAAGTCAGATTGTCTCTTGCTATTTAGAAAGTTCACATCTCTAGCCAAGGAAGGAAGAATACATTGTTTTCCTTGATCAAAATAGGTCATTTCTACGGACTCTGCAAGTCATTTCTACGAACTCTCCAGACACTTGGGCGACAAAAGGGCCTTCGCAACTTTTTCGAATGGCAATTTCAGAAGCCAAGCAGCCCTTGCGGAGGGCAGAAAAGACAAAAAGAGCCGATGAGAAAATCCGAAAAGCTTCGGAAAAAGGGCGAAGGCAAAAGAGATGAGACCTTCGGACTTTTTGTCCGAAGAAATTCAGAAGACCACAGACAAAGAAAGTCCGCAAAAGGCAAGCCAAAGATTAATTCGGAAAAGAGACATTTTCAAGAATTCCGAAGGGCAGTGTACCCTTCGAAAGGGTCACTTTCAATATTCCCGATGGGCACCTACCCTTCGGGAAGGCACAAGACCAAAAAGAAGAACCTTTGCAGAAAGCCCGGGTGCCCTCCAATTTTTCCGAAGGGCACGGGCGGAGGACACTTGGTCCGCTGCAGAGGACACTTGGTCGGCGAAGGGCACATTTGAAATCCCAAAGGGCACATTTCGGAGGGAAAGGCAACGAAAAGGATCCTTCGGACTTTTTGTCCGAAGGAATTCGAAAATGGCTTACACAAAGAGAAGTCCGAAAAAAGACGAAGAAAAACGAGCAAAGGCAAAGACATATCCTTCGGACTTTTTGTCCGAAGGAATTCCTTTGAACAAAAAGTCCGAAGAAATTCAGAAGGCGCAAGAGACAAGTCCGAAGACAAAAGCCGACGGCAAAAGACAAGAAAAGGAACAAAGACAATGAATTCTTTCGGACTTTTTGTCCGAGGGAATTCTTTCGGACAAAAAGTCCGAAGAAATTAGGACAAAGGCCCGTAAAATAAACCCGACGGAAGAAATCCCGAGGAAATTCAAGAAAAAATAGCAAAGACGAAGAGCCGACAGAAGAAATCAAAAGGGCTTCGAAAAAGTTAAAGGGCAAAGGAAGAAGAGATATCCTTCAGACTTTTTGTCCGAAGGAATTCCTTCGGACAAATAGTCTGAAGGATATCTCTTCTTCCTTTCAAATAGTCCGAGGAAATTCTGAAGGCCACAAAGCAAAGTCCGAAGAAAAGCGAAAAATAAGACTAAAACGAGACAGAAGTCCGAAGAAAGACGCGGGAAATAAAGTCTGAAGGAAGCAAGAAATATATACAGAGAAGTCCAAAATAAGAAAACTTAGGGTGACGTCCTGCAGGCCATCAAATTTTGACCGCAGGAAGTAACCACTGGAACAGAGATAAAGCCAGAATTCCGAAAGAAAAGGCCAAACGGGTAAAAATATAGACAAATACATCCAAATATAGAATCCCACCAGAAATAGATACGAACAGCAAACCAGAATAGAACGAAATACATGCAAACATTGGAGCTATTTTCGAACATCAAAGTTATTTTCCAACATCGGTCAAAGCTTCAGTTCACTGATTATTAAAGTTCTGTTCATCTCCAGTCAACTCATGCATCCGAAGGTCTAAATCAGCTTCAACAGGAGTCCCAAATTCGAACGACGAGTTGACTATTCCAGATTTAGAGTTGACTAATTGATTGAAATGCCGCATCCACTAGAAGCTTTCCATGCGAAGGAAAATGATCTCTTCGTCTAACTCAGCTTAAATAACGGTTAACTCAGTTTTCAAACGCTACAACTCGGCAATCAAGCAACTCACATGGAGTTCTAAATTTAACATTTGCATAGATTTCCATGCAAAAAGAGGTGGGTAGTTCATAACAAAGATAAGTTCGCTTCATCAAGCGAAGAAGCTTCATGCAAGGACAAAAGGGAAAATATATTTTATTGAAAGGCCAAGTAAAGCCTTGAGTTAACCAAAGTGAATCTTTCTCTTCAAGTTTCTACGCCAATCCTTGGCCTCTTGTAATGTTCTATATAAAGGCTTTCAGCCTTGATTAAAAATCATTCAATCTCTCTTGGTTAGACCAGACTCGGCCATTGGTGAGTTGTGTATCCTTTTCGATCAATAGAAGGATTGTATTTTCAGATCTCAAGCGTTGGCATAGTGTATATTTCTTCAGCAATTTGCATTAGTGGTAGATTTCTCTCCCTTCCCAAATTTTGTTTCATACCTAGTTGCTATATTATCCTTGTGCAGGTCATGTTAAAGTGTTCTTTATTGTCTATTGTTGAAACTGTAAGTGGATGTTAGGCGGCTGCAAAGTGTCTTTTATCAGACCTCTCTCCACCGTTTTCCCTCAGGTTTTAGTTATTGGATCGAACCTCTGCATGAAATACTTATGCATAAGTGATTAATTGAAGTCTAAGGTCTTCTTTCTCCCTTGTTCGTTTAGTGTTCAAGATTCCAAATTGAGTGGATCAAAATTATGGTGTATCACCCCCTTTAGGTAGGATTTCCCCTTTAAGTTTCCTTTCTCCCTTTTCCCCGGTAGTCCACAGCGTAGAGTAGAAGTCCAAATTGATACATCATGCAGGAACCAGCCTTCTCTGGAGGTTCTCACTATTGAGGCACCCACCCTCATGAGAAGATCCCATTGTTTCATCTGGATAGAAGACTGGTCGTCTCGCGCACATCTTCGAATCAGGGCGCAGCTCCAAGTTGACAACAGGGTTTTCATTTATAGGTGAATAAATTTGCAATTAAAATATGAATAAAAGAGTATGTTGTATGGTATACAAGATTATTATGTCATGAATAGGGATACTATTAAATTTTCATTAGGATGGATTGTCTCAATGGGAGGGGTTGTTCCCCAATTATCATACCCCTTCTCCTATGACTCCCATATCCTATATAGATGAATTGGTCGTGAGGATACCGTGATGGATCTCTAGGAGTTTCCATCATAGTCAAGCATGTACATCGTGCAATATTAATGAAAACTCCATTCTATAATGTGATTTGATTGTTCTATGTGCTATGTTATATGATTCTATACTATAATCTATGTGAAATTATTGTATAATAGTTGTGTGTGCAACATCATACTCCTACACCACTGACTTAGAGCCCAAGACAAAAGACGAACCATCCACATCAATCAAGGAGAGAGGAAGCAAACAGAGAGACATAGGGAGTTATTTTCAAATCCTCTAATAGAAGCTAAAATTTCCACCATAGTTCAAAAAAATTGACTTCCAAATGCTCAAGATGGACAACACACTAACACTTACCTTTCCAACAAGAAAAGACTTTGCAAGTCTTTCATGTGGGAGATGACTAGGATGTAGCATTGAACACTGCAACATTCCTAATTTTTATCGACTACAAGGACGTGATAGCATGGACCTACAAAGACTTTAAGGAGGTTCCACCAAAATTGTGTGTGGATAAGATATCACTAATTCTAGGAGCTCATAGGTACCTAGTGAATAAAAAAATGCAACAAAGATGCAAGCATAGATAGATAAGATACTAGAACCATGACCTATCTTCAAAGTAAACACAAGTGAATGGGTGTTGCCCACAATCATAAGCTTGAAGAAGGAGAAGAGGCAAATTTGGATCTATGTGGATTTTCAAAGGTTTGAACACAATTACCTTAAAAGACCATCCAATGAATTTATCCTTGAGAAAGTAGCAAACCATGAGATTTACTCATTCCTTGAAAGGTTCAATGGTTACAACCAAATAAGTATCAAGAAATTGGAAGACATCCTTCATGGTCAAGAATGCCATGTATGCCTACAACTGATTATCATGTGGGTTGAGTAATTCCCCAACCACATTTAGGATAATCTTGCACACATTCGAGAAGATGACAACATGGAACTTTTGTGTGTATCTCAACTACTAGTCGATATGCTAAGAGAAGAAAATGTACCTCAGAGCATTGGAGCAATGCAAGAAGTTATGTCATTAGGCCAAACTAATGTTAAACCCAACGTATTTTCATGGTCTCATTTGGTAAATTGCTAAGATGCATTATATGTCGAAGTGAGTTGAAAGACACCCTAAGTGGAAGAAGTTCCATAGGACATGGGAGAAATTCATTCATTCTTCGCAAACGTTAGGTATTATAAGAGGTTCATCAAGAGCTCTACACAGGTATCCTACCCACAGGATGTCTTGACACGGAAAGGAGTACCATTCATCTAAAGAGAGAAATGTAACAACAAGCTTTCGAAGAGATGGAGCTAAGAATGATAACTACACTTATAGTGGCATCATATGGTCTCATTTGGTAAATTGCTAAGATGCATTATATGTCGAAGTGAGTTGAAAGACATCCTAAGTGCAAGAAGTTCCATAGGACATGGGAGAAATTCATTCATTCTTAGTAAACGTTAGGCATTATAGGAGGTTCATCAAGAGCTCTACACAAGTATCCTACCCATGGGTTTTCTTGACACAGAAAGGAGAACCATTCATCTAAAGAAATGAATGTAACAAACAGCTTTCGAAGAGATCGAGCTACGAATCATAACTACACTTATAGTGGCATATCATAAAATGGAGAAAAGAATTCCACATTCGCATGGACATATCCAACTTTATAATTGGATGCATTTTTGTGCAAGGTGGTCACAAGTTAGATCACCCATTGTATTTTGCATGCAAGCTTTTAGCTAAAGCTAAAACCAATTACACGAGGGAATGTGAGGCATTGGGAATGGTCTACGCAGTCCATAAGTTTAGACACCAATAAAGAGAATGATACGAATGTCTTGCAAGAAGACATATGCGACCAAGCCCCAAAAGGAAATTTCTCCTCGCCAAGCCATGGTGGCCCATTTGTTCCAAGATGCCAAGGAGTGGGTGATAGCTTGCAACACTTGCCAAAGGACAATCACACCACTGAAGAAGGAATTCATGCCCCTATACCCTATGCAACAACAGTAGTTGTTCAAAAGATGAGGTATGGATTTTAATTGCCCTTTCAAAAAAATAAGTCGACAACAACATAAGAACATTGTCATAGCAACTGATTACCTAATGAAATCGGCAAAAGAAAGAGACTTATTGAATAACTCCATAGCAAGCACAAACAAGTTCCTATATGAGGTGATAAGTACAAGGTTTGGGATACCTATCCACTTGATTGATTGAGAAGGCCAGTTTATATATGAGATTGTACAATATTCGACGCAAGAGTTCAATATTTTCCACTCCCTATGCCGCCCATACTACCCAAGATCAAATGGCTAACCAAAGACTACAAAGTTTTGGTGATAGTAATACAAAATTCAAGTGGGATAGAAGGCAATGACTGTGAGCTCCTTCCAACTGCCCTTTAGTCCTATAAAACAAGTCACAAAGCCATGCTTGGACACACCCCATTCTAGTTGATGTAAGGACACAAGGCTTTGGTCCCATGGAATTCATTGATTCAACTCTGAGGATGGCCTTAAAGAATAGGCTAGCAAACCATTTAAGTTTGACTTCCTGGTTGGTGGAGTTGAGTAAATTAGGCAAAGATGTATGAATGTGTAATGGTCTATTGAGATTGCCCAAAATAGGAGAAAACATTGGCACAATAAACATTTACAAAAAATGAAACTAAAACAAAGAACGGTAGTACTAGATTTTAGTGAGTGAAAAAGGAAATTAAACCCCAAATTTTCAAAATGTTGTGGTAAGCAAAGTTCTGAATACACAAAGTACAACAATGGAGTTGTTTAGGAGACCCTGAGGAATCACAAAGCTAAGGATACAGTAATTGGTTCCAAATTGAAACTATACTAAGCAAGGAACAACCAGAACACAACTACACTGGTGGTGAAACCCGTAAAAGGAGGAAATCAAACAGACCAAGCAAGCAAGTCCATTCAAATACTATTTATAGAGAAGACTGAAGGAAGTGCTAAGTCTGGAACAATGCACAATCATTATCATTTTT
This sequence comes from Torreya grandis, assembly GCA_037957365.1. Classification (NCBI taxonomy): domain Eukaryota; kingdom Viridiplantae; phylum Streptophyta; class Pinopsida; order Cupressales; family Taxaceae; genus Torreya; species Torreya grandis. The sequence continues at coordinate 3,703,724 of JARHVA010000722.1, read as the reverse complement.
GCAAGAATAAAGGATGTTTGTCAAGGTGTCAAAGAAAGAACGAACTTATATTAATGCCCACAAATTACCAAAAGTATGTCAAAGTGACTCGAGAATTCATTCAATTACAATAGAAAATGCTACAGTAAAAGAACACTAGGATCAAAAACAAACCAAATAAAAAAGATCGAAAGCACTGAAAATAATCGAGGGGTAAACCCAAAGCGGTAAAGCCCCAACCCAGGAACAAAAGAAAAGATGCTAGAAGAGAAGTGAATCATTCCAAGAATTTGGGAGAGAACTCTAAATTTTAACTTTGGAAAAATAGACATCCAAAGCATTGTTTTTGCATAAATAGAGAGTGAAGCTATCATATTTGAGACGGAGGAGGAGAGCCAAATTTGGAAATTTTTCAAATGAAGGAATGTCAATTTTTTCTATGTTTTCTGAGAAAACTTGGACACAGAGTGGAAATAGTCAGAGGAATAAAATTTCTAAATCCTTACCTCTGTTCTGAACTATTTTCAGACACAATGGGGTTTATAATATTGAAGACATGTTGCTAAGAAGAGAACATTTTTGTATCTCGGCTTGCCACCACAGAGAATAGAATTCAAGCCAAAGTTTCCCCATCTACATCCAAGTGCAAAGTCAAAGCAACATGCGCAATCACAAAATATAAGTCTGGGAAAGCCCTATAGACTGATCCAAGACTGAGGAGAGGAGGGAGGAAGCAAAGATTGACGGAGCAAGTGATTCAAGATTCATCAGAGGAGCCTACATCTCTCGGAGGGTCCCAACAACATCTATAACATATGACGTATCCACCAGAGATGACGTGTCTGTCCAAGAGGGTATGAACTGCCATCATCCCAATTAACTTGGTCCCTTCTTGGAGAAAATTAACCTTTTTTCAATACATTTCACTTCTCCATAAATGCAAACCAAGAAGGTATACAGCAGATGGTGGGAAAAATAAGAGAAAAGTATGAATGAATAGGGAACCGATCCCCCACATACATTTGACCCCCTTTTTTACAGGTAAACATTTGAGTTGAATCCCTGTAAAATGGCTCCTGACCCGCAACACATTTCATAGAAGCTGTTATGCCTTTGACAGATTGAGGCATTCAATATGGTTCCTTTGATTTAGTAACAGTTTAATTGTAGTTTCTAAACCTCAAAACATTTTGACCAAAACACCTTTGAATAACAAAAAAATTAAATCCAAATTTCAGGGGCTACTATAAATGGTAAAGTAGTCCGAGATAAATCACAGACATATTCCAGCAGATGGATACATTCACAATTAAAACAGCGAAAAATATTTTTATTCTAATTCTTGCTGTACATCAGATATCAAATGTCACATCATACGCTATAGAGCAAAATAGCTTTTTCTCAAAAGATAAGTATGAGAACATGACCTAAATATTTTTTCTTAACTAACTGGAATGAAAAATCACCATGAAAATGACAGAAAAATAGACACCCTGAGCAGAGCAAAACCTTGATGACAGAAGCACTGACAATTAATCCTGAAATTCAAGCTAACGCACTATATTACCTGCAGAAGAAGCAATTCCTCCTCACTATCAACTCTTGTTACTACTTTAACTTGACCACACATCTCCCACCTGTATAGGCAACAACAATTTCCAAACAGTGCACTCGACTTGCCATAATTAATTGGACTCTGATAATAATGTGATTTCCAAAACCAGATATTAAAATCAATGAAACAAAATCCGTGCTATAGGAAATAGCTCAAATATAAAACTTAATTTCTAATGGGACCGCTTTCAAAGACGTTCAACAACTCTGCAAAACTAAAAAAATATTAATTCAAGCCACTCTTATTCACCTCATGACAGAAAAATGCTCTATTAGAAAAATGGCAATGCTAAGAAAGATCTAATCTAACCATTCAAATAAAAATTTCCAAACACAGAAGCATGAGTCTATGAATAAGTATTTCCCAGTGACAATATTAGTGTATTATTTTATTTGTTTTTATGTGATTACTAGTGATAGCTTGATCCAATTAGCAGCTCCAAATACAGTTCCAGAGATACCGCCAAACCCAATATAAGTGATCTGTGGCAACACGCAATCATTTCCAATAGTATGCGGTAACCACACTGACTTCTCAAGTTTGCAGTACCTCCAACATGAGTTTTCTACCTATTCTACCTAGCCAAGCTGTACTCAATGCCCACCAAATACTGCACCAACAATTCTAATGGCCCAGGGCAATCTAAGTAGCTTGACTACATCACAATATATTGGGAGTTCACCAAATCGCATGTAGTACACATCATTGCATACATCATGGTCCCAGACACCTGTGGTCCAACGTGTGAAGACTAAATCTCCACGCACTTACCACCGAGTGCCGAAAAATGTTCTTGTTCCCCTTCTTAGGGCAGAGCCCCCCATATGACTAAAGTGCCAGATTTGGCTGTTACAATTTGATAGGGTTCTTCATGGGGCAGAGCCCCCCATATAACTCAGGGGCCAGATTTGGCTGTTACAATTTGATAGGGCTCAACCATAACCGATGGAAGTTGAAGAGTTGCATCAAAGAGCAGCCGTTTCATCTTCCACAACAGTTCTCTACCTTCTCCCACATTGTATGATTATGTATAAATATCTAGATAGTTAGATAGCATAAGCAAGATGAAGATAGAGAAAGTAGACAGCCATTCATCTCCTTCGAGAGAATGCCATGTACAAAATGTTTGGATTAATAAAGTTCTGTTAGAGTTCTAATATCTTTCCTATGCATCATTATGTGAATGTTAATTCTTATTTTTGTATTCTTGTTTAACTTTGCTTCCGCATATAACACATCTAGGTTCTTGCAATTAAGTGTTGTCTCCTGGATTTCTCAACAAATCTGCATCATAGCTACTAACAGATGAAGTATTATCTATTACAAATTTAAAGCACAACTGGCTATAACTTACCAGCAATTTCTAAATATTGATGTAGCTGAGATGAACTCCATGATAGAACAGATGCTTAATATGGTCTTATAAGTTATCATACATAAAACTAAAATCTACGCCAAAATCAATATTCAGGTCTCTAACAACCACATTAACCCTAGAATAAATACTCCTAATAAGGAAAAATACAAGGACTGTAGGATCAAACCCAAATTCGATTTCGCAGAAATGACTACTACAAGATGTAAAGCTTGTAACCCTATATCCCAGATGGCCTTGCAGAATTCAGTCCCTTTGTACTGGAAAGCAAATATATGCTCGCAAAAAAGTCCTCGCAAATGAACTTCCCATAAAAGAAATGTACTAAGGCACCTAGGATCGGAATTAACAAAAAACCAAGAACTAAAGCAATGAAAATGAACAAGAGGAGGTAAACCTAATGCGGTAAAACCCAAACATATGACCAAGTACAAGTACAAAATAGCCATAGGAGGGAAGGGCCTCCCAATGAAGAACACGGTATGCGAGCGGACCAATACAAGATCTGAAACTGCACCTTTAAAAAGGCTTGGGTCCAAAGAATTTCCAATGCCATCATCAACCAAATTTGTAACAAGGATCAAATTGGAAGAGCCCTCGGCGCCATCCTCTATCACTGTGAAAGGGCCAATGCAAGATTTGATAATGTTCATCAAGGAGTGCCCAAAGCTAAGGGGTCAGGTTGGGCAATCCTAGGAGGAAGCACAGTACTCACCCTAGAACCTCTCCTAGCATCCAACATTGAGAAAGCTCTGGTGGCAAAGAAGAAACTAGTAATGTGAGTTCGTCTCGGTGACCCAGGAAGTGGATAAGGGAGATTAAGGGGCCCCCGACATTGAGAAGGAGATAACCCACGGTGTCGAGAGAAGGTGCAATGAGGCACCCTTACAGCAACAGTGTGCAAAGATGAGTGGCATCTCGCTGACCTATCCCGGTCTATGTGTGAAGCAGCAGTATCCCAAGGGCTTTTGACACCTCCAACCTCTATAATGGATTGAAAGAAAGAGGCGACCAGCCTGGTAACTCTAGGGGTCCCCTGCAAGGACCCGCATCGAAGGGTGACAACCTTGCAAATCAAAAGGATCAAACACCACTGGTTTGGGTACTAAACCAAAGTGGAAAGAGCACAACCCAAGTCTCTATATAAGCAGTGAAATCTCCCCATAATCTAATAATAAATACGGCATCCAAAAAATGAAATGATCTTCAGTCTCCACTTCCTGGCGGAAGCAAAGGCAACAGATCCAATTCCCATGTGCAATATGATGATTAGTCTCCACCCATAGCTGATGGGAGCACACCCTCAATTGGTCAAGGAGAAACCTCAAGCCATGTGACCGATGGTATTGAAGATAGTCAAGCCAACAAATGACAACATCCACCGTTCATAAGAAATTCTCAGCATAAAAAGAAAGGTTGAGGCTAAGTAGCTAAGGAGAGGACCAAGCGACCTGAATGTACTGCCTGTAAATATCCTCTCTAACAGCTCTATTGATGACCTCCTTCAAGGGAAGGATCCGACGAGGGGCATCCAAAGAGTACCTAAAATAAGATAGATTATCAACAGACATGTTGATAGACTGAAGGAGAAAAGTAATCTCGAAGTATCAATAGAACTGGCATCCAGCGGGGCCAAATGATGCAGTCCTCTCTAAGGAAAAAATGGACAAGAATGGGCACCTCTCACAGCCTGAAGCTGAATCCCCCATGCTTATGAGTCTGTGAATATAGAAAGTAAACCTGAAGATACTCTCAAGGCAAAGAGACTGGGCAGCAAACTCAGCTTGGATAATGCAATGAGGAAACGGTGGACACAGCAAACACTTTTTTTGAGAGTGCAAATCTAGAAGCCAAATTTGTGATGAGATTCAACATATGTTCTAGGACAGCTTGTCTAGACATGATTACTAGAGAGCAAGCCTATGCGAATAGGATGTTCTATCAAAGGATGCTTGGAGCTTTACGTGTATTTTAACTTATTGTCATATCCTTCCCATGTTGGGAAAGGTGTGTAATTATTCCTGGTGTCAAGTGAGATTTTTTCATTGCAGATATCTGTTGTTTTCTCGATCATTTAGCAACACAGGTTTGTGCTAAGCCCCATCTTTGTAAGAAATATCCTTCATCAGGACACCTAGGGGCTCCAGACATGATTTCCCTCCTTGGCCAGGTAGCAAGAGATGAAAATCTGCCACACAAAATTATGTACTATTCATGATTAACTATTAGTGAGCTTGTATAATTTGCGACTTTGTTTAGAAAAGAACTACGACCATTAGATCAATAATATATTTTTTCATCCTGACTTTTAGACTTTGAGTCCAAACAAAGAATTACTGTGGATGCCTCAATGAATGTTATAGCAGCTCAAATATTTTCAAAGAATAAAAATAATAATCATAGTCTTTGTAAGAAATATCCTTCACCAGGACACCTTGCTCCAGATATGATTTTCCCCCTTGACCAGGTAGCAAGGAGATGAAAATCTGCCACATATAATTATGTAATATTCACAATAAACTATTAGTGATCTTGTATAATTTGACTTTGTTTAGAAAAGAACTACAACCATTAGATCAATAATATATTTTTTCATCCTGACTTTTAGACTTTGAGTCCAAACAATGAATTATTGCGTGTACCTCAGTGAATGCCATTGTAGCTCAAATATTTTCACAAAATAAAAATAATAATCATAGGCAATGCTACTATGCCCAACATCCAAGGATACAAAAGAAACCCAAGTATTTAATGCTTTTGATAGCAGTAACATATGTATAAAATACTGAAAGCTTTGCAAAAAGATATGGTCCAGTCAAAGAAATTAAGAAAGATACATCATGTCCACAGAAAGAATTTATATTTGCATGCTTCCCACTATGAAGCAAAAATTTGGAATGACAAAACTGTTTCTCATCTTTCCACTCACAAGCAAGCTTTGCATAATTTTCACTCTCAACTTTGTAGATACAAAAAAGTCAGAGTAGTGAATTTCTAGATAATTGGAGAAACCGAAGTCAAAAAGGGAAAGCATATGCATAATATTGAGGACTTTACAACATTGTAAATTACATGCCAAGAGCTGTCTAACAACATATGACAAGCACATCTTCATGACAATTCTCTGTAGTTTTAGTACAGTACTTTGTGAAGCCACGGCATGGAACCATAAACTAAAGAAACAGTAAGAAAAAGTAAGGAAGAAGGCAAATCTGCATAAATTATCACACCCAAATACAATCTCAAAATGTAATGTCCCCATTTTGAAATTAAATAATATTATTACTAAAATAAAAAGTATTTTTAAATACTTAAAATAAAGAAATAATAGACTAATTTGCTTTTCACTTTAGTTGGGACCTTTTTAAGGGTCATGGGCTTATTTAGCCCTTCAAGTGATTTTAAAAGCAAATTATCCTTATAATCCACTAACTCTTCCTTCATAACTAAAAGGTGGATATATAAAGGGGATTTTTATTTCATTTGAAGGCATGTGAAATTTTGATAACGAATCTCTTTAAGTCTAAGCACAAACAGCTGGACTTGTTCATGGAGGACAAAAACCCTTCAAGGGTGCTGAATAAGGACGAAAACCTGAAATTCAGACCTAGGGCAACTTCATCTAGGAGTTGCATTGAACAGAATTGAGTTCAAAGGGTGTTTTCAACACCAAATAGGTACTTGCAGGTGAGCGAACCAATGGAGGAGTGGAGTGTGGAGTTCGGAGGACTGTTCAAGGGCAACGAAGTCTCTCCAAGGGCAGCGAACTCAGTTTTAAGGGCAGCAAACAGCTGGGAAGGATCGGCGACCCATCTTGAGGTCTCATTGAGGGCAGCTGGGGTGTGGATCAGCCACATTTATTTTCCTGAATTTTATAATATTTTTTCCAGCTCAAACACTTCATCAAAAACCATGTTCTTAGCTGGTTTCTTTGACGAATTTATTATTATATGATCTACTATTTTTTGGAGAATTTAATATAATATTTGGAGCTAATTTCAAGGATTATCTACTGCTGTATTTACAAAATCAGATTGTTAGGGTTTTGAAATAAATCTAGAAATTCATATTTGTTGATTGGATTGATAGAATAATTTATTGTTTAACCTAATATCCCTAAAAGGGACATTACAGTGGTATCAAAGCCAATTTATTGGCTCGCTGTGGAAAACAAGGGTTACATGTCAATCAGTGACATGATTGACATGGATAGGGTTAGACTCGAAAGGTTAGCTCGGGCACAAGAACAAATGAGAGAAGTGATGGGCGAATTTCTTCAAATAGTGAAAGATATGAAAGCAAAGAAAGAGCAGGGTTTGGCAAGCAACACCGTGGGTGTCGGTATGGAATCCATAACCAAGCCTAGGGTTCTTCCAAAAGAAGCCACTTCAGAAAAAGAGAAGGAACACCCTTCATAAAAAGCTGAATTGTTGGCATCATATGGTGAGTATATGACTTATCGACCTCTTTTTCGAAAGGAGATGAGCTTTAATGGATATGTCACTTAGAAAAGAGGCAACGGAGGATCCAACAAAGGGCAGAACAGCCTTGGAGAGTGGAACGAAGAGTTACGAGGTCACCTTGCCTACTTATGATTGGGTTACAAGTAATTCAGCTAGGGCTTGGATCAATAAAGTGGATACATATTTTTTATTACATAAATTGAAGGATAAGGATGCCTTGTCATTAATTATTTTACATTTAGGGGAGCTGCCCATGAATGGTGGCACCAAGGGTTGATAACCCTATGACACAACACCATCAAGACATATGACTTATGAGGAATTCCGAAATAAAGTCATTAATAACTTTGAAAAGGCAAAACTGGACTTACATTTCTGTGATTTGGCCTACTTGCAACAAGGGCAATCTTTGGAAATTACATTGAAGAGTTTCAAAGGATATCCACCTTGGTTAAAGATGTTTTGGAGAATAGACTTACAACATGGTTCGTTGAAGGATTATCTCCACTCTCAAGGGTTTGGTTAAGGCCTTTAACCCCCCTTCATTACCAATGGCCATCAAAAGAGCTCTAGATTGTGAAATCGCAGCCCCTTTTGTGCAAAATCTGCCCTCTTTAAAGTCTAAAAACAGCGATGAAGTTCGTAGGGAGCATGAGGGAGAAAGGAAGCCAAGGCAGCCTGGTGAGTTGATCCAAAAAGTGACAAAATCAGACCTCAACGTACAGGAAAAAAAAGGTTTCCAGCAAGAGGAAAAACATCCAAGGAAGCTGAAAAATGAGATTGAAAACCTTCCTACACAAAAGAATGAATTTCCAGCCAAAGGAAGGGCCAGTGGAAGAGCTGCAAAACAGTGACAGCAGCACAGAAAGGTCTGAAACAGTCCTCAAAACAGTGAAGCAGTACAAAAAGATGAATTTCCAGCCAAGGAGAGGGCCATTGGAAGGACTGTCAACCAGTGACAGCAGTATGGAAGGGTCCGAAACAGTCCTCAAAGTAGTAGAGCAAGATGAGGATTTGCAGAATTTTAAGAAGCAACCAAAAGACTTACAAGTTGAAGGCAAGGAGGTGGATGAATCAAGAGAAATAAGCTCTACATATACCATGGAAGAAGAATCAAGTGGGGCAGCCACTTGTAATGAGAAACAAGTCATGAATAAGGAAAATATGCCAAACCAAGGAAAAGAAAATTTTGTATTTATGTCAAGGACACAAGCAAGGTGTGATGAGTGGATAAGGAGGGCAAAGCAAGCAAAGACGATAGCCTTCCAAGCTAGGTAACACCTAAGGAAGTTTAAGGAGAAAGATGAGTCCCTTAAATACATACATAATCATGTCAAAGGCAAAGGAAAATCAATATTGCACATTGATGAAGGGAAATCAGTGAACAAGGTCCACACCACAAGGGCTAATGATCACTATCAGCTTGCTGTAATTTCTGGAACAGCAAATAAAGGTAAGACATTTAATTATTTTTACAGCAAGTCATTAGTGCACAACCTTTCTACTATGCTCCTACATCACTTTAGAGGATATGAGGATCATGCCAAGGGTGAAGAAAAGGTGAAGGGCATGCCAAAAAGCATGCAAACACATCACAGAATTGGTAAGCGTCACCATTTGTTTGATAGATTTCATATGCTACATATAATCATTGTGTATAGAAGGAAAATGCAAGAGGAGGGTATCCAACCAATGGCAAGGCTTGAGGTATGTATTGTTGTTGGTAAATCATCTACAATTATTACAATTCAGTTTTTAGATGAAAGGATGCATTACGTAAGAAATAATGCATTGTCCTATGATAGTGTGGTAAAAGCTCGCTATGTGGGATCATAAGATTCAAGTTATGCAAAGTGTGCATTGTCTTTTGGAGGGAAAAAGCAAAAAATTAAGGGCTGTTACACTCCTACAGCCCTTGTTTATGGTGTTTTAAGTTGATGTGCCAAGGGAAAAACTTGGCTAGACATGAGAACAGTAAGAGATGACAAGTGCTATGACCCATGGGTCATTGCAAGAGTTGTTGATAATCATTTGACGGCTGTATTTTGCATTTACAGCTTATCTCATTCACGATTTTTGGTGTACATGTTATGCATGGATCTCAAGGAGGTGTCACACCCTTCACCATGAAGAGGGTGGTTCAAAAATACATAAATGAATTCCAAACCACCATAGGGGAAATAAAAAAGGAAAGAGGAAGTTGCTACATTCATATCGAAAGCAACAAGAAAATACCTCTTGGTTTTAAAGTAAGAAAGAATTGCAAGGGAGGACCAAGGTAACAAGGAAGGATGTACCCTATGATCCTCAAGATTGACAATTGGATCAAAAGGGTGTTATTAAACACCAATGTCTGTCCTAACTTGTTTGTTTTATGTGTAGATTTATTTTGGAGATCTCTTGCAAAGGGCAATGCAAGGAATAAGTTGGCTTCTATACATGGGCAACCAATTGGAAGGGCTGATAAGGACATGGGAGAAGATTTAAGGTCCATCATAGATTGGGCAAAGCTTCAAATCATTAGCAGCAGTTGGAAAGGTAAATTGGTGAAGAAAAATTTGTCTTGCTCCTTTCCAAAAAATTCAAAAAATTGTTGGCAACAATCTTGGCCATTGAGCCCCCAAAAAGGGTTCATTTTTTGTACATGGCAGCCAACTACGAGGCCTGAAATTGTTGTTGGAAGGTATGGAAATTTTGCTTCTGGAAATTCTGAGTTGTGTCATTCATTACAGCCACCTAGCATACATAAAAAAATTGGTTTTGGAGGTACTTTGTTACTCATGACAAAGAGAGATATTAATCCTTGTGTTTTCAATTTTGTGCAATCCGAAATATCAGGTCTTTGGCATCTACTACAACCTCTCTATTGGGAAGGAATTACTGATTTTTGTGCACATCTACAACTGTTATGTGTTTTTTATTTTGTGCAATCAGAAAAATCATATTTTTTGTCTCTACTACAGCCCCCTGGTAAGAACAACATGACTGATTTAATTGTTAAATGTTAAATGTTCTTAAGTTCGGAAAATGACATCTTTGGAGACCATGGTTTGCACAAGTAGGTAAATTTTGTGAGTATGAAACAGCAGTGTACCTTACTTATTTTTTAACATTCCTTTGATGTTTACATGGTCACATACTTACATAGCAATCATGAGAAGGGGCAGCCTTGGATAAAACATACTTTGCATGTGATGGGGACCATTCATAGTGGACTACATATGGTGATGAGTTGTTTCAGAGGTATGTTGCACCTGATAATTCTTTTGGCTACTTCTTTGCACATTTGGGATTCTTCCTCAAAGCATAGAGGAATGAGTAAGGTGAGTTGTGACTACAACCTTACTAGTATGCATTCATTGAGGTGGGTTCAAATGGACCTCTAAAAACAAAACAGTTGTTTGACATCTTCCAGAGGCCATGATTGGATTGACATGATGGTAGATTTCATCATGCCCAACTCGGTATTGAGTGAGTTAAAAGCAAGGGAGCATAGAGAGCCACTGGATGGTTTTTATGTGGACTTGGACACCATGGATCAGCCTTCAAAACACAGGTACAAGGTACAAGTTCAATTTGGAGCTTCTTTTTCATGGGAAGAAGTTACAATTGGACATTGCATAATAAGGCATGTTGGGACACCTCCGTGGATATTGCAATTGCTTGAGGACAAACAATTTTTGACAGGGAGGATTGTAATGTCCCCATTTTGAAATTAAATAATATTATTCCCAAAATAAAAAGTATTTTTAAATACTTAAAATAAAATAATAATAGACTAATTTGTTTTTCACTTAAGTTGGGACATTTTTAAGGGTCATGGGCTTATTTAGCCCTTAAGTAATTTTAAGCAAATTATCCTTGTAATCTACTAACTCTTCCTTCATAACTAAAAGGTGGATATATAAAGGGGATTTATATTTCATTTGAAGGCATGTGGAATTTTGATAACGAATCTCTTGAAGTCTAAGTACGAACAACTGGACTTGTTCTTGGAGGAAGAAAACCCTTCAAGGGAGCTGAATTGAGGATGAAAACCTGAAATTCAGACCTAGGCCAGCTTCATCTAGGAGTTGCATTGAGCAGAATCGAGTTCGAATGATGTTTTCAACACCAAATAGGCACTTGCAGGTGAGTGAACTAGTGGAGGAGTGGAGCGTGGAGTTCGGAGGACTATTCAAGGGTAGTGAAGTCTCTCCAAGGGCAGCGAACTCAGTTTCAAGGGTGGAAAACAGCTAGCAAGGATCGGTGACCCATCTCGGGGTCTTGTTCAGGGCAGCTAGGGAGTGGATCAGCCACATTTATTTTTCCTGAATTTTATAATATTTTTTCCAGATCAAACACTTCATCAAAAACCAAGTTCTTGGCTGGTTTCTTTGGCAAATTTATTATTATATGATCTACTATTTTTTGGAGAATTTAATATAATATTTGGAGCTGATTTCAAGGATTATCTACTGCTGTATTTACAAAATCAGATGACTAGAGTTTTGAAATAAATCTAGAAATTCATATTTGTTAATTGGATTAATAGAATAATTTATTGTTTAACCTAATATCCCTAAAAGGGATATTACACAAAATAATCGTCACTTTGACCCCTAACAAACACCTTAGTTCTACTCCATGTTCCTCTGCATCCCTACTGAGGGGAACGAGGCAAAGCGGAAACACAAAACGCAGATGACAAGATATAACCCCAAAATCCTAAAATTCATACTTGAATAGAAAAATAGCATGAGTATGGGGATGGAAGGGCAGAGATGGGAACCAAGGAGTGGGGGCATGTCCCCATGGAGCTGAGTTACCAAGATATGCATATGTGTGCACGGAGCGTCAATTTTCCAAGAACCTTGGATAATAAACCCTTGATGAGTACAAAAATTGTTTTAAAAAATAAAAAGTATACAAATATAAGCAAAAAGACTCATAATATATATAGATTTATAAATTATTATTTATAAATTCAAAATACATCATACTATCATATTCAAGAACTAGCCAAACAAATCATCATATTTCTCTATATGCAAATTGGTCATGAATCAACCATAAACATCAAATTCGCAACCTGCAGCACTATCCTTGCTACAATGAAATATTGAAAGGAGTGAGGGAGCCATGAGTGGGAACTTATGAGGTAGTTGCATTGGAAGTAGAGTGCCTTTAGGTAGTTGCAGCAGCATAATAAGCTTTGAGGTAGTTGCTGCAGTAGTAGTGAGGTAGGCCGTATGAATGAAATGAGTATTATGTTTATTTTTTCTATTTGTTGTGTGATTGTTTAAGGGATTAGATAGCGCAGAGGGGGTGGGGACACACAAGGGAAGGAGCTTTGGTGTGGGTTAGGATTTTCATTTGTTTGGTGTGTTTTGTTTTTTTTTTTTAACTTTGACCCAACATGCGTCTACAGATCCATCTTGGAAATGTGTCGTCTCCCCTTTTCAAAATATTTAATTATGGAAATAATTAATAATAATATTTTAAGTCGTCCTAAGTTACTTTATTTCATAACATGGAAAAGGGACACTTATTTTTTATTATTATCATGTGAGCCAAAAAGTAATATTTTATTAGAAGTGTTTTAAAACGCTTTTAAGGTAAATTAGAAAAAAGGGAAATTATAAAAGAGTTGAAAGCAAAATAAATGATTATTATTCATTCATTATTGAAACTAAAACCCAATTCCAAAGCTTGAGCTTTTGGTTCAACTTCTCCATCTGAGGACGAAAACCCTCCTTTCCTTCGTGGTGATTCCATCTACAGATTACAATTGCACTAACGGATCAGGATTAAGTACCAGTTTCAGGTTAGCTATGGATTATTATCAATTTCAAAATTGTGAAGGATTATAGAGGTATTTATAGGGGTTTATTGTTTGCTACGGCTAGGTTGTCGTACCATCACAAATATCAATTGGTCTTGGAGGCTGGCATCACACCCCACAACACCCTTTTGTCCTTTCTACTCACTTGTTGCTGTACAATTTCCAGATAGTGACATCGAGGGGTTAGTTGTACCTTGGTTTCAACGCTATCCACCTTTGAACTTCTGTAATAGACAAACACCCAAATCGTGGTCTTTGTGGACTGCTTGGTAATAATAGTTTGGGCCTAGTTTCACTATTGGATGCTAATTGGTGATAGCTGAGCATTGATGTTAGTGAAAGATTCCCATTGGGGCTGTTGTGAAGTGAAATACATAAGCACTACAGAGTTAGACAGCTGTCCTTGATCACAACCATCAATGGGACTTATTGGCATGCTGTGTAATGCTATTTGACTATGGGTATTTACTGTATGGGTATATTGTTGCTGCATATCAGCTTTTGGAATTCATCTTTCAAGTAAGAGTTTGTTGTTGCAATTATTATTCAATTGACATTCTCTTCAGTATTATTAGATGTGTAATCAGTTGATTGAAATAAAGAATGCAATTGGGTTTTTAGTATTAAATGTTGCATGTACTATTTTAGTAGTTGAATTATATCCAGTTTTGGCAAGGGAATCACAGTAAATTCCATAATCCATAAATTTACCTAAAAAGGGACATTAGAAAATGCCAAACTATTCTCTAAAACAGATTGGAAATGCACGTGATGTTTATCAGAAAATTTTGGCGTTTTGGGCATTTCAAAAACAGATCCCACAAATATCAGGACCCAAAAAGGGTGGGGAACATGGAATTTCCTACAATAGAGCCATGGAACATACATTCTACTTCAAAGCTAGTACGGCCTCTTAAAGCAACTGGTTTCATTTGAATTTTTACCTGGAACACAAGGCACTCATGTTTGATTCATGGATGAAATCTTACGCTTTTGTGGATGAAACAGACTCGGAGAGTGATGACCAATGTAGGAAACAATTATGATACCTTGATAACTTCTTATAATTTTGGGCATAAAATAATATGATTTGCATGTAAGTATAGTTGGCTCCACATAATCCTGAACAGACTTGTGTGGGAGCCATCTTTAATCACATCGTTAACCATTTAGAAATAGGTAAGATTTTAGCAGTTATCCACATTTGAAACAGTACTATTACTTCTTTGTAATCATTATTATTATATCAGATATCTCTGTTCTCATCTGGAGACATTTGCACACATACACTTGGAATCATCTATTGATGTATCTTCCATTTCCAGGTGATTAAACTTTGTACTTTCAAGTAGCAGGTATAAATAAAAATTAATTTAATTTCTTCAATCAGCGTGTATTTTAATGACATGCAGTAGACTCGATGGTTAAAATGTTTCGAATAGTTACGTTTTCAGTCCTACTTCATAGACCTCATAATTGGTGATATCAAATCCCATGCACAACATTTGGAATTGTTGTCAATCAACATGAATGGAGGATATCATATGCACTAATAAATGCAATAAGAAACACAAATGCTAGAGTCCTGCCACCAAAAAACAATGTCATGTGTTTTACTTCTCAATTGTAAAATTGGAAAGAAAAAAAAAAGAGTAAATTTTAGCTTCAAGATGGCTGACAAGATTATTTGAAGAAAAACGAAGTAAAAAATGGATTGAAGTTGAATCTTGAAAGTTGAGATAATGGAGATGGAAAAAAACTAATAAATCCTTCCAAGAAAGTAAAGCCAAAGCAAAGATATAAATTTGCAGATGATAATGACGAATTTAAGCCCACTATCACAATGGTGGCAAAATTTCACAGTGGAGCCACATGAAGAGTGTCATAAAAATTTTCCATCTCTTGCTCAGAATGACATAAAAAAATTCCAAGTCTTCCTTAAGAGTCTAATAGAAGGTTAAGAAAGGTAAGAACGTTGTACATACTGAAAAGAGAACTCTGACAACGATGTGTGTCAAACACTTCTATCAAAGAAAAAGAGCATTGTCATCAGAGATGCAAAACATGAAATCAATGGGCTCAACTTGGTCAGCCCAAAACAAACTTTGGAAACAAAGCGTTTTCCATTGGGTATATAATCACAAAGCAAAATAGCAGGCTCTAGCCCTCTAAAAAATGGAAAGAGGATACACAAATTTATTGAAAATGAAAAATAAGCCACAGATAGACAATGTAATGTGTGCAAAAACATGTGAATGACAAACAGATAAAGTGGCGTTTATTGATTGCAGTTATTCCCAACAACATTGAAAGTATCAGCTAAAACCTAGTGCAAGGGATTTCAATCAAGTCCATTTTTTAACAAGGAAAGTTGAGAAAATAGTTTGTGACAGGACTTAAACTCCTTTACAATGACAAAAAACTTTTAAAAAAATATGTAATTTAAAACGAGAAAAAAATCAATCAAAACATACAATTGGAGGCTAAAATAACCTATGCCAGTAGCTCATCCAGTTTGGAGACAGGCATACACAATGAATAGGAATTACGCTGCCAAGGTACAAGAAGAGATTGAGAAGATGTGGGAAACAAGAATCATCTTCAAAGTAGAGACAAGTGAATGGGTGTCCCCAATAGTAATCAATATAAAGGAGTTAGACCAAATAAGGATATGTGTAGACTTCCAAAGTCTGAATGCAGTTACTATCAAAAACCCATTCCCAATCCCATTTACAAATTCTTCATGGATGGGTTCTCAGGTTATAATCAAAGTAGCATTGCCGATGAAGATAAAATGAATACCACTTTTAGAGTAGAAGGTGGAGTCTATAAAAATAATTGAATGACATTCAAACTTTGCAATGCTCCGACCACCCTTTGGCGGATCATACTGCACATTTTCGACAAGATGGCTACAGGTAACTTAAAAGCTTTCCTTGATGACTAGTCAATATATGGCAGTCAAGAATTTCACATGCGGGCCTAACAAAATGCATGAGATGATGCAAAGCAGAAAAGTCGGCACTAAATCCAAAGAAGTGTCGGTTCATGGTTCCACAAGGCAAGCTCTTTGGACATAGTGTGCAAAATGGAACAGAAGACAAATATGGTTAAAATAAAGGTAATGGTGGAAATGCAAGCACCCAAGAATGTCACCAAAGTAAAATTTCTTGGAACATGTTAGATATTACCAATGGTTCATTAAAAAAAATTGTTCAAGTCTCTCACCCCTTGGACATTCTCACAAGAAGAGGGAACCCATTTGTATGGTCTAACGAATAGGAGCATGCATTTAAAGAATTGAAGATTCAATTGATAAGTTCTCCTATACTCATACCCAAACTGGAAAAAGAATTTCATGTTCACGTAGATGCTTCCAATTATGCTATTGGGGCAACATTAGCACAAGTTGGAACTCAAAGGTTGGATCACTCATCGTTCTTTGCAAGCAAACTCCTATCCAGTATGGAGAAGAACTACAACACCACGAAATGTGAAGCTTTATGTAAGGTATACGCAATACAAACATTCTGACATTACATGTTGGTGACCCCCTTCATTTTTTATGTGGAACATTAAGCACTATTGTACTAAGTGAGCAAACCTATCATTCAAGGCAAGATAAGTAGACGATTGATGTTGTTACAGGGGTTCACATTCAAAATTATCGTGCGACCTAGTAAAAGCCATGTGATTGTCGACCAACTCTCTAGGGTAAAATCAGGAGAACCCATGGAGGGTGTCAATGAAGATTTTCCAAATGCTCACTTATTCCAAATTGCAATTATACTTGAATGGTACGAGAATATTGGAGACTATTTATCTATGGCATCCTTTCCAAAGTACATACAGCCCTGTGAGGAAGGAAACTGACATTGAAACACTTAACATTCCGATTAATAAATGGGTTATTATATAAGATGAGTCCACACCACGTCTTGCATTAGTGTGTACTAAAAGAGGAAATCAAGGATGTACTAGCAAAAGTTCATGAAAGGCCAATTGGAGACCACATGAGACCCAACACTTCTACAAAGAAAGTACTATTGGCAAGACTCTAGTGGACAACATTAGACCATGATGTAAAGGAGTGGGTGATGGAATGTGACACTTGCTAGAATACCAGGTAGTTGTTAAAAAGAGACTTCATGCCTCTCAAGCCGTCACAACCATATGAACATTTTTGAAACGTGGGGCCTAGATTTCATCAAGGCCTTGAAAACAAGTAAAGTTCACCGTTGCAAATACATCGTTGTGGCCACAAAATACTTAATTAAATGGGCAAAAGCAAGAGCATTAGCCGACAACAATGCTCTGAGCACGGCAAAGTTTATTTATGAACTAATAGTGACAAGATTTGGGATTCTAATGCAAATCACAAGCGACAAAGGGGACCATTTCGTAAATGGTGTGATCAAATTGATGACTTTGAAGTTTCATATTTTTTCATTCCCACTCAGCAAGCATGAATGGCCAATACAGGCAACAAAGTGTTAATATCAACCATTAAGAAGTCATGCGGTATAGGAGAAAGTGAGTGGGAGGAACATCTACATGAGGCACTATGGGCATATAGAACAACATATAAAGTCACCATCAACCACACACCCTTCCAATTGATGTATGTTCAAGTGGCAGTTGTCCTTATGGAACACTTGGTACCAAGTATACATGTGGATACGCAAAACAGGTTGGGGGGCAACGAGAGCCTCAGCGAACGAATCTGTCAATTAAATCAAATGGACGAATGTCGAATAGTGGCACAATGGGCAACAAAAGTCACACAGAGGAGGAAACTCTGGTATGGAAAACATCTTAGATGGATGAACTTTAAAGCTAGAGCTCGTGTTAAAATATAACAAGAGGTGCGAAATTAAGCCATATAAGTTCAAACAATTTTGATTAAGACCATTTAAAATTTTATATATTTTTAATAAAGGAGCAGTCAAATTGCAATATTTGAATGGAAACCTTGTTAAAGACATGGTCAATAGCACTAAACTGAAACTTTATCAAGCAAGGTCCAAGAGTATCCACACGATAGAAATAGGCACTTTGTTCAAAGAAAATAAAAAAGCAAACTAAGGGGACCAACATATAGAGATTGACTAGGTCAATCTTCTCGAAATGGAGGAGCAAACATTAAAAAAATCAAAGGCGTCAACCTCATATATTACAAACAATCAACTCCTATCAATCTTTTTATTCCTGACAACCTTGTACCTCCAATTGATCTTTTTAATCCTGACGACCATGTAGCCGCTATCGACCTTCCTATTCCAACAAACCTTTTTTGCTTCAGTTGACCCTTTTGTGCCATGTTTGATCTCACTAAGCAAATGTTTTATCTCTCTTGTCAACCTGACTACTTCATGTTCAATTTTTGTTGTCGTCAACCAACCTACTTGTGGTTTGTTGATCTATCCTCTACACTATTTGAATTCCATTCGACCTGACCCATTCCCACTCTCTCTTGCTCGACCTCTGGCTTGTCCTACGCCATATGATCTAGGTTGTCATACCAAAACAATACAATGACCACTGCTGGAAGTTGCGCTACCATTCGACCTGTCTGCATGTGTAAAGTCGTTCGACCTATTTGCATGTGTAACGTCCTTCGAGTTGTCTAAAAAGGTGTGTAAAGTCTTCCAAACGAAATCGATCGTCGCACAACCTACTTGGAGCTTTGTGGCAATCCTACAACCCAAATCGCTCACTACATTTGTTGCTAGCAAATCCAACTACCCGCCAGTATGTGCCCCATTGCAGATTACTATGTGTTCCAAGCAAAAGAAAAAAACTGAAAGGGAAATTATTATTCTAGAAACAACGAACAAAGATCTCACATTAGAAGAGTTTCAGTTTTTATTGCCAAATGAATATGGAAGTCTATCAAATTCAACCCAATCTTTGAAACATAGATCCTAGGTAAGGTTTGGTGAAAAACTACAATTCAAGGGCCTCAGTGAAGCTTCGTCCAAAGCCAAAAGGCAATGTTAAGCAATTAATGCAATCCCAACCATTCTGAATTAATTTCAGCAAGTATGCCCAACAGGGATACAAACTTTCCTCTCCCAGGCATCAATTTGACAAGCACAAAAAGCCATTGTCAAGCACAAAATAAGCCTTGGAAGCTGCATTTAACAAGTTTGTACAATTCACAAAGGTCGGCTAATTCCTAGGCAAAACCCTACCCCAACCCCCAAAATGGTGCAAACGTCCTTAATGGCTGGAATCTCCAAGCAAGGTGGAGCATTGAGCAACAAGAAACAAAAGGGGTTCATTTAGGGCCTAAAAGTAAAACTGAGCCCAAGGCTTAACCCACCCCTGAGACCCTAACTTGGGAGAGACTCCTAGCTATAGACTCACATACATCGTGGGTAAGTAAACAGGACACACATGAGTTCAAGGTCACATTGCGTAGAGCAGGCATGGACAGTATCCTACAAATGCCCTACCTCCCGACTAGGGACTTTGAACCTTATTTGGTTTGCATGGTGTCCAGTTACAACAGGGACACTCGTTCCATCATCTCCTACAAGGATAAGCAAGTGAAAGTTTCCTATAGTCATGAAAAAAATACATGAGTATTTGGAGTGACCTCACATGGGTTGGTTGTTATCAAGGCTCCCAACCCTCGCTTATCTATTACGCAAAAAAACTTGGCATCCAAAACCTATGCAATAAGGATTTAACTAAAGAGAAACTTCACAATATGTGGGCAAACGGCCAACAAGGCATAAAAAAGAGTACCTAGCATCTAAGGAGTGGTGGTGTATTCTGGATGTGATATGATGCCAATTATTAGCGACCTCTAGGGCATCTGACATTGTCAAATGGATAACAAAATATATGCTCGAGCTATACAAAGGTGAGATCTATAACTAGGAAGACCTATTATCTGCAAGGATTCACAAATTTCTAACCCGGTCCTGTAAGGGGTTCTTCATGACCCAACGTGCCATTGGATTATTCCTTGATGTTGTCCATACACAGCGTGAAGAATCTTGGCATTCCCTTAGCTCCTAAGGAAAATCGCCACGAACGCAAGTAACAATGGAAAAAAAAAATAGAATTGTCCACATCAGAGAGTAATGAAGAAGTGTCATATTCAGGTGAGGATGACAACGACTATGATGGCGACAATGAGGGGCTTCCACCTATTTTGGGTTCCACCTTTCATAAGTCTATCACGATCACTTCCTCACCTATTGGGAATGATGGGCAGCAAGACCCCCAAATTGAAAAATGGTTGAGCCAATGTGGAGAATGAGATATCCCACCCCTTGTTGAAATATTTACTAAATGGAAAATCTCCCTGTAATTGCTTAAGGTTTTGCAACTTTTGGTTTCTAGGATGATTCTAAACTTTTAAATGCTTTTGGAGATATAAACCATGAAATTGCAAATGACATATACAATAGCAAATGAAAGGATGCCTAGAAATGCTTGAATAATTCAAATCTAATTTGTAATAGCTTGCAAATTACAATATAATCATACCCGGAATGTAAATACATCTGATGCAAGTCTGAAACTTATAACAGCAACTTCTGAAAATGCATATCAGCAATCTGGAAGTCCACATACATGGACGCCAAGCTCAGGAAACACAGTTCTCCACCTTAAAAACTGTTCACCATGCCTGCCATATAGTAGCCGCCCCTATTGGGAGTAGAACGCAGCTCATACTCTAAGCGCTCAAGCCAAGATTTCCACGCCCTGGCTTGAAAGGATTGTACGGCCCAGCAGATGAAATAATCAGCAAAGTCTAGACTCCCACGTGCCAAAGAGAGAAGGCACAATCAGCAATAATGTTGTTCTATGAAGTTGTTTTCAACCTTCTAATCAAACCCTTGAAAAAACTCTTCAAAATCTGCTCAATATGATTCCCATGTGCTAATTGATGAAGCTATAATAGCTGAAAATGCATCATTAAATGTATATCTCTGTTCTTCAAATGATTAATCTTCAAAACCCTTGAATGAATATTCTCAATATGCACAAATGTGACCTCTGTGTGAAGCCACCAATTATCTGCAAACCTTGGGTGATCTTGCACACCTATAGGAAGCACAATCAAAGAGAGGCTACGTTCTCCAAGATTGCAATTACAGCAAAACCCAAGAATTCACCTCCAAAGCAAAGCACAAAGCCAGGTTGAGAGAAAATGATCAATAATGAATCAAAACCCTTTTCAAAAGCCTTTATATAATATTCAATTTGTATTTGGCTTCATCTCATTTAATTTCATTTACTTTTCCCTCCATTTGGTGCACAACCAAATAATATAAAGTATATTTTAATAATCACTTATATCTCCCTTTAAATTGGCACTTTATATTATCCCTCAAGTGGGTGCTCATAATATGCACTTTATAATTTGACTTTGTAATCATTAAATAACCCTTTTAATAATATAGTCAAATAACATTTAATGATGTGCACTTTTTAATTATTATTAAAGCTTTACTTTAATAATAATTAAAACTCTATAAATAAACATCATTCATCAATTCTGACTTCACCACCGGCTTACCCACTGCACACTCTGTCCATCTGGATGCCTTACTGGAAATAGTAAGGTGGGTCTCTAACAACCGACTTACTATAAATAGTAAGTGTATACAAATAAAGCCAGAAACCCTTGAATAGCAATGCCTCAAAACATACCAAAGATCTGGAGAGGAAAATACTGTCAACTGCCATCAAGTGAACGCATTAACTCCCACAAATGGCCCTCTAATCATCAATATTAGCCTACGAAGGCCTGATGATAGGCTAAACCACCAAACTCTGATGCTCGCTCAAAAAGGGACATTACAGAGAACCAATTAGTATGGATTTGGACATTCCAAAGAGCCCCTTAGCCCCATCATCACCTGATCATACTCCAATAGCTTAAATTCCCTTGGCCCTGCCATCACCAATTATACTCCAGTAGCTTAGATTCCCTTGGTCACTTCGAAAGTAGGACTATCTGAGTAAGAACCATCTAAGCCCTTGTTCCTCCCAAACCCCAATCCGACTAGCCCCTATGAGACTTTGGGTCAATTTTTGCAGGCTATGAGAGCCATGTTGCAAACATTTCAGGGCATACATGATGTTGTGGGGTAGTTGGATGTGAATGGTGGGCCATCCCAAATTTGGATGAACTTATAAGTGGTGGCTGGACTATAGAGGTTCATCCAAGAAGATTACCATCTTGAATTCACAGGATCTACATTAATCTAAATTAGGTTGTTGTCAATACTCCTAAGATGCATGCACAATGGCTACCTCTGCGGGCACCCTCTTCTATCACTTCTCCCATGCAAAATATCTCAAAGTCCTTCGTCGCGATTGAGGATGCCTTTTAGGATCAATACTTTTTATTCCAATTAGACATGTACCAACAAAGGCAATTGGAGGTTCAACGAGACAAAGCTACTTCTCAGACGAAAAAAGGCTCAAATGCAATTGGATGATCAGTATGGTCAGGTTTCAAAAGCAGCTAACCCAACAAACTCAGCTTACTCAAGTCCAAACAAATAGGATAGTTGAGGTTGAGCAACAACTTGCTCAAGGGCAAGTCAAGTTTCAAGGGCGGTTTGCATGGTCAAACGTTCACAAGAGCAAGAACTTGTTGCCACCAAACAATAGCAACACCGTACAAGGGAAGTATATGCCCTTTGTGCAAAACTCCAGCAGCTGAAGTTGGGACACGCTATTTCTTTGAGAACTGCTCCAACTAGTGGTTTTTCAATATCTCCTTCGAATGGCTCTTCTTTTGGTCCAGGGACATCTTCTTCGCCTCCTTGTGCTCTTCCTCCCAGAGTTATTTTTCTATTGTTAGAGTCAAAAGGGACTCAGACTTATCTAGGGGGGAGAGAATAATGTAGTTTGTTGAATTGTCATTTATGAATAAGTATTCTCGGCATATTTTGTTAATTCTCTTGTCAGCATTTGGGTAATTAGTAGAAAGTATCTTAGTTATGTTGGTTGTGACAGTTGGGTTAACCCCCAACCACTTGGTCTTGTCCTTTTAGAAGTATATTGAATGTGGGGGAAAGGATGTGTGTATCGGGTCCTCCCTAAATAAATTGATTGTACTAAAACTTATCATTGAGGTATATAAAACTGCCATTTTGTGGGCATTTGTACATGGTATGTTTTGTTATTATGGTTCTATGTTTGTTCTTATTAACAGTCTAATATCTCAATAGACATTATCCATACTATGTTTTGACAATGTTGTCTTAAAAGAACTAGGATCATTCAATTTGGTTTTGGCACTGTTTTCCCTCTTACATAATTTGAAGTTTAGTGAAAATCCTTGCAATTCATTAGAATCTTGTTAACATGGCATCCCCTGATATTGGGTGCCTTTAATTTGTGTACCTACAATATGATTCGCCATTGTTGGTGTAGCACAATCAAGATTCAATTATGAAAGCTCTATTTGTTCTATTGCATCTTAAGCGTCCAAAAAAAAGTGGGAAATAGGGTCAAGGAGCTTTACATTGAAAACAAGATGCAACCCAATGTAGGGTGGAAAGTTGAGCTTTGAAAGCATTCTACCCCACCAGCTTGGAGATGGTAAAGGGCCCATAACATAGTGGTATGATATTTATGTTGGGAACTTTGAGCCTCTCTTTCTGTATATGCAACGATACATTATTGCTAACTTTGTGATGACGTTGATTTTACTTGGCACCGGATATTTGCAAGATGTCATAAACCTAATGCTTATTGTGTCGAGTTTGTTCAAAAAACATTGTTTCTTTCTCTATTTAATTCTGATCATTTGAATATTCTTCAATCGATTTAATAGGGAGAGAAAAATTGATTGGGGCCAATGCTAGGAACCCTAAACATATGGAACATATTGTGTCCAATAGATTTATGAATAAATTTTTTGCTGCTAGATTGTATGTGGAGAAGATTCTCGTCCCATGTACATGGATGCTTTGATTTTTACATTTTGAGATATACTAGCATCTGATTAATTACCTCTATCTATTTGTCCATCCATGGGTGGAAGGAAGCCAACCAAAAGATGCTAATGTATCTCAGTATATATATCTGACATAGTTGTCCATGGCAATCACAAGCGGACCCAGGTGTGCTTCAAGAAGAGCCTTGCAGAGCCACATATTGAGATTTCGTTCTTAAAAATTGCTAGGATCGCCATTATTAGAAAAAAGCTACAACCACGTAGACACAATCATTTCTATGTCAGATAATCCGCAAGCCCAACATGTAATCCATGGAGGCTGACTGATAGGGCATATCACATGTTGGAATTGGAGTGTTTAGTTCATGCTTCATGATCACAAACTTAGAGATTGCACGTGAAGTGCACAATCTGATGTACCTGGCAATGTCATTGTGCATCTTTAAAGGGCCAATAGAAATATCTCTACAATATTTCCATGGTTTATCCACTACAAAATACCGTACCACTCAATTGCAGTGCATTTCCCAAATCATCTTCTTATGCTAGCCTAATGCTACACATGCCATAGATGACAGAATTTCAACTTGGAGATGGCAGTCAAAAACTTGTTTCCCTACATGCAGCCCTTTATGCATGTATGGGACACCAGGTTCTCCTTTGTACAACTAAGGTCAAACAGAAGTTTCATTTCCACAAGAGTCAAGGACAATGGTGAATGTTGTTATGAGGGGTCCACCAAAGCAATCAACAATCCAGTTGGCATTGCTCCTCTATGTTTGATGTTTGCTACAAATAAGTGAACTGCTTCTCATGGTAATCATTTTAAAACTTGCCATATGTATGCAAGAACTGAAGGAACCTATGGCCGTTGTGAATGATTGTTTCCTTGCCTAAGATGTCACCTTTTCATTGTCAAGAGGGTTGGATAATGCCATGATCAAACAAACACGGGTGCAAACTACATTTCATTCAATAAAACAAAGAGAGATTATATCATTGTATTGCTTCCTATTCCAAGTATCATTGTATTGCTTCCTATTCCAATTAGTAATGCAAGTTTATATAACAAGAAGATTTCACTTACATGAGACTCATCTTCCGGGCCCAACTACTAAAACCAAACTGCTCGTACATCTACTTACAAATATCTTAATCAAAGTTGATTAAGACTCTTTGTGCATTATTGTGACTATGAACAAAAGTTATACATTATAAAATATAATATAAGCTATTTGGATCACAAAACCTAGCAAACCCCCATGATCCAAAAGGGACAAAATATGATCAAGAGCAAACATGCAATGCCTCTAAATAAGTTACTACATCCAACAAAGTGTACCCTATACTCTAATCAACCTAAGTCAACTCACCCACTGCAATCCACAAAGTCTAACCCCCATGCCCTCTGCCTACTGCAATCCCTGCAACCTCCTAACACCACTTGACATGATAATGATGAACATGCAGCATTCACCATCCCTTTGATCCCGGTACAGGAACCCGTAGTATGGAACATCTATGCAATGCTCCAACCACATTGATCAACACTGCCTCCACTGAACCTATCCATGAAGTATGAAGCATCTATGGAATACTCCAACTTTCCTAACCTTAAAACTGCAAGAGCTTTCTTATCTCGTTTGTGAAACTAAGGCAACATAGCAGCATCAACAGGAGGTGTAGGTTGTTTCTCAACCAAATCCCAAAGGGCATTAAAAACAAATGTGTTTCCCATGTTCATATCCCAATATTTGTAGTTTTTAGGAGTTAGTTTTCCCATTTCTGAGATAAGACTAACTACGTTGGCTATATTGACACACACGAAAAAAATTACAAGAAGAGAGAGATATGCTAGTGGGGCTTTACCTTTACCCTCAAGTAGATCCTTGATGTACCATGCTTATCACTCCAAAAATAATGCATATCCACCTCAAATGAAGCTAGAGAAGAGGGTTTTGAACTTGAGACCACTTGGCATTTCAAACACCTTATAAAATATGCCTTGCCACTTGGGCAGTGACTTATAATGTAAAATGTTTACATAACCCACTGTAATAATTTTTGTTGACAAAAGTGCATGTTTTAAGCGAAAAAATACGAGGTAGTTTGACCCTTAGACTTGTAGGCTTACAATGCTCTTACAAAAACAACTTCAACACTCCTATGAGCTTTCATAAGACATAATGCAACCATTTAATATAGCCTGCTAATTTTAAGTTTCCCAGATTTAAAATAATAATAAATGAATAGTCTTTTGCACTTAGTATTCACCCCAAAATAGGCATATACAGCAATGCTGAAGCTTTAAATGTTGGATCCCGCATGACAAAGGAATCCAACATGACAAAGGCAGCAGGAATGACAAATTTTCATTTTATGACACTTTCTAAAGTCGCACTTCAGCACTTCCCATGCCTTTTTCAAGTTTATGGAATGCCCTTTGCAGCAAACTCTACTTCCAACACCATGACGCAAATATTCCAACGTATTTCAGGCATGTTCAATGCTATTCAATGCTTTTTGGCAGGGTTTAAGGTTGTTACAGCTTCACATGACCCTTTTTTTTCAACTTTCAACACTTTTGAATTCTCAGGTTCACGTGTTTGGACAGGTCTCAGGTTCCGTGTAGGTGATGGGCAGGATTCAGACTTGGTGTGTTGACAAGCGCGGAACTTGGGAACTGTCTACCCAGCTCTTCTTTCTCGATTTGCTCAGATCCCCATTAGTCCCCCGTGGAATCATCGATTGTTTGGTATGGTTTGTGAGATGATTCTTTACTGTTGCCAATTGTTTGATAACTATCAAGGTACAAGGTGTTGTGGAGAGCTGTGAACTTAATGCCAAGTGTCGTACTTCTGAGAGGGCTGTGACAGTTTGAGGAGGAGGGATGATTGCATTTGCCATTGTATAGGGTTTGTTTTGAGTTGCCTCTTCAGCATGAAGATTTGCTTCTGACAGTTGGTGGGATCGAATATCTACATTTGGTGGGCTGGGTCTCCGATGGGTATCCTTGTATGCCATGGACTTCGGCGCTGTTTTGAACAGGTAGCGGGACCTTGAGTGTGTTGTGGCAGTATTAGTGCTTTGTATATACAAGTACATTAGTTGTAGGCGCAGAGGCAGTTCTCGAAACCAAGAGATTTTTAAGGTAGATCACAGTATCTGTGACTTGAACCCTTGAAGGGTGGAGGAAGCAAGAAGACCTATTGTCATCGAAGCTGATCTGGTTTCTTTTTCGATTGACTGAGATTTCTTGCGAGTGTTTGTGTAGCCATTGGACACAACCATTTTTCTTCTATCACCGTTCTGTCTATTGCGGATCCTGGGAGGTGTTTGGGCAGTCTTTGGTCTTCGGTTCTTGTCCATCAGGTTTTGAAACCACCCTTGTTCTTTGCAGACTTCAGAATTGTGGTTTGTTTCCATCAGTTAGTGGGTCCCACCTGATATCTTTTGGATGCTCCAGTGAATCCCTCAATTATTAATATGATTGATACTACTATCGATTAGCAGAACTGTTTCTAACATTTGTCAAATCCCTCATATCTCTTCAAGTTTTTTTGTATCATGGAGGTAGAGGATGGGAGAGGACCTTTTACTAAGATTGCAGAGACATGTGAGAGGGAGGAAGAGATGGTGGATTACTCAGATGATCCACATGAAGGTACCATAATCTTCACAGTGGATCCTTGGTCAAAGAAATCTAGGAGGGAAGGTTTTGGCAAACTTTCTACTGAAGAACATGGGAAGGCTTTGCCCACCAGGTCTTACGATCCTTAATTGTTTTCAGGGCCTTATTAGATTCTGTTGGTGGTAGCGGTAATTTTGCCTAAGGATTTGAGGATGTCGCTGGAACAAATTTTTGAGTTGTTGGTGACAAAATCTCTGACAAAGGCAAGATGAAGTTTTCTCATCGTCTGCAGGGGGCTGGGGACTTTTGGGCAGGTAGACCTGATGTGACTGCTGAGGGCTGCCGAAATTTGTTGAATCTATATTGACCCCTAGAGCAGAGGGAGTTCAGGTCCTCAGGTGGGGCTGTCAAAAGTCCATACGCAGAGGATCTTTGGTCAGAAGATCTACAGATCTCAGGGTTAGAGGAGAGATGTGACAAGACTCTTGAGGCGGCTGAGGGGAAAGGCCAGAAGCGTATTAAACTCTGCAAAGACAGGGTCATATTGATTTTGGAGGAAGATGTGAAATTAGTTCGAGTGCTGGCTTTAACTAATACAACCCTGACTGGATGCTTTTTGGGGAGGAAAATCTCAGAGAAAACCTTAGAACATTGGATTACTCGTGTATGGCAGCCAATACTTGGTTATTATCTTATCTTCCATATTTTAGTTAGAGATTGGCTTGCATTCATTATTAAATCTGACACTGATGTTGGGATGATTCTGGGCAAGAGTTGGTTTTGGGGAGAGGCTCCATTATCTTTAAAGAAATGGACTCCTGGTTTTGACCCTCACCTGACAAGATCTTTGATTCTTCCTGTTTGGGTTAAGTTGCTAGGTCTACCCCTTGAGTTTAGGTCATTGGAGGTTTTTAAGTCTATAAGAGATAGTTTAGGCACTTTCTTAGAAGCATATCAGAGTTATTTGAGACAGCCCTCTAGGACAGTGGCTAGAATTTTGGTGGATTTTAATTTGGAGGGGTTGGATGAACAAATTGAGTTGGAATATGGTTGCTAGAAGCATTCTCAATCGTTGGACTACGTTGGCATTCCCTTCAGGTGCGCTAGATGTCATAGTTATGGTCATTTAGTTTCAGATTGCAAACTATGTTTCTCCCACAAGGAATGGTGGAGGAGATTGGATGTAGTCAACAAGAGGGTTAAAAGAGAATCTTATTTTTTCAACATGTGGTTGTGACAAGCAGAATGAGGGGGTCAGGTTTTTGATTACTTGAAAGCATGGGTGGCCTCCCACAATGTGGTGAATATTGAGACCCCAAGTGGATCTCAACCTTTGATTAATTTGGAAGGGGATGAAGATCTGATGATGTTTACCGATCGAGTGTCGAAGGAAGAGATGAAGCTTTCCGAGGGTATTTTTTCTTGTGACGTTATGTTGTTGGAGCCCTCCATCTCAAAGCATCTAGGTTTCTTGAGCAATGTTGGGGAGGCCACTTACCATTCGATGCAAGTTGAGGCAGTTCCCCTTCATATCTCTGAACTGCAATGTAATAACTTGGGGAGTGTTAAGGTTGGCAAGGCTCACAATACGGTGAAGGAAAATAGGGTTGATACTGGAATGGTTCGGACATTTCATGATGACCATAGAAATAAAGGAGTCTCTCCCACCAATTGGCACTCTATTAAGCAAATGCCAATCTTAGGGGAATCTGTGCAGATACAGAGAGTCCCTTTGGACATAGCACTAAAGATTCATTATTGGTATCTGATAGGGCCAGATATCCTTTGAGATCTAGAATGGTTGTCAAAGCGGGGGAGAATGAAGGTATTGAAGGAAGATTATGTAGAGACATGGTCAAGAAGATGAATAAAAAGGGAAGGGGTAGGACTTCCAACTTGCAAAAAACAATGCGAAAAGAGAAATTTCTCAAGGAAAACAACAAACTTTAAAAGGGGCCTTACAGCGGGGCTTGCCCCTAAGAGACCCAATGATCCTTTTGTCCCTGAATATTAGAGGGTTGGGCAACCCCTCTAAAAAGTTGGCCATTAGGAGGTAAGTAGATTCTCTCAACCCTGACATGATTATGATTTAGAAGACTAAGGGGGGAAGGGAAGAAGCTCATTGGGGATTTGTCTAAACTTTTTAAGGACCAGGATTTTCTTGTTGATTTGGATGGGCGTTCTAGGGGTTTGACCTCTAGATGGAGGATTTCTTCTCTAAGGTTGGTTAATTCAATCATTTTGCATTCGGGGATTGTTATTGAGCTCTACTCTATGGAGTTGGGTAAAACATTCCATGTGGTTAATATTTATGGTCCTTATGAGGAGAGGGTGCCTTTTTGGGACGAATTTTTTGCACATGACTCTGTGAAATGATAATATTATTATTTATTTTTTTGGGGGGGATTTAAATTTAACTATCAGTAGAGCTGAAGTGTGGGGAAAGGCTGCTAGGATCACCTTGTTGGCTGATTACTTTTTGCACAAAATTGAGGAAGCCAAGTTGGTGGATATGGAACCAATTAGGTTGGCTCAAACTTGGAGGAATATGAGGACTGGTGATGCGAGAGTGGCTAACAGATTCGATAGGTTCTTGATCTCTAAATCTATGTTGAATGGTTCTAAATGGATCACATCTTGGGTGGATTCTGGAGGGGATTCGAACCATCTTCCTATTGTTCTTCGTATTGAAAAGGAAGATCATAAACCCCCGAGTCCCTTCAAATTCAATCCCACTTGGCTGGAGGATGATGCTTTTATATCCTTAGTGAAAAATGAATAGTCTGCCTATGATGATTCTTCTTGGGAGTCAGCTAGTTTACAATCTGTTGCTAATATGAAAAAGTTTAACAAAAGTTGATGTAGGTGGGCTTTCAATAAGCGCAGAAGAGGAACAGGAGCTTATTTCTGTGGAACATCAAATTGTTTTTTTTTACGATCATCACTTTGGGAAGGATTTTGATGAGACTACTAAGTCCTTGCTCAAAGGTTTGGAACAGAAAAAGTGGAAACTATTGGCGGATCGTGAAGCTCAATAGCAACTTAAAAGTCATGCCTTGTGGTTGGCAAATGGAGATGAAAATACTAAATATTTTCATAACTTTGCCAATCATAGAAAACACAAGGACACCATTTGGGAAATGTAGGAGGATGGCTCCAAAGCTAGGACATTCAAAGAGATTGTTGACATGGGGGTGTCTCACTTTGAGAATTTGTACAAGGAACTCGATAGAGTCAATATTGTGGAGATTGTTAAAATATCTTCACTCTTTCCTAGCTTTGTTAACAAAGAGGACAATGGGAGATTGGTGGAGGAAGTCACTATGGAAGAGTTGAAGTTTGTTGTCTTCCTTCCAAAAGGACAAAACCCCGGGGCCTGATGGGTGGACCACTGAATTCTTTTTGGGATTTTTTTAATACTTCCCCGATGACATGCTTAGCGTGGTGCAAGATTCTAGGAGAACTGGGAACGTTTTGGGTGCTTTCAACACTACTTTCATTGCTCTTATCCCCAAACAAGACCTTCCTACTTCTTTCAATGATTTCAAGCCTATTTTGTTGTGTAAATGCATCTATAGGATTGTTGTAAGATCATTGCCATTAGACTGAAGAAGGTTTTGTCTGAAACTATATCCAATGAACAATTTGGGTTCTTGCATGATCGAAAGATTCACGAAGCCATTGGGGTGGCTCAAGAGGGGCTACATTCCATTAAAACTAAGAAATTGTCTGTCGTGGTGATGAAGTTAAATCTGTCACCAACATATGTTAGATCAAACTGGTTATACCCATGCTTATTGTTGATACATATTTGGTATTTGTGTTCAAATGGTAAACTGGATCATGGGTTGTCTACCATCAGTTTCCTTTGCCATTGTAATAATGGCTCTGTCTTTGGTTTTTTCCAACCTAGAGGATTAAGGCAAGGTTGTCCTCTCTCTTCATTGCTTTTTTTGTTGATTGCTGAAAGGTTGAGTCGCACTAATATGGAAGCAAAGAGAACAGGCATGATCAAAGGTATTAAGGTTGGAAGATCCACGTTTATTACACACCTGCTCTTTGTGGATGATGTATTGTTGTTTTTTGATGGCTTAAGGAGGGAGCTCTCTAAGCTTAAAGAGTTACTTGAATTATTCTTCTTGGCTACTAGGATGGAGATAAATTTGTGTAAGTCTTCGATCTCTTTTAACAGGATGGAGGACGATCGAGGCAGATGGGTTCTTCAGTGTTTCCCTTTTCACCATATTGATCTTCAAGTTGGTTTCAAGTGAATGGGTTTTCACTTGAAACCAAATTACTATGGGAAAAGCGATTGGCATTGGTTATTGGTTAAGATTGAAAAGAGGATTAATGTGTGGTATAATAGATGGCTCTTTGGGAGGCAGACTAACTCTCTTCAAGTCTATTTTAGAAGTTATTCCAGTCTATTGGCTTTCTCTAGCCCATATCCCAAAGGGTGTTTTAGAGAAGATTAGGAGAAAGAGTTTTAAATTTCTATGGTCGGGTAGGAAGGATAAAGATGCCAATCCCCCTAGTTAAGTGGCAGTCTTTGGCCAAGCCAAAGGATGATGATGGTTGGGGCATTAAAATTTTACATTCTTTTGGGATGACACTTGCTATTAAGAGCATTTGGAGACTTATCGCCGAGGATGGGTTGTGGAATCAAATTTTTACACAAAAGTACATTGAACATCTCATTATTGAAGAATGGATTCGAAATGTCGTTAAACCTATCAATAATGTTTATTTAATGTGGAAGGTTGCGGTTCAATCCTTTCCACTTGTTGGGGATTGGTTGATCTGGAAGGTGGGGAATGGTGCCAGAATTAAGGTTGGAGCTAATCCTTGGATTGGGTGTGGCGACTCATAAGTTGAATGTTGATCTTATCACCACTTTACATAGTCTGGGTATTTCTACCATAGCTCATGCAGCTGACCCCTTTTTTGCTGACATTTGTTACCAAGGGTGGTCGAGACGTTAGGTGTGGTTGGAGAGACTGCTTTACAATGGGAGGCATACGTGTCGAGATTGAAGTGGAGCTATATTAGACTTTATGAAGAGGAGGATGTGCTTGCTTGGTCTAAAAATCCTTCTTTGGGCATGTATATTGTGAGGCTAGGGTGTAAGGCTATATTTCCTATCGAGGATCAAGTTGCCAATTCTAAAGACCTTTTTTGCAATTCTCGAGTGCCTATCTTCCAAATTTCCATGTGGATATCTTCAAAGCCTAGAATGAAGGAGTCCCGGCCAATTTTGTCACTCCAAGTGACTTTCCTTGCATCTCCATCTTCATGTGGTTGCCCAAAAAGAAGGCAGCCTTGCCATGATGCATCAAAAAAACCAATCTTGCCAAGTGTTCCCTTCCATACATATGCAGCCCCTTACAATCATACACCCTAGATGGCATGTGAGTGCACAACAAATTAGGGACACTTCCACACCTTGGGCTGCCCTCAACTCACCCATCCTTTCACTATGGAGTGGTTTTGTGACCTCTTCATCATCTTTTACCATGTTTAGAGTGAGCTGAGTTTTCACCATCTGAAGTGGCTGCCTCCACGCAAAATTTAATGGCACTCAAAATGGACTGAGTTCCCACACATTTGAGTGGCTGCTCCCACTCAGAATTTTCAGAGCTTTTGGTACTTGAAGTGGGCTGAGTTCCCACATATTGGAGTGGCTGTCCCCACCCATAATTTTCAGAATTTTTAACTCGTGGGATGGGCTGAGTTTCCACAAACTG
Source organism: Torreya grandis (assembly GCA_037957365.1). Lineage (NCBI taxonomy): Eukaryota > Viridiplantae > Streptophyta > Pinopsida > Cupressales > Taxaceae > Torreya > Torreya grandis. The sequence goes on along the minus strand of JARHVA010000722.1, from coordinate 3,670,157 downwards.
GAGGGGTTGTCCCAACAAAAAAATTCAGAATTTTTTATACTTACCAAATATGGACTGGGGTGAATTCCCACATGCTGTAGTGGCTGCCCCAACTCAGAATTTGTAGCCTCTTCCTATGGTCTAAAAATTTACGTGCAACTCTCAAGTTCTAGCCCCTTACCAGATAGAGAGAACGATTCGGACCAGCAAGCATAGCTCTCAATCCTATCAACAAAGATGTCTATTAGCGGTTAAGAAAACAATTCAATCATCACTTGTGCACCTACCTTTGTGAGATGATCTTTATTGATCATCTTGTATGCCGTTCCTTCCAAGGAAGGACACCAATCAGTTTGTATGCAAGCTGGAAAGAACTTAGGGCAGCCATGAATTACCCGATTCTCCACCCCACTCTGAACGATGATGGCTAAAGTCTTCATTTTCTTCAGCTGGAACCATTCACCAGTGTTTCCTAACGATTCAATGGCCTTAAAATGATCAAGTTTGTAGTTATTCAAGTCTGAAAATGACAATTTATAATCTGAATTTTCCAAGGTTAGCAACCTGAAAATGGAACAACAGCTGCATGGTTGAAACCTTTGCGCAAAAATATGAATTGGGAGCATTGTAGTGAATGAAAACACTTCAAAGAAAGCTGAGAATCATTTCCCAATAGTCACCAACCGGAACTTGCTCCTTCCTATGACTAAAAGGGCTTGCCAACCCACTTGTATGGATGCAAGTGAACTCAGAATTTGTATGACAGCAGCACTAAGCCTGTAATTTTCACCTGGATCCCACATCAATATTGAAAATTTGCAACTCCCCATCCTTGAGTTTTCTTGGAGAAATTCTTTCCTCCATTTAGTGCCCTTCATCTTACCCTCATTGTTAGCAAGATCATCATGATGACCAAAATATTGTAAGGACATAGTATGATGGTGATACAACAAATCCTTACTATGAAGATCATTAAATTGCTTAACCTTATATGATGCTCTGAAAATTTCAGCAAGTTGAAGATTATCATATGAAGCTTGTCAGGCCCCTCCCTCATGCGCATACTTCCCAACAAGACCTTCTTGGGATTCCTCTTCTTTCAAGGATGCATTCTTGGGTTCTTGCTCCTTAATCTCCTTCTTAGCAATATTTTGAGGTTTTGGTTTCAGCTGCTCCCTTCCCTCATGTGCATACTTCCCAACAAGACCTTTCTGGGATTCCTCTTCTTTCAGGGATGCATTCTTGGGTTCTTGCTCCTTGATCTCCTCCTTAGCAATCTTTTGAGATTTTGGTTTCAGCTGCTCTTCTTCCTTTAATTTTCTACTTCTACCTTCTTCAAGCATCTCCAAGAACTCTTCAAAGTTAAAGTCAAATTCTTCGACATATGTGGGTAGCTCGCTCACATGATTTTGTATGATATATCTTTCTTTTCTTCTTGGATTATATCTCCTCATTAAATCACAGAACTCTTGAAGTGTCAACATGGCTTGAGTTTTTATACGAAACTTGTAATTATCTTCACAGTAGACCTCATAATCAAGTCTAATTTGTTGTTGACTTTCTTTTTCCTCTATGAACCCCATGATATTTTTTCAGATTCACAAGTTGAAAAAAACAAATGCTCTGACTCTTACCCCTGCACGCTGGCAAGATCTGGAATCCCCTTCACAGACTACCAAAATCTTGGCTCTGACACCACTGAAATGTCCCTTTTAGGGCTGAAATTATATCAAAGGGGTTTCCTAACAAAACCCTAACACGTGCAAATTCTAATTTTAAATATTAAACCCTAATCAACAATTATGATTTTTCCACTTCAAAACCTAGATAAAAATTACAGAATGCTGGAAATTCAATTTTTCAAGTGCAAAGCAATAATTAACCCTCAAATATTCACCAATAAATTTTGAATATTATTACTAAAATAAATACCTTGTTTTCTGAATTTTCTTAATGAATAATAGCTGAAAAATACCGATAAAAATAGCAAAAAATGATTAAAATTTTAGAACTGCAGTTTTGACTTGAAACAACCCTTAAAACCCTCAGATTTGACCCCAAAAGAGGTCGCCCAGCTTGTAATACGAAGTTTGTTGCTCTAAGGTACCAAGTACAGCCCTATAAAAACAATCCACAACACTCAAAACCCTGTATTGTCCCTCCAAACCAGTCGTTGTCTTGCTTTTGTTACATCCCGATTCCTCACCAAGCAAACTTGATAGATTATCCGTGGGCATCTATAGTTGACAAATTTAAATTTGGTTATTTTTAACTAAGCTATGAGATATATGCTAATATGGGGCAACTGGATATTGTTTAGGTTACATGATCACCCTGCTATGAGTTAGTTGTAAGTAAATGTTTACTTTATGATCATTTTAATTTGATATTTTAAATATATTTTATGATGAATATATATATCATGATTGTTATGGTCTAACTACTTGTTTTTTTGTGAGGTTGTTGCAAGACCAACCCATCCCTCAGAGTGTGCCAGAGCGAAAGCATCATTGGAGAGGGTGACGTAAATGGAGACGTCGAAGGTCGACGGAGAGCTAACGAAACCCTGCACACACCACAATAGTTAGTACATGGTAGAAATGCATTAAAAGTAGCTTTCTTGTGGTGTGTTTAAATACTTGCTTTGGGGTGTTGTTTTTTACGATTGACAGTGTAGATAAATATCATAATGAATTCCCTTGCGTGTTTAGCATGTTTTGTCATTAATGATGGTAGGAACAATTTTGGCAAAAATAAATTTAAAATACAGGTTATTTGTAAATTTTGAAATTGTCATTTAGAATTATATATTTGGATGTTAATTTAATTTTAATAAAAATTAGGGAGTTTAGCATTCCATATTAAAAGTATATTTTAAAAAAATGGAAATTATCCTACAAAAAGAAAAAACAGGGAAAAACGAAGAATTTAAATTTTATAAAATAAAAAAACTAGAGATTAAAATAAAAAATCTAAAAAAGAATTGAATATATTAAAATAAAACAAAAAAAGAAAGAGAATCTTTAAAAAAGAAGCTACTCCTTTAAAAAGGGACTTTTGCAAAAAAAAAGAGGGGGGATCTTAGTGCTTTTGGAAAAAGAGAAAGAAAAGGTGTACCATGCAGAAAAAAAAGATACGAGAGAAGCGCCGAGGAAATTTAGATGGCTCGACTACCTCAAGGTATCACTAAATTATTGCACCGTGTGGTACTGCTTGTCTGAGGTAAGTGTAAACATTTCTTGGTAATTGTTGCATGCTTTAACTATTCAAAGATCACGTGCTATTATATATTTGATTGTTGTGTGTAAAACACCTAAATCATGAGTGGATTCAAATTGTATCCATTTGAATATAGCGAAAGGAGTGTATACATATAGAGATTTATGTTTTGATCTGAATAAACGTCATATTAGTGTCTAGCCTAGATTTTTAAAACAGTGATTTGTCGACATGAATTATTCTTAGTGTTTAATTTAAAATGCATATAGAGATTTATATGTTGAATTTATGTCATTACGGCAACCTAAATAATTTCTATACTGGATCAAAACATAATTATTCTTAGCCTATACGCAAGCCTAGATTCTTAGCTTAGTTAAATCTCTATACGCTGGATTTTATTTAATATCATAGCACTTACATGTTGGGCATATGAATAGAATATTAATATCATCCTTATGCTGGGCGAATTCTAGAGGCAGCGACTTATTTAATTCAATGACCTTTTTATTAAAATTGTCGATTTAAGACCCTAACATTATTTCTAAGTGTTTATTTATTTCCAGGCTTGCAATGGGATCGTCGTACACTTACACACTCGGCATATTTTTGATGTTTAAGAGTCGTTTTTATTATGAGTATTTTTTTTTTTCAGCTTGTAATATTGGCATCGCCATATCTCTAAGCTTGAATAAAAAATAATTACACTTGTAAAGTTGAGGCATCGACCAGCCCATGATAGGAATTAAACTATAAGTTTTAAGCTCAGTTTTAGTTAAGACGCCACTTGTTTTCTACCAGCCTGTTTAATATAATTAAGAATAATTGTTAGTTTTTGATTGAATGCCAACGCCCTATCTGAATAATCTTCAACCAATAAGTGTTTTGCATTGCATGAAGTCCCTTAGACAATATGGAAATTGCCTGGTTAAGGGCGTCACTACATTAGATTGTTATGGGAGTGCAGCCGTATGCACAATAAGCCGTACGCTATTGTTCACATAATTGTTGTTAAGTGTTCTTGTAGATGATAAACATTACAGCGTGTAGTATCTATTGAATCGCTAGGTCAGTATGTTGGAAGATTTTGGAGTCATTGTTTTTATATTGAGTTTTTCCAGCCTAAATGTTGGCATCACTACCTCTTAATAAGTGAATGCTTGTTAGGAATCTTTCAATTCAATAAAATATAATATAATATCTTACCATGCGTCAAATTTTTCAAAAGTCATGGTTATCTATAAACAATTTACAAACTATTTGTTACGATATGGTACGAGATGGTCAGATTTCTAATAAAATATAGTAGGAACCATTTGTTCACCATATGTAATCTTGAATAATATTGATAATATTAAAATTATATTCATTGTTAATAACCGTGAACCATTTGTAAGTAGTCTTCCAATTTATTGGCTTCAATTTTCTCTTGCAAGGAAGTGTATGTAGCGGTTAATACCCGTATAGTGTTATTCACTCATGGTGTTTTAAATAATGAAGTATTCTAGTTATCCTAAGGAGTAGATAATGGAATATTTGTTATCGCATACTTCGAATATAAGTATAAAAACATATAATTGTAATCCCTATATAGAACACTATGAGAATATAACAATAGTGTGGGCATATTATTTGTCTGAGGCCTAATCTAAGCTAGAATAATTAAGTGGTCCAGAACATGTTATGAGGAATACGTTCCAGGGATTTTACTTATATTATGTACCATATTATAGAATGTCCGTATTTGGTAAGTTTGCATTTAAATATGACAACAAACTGCGGGTCTTCGACTCATACACTAGAATAGGAATTCTAAATATATGATATTAAACTATGATATTATGGGTGTCATAGAGTGTCCTATGTGGAAATTAATTGTGACAACTAGAGAATTTCAGTCAAAGACACATAATGTACCCGGATGGTATGAGTTATGGATGCTATTATGAAAATTAAGGTCTTATGATGTAAATGAAAATTAAATATGGGGTTTATCCATAGTTTAAGTATATAAGAGATTATTGATTAAAACATATAAGTGAACAAGTGGGTTAGTTTTTGCATAGCATTGGAGTACTTACATGTGGTGACTCTTTTAATGTACAAGCACTCCTATATAGGAATCATACCTATAATTCAAGAGATGAATTGAGTAAGTCATTAAGTTTCTTACGAATCAAGAACTAAAATCTTTTGGAATAGTCGCCTAAAAACATAATGAAGTGTTGGAATCAAACACAGAACAGAATGAAGTGTTGGAATAAAACTATAAACTCAACAAAAGACATTCAAACACAGAACGTGACCTACATAAATGACCAGTTAATAACTAAGTACGAATCCAAATTTGACAAGAAAGAAAATCTATCACTTTGACAAATCAATAACAAAAAGTACACTATACCAGCTACTGGAAATTGAAAAAAAAACACGGTCCTCTTTTTATTGATTCTGAAAAAGGTTACATCATAATCTTTGGTAGAAGTTTTCTTGCCAAAAGAAGGGATAAAAATATAAGGCTGAAAAGCCAACTTATATAAAAAATTATAAAAGCCGAGAGATTGGCGTTGGAACATAGGAGAGTTGACTCAATCCAACTCAAGTCTTTATAATAAAATCTATTATGTCTATTATCTTGCATGAAGCTCCTTGGCATTTTAGGAATGGACAGTGAGTCCAAGCTTGACCTTTTCCGCTCCTTGCATGAGAGCTACGCCAATCTTCAGAAATAGACTCCTCGAACTGCTGGATTGAGAGAGCCATCTCTTTGCACGAAGAATGACGCAAAATTGAATTTATCAGTCCGCTGGAAACATTTGGCAAGCATTACTTGCATGAGCAGCGTGATCTAGACGAACAGCCCGCTGAAGCTTAGGCGATCGAAAATAGCCTTCTATCTATTCTTCTCTTTGTCTTTTATGCGCTCTTTTATTTTGGAACTGCAGCTGCATATTTTGTCGATCTGAGTTTTGGCGCTTTCTTTGTGTTTTCTGCATGTTCGTGCCTCTACTCAACGCATCTATTCTTGGGCCACTTTGCATGTATTTGTCTTCTCTGTCTTTATTTGCACCTACGGACCTGTCTTTCTTTATTTAATTTAATCGGGCTTAGCTTTCTTTTGCTTCGGACTTTACTTCGGATCTTTTCAAGTCTTCGGACTTTTTCATGCTCAAGTATTCGGACTTCTGGCAATTGAATTCTTCGGACTTCTCTTTGCTCAAGTCTTCGGATTTTTCATGGTCCTCAATTTCGGACTTTCCCATGCTTACAACTTCAAAAAAAAAGATAAGTCATGCACCCCCAGAAACCCAATAAACACTGCCATGAGTAAGTCGGGTTTGGAAAGCCGACTTTTACTTGTAAAATTTTAAGGAGTAAAGCATCACTAGAAACCTAATAAGCACTATCCAGAGTAATTCGGGTTTTTTGAACCCGAATTACTTCTACTCATAAAACCTTGAGAAATAAAGCACCTTGGAAAACCCGTTTTGCTTTGTAAAGAGTAATTCGAGTTTTTGAACCCGAATTACTTCTACTGCTTAAACTTCACAAGTAACTTGAAAAACTCGATTTACACTGGAAGGAGTAAATCAGAGTTTTGATCTTGACCTCCTTCCCTTTGTGCAACTTCACAAGTAAAGCTAGTTGAGAAACCCGACTTGCATTAAAACAGTAACGCACTTCTCAAAACCTGATTTGCACTAAGCACCTCAAACGTTCAGCGCCTTCTGCCTTGCAATTGTTCTGAACACCCTAAAAACTTGTTTGGATCCTTCCACTTTAATGATATAAAAAGCTTTAAATGATAAGGGTGACAATTTGACCTGTAGGGTCAAAATTGTCAACACATACTATAATTATTATGCTTAAACTCATATCTATATTTGACTGATTTACTGTATACATGTTGGTTATTGTTGTGGATAGCTTGTTTTGTAACAATTGGTAAGACTTTGTGTATGTATGCATGCAATCTTTGAGAGTTTAACGAATGTTGTGTTGGTATGTTATTGTGTTCCATGGGAACTATGACTTGCTTCGTTATATATAGTTACTTGTATAAATGCTTATGTTTTTCATGATTTTAAGACTACTTTATATGACTGTTTTTGGGAAAAACTAGTAGTTATGTCTTAGAATACTAGACTATGGTAATAGGGGCTATCATAGGTGAAGTATGTTTGGAAACAAATTATGGTAGTTGAAATCTAGGGTTATATATATTTTACCTGGGTGGTATAGACTGTAGTCATTATTTCTAGTATGGGATAGAAATTAATGTAAGATTCATTTATGCATTTGACGGAATAAATGTATGCTTGGTTACTCCTATGTATAGCATATTATATGATGTATTTGCTAGTAGGATGTAAATTAAATGAATCTTGTAATTGAATTGTATTTGACCAATCTGCATAGCTGATATGGAATAAGGAGTGTGATGGACTTCACTGGCTTACTAGTCTCACAATGACAGATGAAGGCAATTCGATCAAGTAATGTGTACGAATTTGATTGATATAGATCGTTATTATTTATTATTTATAAATCTTTGTGCCAAAGTATGTTTAGTGAGACATTATCATTTCATGAGTGTGATTCACATGTTTGTGAGATATCTTGCAATAGAACGGATTTTTATGATACATTGCATGTTTAGTTTAGAATCATACAACGCATGGGTACTTGTTTGTTTCTCTGGATTCTTGCATCGTCACTATCTACTCATCTGTAAAGGGAGAACCATTTCTTGATAGGATTAGTGCAGGGGATCGTTGGTGTGAAAAAACGCTCAGATGATACTTTCCCTCCCCATGGCAGTACTACTTATGGAGACGACACTTGAGATTGCCACAGATACTTGAGTTCGAGAACTATGCTCCGAGGAGCCATGTATCTTATATGTACATTGTATTGTATTATACTTATTATTGAATAATGTCATGAAGAGTTGTAATTACTTATTGTTGTATATTGACAGCGGTGGTTGTATACTTGTTCAGTTGTAACTAAGTTAATGTGATTATTTCTATATTCGTATTATGATGTGTACTCTAATGATATTAGAGATCAGTAATATTTGATGTATTATACTTGTTATTATCACACCTTGAGTATTCTTATGGTCTCTATAGATTTTCGTGGTGCAATCTATTTTTGGTATATGTGATTAATTTATTAAAAAAAAAACATATTTCTAGTTGGACCCTAACGGGGTTGTTACAGCTTTTCTGGTCGTTGCCTTAATTTCTGGGCTTCAAACCCTAGTCGCCCACCCTAAAAATAGAGATGAAGTTGCTGCCCAAAATATAATGAAGATTCTATAAAAATCAGATCAATGAAGCTCAATACAACACCTGAATGAGGATGCCCTAGTTGAATGTAAAGGTTTTCGTCCTTACTCCAACTACCATTGAAGGGTTTCGTCCTCAATGGACAAGTTAGGTGTTTCCATGCTTAGACTCAAAGAATTTAATTATCAAATCATGCATAACCCCGAATGAGCTCCTCCATCTCCTTTTATATCCTTCCCACTCCAAACCCCACTTAGTAATAATGTTAATTTTAATTTTAAGTATTTAAAAATAATTTTTATTTTAATTTAGAAAAGGGGACATTATAGGTTGTTTCCAGAAGCTTGTTTGCATAATGTAATATGGTAAAAATTTTATTTTAATATGAGTTTTGAAATATATATATTTGTATTTATATATTTCTTAAATTTTGAAGACATTTTGGGTCATTTGTTTATTTTTTAATTTTTTTTAACAATTAAACAGTGGAAACAGCCCCCACCCAATTACAAAACAGAAGTCTAACACAATAAATTACAAGATTTGCAAAAGCAAGTTCCATAATTTACAACATATGTTCAAAATGTCAATATATCACCTGGAAGGAGAGAGATGAGGGATTTGAAGGTATTTTTACACCTATTCTGCATAGCTTGGAGGAGGAAAGTCCTTGTCAAAACATCAAAACCCTTGCTCTCCAACCTCAGATGGAAACATGTCTTGAGCTCATCAACATTCCAAACCTCTTTCCTATTCAACAAACAGTTGCCTCGCCACATTGCTTTATAAAGAGGGATTGAAGACCATTAGAAGTATATCATCAGAGATTGGGCCCTTATAATCGTTCAAAGAAGATGCCCTTCCCATACCCTAGCGCTTGACTGATTGTCTCTTTCCAGTTTGCGCAACCTGCTGCTTGCGCTTGGAGACACCATTCTTTGTCATTGAAACAGACCAAACCAAGAGGGGAACAATGTGAAAAACAAATGAAGGGCCAAATGGTTGAACATTAATATTTTGAATTTATATATTTTAATTTAACTAGTTTGTAATATAACCAAAATTTTCAAAAAAAAGTTATATTGTGATTTGGCATGCTTTAAATGTTCTAATTTCGATCAGATTTTCATGGTTTATATGTTTTGACATATTCGTGTATAGTTTTCGAAGCTCTTTAGTAGCTTTTCTATATTTTGACATTATTGTAAATTTATTTCTTATTTTGTACACTAAAAAAGTAAAAGTAAAATGTAATGGCAGGGATATCAGCCTCTCGCCACCAATTACAACCTGGAGGAAGCCAAAGCATGTTTGGAGTCCCCTATGTCTATGATTATTGAGACGATAAAGTAGAGAAAGGGTGGATGAACAGGAATTGAAAACATTGGAACTGTGATGTGAAGAAACCACCAGATATGTGCAGCCAGAGCAGGGATGGCCTGCCCAAATAATATGGAACAAGTTCAGCTTGCCCAAACCAAGATCCTTAGCATGGCAAGCCCATCTCAACAAGATTCTAATTCAAGACAGGTTGCAGTTGTTAGCAAATGAATGAAGAAACAATGTTGAGAAGCACAAGATATATTGATCTGTGCATACATCTTATTTGTGATATGCAAAATTGGTTGCAGCATGGTTACAGCAGTTATAGGAGGTTATTAGTTTAGATCTTAATTAAAATTAGTTAAGTCTTATTACAATATTTAACACCTCCTCTTAATGACTAAACTAGAAGTGACTCCACGTTTGTCCCGAAACTTTACAAAAAGAATAGAACCAAGAGGTTTAGTCATTAGATCTATCGGTTGTTCTGACCAAGCACAGAAGTGAAGAGAAATATCACTGGAATCAACCAATTATCAAATGTAATGATGATGAATCTCGATGTGTTTGGTGCAAGCATGAAAAATATGATTATTTACTAACTTCAATACACTTTGATTATCACAAAATAGTGGAGTGGGTGTAGATGAAGGAAGTTGCAAATCAACTAGAATTTGACGTAGCCAAATTGCTTCACAACTAGCACTCGCTATTGCTTTGTATTTTGCTTCAGTAGAAGAGAGAGCAACGGTATGTTGAAGCTTGCTCTACCATGAAACAACTCCTGAACCAAAATAAAACATATACCCAGTGGTAGATTTCCAAGTATCAATTGATCCTCCCCAATCAGAGTCTATATAACCAATCAGTCTGAAATCTATTGTCCTCTGATAGAGAATGCCAAAGTCAAGAGTTCCTTTAACAAATCACAAAACATGTTTTGTTGTTGTCCAGTGTGCTAGCTTCGGTTGAGACAAGAACCAAGAGAGGTAGCTAACAGCAAAACATAAATCTGATCGAGTGGTGGTAAGATATATCAAGTTGCCCACCAACTGTCTATATAATGATTCATTGACCAGTGATGAATCATCATGAGCTGATAATTTCAGCTCTACCTCCATAGGTGTAGAAGCAAGATTACAATCCAACATTCCAAACTTCTTCAAAAGAGTAGTGGCATACTTGACCTGAGCAATAAAAATGGAGTGGTCATATTGCCAAAATTCTACACCCAAACAATAGTGTAGGAGGCCTAAATCAATCATATCAAAAGTAGTACACAAATCTGATTTGACTTTTTGAATCGTTGTGTTACCACTACCTGTGATGGCAAGGTCGTCAACATGCACAATGAGTATCACAATGTCATCATCAGTGCTTTTGATATAGAGATTCGAATCAGATGGACTCCGCTTGAACCCAGAATATCGTAGATACTGATCAATTTTGATGTCCCAGGCTCGAGGAACCTGCGTAAGCCCATAAAGAGACTTCACCAATTTGCAAACCAAATGATCATGACCAAGCACCTGAAAACCTTCAGGGTGCACCATGTATACTTCTTCATCCAAATCGCCATTAAGGAAAGCACTTTTGACATCCATTTGAAACACTTTCCAACCAAACTGAGATGTGATAGAAAGAAGTAACCGAAATGTGACCATTTTTGCAGTAGGAGCAAAAGTCTCCTCATAGTCTATTCCCTCTTGTTGTGAAAAACCTTTCGGAATAAGATAGGCTTTGTACTTGTCCAAAGTACCATCAGCCTTGCATTTGAATTTGTACACCCATTTGTAGCCAATGTGTTGCTTACCTGGAGATAAATCCACCAATGTCCAAGTATTGTTTTTCATCAAGGCATCATATTCTGATTGCATTGTTATCTCTCACTCGGGTTTGCCTTGTGCATCAGAATATCTTTGGGGCTCTAAAATAGTGAAAAGATCAAAAGCAAGAGCAAAATACATATGCTCATCATCATCAGTTGAATCCACAACTGACTTTCTTGGCTATCGAGACCGTGTATGAGATTGAGGAAGATCACCTTCTCATACATCATATAGAGTGGTGCAATACCACTTGGGTCTCTTCTGTACCAAGGATTCTTGTTCCTACTGAACAGCAAATGGAAAAGTGGTCGACTCAAGTCGACGACGCTGATAGACTAATGGAGTGTTAGCCATAGATTGTTGTACTGAAGACGGTGAGGGTGTCTCCAAAACATGTGGTTCCTCATCTTTCAGAGGAAGTACAATACTAGATGTCAAAGCCTCTGGATTATCAGAGATAGCTTGTTGATTACAAACAAAAAATGACTGTTTCTTTTACATCATCCTGACTAATAATGATCCTATTAGTAGACACATCTATTAGTCTATATGCTTTGGATTGAGTACTATAACCAGTAAAGAAATATCGGGCACATTTAGAATCTAGTTTACTTCTCTGTTTCTTAGGAATGAGAGCATATGCAATGAAACCAAAAACATGAAAATGTGTTACCTTTGGTTTGATGCTGGACCAAGCTTCTTCCGGAGTGATGTTCTCCAAAGCCTTGCAGGGACTTTTGTTCAATAGGTAGACTGTTGTATTTACTATTTCTCCCTAGTATTTATATGGCACACCTTTGTTGTGCAGCATGGATCGAGCCATCTCCATGACTATGCGATTTCGCCTTTCAACCACTCCATTCTGCTGAGGAGTGTATGGGGTTGTTAGCTGCCGATGAATTCCTTCTTTGCCGCAATAGTTCTCAAATTGCTTTGAAGTGAATTCTCCCCCATTTTCAGATCGTAAGGTTTTGATATGTCGACTTGTTTGATTTTCTACCAATGCTTTGAATTGTACAACCTGCACATATATCTTGCTTGACTTGGATAATAGGCAATCCAAGAACCATATTCGATTTTTGGAGTTTGGCCAAATACTGAAGATTGAGATGTCCAAATCTCTCATGTCATACAACACTGGTATGATCCTCCACAAAAAATGCATTCAAACTAACAATGACAGGATCAACAAGTCTATACAAGCCATTTTGCCCAATGCCTAGGGCTATGACTTTATCATTTTTAATCTCAAACACAATGCATTTCTTTCTTGAAAAATTTACTGGTTTTCAATTAATTGACTGGTTGATAGAAGATTTTTGTTCATTTTAGGTACATAACTAACATTCTTGACTATAAACTTTGCAGCATTATTCAATACAATGCGTATATCTCCTATCCCTTCTACAGCATGTGACCTACCATCATCCAAGGAAACTGAATCAGAAAAAAATTCTTTTGTAGTGAAATTAACATACTAGTCTTTTCGACATGTAAAATGCCTTAATGCACTGGAACCAAAAAACCAATCGCTGGTAGACCTCTCATCGGAGCATGATGCCATAAAAACATATTCTTCCTCAAATTCAGCTTCAACTGTTGCCACATTTGAATGCCATTTTGCTTTCTTGTTATGTGTTAGATCATATTGTCTTTTTCTGCATTCTTTCTTAATATGACCAAATTTTTGACAATAACATTTTACCTTGAATTTTGGGGAAGATGAAGACGTATCTGAATGTCTTTTCCATTTCCCTTTTAATTGGGCAACAAATGCACTTTTTGATTGGCTAAAACTGGGCTCACTGAAGTGTGTCTACTTGCGTTCTTTTTGCAACAAATATTAACTCACCTGATCAAAAGTGAGAGTGTTACTTTATGTTATCAGGTGCAAAGCTTCCACAAACGATTCATAAGGTGTCAAGCTATACAGAACAAGAGCCACCATATCATCATCATCCACCTTTTTGTTGATGGCCGACAATTGGTCACGGAGATCTTTCATCCGTAATAAATGTTCTGACAGAGACCCACCTTTTGTCATTTCTGTGGAAAACAACAAATTTTTCAAATAAAGTACTCAACTCTTTTTCGAAGTCTGGGACTTGTTCTTGAGACTGGTCCATTGTGCACTTGTTTGTGCAGCATTCTGAACCTCCGAAATCATATCAACCGACACAGAAAGTTTCAAAAAAAGAAGGGCTTCTTTATGACATTTATCATAATCAGCAAAGTTTGTTACCTGACGTTGTTCTATGTCAAGTATAATCTTGTCATAATCATGAAATTTCACAATTATCAAGATTTTATGACTCCACACATTATAATTATTCCCAATTAATTTTTGGGCCACAAGTAAGATGAGATCTCCAAGATATTGGCCATTTTTCACTCCAAAAAATAATTTTTAACCAATAAAATACTAAAAAATTTCGAAAAAGTTGAACTATTTTTATCTCCCTGATTTTGTTCTTTTATATACCTGACTTTGTTCAACATCTTTCAACCACCCAAAAATCACACAAAAAATTAGAAAATTTGTGAAAAATAAATTGTGAACTCACTAAAATTTTCAAGTTTGACTAGAGTTTATTGGTTTCTGCCTGACGCATCTGCTTACTGCATCGTTTTCTGTGTGCCCTTCCTTGTCATTTGTTTCGGACACGTTCCATGTTCTTGGGACTGTGTTCCCCCCTGAAGATGAAGACGTATCTGAATGTCTTTTCCATTTCCCTTTTAATTGGGCAACAAATGCACTTTTTGATTGGCTAAAATTGGGCTCACTGAAGTGTGTCTACTTGCGTTCTTTTTGCAGCAAATATTAACTCACCTAATCAAAAGTGAGTGTTACTTTATGTCATCAGGTGCAAAGCTTCCACAAACGATTCATAGGAAGGTGTCAAGCTATACAGAACAAGAGCCACCATATCATTATCATCCACCTTTTTGTTGATGGCCGACAATTGGTCACAGAGATCTTTCATCCGTAATAAATGTTCTGACAGAGACCCACCTTTTGTCATTTTTGTGGAAAACAACAAATTTTTCAAATAAAGTACTCAACTCTTTTTTGAAGTCTAGTACTTGTTCTTGAGACTGAGCCATTGTGCACTTGTTTGTGCAGCATTTCGAACCTCCGAAATCATATCATCCGACACAGAAAGTTTCAACAAAAGAAGGGCTTCTTTATGACATTTATCATAATCAGCAAAGTTTGTTGCCGGTCGTTGTTCTATGTCAAGTATAATCTTGTCATAATCATGAAATTTCGCAATTATCAAGATTTTATGACTCCACACATTATAATTATGCCCAATTAATTTTTGGGCCTCAAGAAGGATGAGATCTCCAGGATATTGGCCATTTTTCACTCCAAAAAATAATTTTTAACCAATAAAATACTAAAATTCCGAAAAAGTTGAACTATTTTTATCTACCTGATTTTGTTCTTTTATCTACCTGACTTTGTTCAAGATCTTTCAACCACCCAAAAATCACACAAAAAATTAGAAAATTTGTGAAAAATAAATTGTGAACTCACTAAAATTTTCAGGTTTGACTAGAGTTTACTGGTTTGTGCCTGATGCATCTGCTTACTGCATCCTTTTCTGTGTGCCCTTCCTCGTCATTTGTTTTGGACACATTCCACGTTCTTGGGGACAGTGTTCCCCCCCTGAAAATCCTTCCTGTGAATCTGATTAAGTCTTTGTGCCCTTCCACGCATTCAAACTTGATTGTCGACTTCGTGCAAGTTTCCCGTTCTTCCTCCTCATTCCTGGACGCATCATGCTTCGACTCTGACGTGCCCTCGTCGTTTCTGGATGCACTGTTTTCGACCCCTTCGCCCTTCATTTCGACGACTCTGTGCCCTTTCGACCCCTTCGCCCTTCATTTCGACGACTCTGTGCCCTTTCGACCCTTCTGCAACTGTCTTCCACTGGAAACCAGTGACAACTGTCATCATATCTCTCTCCCCGCATGAAAATCTTCGGTATTGACTCCCGCACAAAAATCGTCGATCTAGACTATGTTTGCAATAGTCGACTCTCTTCCCCTGTTCGTACCCTAGAACCAAGGTTTCCTCGAACAACAAACACTCGTACCTTTTCAGCTTCCTCGAGCGGTGACTCTGATACCACTGTTAGCAAATGAATGAAGAGACAATGTTGAGAAGCACAAGATATATTGATCTGTGCATACATCTTATTTATGATATGCAAAATTGGTTACAGCAGTTATGGGAGGTTATTAGTTTAGATCTTAACTAATATTAGTTAAGTCTTATTACAACATTTAACAACAATGAATTGGCATCCAGGCCCATCCAAATATCTATTATGCGAATCCAAAGGTGAACAGTGGATCATCTTTTGCTCCAATGCTAATTTGCATAAATGCCTTCCCTAGGTTTTTCCCAAAATCTGTTAAAGAGACTCTCCTCTCTAGGCCCTTCAGCACTAGACCCCTGACCCCTCTATGTAAATTTGTACCAGGTTGCATCCTTTGGAGCATTTGGTTGGAAAGAAATAATGAACTTTTTCGACGTAAAGAAACTTCATGGCAAAGATGTTGGATGAAAGCATGGGCAACAATTTCCGCTGTAACAATTGAAGAATTTAAGTCTCATCCGAAAGATCTCACTGGGTTCTAAAAAGCAATGCTTTCCCAGTGGCCCAATATCAATAACCCCCAGCCCCCTCCCCTCTTCATTTAAGGGGTTCAAGATAAATTGGAGAACAGAAGGGACACAAAATGGTCTCCCCCAACCTTTAGCTTCCTCAAATTGCACTTTGTTGGTGCATCAAAAGGAAAATCGAGCAAGTTTAGAGCAGGTTGCCTAATCAAAGACCATAAGGGGACTTTTCAAGAGGGGGGATCCTACTAGAACCCAACAGCAACCAACAATGAATCAAAAGCAATTGCGCTTCTGAAAGGTCTAAAGATGTCATCAGTCAAGGGATGCAAAAAACTCGACGTGGAAGGCAACTCGTTGATGATTATCAATGCCATGATCAAGGGAAAGACACCAAATTGACGAATCAATAGCATCCTTTAAGATGCTAGGATCCTAGCACAGCGATTTGACAAGATCTCGGGAATGCAACCATCCAGCACACCTCCTTGCCAATGTTAGGGTTTATCAAGACCCAATTACGGCCTTCTAAGTGGTTCAGAGGTGGAATGGCAGTCTCCATCCAAGATTGCCTAGCAATCCTTGGATAGGAGTTCAATCAAGTGAAAGACTTAGTTGGGGTATCCCACCTATTTGTCCGCGATTTACAAAATGGATGCCTAAGACCACTGGGAATAAATTCCATGATTATTTGAGATTGCAACAGATTTAACCATGATTGGGCGATTGACACCATGGGGGTGGGTTGATACATCACCGTTTGCAGTATGGGAGAAATAAAGGTCTACAATCATGGCAATGTAATGTCATGATCCCTCCCCCTCACCTCAAATCTCTCCTTGTAACTTGTGGACACACGTGATATGTGTTTGTTCTTATTTTCTCCGCCTACTGATTTTGAAGGTCGAGGACCCTGACTGTTGTGCTAATGAAGCAGGATGAGGGATGAGGATATTTGAGATTGTTTCCAAGGCAGTGCATTTTCAGACATACACCTAAGAGAATTTTCAAGGTCAGCCAGCCTGATTCCATTGAAATGGTTAGAAGTGTGTCAGGAAATTCGGGAGAGGGTAACACTGGTGCAAAGAGGTTGAGAGCGTCCTCAAAGGAAGACTTGCAATACAAGCTTGCCTCTGCTGTGAAGAACGAAAACTTGTATTATTGGATCTTGGGGAGAACTCTTAAGGGAGAATGCCTTGTCTCATGGAAGATGGAGGGAAAGTCATTGCCAGTTGAAGCAAAAGTGGTAAATGAAGAAGAAGAAGCTGACCCGTTAATTAGAGATGAAATCACAACACTTAAGGAAATCCAACCATCTGGACCTGGTTCAGTTTATTAAAGACTTAAGTGTGGTTCATAGGATCAGGATCCTGGTTGTATCAAGTTCCACCACCTTCCATGTGTTGAGGCAGATGAAATCAATGTACCAATCCCCAGCAAAACAAGTCGTTCACGAGCCCGGTGTTCATCTCGAGCTTGCCATGAAGGCTCCTGGCGATTCTGTATTGGCTCCACTTCTGGATTTTGAAGCCGCGAGACACATGTACATGGCAGAAGAGGAGGCAGGGGTAGCTGCCCCCACCATCCCGAAGTAATAAGTTTTATCACCAGCTGGCTCAGCATGAGTGATTTCCTTCAGGCCGGGTAAAATTGGCCTTTGGCTTGTTCTGATTTTCCATGTGGGTGATCTCTATGTCTTCCTCTTTTTGTCAAAATTTGTCGAGTGGGCTGTGAGTTGGAAGATGGTTGTGGTCTGCTGAAGGGTTTAAATCTGTTTTAGGTTTTCTGGTTGGCAGTTGGGGTTTCTCCTAGTGCACAGCAAAATGGTGTTTTTTGTGTGGCAGCATGGCTGTGACTACTGGTTCTCTAAAGCAATAATTTTGTTTGTATTTATATAATCTATGGTTTGTTTCACCTTCACAATCAAAATCTGTCTATGTACAAGAAAATGAATAAACATGTAATCAGCAAGGTATCTTTGCAATTGGGAAGCCTGATCCCCCTCCCTTCCTCTGAAAGGGCTTCCAAAGTGTAATCATTTGCACTTTCCGTCGACTCTCCTTGACTGAAAAAAGTATGGTGCATTTTGGGAAAAGAATAAAAGCATGATGAATACCTTCCCAGCAAGGTATCAAGTATCTCTAACGAAGTATCTCTAACGGGTTATCATTGTAATCTCTCATGTTTGCAATTGAATCCTGCTCTATCCATAGTGCTTCATTCCTCACTTTATGGCAACATTTGCTCTTTTTGAGGGCAATTTTTGTGGGCGGGGGTGCATTGTGACCCTCAATTTACCAATAAAAAAATAATAACAGTAAAACAAATTTAATTTGATATTGTTTGAGCTTAATCATTATTCTTTCCCAAATTTTTATGGAGTGGCAAACATGTTTCACATTTTATCCTTGCCGAACACAAACCAGAACCTTGTGACATACTCTACATGTATCAAAATATTAGCCTTGTTTGAAATGGTTTTGGGAAGTATGTAAAAAGAGCCAAGGAAAAGAGCAAAAGTCACCTTTGCAGAGCCTTTGGAGCCCTGTAAAATAGTTTCTTATACAAACCGAGAGTCGCATGACTGCAGAACAAAATACAAAAACAATGTTGAGCTCACTAAACTACGCATATCTCTGCACAATTCCTTTACGGGATTAGTAAAGATATTTTGATCTTTCTGCAACTTGGCATTATAACAAACATACTACAGAATCAATAAAGATTTCAGTATGCTGCAACTTGGAATTCTCATAAAGACACTCAATTCTACTTTTAAACATGAAGAGACAGAGTGGAAAAAACAGCAACCAAATTTATTACGCAGCTAATACATATTTATGCAACAATGCAGATGCCATGAAATCTCAGATCACAAAATTATTCAGCATCACATGTATATTATAAACACGACCTGTATAAATTTTGAAGAGCTCTACAATCAGTACATCAAAAGTATATAGATGTAACCACAAGTTGCAATAAAATTAATTTTTCACAGCAAGCATCCGATCAAAAGACGAAGTATAATCATAATAGTGGAGGTAACAATCTCCTATCCTGAAGTTTTGGAGGATTGTGAAAAATTCTCAATTAACGGCTTTGTTACAGGAAACACAAAAAGTGTATATTTTTGACATATCAATTTTCAACATCATTATCCATGTGTGAATTTATATATAGACACAGATCTGCACACACTAACATACTGAAAATACATTCAAAGCATTGAGGCACCAGCATGATATTCCCAAAATGGGAACAGTTTACAATACAATGCAATAAAGACATAGCATTAAAGGAGAACGGGAGGAAATTCTACACAATAAAGACACTAAGCGTCAAAATGATCAAGCTTACTGGTGAAAGTCAACTTAAACTTGAGATTTGTCCATCTCATCGTTGCGGATTTCACAGTTGTGTTGCTGCAAAACGGGTCCTAAGTGGACCTCACAATTGCAGGTGGTGGCTCTCACACTTCAACTCAATATTAGCAGGACCGGAATCTAAATTGAGCTGCTTGGGAACCATTTCCTAGTCCTTTTGAGGCTCTGGTAAGTTGTTTGGCCTTTGCTGGCATCAAAAAGGATAATGCTAAAACTGTAGGTACTTGAACCAATCTATTCTGCTTTACCTAGTAAAAGAAATTATAGGCAATCGACATTGAAAAATTCAATCTTGCAGATTTCCTCAATAAGTTGGTGATTCTTGGATATAAAAAGTATATGGCATCAGTGCTCTTAAAGGCTGCCCTTTTAAAAGTTGTGATAGGTGTCACCACCCGTTTATCCCAGCTTTTTAGTGGGTTTCACACAGGTCTTGAGTGGACCTTGCAATTGTAGAAAGTGGCTCCCACACTTCCAAGTCAATATTAGCAGGACCAAGATCCAAAATGAGTTATGCTTGGGAACCGCATCCCAGTCCTTTTTGTGACTGATAAGTTGTTAAGCCTTTTGCAGGAATCAAAAGGGATAATGATAAAACTGTGGGAACTTGAACCAATCTATTATACTTTACCTAGTAAAAAGAAACTATAGGCACTCGACATTGAAAAATTAAATCTTGCAGGTTTCATCAATAGCTTCATGCTTCTTGTAGTTATCCTAAGGCATAGATGGAATAACCTACGAGTAACCACCGGTTCGTCAATTACTCGCCAGGATTTCATCAGGCGAATACTCGCCACTCAAAACCGCCAGTACTAAAAAAACCGCAATTTTTTTTTTAACCGCAAGTACTCTTTGATCAGTCGCCGGTTACCAAACAGTATATAAATAAAATAAACATTTAAGTATAAGTTTACAATATTTTATTTATATACTTTCAGGATGTTTGAGAGTGGTTTAAGACCTCTAGGAGCTATGATGCAAATTCTAGGTTTTGGAGGATCCTATCATATTTCAGACTTAGTCAGATATCAGGGTTTCAGACTTAGCCATATTTCAGGGTTTCAAAATTTCAAGGAGACATCGTAGGAGGAATAAAGGCTGCATGAAGGGATGTAGGTATGATAGAATAGTATGAGAACATCTCTCGCAAAGTGCCACAAGTTGACCCCACCCCATTCCCTATGCATAGACTAAAACTGATACAATGACACTTATACAAGAATCTACAAGTACAAATTACAAGAATCTATATTTTTCTCTTCCCTGCTCTCTAGAAAACTAAGGGAGACTGAGAAAGTCTAGTAATCTATGCACAGGGAATAAGGTGGGATCGACTTGTGGCACTTTGCCAGAGATGTTCTCATACTATTTTATCATACCTACATCCCTTCATGCAGCCTTTATTCCTCCTACAATGTCTCCTTGAAATTTTGAAACCCTGAAATATGGCTAAGTCTGAAACCCTGAAATCTGACTAAATCTGAAATATGATAGGATCCTCCAAAACCTAGAATTTGCATTATAGCTCCTAGAGGTCTGAAACCACTCTCAAACATCCTGAAAGTATATAAATAAAATATAACTTAAAGTATAATTCTTATACTTAAATGTTTATATTTATATACTGTCTGCTTCGGGCGAATTTCAATTATTTTTTGCCTCTGCCGGTTATTCGACCGATCGGGTTGAATAACCACCGGTTACCCATTTTGGGCCCTTGGCAAGTACTCGCCCCAAGTGGTTTTGCCAACTATGATCCTAGCTTTTAGTGGGTTTCAAAACTTAAATGTACTTGTGAATTCTACTACTTAAACATTGTGAGATCCATTGCAGGCCATTCAACTTTGTACGTTTGTGTTTCTGATATACTTTAAATGAATTTACTTTATGCAATATGTTTTCAAAGTTTGCAAATGTGGTGAGATTCACAATTATAACCAATTTGTTAGAGAGGCGTAGAGCCAATGAAGTTCAAAGTTGCTTATGCTTCCTTGAAAAAGCACGCATATTTAGCCATTTCTTCATTATGAGAACTAGTGACAGCTTAAAAACTAGGATAATACTGTTATAATTCACCGTCCCTGCAAATTATCTTCATAAACATATACAACATTCATGGAGACTAGGATGACTGACAGATTTATATTTTCATTACACAAGAAATGTTACAATAACATTCATATGGCAAGCAAACCAGAAATTGAAAATAAACTACAAAAGAAATCACATGAATATGCTTTATGTTATGGTCTCCTGTGAAGAAATTCAAACAATCAAAGACAGATATATTGGAGGCCAGACAAGTTGCGACACTTTCTTGTTATTGACAAACATACAAACTCAACTCTAATTTTTGTAAGCATTATCCAGTATAATACTGTGTACTTGACTAAAGTAATAATTACACGCTCTTGATGAGATGTAAGTGAGTTGGTTAAGTGGGTTGGTTGTGTCCAAACCCACCCAGGTTCAAATCTATCGAGGCATGTGAGGCCAGTTGTGGCTGTATGTGGTGTATTTGAGACCTGTTGACCTTCTAGTAATTGAGAGTGGATCTGGGCCCCCATATGTGTCCCAGACCAGTTCATACCTCTAGTCAAAAGCGTTGACGAATCAAAAAAAATAAGCACGAACACTTTATCTGAGAAAGATGGCACTTTTCATAATCAGAAAAAATACAGCAGTAACAATCAAATTTGAAATGGGATGACAGATATTTTGCAGCATAATTTCCATTAAGTAAAGGATAAACAATTCTTAAGGATGCTGTTCATATCGATCTTTCTCCAGGAGGTGCGCTCAATATGAGCTAAAAGTTTGGTTTGCATTCAAATCATTATTGAAGAAATAAAGTGGGTTTACAATCTCCAATGATTGGAAACCCTGCTCCTTAAACAATTTTGATTATCACAGGCAGCAAGCTCCAAGTTCAGGAAGAACTATGCTTTATCAAATATGGAGCAATTGAAATGCACAGCCCTGTTAGCAGAGCTTAGCATGTATCAGTTATACACTCCATTAAAAGTCGGGCTATGATAGTATTTGTCGCATGCAGTTGGACACTTGTTAAAACATGTCCCAGTATATCTCTAAGTATTGTAGAATCTTTAGATGTTTTCAGAAAGACAATTGTGTTCTTGTGATAGTCAGAACAAGGAATAATGTAATTCTTTTGAATTGATTTTTACACCAATACAGATAATGTCATGATGATTGTCAAATCCTTTACCTTTTTTATATGATTAATGTGTATTGAAAAGACAGATTTTTCTATACAATATATAGAGATTTCTCATGGACAACATCACATTTTCATTTGTAGAGAGAGAGAAAGGAAAATATATTGAAGTTCACAAATGAAAAAAGTAGGTTAAAGGAACTCAAAATTACATCCAGTTACAATAAAGGAGTACTATGGTAAAAGGAAATGTAGGATCTGAAAAAGTAACTAAATACAAAAACAAAACTAACATAAGTAGAGGGGGCAAACCCAAAGTACATAAATCCAAATTTGCTTATGAGTGAATATTTTAGGCAAAAAAACCCTCGTGATAGCACTTAAAATTTTCCTAAAGTGATAGTTAAGATGATAGCCCTTGAATTTTTCCTAGAATAATACCAAACATTATTGGAAGGTTGAGATAATCAATTCCTGTAAATACTCGGCTTTTGAGACACTTGGACATATGTAAATACAAAATGTAAAAGAATTGCGTCAAGGAATTTTAGCCTAGGTGGTATTTGGCCTAGGATTATGACATTTATAATCCTATGGAATACATTTAACTTTGTAAAGTTAAATATTTGATGTATATATTAATAATAATAGCAACAACAAGAGGAATAATAATAATAAAATGAAGACAATGTTACACACTAGAGCCAGAAAGAAATAAATAAGTGATATCAATGTCCACAAATGACCAAAAGTAGGTCAATGGGACTCAAAAAGTACATTTAGTCACAATAGACAAATACTAGGGCAAAATTCCCCAAGTTATGAAAAATAACTAAACACTACGCAGTATAGAAATGTAAACATAACAAGAGGACTAAACGCAAAGTGGCCAAATCCTGAACCATGAGAACTTAGTATCAGTACAAATAGCCATGTGAGGGTAGGATCCATGAATGAATACTTGATGTATGTAAAAATCCTACGAACAACAACAGTAATAAAATGAATTATAGACAATGTCACACACTCGAGCCATCAAGAAAGAAAGAATTGATATGTCCACAAATGATCAAAAGCAGGTCAATGGGACTCAAAAAGTACATTTGGTTACAATATGGAAATACTAGGGTAAAAAGACCCTAAGTTGTGGCAAATAGCTAAAAACTAAGCACTATAGAAATATAAACATAGCAAGAGGGCTAAACCTAAATTGGTCAAATCCCAAACCATGAGAACTAAGTATGACTACAAATCATAGTCATGAGTGTCGGACTTGTAGAGTACTCAGCAAGCCAATTTTTTACTCCAACTCGGACTCAACAAAGAAACTTCGCAAAAACTCAACAATGCTTTAGAAAATAGAGTATATGAATAATTATTTTAATGGTTATTTTATTTTTAATTGCTTTTATTTTTATTTTTTTTGGGTCAGAATCAGCAAGTACAAAGAGATAACTACGCTAAAATATCCATGAGAGGGGAGGACCCCTGAATGAAGCATAGAGTTGATGACGAAGAAAGCAAGATATTGAATAGAAGACTAGCAATGTCACATGTTTGTTACAAGGCTCAGGCCAGGAGAACCAATGACATCATCGTCTATCACTATGGAAGGGCCAATGCAGGGAATGCTTATAGGGAAATGTGCAGTACTTAGGGGTCAAGCCGCATAATCCTACGAGGAAGCTAGTTACTCCCTCTAGAACCTCTTCTAACATCCATAGCCAACTCCTAAAATCCATAGTCAATGAACCGCTGGTTGTAGAAAAAAATATGGTAATGTACATCTACATGTATAACTACCTCTATGATCTGGCTTATCGACTAAGGGAAGGCCCTTGATGTCAAAACAAAGCAGATCCAATCCACCTAGAATGAGACTCAAGGGTTTGGATCCTTTAGTAGTGATATGCAAAGGAAAGCATTGTCTCGCTAGTTTATCACTATCTTTGTTTGGTTCGACTGTATCCAATGGATGATTACCACCGACAATACTTGTTGTGGGCTAAATGAAAGAAGTAATCAGCCTAACAACTCTTGGGTCCCCCTGAAAGGATCACTGTCTGAGAATAAGCCTCCTGAATAAAAAGGGCCAAGCACCTCAAATAAATATATTAGAACAAAATTGATAAAGAACCTCCCATGTCTCTATACCGACGATGATATCTCCTCCAAATTTCATTGTAGAAAGGACATCTAAAAATATAGTGTTCCTTAGTCTCCATTTACTAGAAGGGGCAAAGATGACAAAGACAAGACTTGGTTTCCCTAAAAAATATGGCAGTCCATCTCCCCTCCTAACCAGTGGGAACACACCCTCAGGTGGCAAAGGAGAATCCTCCAGACATGTGACTAATGATGTTGGAGATAGCTGAGCTAAATGATGATCCCATCTACAAATAAGGGAGAAATGCTAAGCATAAAAAGCCAACTTGGAGTTGGGCAGTTGTGGTGGCATTCAAGTGGCCTCATTGTATTGTCGAGACTCGATATATATCCTCTAATAGCCCTGTTAATGACATCCTTTAGAGAAAGAAGGAAAGGAGGGCATCTAAGGAGCACCTGAATGAAGAAAATGTAATGTCCCAAAAGGGATGATTAGCTGAATTTTAGAAATATTTGGGAACCGTACTTCAATATGGAAAAATTCTGATTTAATTGTTGTTAAGCACAAGCTTATACTGAGAGGGGGGGTGAATCAGTATAAAATATTTTTTCACTTTTGACTATTAATCTTAAATCCAAAACCTCAAATTACTCCACAATTAATATATTCAAAGCAATCAAAGAATACAATGCAAATAGACACAGATTTGCATGGAAACCCTTTCGAGAGAAAACCACGGAGAAATTCTCTTAATATAAATATTCGTAGGCACGAACCTACTGGAGCACCTACCCCAAAAACAATTTTGTAGGCACCAACCTTCTTAGAAAAAATCACTCTTCTATCTCAAATTTGTTGTCAAAACAACGGATGATAGAACACTTGTTTTATCTCCTTTCAATTCGATCTACACTTGAGTGTTTTCGCTGCTATACTCTTCCTTATACTTGTTGGTTTTTTCCTTTTAATATTCTCACAAAAATTTGCCTTTAAAAATTCTGCTCTTCTTTTATATCTTCCACTTTCGAATCTACACTTTTGCCATTCATTATGCACTTATTTATAACCCATGGAAAGCCACAAATTAAGGTCATGCCTCTTCAAGTGAAAAGGTCAATTCGAACGGTCAAACCTCCTCCCAATAGGTCGGCCAAGGCCGACAATTCCGTTCACTTCCGTCGACATTTTCGTTCACTTCCGGCAACAATTCCGTTCACTTCCATCGACATTTTCATTCACTTCCGACAACAATTCCATTCACTTCCGGCAACACTTCTGTTTACTTCCGACAATAATTCTGTTCACTTCCGGCAACAATTCCGTTTGACATTTCCATTCATATCCGTTACAATTTCTTTGACATCAATGACAATTATTCCAACAATCTTCCCCTTTGTCATTGATGGCAACCTTCCAAAAAGATCTTTTCTGCAACTCCCCATCTTTTTTGCAACTCCCCCTTGCTATAACTCCCCGTACTGCCATTCTCCCCCTTTGACATCAATGGCAAAGGGTCATTCAAAGAGCTGAAAAAAAAAATTTAACTCCCCCTTAACCAATGCTTCTCTTCATTTTTAATGAGTAGAGGCAAAGGATATTACTCCCAACTTCTGTCATAGGTTCTCAAATGTTTCCTTTGGAAGTGGCTTAGTGAAGATATCTGCCATCTGTTCGGATGTGGAAACATATTCCAATTTTACTTGTTTTGTCACTTGTTCTCTCAAGAAATGATATTGTATAGGGATATGCTTAGTTCTAGAATGCATAATTGGATTCTTCGAAATACTTATCGCACTAGTATTATCGCAGAATATGTAGATTGGATGATCATACTCTACTTTGATATCTTTCAAGGTTTGTTTCATCCATAGAACTTGTGTACAACATAGCACTGCCGCTATGTACTCTACTTCTACTATGGATAGAGATACAAAATTATGCTTCTTACTCAACCATGATACTAGGCTATCTCCAAAAAATAATGCTCCTC
This sequence comes from Torreya grandis, assembly GCA_037957365.1. NCBI lineage: Eukaryota > Viridiplantae > Streptophyta > Pinopsida > Cupressales > Taxaceae > Torreya > Torreya grandis. Next base: position 3,643,216 of record JARHVA010000722.1, on the reverse strand, counting down.
CACTTGTACTTTTTCCATCATCTACACAACCTGCCCAATCTGAATCCATGTACGCTACCAATGTGAAGTCTTTACCTCTTGGGTACCACAACCCATAATCCAAGGTTTTCTTTAAAAATTTGAATATACGTTTCACAGCTTGCACATGTGTTTCTTTTGGAGCTGCTTGAAATCGTGCAACCATACCTACTGCTTGCATGATATCTGGCCTAGATGCCGTCACATATAGTAAACTCCCAATCATTGATCTATAAAGAGTTTGATCAGTATTCGGAGATTCATCATCTTTGCTCAACTTCCTACCTGTAGCCATAGGTGTGCTAACAGGGGCCCACTCCATATGGAATTTCTTCAACATCTCCTTCACATACTTGCTTTGGGATATGAACATTCCTTTGTTGGATTGAGAGATTTGTAAACCAAGGAAAAATGACAACTCACCTAACATGGACATCTCAAATTCCTTTTGCATATCTTCAACAAATCTCTTAGACATTTCCTCATTGTCTCCTCCAAAGATTATATCATCTACATACACCACAACAATTAACTGGTGATCTTCTTCAGTTTTGATGTAAAGATTACTATCAGCATATCCTCTCTTGAATCCTTGGTCTTGTAGGTATTTATCAAGCCTAGCATACCATGCTCTAGGAGCTTGTTTCAATCCGTACAAAGCCTTCTTCAACTTACACACATAATCCTTGTTTTCTGATAAGAGGAATCCTTTTGGTTGTTTTATGTAAACTTCCTCTTCTAGATTACCATTTAAAAATGTTGATTTAACATCCATTTGATAGGCTTTGAAATTTTTGAATGCTGAAAATGCAAGAAATATTCGAATTGCTTCTAATCTAGCAACAGGAGCAAAAGTCTCTTCAAAATCTACACCTTCTACTTAAGCATACCCCTTACATACCAACCTTGCTTTGTTTCGAGTGACTTGGCCATTTTCATTCAATTTGTTTCGAAAAACCCACTTAATGCCAATCACATTCTGATCCATTGGCCTGGGCACAAGTTCCCAAGTCTCATTCTTCTCAATTTGATCTAACTCTTCTTCCATTCCTTTTACCCAATGTTTATCATGACTAGCTTCAGAAAAATTCTTAGGCTCTACCTTGGATAACAAAGAGAAATCTACATGCTCGAGTATACTTACAATTCTTCTTCTGGTTTGCACCCCAACATCAATGTTGCCAATGATCTGACTTTCAGCATGATTCTTCTAAACAAAGCGAGATGGAGCTTTGGTGTCCTGCCTTTCAAATTCACTCAATTTTTCTACATTTTCTTCCTCCCCTTCTACAAGATTGGGTATTTCTAGAGGCTCTTCTGAAGGTTCTTTTGTCTTTTGATTTATGATCTCATCTATTCTAACACTAGTACTTTCTACAATCGTTTGTAGCCTTTTGTTATAACATCTATAGGCTTTGCTTTTGATGGAGTGGCCAAGAAAAATTCGTTCATCAGCTCTTGAATCAAATTTGCCCAAGTTTTCTTCATTCCTGTTGATAAAACATTTACTTCCAACACTTTGAAATGTTTGATCAAAGCTGGTCTTTCTTTCCGCAATTCGTAAGGAGTTTTGTCATTATTAACTCTGATTTGCCCTCTATTCAAGATATATACTGTTGTATTAACTGCTTCTCTCCAGAATCTATCTGATAGCTTAGATTCATTCAACATAGTTCTAGCCATCTCTTGAACGGTTCGATTTTTCCTTTCCACCACTCTATTTTGTTGTGGAGTCCTTGCAGCTGAGTATTGTCTCTTAATTCCATGATCTTCGCAAAACTCAATGAATTCATTTGAAATAAACTCACCTCCTCGATCTGACCTTAGACATTTTATTTTCAGCTCTTTTTCATTTTCTACTAATGCCTTGAAAGCTTTAAACTTTTCAAATGCTTCTGATTTTTCTTTTAGAAAGGCGACCCATGTCATTCTAGTATAATCATCAATGAGCAACATAAAGTAGCTCTCACCTTGCATGCTTTCAGTTCTGGTAGGACCACAAAGATCTGTATGAATTGGCTCTAGTGGTTTGGTGGTCGAATATTCCTTCGTTCTGAACCTTGTTCTGGTTTGCTTCCCGTGTTGGCATATTGCTTGCATAGAGTGCTTGAAGGTTTCGTTATCTTGAACATATCTTGCACAGCGTGTTTGTTGCTGATTTTCACAAGATTATCAAAATTTATGTGCCCTAACCTTCTATGCCAAAGCCAACTCTCTTCAACTTGACTCAAACAACATTTTTTTCCTCTCATTTCTCCAAGCATGTATAGGTTATTTGTGGTTCTATAAGCATCTGCAATTAGTTCTCCAGTGTCTCTTTTTCTGATCTCGCAACCTTCAGAAAAGAACTTGAGTGTGTCCTTGATCACACATTTGGCTAACACTTAGAAGATTATGCTTTAACCCTTCCACATATAACACATTTTTTGTTTTGTTTTTTCCATTATCGAGACTAGGTGTACCTTTTCCTGTTATTCTGGCTGTAGTGTTGTCTCTAAACTTCACTGTGCCTTCATTGACCCTTTTTAACGAGATGAATTTGCTTTTATCTCTAGTCATGTATCTCGAACATCCACTATCAATGAACCATTGTTGTCCTTCATCTCTAGCATGGAATGTTGTTTGAACGATCACGGATTCTTCTTTCTTCTTCTTCTAGGGCTTTGATGGTTCTCTTTTCTTTATCACTGGAGCCTTGAACTTTTGATCTTGTCTTATAGATTCAAAAACACTTCTACAATAGCGTGCTATATGTCCATAGTTGTTGCACTTGTAACAAACTATAGCTTCATCAAAGTTTGATAAGGGAGTAAACGAATTGTAATTTCTGTTCGAAGCTCCATAGGTTCCTTTGTTTCTGCTCCTGACTTCAATATCCTTGGCTCTCTTTCTACAATCTAATTTCTTATGACCAAAATGATTGCAATAATAACAATATCCATCAAAATAATTACCAAACCTGGTTTTATTTGCATATCTTGGAGCAAATGGTCTTCTGAAGTTTTGTTCTCCTTTGCTTTCTTTGTTGATAGAGCTGGTTTTTGTATTCTGGGCTTCTTCCTTCTTGGTCTCCTTTTTCACTGGTTCCTTAAGAGTTTTAGCATAGCTCTTAGCTTTCTCTTTTTCCTTCTCATACCCAATGCCTGACTTGTTAGATGGTGATCTTTGACTCTCTAGAATCTTATTCAAAACTTGAGTGCTTTTCTCAGATTTCAAGTCACTTGCTATTTTAGAATTTGTCTTTTCTAGATCCCTTTTTAAAGCAGCTATCTCAGATTCATACCTTTCACAGTCTTCTCCTTTCTTCTTTAGCTGATCCGTTAAATCTTCAATTTTCTTTGTTTCTTCGATTTGGACTTTTAGATCAGCAATTACCTTGTTTGATTCCTCAAAGACTTGAGATGTCTTCGCTTTGAAGTCTCGATTCTCTTCTTCATATTTTCGGAGCTATAACTTCAGTTTCTGATTCTTCTTCTTAAATGCTTTCATTTCTTCCAACGCACAAATAAGTTCTTCAAGGTTCACTTCACCTCCTTCCATGTCTTCGGCTTCCTCCAAATTATCTTTGTTGGTGGCGGCATTTTCTTCTGTAGCCATGAACAGAATCTCTTCATTATCACTCTCAACATCACTTTCTTTGTTTTATTCGGATGAGCTGCTATACCTCTTCGAGTATAGGCTTTTCTTTTGTTTCTCAAATCTTTGCTTGTCTTTGCTCGGCTTGAATCTCCTTTTGTACTTTGGTTTGTTTCCCTCATCATCGCTATTTCCTTTATTTGGACATTTGGCTGCAAAATGACCAATTGTTCAACAATTAAAGCATTTAAATGGTAACTTTCCTTTATATTTGCCCGATCCTTTCTTTAGCTTCCGAATGAATAGAGCTTCATTTTCATCTTCTTCACTACTTGAATTTTCACTTGATTCTAGTTCTTAGATCTTCTCTTTCTTCGAGACCTTGAATGATGCTTCCTTCTTCGACTGTCTCTCAGATTCGTTTCTCATTTCGTATGCCGTAAGAATTCCATGGAGCTCGTCCATTTTCATCATGTCTAAATCCTTCATTTCTTCAATGGCGGAGACCTTCGCGTCAAATCTCAATGGTAGGGATCTCAGGACTTTCTGAACGATCACAGATTCTTCAATTTTCTCCCCGAGTCCTTGAATGACATTAACAATCTCATCGACACGAAGAAGATACCCAACAATGTTTTCATCATTCTTCATTTTTAAACTTTCAAACTGCCTCTGGTGGGTTTGGAGTTTTGTTTTTCTAACCTTACTATCACCTTCATAAATAGTGTTGAGTTTATCCCAAATCTCTTTTGCAGATTCACAATCCATAACCTTAAACTCATTTTCTGAAAGCCCGCATAAGATTGCATTCATAGCTTTCGCATTGTTCTCACTGGCCTTTTTTCCGGTGGCATCCGTTGGTGCAATTTGTGGCATTGTGTATCCTATTACCACTACTTGCCAAATATCAAAACCTAGGGCCATCAAGTAAGTCTTCATCCTTATGCTCCAAAATGCGTAATTCGTTCCATCGAACAAAAGAGCCTTGTTAGTGGAGAAACCATCCAACACTTGAGATCCTGCCATATGTGCTTTCCAAGATCTAACTTCTAGCAGTTGTTCTAACACCGAAGGAACCGGCTCTGATACCAATTGTTAAGCACAAGTTTATATTGAGAGGGGGGGTGAATCAGTATAAGATATTTTTTCGCTTTCGACTATTAATCTTAAATCCAAAACCTCAAATTACTCCGCAATTAATATATTCAAAGCAATCAAAGAATACAATGCAAAACCACACAATGCAAATAGCCAGATTTGCGTGGAAACCCTTTCGGGAGAAAACCACGGAGAAATTCTCTTAATATAAATATTCATAGGCATCAACCTACTGGAGCACCTATCCCAAAACCAATTATGTAGGCAGCAACCTACAGGAGCACCAACCCCTTTCACCGAACACCAACTCAGCAAGAGACACCAATCTCTTCAAAACGAAGGCACCAACCTTCTTAGAAAAAATCACTCTTCTATCTCAAATTTGTTGTCAAAACAAAGGATGATAGAACATTTGTTTTATCTCCTTTCGATTCGATCTACACTTGAGTGTTTTCGCTGCTATACTCTTCCTTATACTTGCTGGTTTTTTTCTTTTAATATTCTCACAAAAATTTGCCTTTAAAAATTCTGCTCTTCTTTTATATCTTCCACTTTCAAATCTACACTTTTGCCATTCGTTATGCACTTATTTATAACCCACAGAAAGCCACAAATTAAGGTCATGCCTCTTAAAGTGAAAAGGTCCATTCGGTCACACCTCCTCCCAATATGTCGGTCAAGGTTGACAATTCCGTTCACTTCCGTCGACATTTCCATTCACTTCCGACAACAATTCCGTTCACTTCCGTTGACATTTCCGTTCACTTCCGGCAACAATTCCGTTCACTTCTGGAAACAATTCCGTTTGACATTTCCATTCATATACGTTACAATTCCTTTGACATCAATGACAATTATTCCAACAATTGTTACAAACCCTGGCTGCCAACAACCCCTCAAATATGCCTTAAAATTAGCTTAAAAATATGCCAAACCCCAATCAATTAATAGTTGCTCAAAACTCAAAGTATAGCCCTTCAAATATCAGATTTTATTCTTCAAACCCTAGGCATCCTTGGCTGCAAAATTTAATATGGAAATTATAGATGTTTTCTATGCCACAAATCTTATCAAACCCTCAATAAATTGCATAAATATATTTGCAATTCTGATTTTCCTTAAACTCTATCAAACTGAAATAATATACTACTATAGATGCTTGAAAATAGCTCCAAAAAATATTATTTCATGTTCCCATAAATCACAGAAAATATAATAAATTATTTACCAAATAACCAACCAAAAACTTCATTTTTTTGAAGTGTCAGAAAATTATCATAAAATTTTCAGAATATTAGTGTGGTTGATCCACACACTCAAACCACCTCCAAATGACCCCCAAGTGGGTTGCCAACCTCCAAAACCTGCTCATTGCCCTTCTAATTGTTCACAACCCTCAAAAAGGATGATCGTTGCCCTAGGACAGCCCTCTAGTCCAATCGCCCAGCTCACAAGTGATTCGCCTACCTGCAATTGATCAATTTGGTGTTGAAAACACCTTAATTCTACAATTGAAGCTCTTGACAACCTCCTTACGAAGTTGCTCATAACTAAAAACAAAGGTTTTTGTCCTTGTTCCAACTTCCTTGAAGGGTTTTCATCCTCCAAGTACAAGCCAAGCTTTTCGTGCTTAGACTTCAGAAAAACAATTATCCAAAAAATCATAATCTCTCCAATGATTCCTCTTTTACTTTTGTAACCCTCCAAGTGTGGCGCCCAAAAGAGGAAGGGAGAGTAACTTAAAAATAGTATTTAAAAGACATTTCCTTATGATCTTTTCTTAAAATCACATAAGCCTCCATGACCCTTAAAGGTCCCTTCTTTAATTGAAATAAGAAATATAATGTAACTTCCCAAAAAGGTTATTTTTTACAATTATTCAATCAAAACATTTAATACTCTTTTTCCTTTATGTTTGTCTCTTAGCACCCAAGAATAAGTTAAGGCTAAGGATCTTCCAAGATGTCCCTATCAAAAAAAGGACATGACAATCCTCCCTGTCCAAAATTGCTTGTCCTCAAGCAATAGAAGTAGCCAAAGTGATATCTCCACCGTGGGTTTTGTGTCAAACTCAAACCTAGGCCCTTCCCAATGGAAAGACCCCTCTTGATGATGCCTTCTATAGCTGTAGATGAAGTTTCCTTGTTGCTTAAGCAAGTTGAAAATGAAAGAACAGCAACACATCATGTTTTTACTTCTTGCCCTTGAGCCCAAGTGTTCCAAAAATGCCCATAAGATATTGAAAACAAGAAAATCTACAAAGTTGGCATCACAAAGGTGGCTGGAAAATTGTATTCCAGCTAGGTAGTCTTCAAGCATTTGGGCCTTGATTGCCCTTGTATCAACACCTACATATGAAGCAAACACATTAGTCCAAAAAATTATCTTCCCCTCCACCTTTGTATTTTTGACAATGTTTTTTTTATGGAGTATGGCTGCAAACTCCTCATTGCTAGGCACGGTGCAGCCCCTAGCATCCTCCTTATCCACCCAAAAAATAATTTTTCCTTTTAGTACCTTGCTGCCCCAAGCATATTCCACCTTATGCAACTCATAACATCTGCATATACTCTTGATTCTACCGTTCAAACTCTCAAATTTGAATCTCTCAAGCGCTGGAAACTCATGTATGGAAGTGGTAACTCCACCCTTGACCCCTAAATTCATTGGTCTTCTTGTATTGGAGAGAACCAACTCTTTAATAAATCTGAAACAATTGTTATGGGGGCTATTTTGACTTGCAACAACCCTGCAAATCTTCATTGGAGCCAACCAATCCATCACCAATTTGGTTTCCAACAACCCCTTCATGTCTATGCCACATAAAAGAAACACTATGGACACAAGCAAGCAAAAGAAATCAGTACTTTAAAATGTTAAAAGAGCTGCCCTTTATATACCTTTTGACGATCCTAGGAGCACATGTTGAGTCCCACAAACATTGAAATTGCATACCTTGGAGAAGTGGTGCATCAATTGGATCTTTGTCACCAAGGAAAGACCCAAACTTCCTTGCAATTTCAGACTTTATAGGGTGTTGTACATCACTCTTTTTCACCTTCTTCCATTGACATATACTCAGCTGAAGTTGCTCATTTGTCCCTTCACTAATACCAATACTAAGTGTACTCTTGATTTCAGACCTTGGGGTGCCTTTTTTTAGTTGTGTTAACACCTTATTCATCACATTTTCAGAATATATAATTGGCTGAATTGTCATAAAAACTCAGAATTTTTTGAGTGCATTTGCAACCTCTTTCCAATGCAAATTTCAGAATTTCTTACCCTCCTTACATATACAAATTCAATCCTTCTGAACACTAATTTCAAGCATTTATTTTCAGAATTGGTAGGGCTTTGAGAAAAAGAGATTAAATAATTCCCTCCATACCTTGGTAGCCAACTAGCATGGTCTCCTTTCAACAAACCCTTGATCACTCTAACATGCCTTAGAAACCACATTTTAGCATACCTTAGAAACTGTCCTATGCCCCCTTTATTTATTCTTTTGTAAGGGTAACATTTTTTCATTTTTTTTCCACTCAATAAGCTATGTATATGACCCATTTCCTTCATGAGAGTTAGTTGTTCCAACTCAGAAAATGCAGCCTTCCTTGCTGCCCTTGTTGCCTTTATCAAAGGTCTCTCATGGACACTCCTTCCCATCACCCTTGAGGTCACCTCTTTCCTCCTAGCATGCTTCTTCAAACTGATTTGCACATACAAATGTAACCCTTGTTGTCCTAGAACAGAATTGACAAAATGTACAGCACTCACCATACTTGCAAAGAGCAAAAGCTCCTTGCCTTGGAAGGACTGATCCCAAGTTTTCAATCAACACTTTATTTTGTATGCAACGAACCCATCTTCCTCCTCATTCATTAAATTCATTAGGGGCTGAAGTGAACCATCTTTTCCAGAATTTTGTGAGTATGCCATATTCCGATTTTGCATGGAAAACTCAAAACTTGTTCCTCTTGGGGTGAGCTGATTATTTAACAAAAACTCAGAATTTCCGGTACGTGTAATAGGTTGAAAAAACTCAGAATTTTCTGTAAGCAAATAGAGTTGGTCTTCCACCAAAATTTCAGACTTTCTTGCACATATATTTGGCTGAGTTTCCACAAAAAATTCAGACTTTCCTATATAAATAGTGAGCTGAACCTTTTTCCCATGGAGAGGCTGTCTTAAACAACTACTTTCAGAAATTACCATACCTTTCAATAATGAAATTGGATGGGTGCTTACAAGTTGAGGTGGCTGCCCAAACTCAGAATTTGCAGCCCTCTTGGTCCCCCTTTTTGTCCAAATATTTCCAGAATTGTCAATACTTACCACTTGAGAAATGAGGTGGATCCCCATCTGCTGTAATGGGTGCCTCAACTCAGAAATTGCAGCCCCCTTCGTTGTTTTTGTGGCCTCTTCAATTGTTCTCCTGTTGAAGGTCACTCCCATCATATAGAAATCATCCTCCCCTTGGTGCTTTTCCAAAGTAATGTTAAGCTTAGGAATCTTCATAAATCCCTTAAACTTCACGGGTTGTAGCCCACAAGATGCAAACAAACCTCTATCAATAAATTCGAGGGTGGCCCCACTATCCATGACAATAGTAACTTGCTTACCTTGCAAAACTACCTTCCCTCTAAAGGGGAGGTACCTAGGAAATCCGGACAAGGTTGCAAAAGTACCTCTCATGTCCTCTCCCCCTTTAACTACTAAGTGCTCCTCTTCATAGGTGGCTGCCCTCATTTCTTCTTTCTTTTCTACAAGTTGTACACATTCCTCTTTCAAATCTGAATCCTCACGTTTTCCAATCCCTTCATTGTAATCCTCATGCAGTTGTGTCTTTCCACTTTTTCCCCCTTCATGCATGATCCAATCCTTTCACAACTGGCTGCCCCAATTGGTTCTTCATTTATATCTCCCATTTGCAACTCCTCAAAGTAAAGCTTTGGATCACCCCAATCAATTCTCCCAATGAGCCATCTGCTAAATTTGTCATATGTATCAATGAAATGGTGCTCTTGGGTTACCAATCCGTGGTGCCACCAATCATGGGCAGCTCCCTCCAAATGTAATATGGTGAATTTTAAAGCCTCATCTCCCTCCATGGAACGAAGCATAAGGTATGTGTCTACCTTATCAACACATGCACTAGCTAAAACACTTGTAGAACCATCAAATATGGGAAGAGCAATCTTTCCCAAGGCCTCATGTAATTCTCTTTGGCTATTCCATTCCATCCAATGACTACCTCTACCCTTTTTCCATAACACAAAATCAATGAGGTCCATCTCCTTCCTAAAAGGGGGTGGGTAAGTCATATACTCCTCAAATCTCCATCAAATCAATCTGCATAAAAGGTTTTTTCTTTAACTCATGGGGCTTGTTCCCCTTCATGTCCTTCACTGTTTGAAAGAATTTGCCCATCACTTCTTTCATCTGTTCTTGTGCCCAAGATAACCTCTCAAGCCTAACCCTATCCATGTCACTGTTTGACATGAAACCCTTGTTGTCCCACAACTGGCCAAAAAATTGGCTCTGATACCACTGTAATGTCTCAAAAGGGATGATTAACTGAATATTAAAAATATTTGGAAACCCTACTTCAATATGAAAAAATTCTGATTTAATTGTTGTAAACCCTAGCTGCCAACAACCCCTCAAATATGCCTTGAAATTAGCTTTAAAATATGCCAAACCCCTATCAATTAGTAGCTGCTCAAAACTCAAAAGTATAGCCCTTCAAATATCAGATTTTATTCTTCAAACCCTAGACGTCCTTGGCTGTAAATTTAATCTGAAAATTATAGATATTTCCTATGCCACAAATCTTATCAAACCCTCAATAAATTGCATAAATATATTTGCAATTCTGATTTTCCTTAAACCCTAGCAAGCTGAAATAATATACTGTTGTAAATACTTGAAAATAGCTCCAAAAAATATTATTTCATGTTCCCAAAATTAGTACAAATTACAATAAATTATTTACCAAATAACCAACCAAAAACCGGATTTTTTAGGTTAAGTGCTGGAAAATTATCATAAAATTTCAGAATATTAGTGTGGCTGATCCACACCCTCAAACCACCTCCAAATGACCCCCAAGTGGGTTGCCAAACTCCAAAACCTGCTCATTGCCCTTCCAATTGTTCACAGCCCTCAAAAAGGATGATCGTTGCCCTACAACAGCCCTCTAGTCCACTCGCCCAGCTGACAAATGGTTCGCCTACCTGCAATTGATCAATTTGTTGTTGAAAACACCTTAATTCTGCAATTGAAGCTCTTGACAACCTCCTTACGAAGTTGCTCCTAACTGAAATCAAGGTTTTCGTCCTTGTTCCAACTTCTTTGAAGGGGTTTCGTCTTCCAAGTACAAGCCAAGCTTTTCGTGCTTAAACACCAGAAAAACAATTATCCAAAAAATCATAATCTCTCCAAATGATTCCTCTTTTACTTTTGTAGCCCTCCAAGTGTGGCACTCAAAAGAGGGAGGGTGACTTGAAAATGTTATTTAAAAGACCCTTCATTCTGATCTTTTCTTAAAATCACTTAAGCCTTCATGACCCTTATAGGTCCCCTCTTTAAGTGAAATAAGAAATATAAAGTAATTTCCCAAAAAGGTACTTTTTTACAAATATTCAATCAAAACATTCAATACTCTTTTCCCTTTATACTTGTCCCTTAGCCCCCGAGAATAAGTTAAGGCTAAAGGCCTTCCAAGATGCCCCTATCAAAAGAGGGACATGACAGAAAACCGATCAATAAAGATGCCAATACATTGAAGGAGCATATTGGTATGAGATACTAACAACCTTGACACCTAATGTGACCCAAAGAGGCAATAAACACAACTTCACATCTCAAATTGCAACAGATTTCAAAGAACTATATGTCTTCACAATTAAACACAAAATTTTGGAACTACAAGAAATTGAGCAGCATCACATAGCATTGTAAATACAGAAATCTTACAAGAGCCACCAGGAATAAAAGTATGTCATATAGCAAGAATACAAAATATCTGCATTGAATCTTCCATAAATACACCAAATCTTCTAAAAGATATATGGAAATGTGGTTAACCCCACTAGACTTCCACAAAATTCACCTCACAACTAGAGTTCCCTCTTAATCTATATTCCACCGAGTCCCCTTTTGGGAAGGACAAGAAAATGCGCGATCGTGAAAATAGGATGCACAGAACTACTCCCAAAATCCTAGGAACAGTATTTGAATAAGAAAATAGCATGGTAGCGGTAACAGTGAAGCATGGGATTGGAAAGTACTTCTGTGGAACATGGCTAAGAACCTAAACCTTTGTGCCAAGATTATGACACAAGAAGGCCAAAAACACACACATGGATAAAGTGATAAATATAAATATGACCTTTACAATAACCCTGTTGTTCGAAACTGTAATTTAAAAAAAAACCTTTCCCCCGGCAAAAAATGCCTTTTTCCTACTATTGAAGGCCATCTAGCTCTAAACCCAAAGCGGGCTACCAACAATTGGCCACTGAAAATTAATCTTTGCCTCAGGCCTCAGATTTCACTCAATTCCATAATAACTTGCAGCCTAGAACACTAACAGACGTGTGGGATGCATGCTAGGTTGTCGCAGCTCTTTGCTTAGTGCTCAAGTCTCTTCCTCCAGAATGGAGAAAGATGCTAACAAGGATTTCATCTTTTATATTTTACATGCACTGGTTCGCTAGTTGCATGCATGCATAAGGATAGTTTCATTACAGACCAATGGCAGCACACATGAGGAGCTTGTTTACATGAAGTACATGTGGCAGCATTCTCCTCAACTTGTACAAAGAGCCTCAAACCAGAATTGGTCAACAATACCACAACAATAAATTAAGTCACAGAAAATGAATCCATCCATGTATATTCAACCCACCACAAACATCATCTCCAAACCAAGACGAATAATAGCAAGGCCAAAATTGAAACTCGATACTACTAACCAAAAGCAATCCAACTTCCATAAAACCTTTAAGAACACAATCAACAACTATCCAACTGCCAGCAATGAAGTAAGAAGCTTAATTATAAAAAGACATATCCTTACGATGTGCTACAATCCAACCCCATCAAACATCATGGAAGAAAAATAAACCAAACTCCATAAGGATCCACCTCACAAATTGCTTCCAACAAGAAATACTCCGCAAAAAGAAATACTAACCAACCTATAACTCACAAGAAGAGAAATGACAGACCAAGAAGACTACCTAGACTGCACTATCAAGGCATAGAACAAAAACATCCAAACATAACCATAAAATTAAGCAGTCATATCACAACTAGGAATTACCAGACTCGTAACTGGAACTAATTCCACTTGAATTCCCTCATATAGAACTTAAAGATAATCAATACCCTCCAAGAACACTTCCAAGTAGAGTCACTCGCCTAAGCAATATCCCATCAATAATATTAGAAGACTCAAATACTCATAGTCATCCAAGCAAATACCAAGATCACCTACGGAGCACAACTACTTGAGAGATCAATTGAAAAACCGTACCAACTAAATAATACCTGCACTGAGCAGCAATCTTGCCCTTTCCCATTTTTAAGTCATTTCTTACAACTAACACCTGCACAAAAACAAAATTTAATATAACTAATAACAATTAACTCTTAGTCAATGCAAATTGAATCCAGTTTTTTAAAGTACTAATATATTCCCTCAATAGAACCATTCACAACCTAGAACACAGCCATATCAGAAGTTAAAATAGGTGAAAAAATGAAAAGACAAAATGGATCGGATTCAAAAGAAAGACGTAATTAATTAATTTTCAAAAGTCTTTCCCTTCATCATAATAAATGATTAAGAAAGAAATATTTAATAGCATTAGGAGTGCTAGATACTTTTCCCCTAAACAACACTTTCATTCACAAGAATTCTATTTTATAACTCTTATAAATTCTACATCTTCATCACTTGCCCCAGATTTAGCTTTTTGTACTGTTTCTTTTGTATGTTTATCTAGATCCTTTGCATTGTATTAATTATAAATAGTTGTTAACACACAATTTCCTAATATACAACACAAAACATTCTGCTTGTATAATTTTTATACTGTGAATTTTGAACAAGGGAGCTCTGCTAGTGTTTCAGTGCTGCATTAAGTCCTTTCTGTGCTTGCTAGCCATGCAGACCTGTAGCAGGGCCTTAGCAGCCCCACTCCCTCTCTTTCAAGATAGGATTCTGAACAATGGTGGAGAATCCTCTACCCCTTGTTATCTCATTCTTCCAATCCTGTGATTGCTCCTGACACACAATCCTGCACGAAATAGCATGCCCCTTTCCCCAGGGAGATCTTCCTAAAAACAAAATGGGTGCATACAAAACAATTAGCCTCGACCTCATTTGGGATTCCTCTAGAGTTTATACCCTTATATGTAAATTTATCAGTGTCCGTAATGCTAATGCATTGAAATGTCCATTTGTTGCAGCCCACATTTCAAACAAAACAATGCGATCGCTATTCTTGTAGAGAACCTCCAGAACCTGTTGGTTCTATTTCCTAATCTAATGCTATCCTACCTAAACTAAGTGCATAAAGAGATATTTGTAAGCGAAAAGAGAGAAAAAAACATGTAAGTAAAAATGGTGATGCACCAAAAGGAAGTGAGCTGATTTTCTATCTATATGAACATGGAGCCATCACTGTGAAAGAAGGGAAATGAACACAACTAAAGAAAGGGGAAAGATGCACCCCATATATGATCGTGAAGTTGCAGCAACAATACAAGAGCCAGGGGGCAGACAAACAAGAGCCACAATAGCTTTATCAATTGCAGAAAGTATGCACAGTTGCATTCTATTTCAATGAGGGCTCAGGATATTCTTTACACAACAAAATAGCAGATGCTCAGATCTGAATTTTGGGAATCCAGTAGACTTTGCAAGTCCGGAAATTCAACAACTTTGCTCAATTGAGCATATTACATTATATAGAAGAGGAAGAAAAAAGAGAGGGAAGAACTTTCAAAATACAGTTGTCCGCTGCCAAAGTAGATGAGAATTGGATGAAAAGTCTACAGTTTGTCCTCCACTGCCTAGCGTTGTCCATTTGTAATGGCCCGAGAAATCTTCCCCAATTTGCCCACGATGCCCATGCTCTACTGTTGTACTTTACGACAGAGATGACTTTGTGCTTGCTTAGCTTCTTTTGAATATTCAAATATAGATTTGAGCTCCCATGGATGTTTTTGGAATTACAAAAGCTTTTAATAAAGCTTTGGCTGGCTAGGCTCCCTTTTAAAATAAAAGGAGACTTTTAAATTTTAAATACTCCCAGAGCTTTTCCCTTCAAATATATGGGCTCCTTTATCACATAAGCCTTTATTTTTAAATCAGTGGGGGAAGCTCACTAATAAAATTAAATCTTTTAGCTCTAAATTTTTTAATTAAGCTTGGCATCCTAGAGAAATATTTAAGCTAGAAGGATAAAGCTTAGAAATAGTAAGCCCAGTGCGGAATTTCTCAACAAGTACCACCCTAAATTTTGTATAGGAATGGGCTGGAAGAACATGGCAACCACTGGGGGACCAAGACATTTCAATTGTGGCAAATAGTAATTTTATTGTGGTCTTCCATATGATCAAAGATATGAGAAAAGCCATTGAAGGTGTGACCCTTACTTCTTTAAGTAGACTGAATTATTCATGAAGCCAGGGCACCAAAGATTCGACCCAGCAGAGGAACTCCTCGCAAGAATCCCTATCTAGATTAGGCTTTTCAAGCTGCCCTTGATTTATTGGCATGAAGATATCCTCAAGATGATAGGAGATACAGTTGCAAATTTTCTGGGGGTCTTGAGGCTCATCAAGGAAAGTAAGGCCATAGCATATGATCAGATATGCATGGAAATGGACCTCTCTCAACCCCTCCCAAATGCTCTTGATTTCCAATTAGGATAAATGGTCTTGGAGCAAACCCTTGACTCTGAATAATTGTCACTCCAATGCAAAGAATGCCATCAATATGTTGTGGAAAAGAATGTCCATCCATGATTCAAGCGAAACCAAGGCACCAAAATCCTTTGTTTGGCTCCAAAGTTGTTGGGTACACCAAACCTCAATCTACAAGATGCTAAGGGCTTCACTCGGGTGAAGATAAAAAGGCAAGAACCAAGAAACAGCAAAAGGAACAAGTAATGAGGAGGAGACCAAAGATCAAAACCATTTTGCTGCATTGTATGCCCTCAACAATAACTCTGAGTCAAAAGAAAATATGGAGCTTGAGACAAGACCTATCTCTCAAGAAGCTATTCAATAAGAAAAAAGAAATAATTTGTAGGAGACACCAAGACAGGAGATTGTTCAGACCCAAGTGGAAACTATATGGATCATGAAAACAATTCTCAGGTAATGTCCCAAATTCCACTTCCTAAATCAGTCAATGACGCATCGATTGAGGTTTGTTGTCTTTGCTTTTAACATAGGTATTTGGGGCAATTCCCAAAAATACGTTGTTCCTCGGATTCAAGAATATACCAAACAAGGCTTGCCTATAGATAGTAGCATGGAGCAAAACAAACAAAAAACTCAATTGGATTTGGGAGTGGACAAACTCAAGCTAGGAAATCGTGCCATAAGGAACTCAAAAATGGGGAAAGAAAAATTCATCAAGAAAAGCAGAAATTAGCAAGGGAATTGCTTGAGGAGTTGGACTTAGTCAAGATGGTCGACACTCTCTTTAACCTTGTTTCCAAATGTTAGTCCTCTCAAGAAATGTAAGAGGTTTGGGTGGTAACCCTCAGTGAAATGCCACCAAATGGTTGCTTGTTAGAGAGCAGCCATGTTTAGTTTTTCCTCGAGAAACTAACCTTAGCTTAAAGGAAATTGTCAAGTAGTTCTAACAGTTTGGAAGGGGTGTGACTACAAGGCGCAAACTGCTCAAGGGGTGTCGAGAGGCATCAGGACCTGTTGGAATCTGAAGAAAATAGCTCGATGCATACTTCCAACTTTTGCTCTCCCTTGTTAATGTTTATGCTTCTATTGACATTCAAAGTGATTGTCACCAATGCAGGAGCTCCCTTGTATTATTGTAGGGGATTTCAATGTTGTGTTATCCTTGTCGAGGACAAAGGGATCAAAAGATTGGAATTCAAGTGATTTGTTTTCTGATTTTGTGAAAAGATGGTAGGTTATTGATATTGCTCCAAAAGAAGACTCGGCTACTTGGAATAAAAGAAAGAGTGAAAAAAAGAAATTATATATTAATGTCCACGAATGACCAAAAGTAGGTCAATGGGACACGAGAATACATTCAATTACAATAGAAACTGCTTGGGTAAAAGGACTCTAGGATCAAAGACTATCTAAACAAAAAATAACTAAAGCACTGAAAATAAACAAAGAGGGGTAAACCCAAAGGAGTAAAGCCCCGACCCAATTGGTTAAGGTACCAATACAAATAGCCATATGGTGGAAGCAAGAACCCCCAAACAACATGTACTAATGAAAGACAAAAAGACACGATGCTAGTCCCATCAAACATCTTTGAGCATACCTGGGACAAAGGACTCATATGTGTCATTGTCTATCACTATGAAAGGGCCAAACCAAGATCTAATAGTGCTAACCAAAGAGTGTCTAGTGTTGAGGGGGCTAGACTAGGTAAGCCTAAGAGGAAGCAAAGCACTCCCCCTAGAATCCCTCCTAACATCCAAGGTCAAAGAAACACCTGTGACAGTGAAAAAATGCATAACGTGTGCATGTCTTCACAGCCCGAGAAGTAGTCAAGAAGGTGTAGATCCACGACGTCAAGGAGTAGATCCACAAGGCCAAGAAGGCGCAAATCCACATCGCCAAGAAATAGTATGTTGGGGCACCTTAGTAGTAGTGTTGTACAAAGACGAGCACCGCCTCATTGACCTACCCCAACATTTTATCTCAAGCACACACACTTTACTCAGAAAGAAAGATTGCCCCAGCATTTGTAGCAGAATGGTTGGATTGCTTCCTTATAAATGAATAAAGGTTTCAACATGGTCATTTGGCTTTATCCTTTGACCTAGGTGTTGGATCAGACCACTCATCTATTAAGATAGATCTCCCTTGCCCAACCAAACCTCCTGATGCCCCATTCAAATTCAAATTAATGTGGTATGGAGATGAAAGTTTTAAAGACTTCATTTCAAGATGGTAGAAGGAAGGTGCCCCCCAACGTGGGACAAATATGTTCTCCGTCTAGAAACGCCTTAAATATGTGAGAGAAGACTCACTTTGACAGCATTCCCGAAGAAATAAGAGAAAAACATTTGTTGGAGGAAATCTACAAGTCTACCCGACAAGATGGATTAGATTGGGGAATCCTCGTACGAGAAACAATTTTGAAAACCTAGCTTGAAGAGTTAGATATCCAAGAAGAAATCAAGTGGAAACAAAGAGCAAGACATAATTGACTTCAAGGATGGAATCAAAATACTACCTTTTTCCACATATTGGTATTGGATGGGCCTAACTCAATCATATTCCCTTTATATTGGATGAAAATGGGGAAAGGAAAGATTCCTTATACCAGATGCATTCTTGGGCCTACTCTTCTCTAATTTGTTCTCAACTGAAGGGGATGCTTTCAGAGAAGAGAAGAATGAGATTCTCCAACATATCCCCCATCTCATCTCTCAAAACTGAAATGACTTCTTTGTTGAAACCAATGGATCTTGATGAATTGAAGTCAGTGGTCTTCATGATGGAGAAGGGGAAGGCCCCAAGTCTGAATAGTTCCCCATTGAGTTCTTTCGAGAATTTTGGGAGCTTC
This sequence comes from Torreya grandis, assembly GCA_037957365.1. Taxonomy (NCBI): domain Eukaryota; kingdom Viridiplantae; phylum Streptophyta; class Pinopsida; order Cupressales; family Taxaceae; genus Torreya; species Torreya grandis. The sequence goes on along the minus strand of JARHVA010000722.1, from coordinate 3,624,726 downwards.
TCTATCAATATCTTCTTAAGGTGGTGGGCAAATCAGGAATTCCAAGCAAATGTATTTTGATTGATCCCCCTTTGCTATCTGGTGTAGAAAATCATCACAAAACTTATGGCTAAGAGGCCTAAACCCCTTCTTGGTGGCAGTATCTCGAAGGAGGGATCTTTGTGCAAGGTTGTTAAATATTGGATGGGATTGTTGTTTCCCAAGACATGGTCCACTCAATGCATAATGCCAAGGAAAAATCTATTATAATTAAACTTGACTATCAAAATCCTGCGATGAGGTGGATTGAGGATTCCTCCAAGAAATGTTGCAGGGTTTTGGCTTCAACAAAGAATGGATTGATTGGAGTGCTAGTTGTTTCTCTACAGCATATTTCTCGATCCTCGTCAAGCATTTCCCTTTAGATATTTTTAGGCTTCTCAAGGGTTTTAGCAAGGGGATCCCTTGTCCCCCTATCTGTTCATAATAATAGTTGAGGGTCTTGGGAAGCTCCTCAATGCCTCAAGGCATTAGGGGGTTATTGATGGGGTTAAAGTGGTAGAGCAGAATTGATGAATTTGTCATCCACAATTTGTGGATGATACAATCCTTATGGGGGATGCAAAAATTGGGGAAGCAATTAATCTTAAGAGATGCCTAGATACATACTTGAAGGCCTCATGACAGCTTGTGAATGATGACAGCTTGTAAATGAGGACAAATCTCAAGTTGTTTTCTTCCACACTGAAGTGCATTTAAAAGCATATCTTGCATATTCTCTATCTTAGAAAAGCCTCTTTACCTATTAATTAATTGGGTGTGCCCATCTTTGCTACCCCTCTGGAAAAAGAAGCTTGGAAGGATTTGTTGGAAAAACCAAAGCCCGTATCTTCCATTGGCCTTATTGTTGGTTGAGCCTTGCTAATCGGGCCACACTTCTCAAATCCATCCTTCAGGGAAAACCTGTTTATCTCTTTTCATCCCTAACCGCCCCAAAATCAATGTTGAAAGATATCAGTATTATGCTAAGAAAGTACATATGGGATATTGGGATTGAGAATCCCATGAGGCATCCAATGAACTAGGAATAGGTTTGTATTCCAAAGGCGAATGGCGGTTTGGGCATCTAGAACACTGTTAGAACAATAAGGCATTGGCCTCCAAACTTTATTGGAGGTGGTAGGGTGAATTACACCACAAAGGCTATGGGGCCGCATCCTTTGTGCCAAGTACCTTGCTGAGGAAGACAGTCATGAGACCTCCAAATATGATACCAAAAGGGAGTGGAGTCTCAAATCTACAAAACCTTGAAAGAGTGAGTTGCTCTAATTATACATGGCCTTCTCTAAGTCATCAAGGATGGGAATAACACACTCCTTTTGGGAGGATCCATCGGACGAGTCCCCTCCTTCCTGCAAGATTATCCTGATTTGATCCCTTAATGTCAAGCTTTTATTTAGCAAGGATGTATCAAAGCGGTGGACTACTTGATTCCTAGGGGAATTGATTGTACGCAGAAAATTGGGTGGAAGGATTTAGCTAGTGGAGGGCTTGGATGAGCTGACAAATAGGTTATGACAAATTCTTCTAGCTTGTCATTGTAACCATTTTGAGGAACCAGAGGGAAGGAAGGATGGGAAGGGTGGTACTTGGTTACACAGAGCTACAAATGGAGGAAGAATACAAATAACATTTGGAAAAATATTTGGAACGCGAAAGGTTGGCCCAAAGTCAATACCTTTGCTTGGCTCTCCTCCCTCAACAAGATCATGACCTTCAATAATATTCGAAAACATGGATTTGTTGAGCCCCCCAAGTGCTCTCATTGTTGTTGTAGTGAGGAGAATGTGGACCACCTTTTGAGGAGTTGTCCTTTTGCTGCTACCCTATGGAATGTCCTCTTTTCCCCTATTTGAGAAACCTTCTATGAACTTTGCCTCTATCTAGAAAATTTGGGAGCAATGGAACTACATGAACATCAAATCCCAATGCCTCAAATTGACCTAGAACCCAAGATTGAGCTTTATTTGTTGGCAACTGTAGTTGGAACGCAACCGCAAGATGTTTCAGGATTCCACACTAGATCTCTACCTAAGTGTGGCGTTGTGTTAAGAGTTTAGGGGAATCAGTCTTGCCTTGGTGGTCTATGATTTTTGTTCTCAATGGAGAGTGGCCTTCTTCAAAAATTGGACCTCAATATTGAATCCTTCCCCAATGATGGGGTTGAAAAAATGAGAACTCAATGTAGCAAATGGTCTCCATCCTAAATTGGATTGGGTAAATTAGAGCCTCTTAGCAACCCAAGTGTTATATGTGCTAGAGGACTTTGTCAAGATCAGAATCGAGAGATTAAAATTTGGTTCAGTTGCAGCTTGGGAGTAAAGACCAACAACATCATTGAGGCCTTAGCCATTTGACATGGTTAGGACTCGTGGTTTCTCTAAAATCACTATTGAGACAAATTCGCAAATCCTCACAACTACTATCAATTTCTCAAAACATATTAAGAATTGGCAACTCCAAAAAAAATGATGGAAGAAATATGTGGTCTTCATGCCTTCTTTTAACTCGCCTACATTCAGCAATAAAAGAATAGTACCAATGACTTGGACAAACATGCCTCCTCCCTTCCCCAAGGAATTGTTCATACAATTATAAGTAGCAATGAGACTATGACAAGATTTTGACTAGATCTAACAATCATTAGTGAAGAAGAATGGACTTGTTTGTGAGAGGGGTCGGTTTCTAGACATGGGGGACTTGTCATAGGACCAAGAGCTATGAAAAATATTATCTAGTTGAATTAAGGGCAAATAATCCCCTCTTCAAATATTGGAAGGTGGCATAATGCTATTTATACTAAGAATATACCACCTTTGATTATCCCCCCACTCACTCGTACTTGTTAGAACATCATGAATGAAGATATTGGGAAGGGCAAGTGAATTGAATGCATTTTCATTCCCTTCTCCCTTATTTTTCCTCATTGTCTCTCTCAATTGGGATTTTCAGATCACACTCTTTGAATTATGCCCCCCCCCCCCCTCCTTTGAGTCTCTAGTAGTGTTTTGTTAATTCAGCTATGTTATTAGACCCATCTCTCACTTTCTCTGTTGTGTGTGGTAAAATCTTCGCCTTCGGGTGGTGCTTTCTTTATGCAGGTAGATTGTTGAACGGCATGTAGCATTTATATTTTGAGAGAGCAATACCGGCTTCTAGCAGTGTTTCTTCATAGACCTTTGTCTTAGAAGTTGAAGGTTAGCTTTTTCCTCCTCCCCTCAACATGGCTTTGTTTCTTGCCTTGATAGCTTTGGATTGCTCTACTATCTGTCTTTCTAGGCTCTTCGAACTTGATAAGCAAGTCCTTTGGGAAGGTTTGTCTGGCTCAGTGGGTGATATGATTTATTGATATTCTAATGGCCTCCAAGAAACAAGCAAAATCCTCTCGCCCTCTGCCCAAGCAGCCAAAAAACCCAGGCAAGATGTTGCTAAAAAATTTGACGATTGGGTGGCTAATCACCATTCTATTCCCTCAATTGACCTAATAGTGAAGAACGTGTGCTCTTCTAAGCAAGGTCACAAGTTCGAACCTTGAAGAGGGCAGGGTGTGAACGCCTCGTATATGAAGCACGGTTAGATGCCTCCTACATACTTGAAGTACGAGGTGGTCTATATGCTATAAGTTACCTTACAAACCTAGGCAAGGCCCCCAACATCGTGAACCTTAAAAGGACCTTTCCTTTCCTTTTGAGGGAGTGGCTTCCTTAAGCAAGTCAAGAAATTGGGTCTATCTGACTAGACTAGTAATCCTCTAATTGACAATATTCTTGTTTTTAACCCTTTGACTTCTAAACTGTATAAAACTCATCCTACACACATTGGTATCAATAATGACATCTTTGTAAATAAATATAATAAGCCTTGCATTACATATGGGCTCAAAGCCAACTTGCTTACAATGAAAGAAATAATTCAAGACATAAAATCAATCTCTTTTTTTAGGAGATTGCTGCCACTAAAACTCAGCGTCTTTTTTTGGGTGCCCTTATTACTGACACTAATTCTTCCAAAGCTAACCATGTCATTACTCAACAACCTAAATAGGGTCCTCTTTTGTTTGTGTCAGGAAAAAGGTTTATGAGAAATTGGTTACAAATGTGGCTGACCTCAAGAATGTGGTTGAAGCACAAGAAGCCAAGATTAATAGCTTCATTAACAACATCCTAAGGGCTTGCCCAACAATGAGGATAGGGAAATTATTGCTTTGAAAACCCTCACTACTCAGAACAAGTAGCTAATTGAGTACCTGAACAAGGCTCTCAATCACAATGCTACTACTAGCAAGGAGGATGAAGCTGAATTTGATACCATTTACAAGCGTATGTAGGAAGCTAATGTGATAAATATGAAAAGAAAAAAGGGGCTTTTTGTGGCTCGTATTTATTGGATTTGTATGATATTATTAATAAATGGTTCAACCCTTCAAGCTTCGCCTATCTATCAGTCCTCTCATGGAAGACTTGGTATACAAATGGTTCAACCCTTCAAGCTTCGCCTATCTATCAGTCCTCTCATGGAAGACTTGGTAAACAAGGAGGGTCCTTGGTTGTGGAGATCCAAATGGCTGATGGTGGAGAGACAAAGCCTATTTACCTTCCACCTTATCCTATGGTTTAGATCTAATGCACAGAATTCGCTGAATTCCAAAGGAAAAATTTGGAATTCAGTAATTTTAATCAAAAAGCAAAAAAAGGTTTAAAATCGCCCATGAAATTTTTATGGTTTTATTTTTTTCCACTTTTGGCCAAAACCCTAAAAATCGTCAAAACATTGCAAATAAATAGAAAAAATTGTGGAAAAATCATTGCAATATACCTTTTATATTTCCACTTGGTTGCAGTTAAGGATTTTGATTTTATATAATGTCAATTAATCCCTACTATTAGTTGTAAACTATTTTGGAGTTTAATATGTTGTTAGGGCAACTACTAAACCCTGAGATTAATCTACGAGACATCAACGCTGAGAGTTTTCCACAATAGAAGGTTCTGCTAAGAGTGTGTTTGTTTTGGCAAAGCCAAGAGTTGTCCTCTAGAACAAAAGTCTATTAATTCTACGGTTATTCAAAGTAGTGTGGATACTAAAATCTGGTATTCAGTGCTTGACAATGACGAACTTGACACACATTTCCCATGCATGACTTGAGCGCACAAACATGGTCCTATTCCATCATTCTCTCACATTTACATGCTATCTTAAAAAGTTTCATCCTCTCGTTCTGTTATTACACACTTACAAGAACCTCACTATCTGTTTCAAAGCTGTTAAATATCCTACATAGACATCTCTAGATCTTTAGTCAATCCCCCTATACAAAGGTCAGTTCCGTTAGTTTTGGTCAGTAACACCAGTCGATACTGACCCAATCTGGTCAAAACCAACCCTCCCAACAACTGTCATTTCTTGAAATCAGACATTTCCTTAGGGTCGGCTTATTTGCTTACAATGTTGGTGACATGAGAAATTACCCGATTGGACTCATATATAAACAAATCAAAGTGTCATTCAAAACGGACTTGGCACTTATCTGAGATACATTTAAACACTACTGCATGTTGAAAACATATGCTCTATTCTTCCCAAATTATGAATCTATCACCAAGAACAATCACAAGCCAAGTCTAAAGCACACTAAAAGCCAAGTCAAAGCAAGCATTGTCAAGTATCAAAGGCAAATCATTGGTTGCATATATATATATATAGTGAAGGAGCACAAGTGGGCAATCACAGTAGGTGAGAGAACTCCCTATGCCTTGATTTCCCTCCTCGGAGTATTGAATATATAGACAATGGTTAATCATCAAACGAGGGTGATTGTGGTCCACTCAGTCCATTATATTTTCTCACATTTTGTAGGTTTCTAACCCTCACAAGCACATCTAAGGTTTCAAGGCAAAGGAAGCCAATTTATGGAGTTGCATGCATCATCATGGTTCGGCATCACACATACAGAGCATACAAAGATAGGCGAAGGTGACCGTACAATCACAGTCCCCCATTTCTACACAAGTCAATATTGACCAACGATACTGACCCAGATCAACGAACTTGACCCTGTGCAAATAGCAGTGTAGTTCTTGAATCGAACAAATCACAAGGTTGCTTTTATCTGATCTCCACATTTAGAGAATCAACCAAAAAACCGAAATAGTCATCCCTTTGTTATACTTGTTATATTTAGCATATCCAACTTGTTGAATCATTGCAATTAGTTTCAATATTTTACATTCATATGTATGCTTGAATACCATATCTTAATATTTAAATTACATTTCAAGTTTCTATCTTATTAGGGTTGTAAAACCAAATTAGGGTAAAACATATTGATGAATTTGTACGCATATTGAACCATGTCAAAACCTAGGTTTCACTTAAGGGTTCATCATTCTAGTGTTTCAAATTTCAACCTTGGAGTTTTATTTTCAAACATGATTTTTTATTATACCCTAATAATACACATTAATCATGGCCATAATGAATGAACATTTCTAGTTAACACAAATCATGAAGGTATTATTTTCATATTGTTCTACATGGATAGTGTATCTTATTTGGATCAATTATGTAAACAAATGGGTCAACATGATCAAATCTACGAACGCTAATAAAGCTAAAATTAAAAATAAACAATCCCAATTCTTCCTCCAATCCTATTGTTGCAACATCCAATCCGAGTTGCCTTTTGTTACCACTAGACACCAAAGGGCATGCATGACTCCTATTGTTCCTCCTTCCCCTAGACCTCAAAGTTGTATTAGCTAGCATCCCACTCCCATTATTCACACACAACTTATATTGGATTCCACGGTCCATGTTGTCAACACTAGACAAGGTAGGGTGCCCCAGCATGTGCGGCAAAATGAAGGTAGTCAACATGTTCCTCCTCAACCCCCTCCACCTTCCGCGAAGTAAGTTAATCAACCCAAAGGGTATGATATCATCAATCAACTAAAGAACATCCATGCTAAGATTTCTATCTTGGAGTTACTCAAGAGATCAACAGTCTACAAAGACCTCTTATAAAAGGCATTGCAAGAAACAACTCTCCCTAGATACACACAACATGCGTCATTTGCCTCTATTATGAATACATTCAAGAATAACAACAAAGTCATCACCTTTGACAAGAAAGACTTACCTACACAACACATGCCATTATTCATTCAAGTACAAAACAACTTGGTCAAATGTGTGTTGGTACATAACGATTCTAGATTGAACATTTGCAACACTAACTTCTTACAATTATTGGGGATCAACATGTCTACCATTCAAAAATTAGATCAAATCATAAAAGGATTCGATAACACTCCACATCAAATAATTGGAACCGTATCATTGGATGTGAGACTAGGTCTCAAGATGGTGCTACTACTTTCCATGTTATGCCTAATCAGTTACATAACAACTTGTTTTTAAGGCGAGCATGGATACATGTTATGGAAGCAATACCATCGACATTACACAGATATATCAAATACATGCATGAAGGATATTTTTATTCACAACCAACAGATGATCCTTTTAGATATTGCAAGATGACCCAATCAAATAATGAGGACCAATTACAATCATAGTTGGAAGATAATATTATTATGTGTCCATTGCAACCTGTTCCAACAACTCAGATGCATACATATGAGATGGGCGAATCAAGTATTAAAAAGGACAAGGAACCAATCATAACATACAAAGCAGTTGTACAACATGAGCCACAAGTTAATACGGAACAACCAAAACCTATTCTTAATCTTCCTTTACTAGTAAATCTGGAATATCAAGATGGCATAGTCACATATTATTATGAAAGTGACGATGAAGATACTAACATGGCAAATATGACAGATGATCAACTACGCAAGTTAAACTACAATCCTTCCGATGAATACTTATCCCACACTCTATTCACCCCTGTTGGAGTTGGAGAATATCAAGATGATTCATATACAACAAAAATGGACAAATCAAAAAATCATATTTAGACACAATCTCCCAGGGGCAAAAGAAAGGCAATAATGACAGATCATGAGTACATTCTAAATGCAAACAATAGTTGTAATACTATTTCACACCAGGTGCAGGCAACACTGAAATCAAACACGACTTGGACAAAGAAGCAGTCGTACACTTTTGTAAATAATGTTAAACTTGCAGATGCCAAGACTTCAACATCATTGCAAGTAACAAGTCTTCAAAATAAACCAAGAAAAAATATTGAAAATATTACTTGATAATAACCTCATCACATTACCATCTACTTGACATTGAAACCTGGGAAGCCTTTCACATCAAGAAGGAAAACCATATTGTGGTTATCATAGAATCATGGGACATGACCGACGCCATTACGATGCATTAAAAAAAATGATTCAAAGATACAAGAATGCAAGCATTATCAAGGTATTACAGTATAAATTGGGACCACTCGCATGAAGCTCCGCAAAGACACCATTTGCAATTACAAGCAAAAAAACATCCTTGACAAAAGCCATTGACCATTACAGTATACATGGAAGATGGCTATTATAAAAACAATCGAATTGATGGCAAGAAACAAGAAGCCATATGCAGTGTTAGAAGTTTATGACAGCTAGGACATGACATCAAAGAATTGCAGCATAGCACACATTGGCAAGAACCCCTTGAATATATCATTTTACCAACAGCTTGTGGACCAAAAGTGGTCGAGATACACACATAAGGGTTATGCCTCCTACTTATCGTGTGTCATTCACATTAGGACAGCAATGGTTACAACAAATGTTGGCTACTGTAAATCCAACTAATCAATATCTCACTTTCTCATATGTAAGAAAAGTGATCACAATTCGACATGATGGTGATGCTTACCATCAAAAAGCACAATCTTTAGGGACGACAGAAAGAACATGATTAGAAACAGGGAAGGAAAAAGAGGTAAGGCGATTACATAATCTCAAGGACAAGCCAGGATATATCAACTTCAATCCCGACAAGGATGAATTAGTCTTCGATTCATGAGCACTACATTGAAAAATATCAAAAATACCAAATAAATCAAGAAAAAACAAAAACATTCAAAATATTCAGAAAATCCACAAATCAAGACCTGAGCATAACATGATTACTAGATTACATTGTTTACATATGTTATTTATCACATATTTGGCAGATGGCATATTCTGTTCATACACATGCATTTCACGATATATGAGTGTGATGCAAGACATACAAGTTACACATGGACATATAGATGTTGGACTTTCCTCTACCCAGTGGCTATGTCCATAAGTTTCACTATTACAGGTTATATCTTTTTATGATTTTTTCTACCATGTTAAGCTACCTAGATCTCTTGCACATGTCTTATTAGTTACTCATATCTTACACAATGCTACATGGATATGCTATCATACTATGATGTGACATTGATACATATAGATGGTGTAGGCTAGTCTTTACTTAGTCTATGCTCCATTAATATTGCATGATAGGTTATGTTGTGCTTGTCTATTACTTGTCTATTATGTTTGGCCCTTTGATCTTGATTGATACATCTTTTTGTCCCCTACGTGTGGCCCTTAAGCTTGTTTGATGTGACATCTTTGATGTCCCTTGTTTGCGACATCTTTATGTCCCTTGTATGTAGCCCTTGACCTTGCTTGTTGCAACATCTTCATGTTCCTTATATGCATCCCTTGGTTTTATGTGTGACACTAACACTTGAATTTGTTGTGCTTATTAGGTCTGTTGATATTAAGTGGCGCCATGATCTCTATCATGCACTTTTACTGCATAGAGTTATTCAGTGATCCTACTACCATGTGTTTCATTGATACATCTATCTAGACATGAAACTTATATGCCTTGCATTACATATGTTGCATGCATACCTTGAATAACATATCCATTACTATGATGACATATTGTCCACATGTTCACATGATATTCAATGATGTTATCTTTATACACGACATGATACAATTAACTCTTCTTTTGAAATGAGTGACTTACATGATAAATCTCATATCTCAAAAGAGAGTATTATAGTAGGGTTGTCATTAAGGCATTAGGCTCCATGAACAAAAAATCATATCAGAGTACAAATTTCAAAGATTTAGAATGGTTTAGATATCATATCATTTAGTTACATGATAGATATTAGCACATTTATAAAGATTATGAGGGCATCTGCAGTCACTTTATAGAGACTTAAGCATAAATTCATACACACTTGAGTGTATATACATTGGCATATGCACACAATTTACAGGAACATGAATTATAGGTTTCCACATAACACATACGTTTGAAAAACAGGTTCTTAAATTCAACATATAGATGCATAGCATTCTATATCAATTGGTACATATTCAGAGGACATGATACTGGTTCATGCACATATAAATACTTTCAGATTCATAAGACATGATATTGATACATGCATTACACAACACAGTTTATAGTTGAATGGCAAATGATTGTCATTCCACTACACACTTATTAGATTTGCGATCAGGATGGGGACATGAACATTGTTCATTCTCTTTCAATCATGCATTTCATTATACATTGAGCGAACTTGAATGAAACTACACAATCAAACCTACATTCATGATAGAGGTATGAACATTGTTTCCTTTCAATCATGCATTTTGTTTTACATGGAGCGAACTTGAGCAAAACTATATAATTGAATTTATAATCCATCTGCTATGGTTGATTCAGTTTCTTTGAGCAAACTCGTCATGTGGTTCCCTCTTTATCTGCATAGTTATTTGGATTCGTATATTGTGTACTTCTCTCACATTCATGAGCGTTGGTACATGTTGTCTTTCCAACCCAAGATTCTACATAGTTACACAAATTTGGGCATAATCACCCTAATTCTCCATGTGTTTCAGCAAAGAAGCACAAGTTTCTCCAATGCTTCAACAAGTATCATCTCCAACAAGTTGCAAAAGCAACATAGTTTTCACCAACACATAATGGTACTCTTTCTTTGCTTCTTTAAAATTTCAAAAATTCAATTTTAGATTAAATTTGTTTAACTATAGGCATTGACTGCACATGATTGCAGGTTTTGCTATTGAATAACCTACACAATTGGAGCTTCATACCAAAGATAAAATGTGTTGTACACCCTCAAGAACTTTTTATCCTTTTACTCTAACAAATTCCATTACTAGAATAAAAGAGGGGCATTTGTAGATACTAAAATTTGGGATTCGATACTTGACAATGACAAGCTTGACACACATTTACCATGCATGACTTGAGCGCACAAACATGGTCCTAATTCGCCATTCTCTCACACTTACATGTTAGCTTATAAGTTTGATCCTTCCGTTTTGTTGTTACACAACTACAAGAACCTCATTGTCTGTTTCAAACCCGCTAAATATCTTGCACAAACATCTCCAGATCTTCAATTCAATCAACCTATACACAAGTCGGTTTCGTCAATTTTGGTCACTATCACCAGTCGATATTGGCCCAATCTTGTCGAAAACCAACCCTCCCAATAGTCATTTCTTAAAATCAAATCTTTCCTTAGGGTGAACCTATTTGACTAGGATGTTGGTGGCATGAGAAATTACCCAATTGAACTTATATATAAGCACATCAAGGTCTCCTTCAAAAGGGACATGGCACTTATCTAGTATACATTCATACACTACTACACATTAAGCAAATCTTCCCTTTCATTCCCAGATTGTGAATCTATCACTAGGATCAGTCACAAAACACTAATGTCAAGTCAAAGCAAGCATTGTCAAGTATCAAAGCTAAATCATTAGCTACATACATATAGCAAAAGAGCACAATTGCACAATCACACTAGGTGGGAGAACTACGTGTAGTTTGATTTCTCTTCTCAGAGTATCAAATAAGTAGGCAACGGTGAATCATCAAATAGGGGTGATTGAGGTTAGCTCAATGGATTACACTTTCCCCATTTTTGAAAGTTTCTAGCCTTCACAAGCACACCTAGGGTTTTGAGACGAAGGAGGCCGATTTTTGTAGTTGTGCACATCATCAGGGTTTGGCATCACACATACAGAGCATACAGAGATAGGGGAAGGTGAGACCGTATGGTCACAGTCCCTCAATTCTGCACAAGTCAATATCCCCTGACGATACTGATCCAAATTCACAGGGAACGACCCTATGCAAACAAAAGTACAATTCCTCAACCAGACGAATCGCAAGCCTGCTTTTATTTGATTTCCACTTCCAAAATACAATCACGGTTAGACAATCAACCAAAAAAGCTAAGTACTCATCCCTTTGTTGTACTTACTCTATTTAGCATATGCTACTTATTGAATCATTGCAATCAATTTTCGTATTTTACATTCAGATGTATGCTTGATCCCATATCTTAATATCTGAATTAAATTTCAAGTTTCTATCCTACTAGAGTTACAAAACCAAATTAAGGTAAAACAAATGGAGAGTCATCAATGCTTATTGTCATCATCAATGCAAGGATCTTCTAGGAACACTAAAGCATTTGTAGAAGGGTAGAAGCGTATTTTAAGACTTGTGCTACACCATTCCCTTCCGCCATCACCCATTGCAGTGTCACGGAGATATTTTGTTATACCTTCATAGTTTACAACTTCAAAGTTTAGGTTAAGTTTTATTTTTTATTTTTTTATTTTTTTATTTTAATTAGTAATCAACTTAGTAAGTATTTCATATTTTGTTAGTATTTATTATGTAGATAGTTAGTGATCGATTTGGTTAGCTTATTAATATGTAGTAAGTATTTATTTAATTAGTATTTATTATTTGGTAATATAGTCAGTGTAGTTCGTATAGCCAGTATTTAGTAGTTTAGCATTAGTATATCATGTAGTGTTAGGATTTTTATTTTTTTGATCTTTAATTTAACCTTTTTTAACCGGTAAAACGAAGGTTGTGGGGTCCCTCACCCATGTATTAATATCAAAAACCATTACATAGTAGAGCCTTGGCCTACACAAAATGAGGAAACTAAGTTCAGCCATATAAGCAAAAAGGGCTGATCCTAGACTAATCAGCCATACAAAAACTACCAGGTTTATTAACCTAAGACCAACCACCTTCCACATGACACAAATGGAAATACAAAGGGACATCATGCTAAAATTAAAGATATTAAGCCACTACCAACATGCCATATGACCACAACCATACAAAATTCAACAAAAAGACACAGGAGACCAAAGCACCTTGACATAGTCATCCACAGGCATAGCAAAGAGCAGCTAAAACAAAGAAAGGGGTGGCCCCTCTGCCACACGCTTTCCAAGCACAAATCCAACACAAGAGATGGAGACAATCCTCCACTTGATTCACCATGACCATACTCAAAGCCACCACCCAACATAGGCGCTACCCCAACCAGTCTCATAAGCTTCTACATTGCTTTCATGGCTGCCTCTACCATCTTCCTTTCCAATTTATGAGAAGGAAAGGCAGTCAGGAAATGAAGGGCCAAGAGGTTACGATTTGGAAAGCATTCCCTTGAAAGAAATTTCCCAACCCTAAAAATCCTTGCATCTTTTCAACATAGCCCAAACCATAGAAAAAAATTCCTCTCCAAATCCCTTAAGGATGACATCAACACCAAGCCCCTACACTACTTTGGAGACAAGTTGTGCCCTTTGTTACATGACGTTTACACATACCACAACTGCAGCAGGGCAACCTCAAAACTTGTTCCTTACATAGTGCTTTGCCACTGCCTTAACTGCTTCTTTGTCGTTGAGGAACACCAAAATATTAGAGACAAGTGTGGAAGCAATTTCAAAGTTGACACAATTCCTCATCTCCATTTCCAAGTAATCAATGCCCAAAGCAACATTGGTCGCATGCAATACTTCCCCCAACTAAATAATAAATACCTTCTTAAGGCCAAATCCCCTCTCTTTTATTCACATAAAGAAACATGGCTCCATTGTTTAAGAGCAAAGCAAATTTCATACGTGCAGGGAAGTTGAAATGACCCAAAGCAATTCAGTCTTGTGGGACAATGGAAATGAGACTATTGTGTGAAACTAGGGAGAGCCCACAAATGTATGGTAATAACATCCCCAGCCACCAAACTCTGCTTTTTCAAAACATCATCGGTGAGGTTGTTTCACATATTATGGCATGACTGTTTTGACACGATTTCAACCCCCACCAAATCACCATAATAAATTGTAAAGCCAATATATTAAGGATGGGTCTAACTGTTCCTTCCACTGTGGATGTAGCCAATTCCATAAATGATTGCTTGGGGCCTCTCAAAAATCAAAAAGCAATTCAGTATCGATCACTACTTTTTAAGACCTTGCCATCTATCGATCACATTATCTGTGATCAAGTCCTCCCTTTGATCAATGTTGGTATTGGCTTTGCAATCTGTCATTGAGCTTGCTTCCTGAAAACAATGACGACAAGACCATGCCTCAAGGTTATTTAACAGAAGCCAGACATTGTTGACGATGTTTTCCAACTTCCAACATTGCAAACTCCTCTTTGAGAGCACACTAGTTATTACCATGGAGTTCCCTTCTATTATCACTTTAGAAATGCCATAATGATTGACCAATTGTAGAACCAAGACCAAAGCTTGGGCTTCCACTTCATTGTTGGTTCCATCAATCAATCTCAAGGAAGTTGCCCTTATAAGGAAGCCCGAAGAGCCTTAGATTATACATCCAGCCCTAGAAACCCAAAGTTACCTCTAACAACGTCATCAAAGTTGAGTTTAAAGTACCCTAGCAAAGGAGGTTCCCATTTCAAGTTTTCACCTTTTCTTTAACTTCATTTGAATTGTCCTTGGCCCATTAACAGGGGATCATTATTTTAAATTTATTGATATTTAGTTTTTATTAGATTTAAATAGGTTTTAAGTTTTTTATAAATGTTATTAATGTTTATTCAATTTTAGATTTTAATATTTTTTATTAGATTTTAGTAGCAATTTAATTTTGCTTTTAATAGGTTTTGGGCTTTTCAATATTTTAATTAGTGTTTACAACATTTTAGGTTTTATTTATTTTTTTTAATTTTTATAAGGTTTTAGGATTTTTATTATTTTGTGAATTATGTATAATGTGAATCATTATCATTAATATTTCAAATTTTTGTTTATTTATTTTTATAATATTATTTTCTCTTCTAAAACATACAGATTAAAAATATAATTCAGTGGCACCCCAAAAATCGAAGGTTGGGGGATGGAAACATGCAACACAAGACAATAATAGTATCACATGGGACATTTCAAGGGTAACAAAAATTTACCCTTTTTGGGGAGTATAACAAGGGCACCTACTTGAAACCAGATGGTGTTAATGCATTCACAAAGGTGACTTCACAAATCAGAGTTGCGTTAGAGAAAGATCAAGCCTCTTCGACCATAGGAAAATAGAAATCAGCACAAAAAAAAAAGAGAATTCAAGCAAAAATGTCTAGGTTCACCACATCTTTTGTGTCTTCCTCTTAGAACATGCCCGAGGCCCCAACAAGTGGATCAAAAAGTGGACAATTGAACAACTTTTATAAATCAGTCAAGAAACAACATGTGGATGATGCATTGGCTGATTTGTTTTATTCAAGTTCCATTCCATTCAATGTAGCCAAGATTCCACATTTTAAAACTACAATTCAAAAAGTTGTCAATTTTGGGAAAGGGTACACACCTCCTACTTCGAAGTCTTTTAGAACAACACTTTTCAACAAGTCCAAAGAAAAAATGACCAACAAATTGAACGTGGTCAAAGCCTTTTGGAATGCATCAAGTTGCACCATATTGAGCAATGGATGGTCAAACATGTGTCAAAGGCCATTGATCAATATTTTGGTGGCTTGTCATCTAGGTATAGTGTTCTTGAAGGTAATTGCCGCCATGAACCACAAGAAGACCCATATTTTCAAAATCTTAAGAGGAAGCCATTTTTTAAGTGAGAGCAAATAATGTAGTTCGAATTGTCACTAATAATGCGTCTAATTGTGTGGAAAATAGGAAGTTGATTACGAATTACCTTGATTTGTTGCTTCATGACTTGGTAAAATTTTGAAGGATGTGTGAAGCAATTCACAAAGGGAGAGCAATTGTGAATTTCAATAAAAACCACCACCTCACACTAAACATTTATAGATAGCATGCAACTAAAGAGTTGTTAAGACCTTGTGAGACAAGATTTGTCTCGTTTTATATCATTTTGAAAAGAATAATTGCAAAGAATGCAGCGAGTGGGAAAATCCAGTTCTTTCTAAGGTTCCTAAACAAAAGGGCATAGAGCAAATAATTCCAAACAACATTTTTTAAAAAAGTGCAACAAAGGTTTTAAAAGTTTATGAACCGATTGTTGAAGTGATTTCAATGGTTGATAGTGATAACCTTTGTCTCATTATGCTTTATGAGAACATGGATTGTTGCAAAGAAACCATTTTAAAAACATTCAATAATATGGAAGTTGACTACATTGAGATATGGAATTCAATTGATTCAAGATGAAAAATGATGCACACCCCTTTGCATGTGGCATCTTGTTATTTAGAGCCTAAACTAATCCATGTAGACAAACAGGATGATTGCAAGGTCATGAGCGAGTTTTATGAAGCCATTGGGAGGTTTGAACGAAATCCTACAATTACAAGTAAAATCGTGGATCAATGTTGGAGAAAAAGGGGTTTTTGGAGTACCAACCACATATGTCACGTCCCAATGTAGGAAATACAAGTCAGAAAAAGGGGTGTGTGGAATACCAACCACATATGATATGTCACGTCTCAATGTTGTTGGACACAAATGATGGAGTTCCTATGGAGCGGATACCCGCCAACTACAACGCTTTGTTGGTAGAATATTGATTCAAGGACCAAGTTCATCAGCTTGCGAAAGGAATTGGAGTTGCTTTGACAACATTCAATCTAATCAAGAGAACAGGATGTCTGGGAGGTTAGGAGATCTTGTTTATATATGCAGCAATTTGTAACCATCTATGAACAAAGTGACAAAAGTCTCATCTGCCTCATCTTCACAACTCCAACACATTTTGGAATGCATAGAAGATGTAGATGATCCTGACTTACTTTCACAAGATGAACTCAATGGTGAATCTAGCGATGATATTCAGCCAACTCAGCCAAGTGTTCTTGATGATTTTGAGTTTTTTAATATGTAGTTTGAGAATAATGTTAAATGTTTTAGAATCTCAACTATGATTTTTTGAAAACAGAAACCATCTTTAAAATTGTAATTCCAAATGCTTGTAATATTTTGTTTTGATCAATTTATCATGGTTTATATGTTTTGACATTTCTTACATAGTTTTTGAAGCTATTTAGTAATATTTATCTATTTTGACATTCTTCTGCAGTTATTTCTTAGTTTGATTTTTTTTTTTTCCAAGACTTACTCAAGATCACAATTTTTTAAATGAATTTTATCGGCTAGAGAACTTGTTTAGAATTTTATCCTTGCTGAACACAAACACGAACACGAACCATGTGACTTGTTTAGGCTTCCTTCCTTTATTGTGAATGGATAGTTTTTTAAATATTCTAATGGAGGAGGGAGTATGCTCCCAATTACTGTTGATATTTGAATTTTCAGTTTTCATTACCTAATATTGATAGGTCTGTGCTTCGGTTATCTAAGTTATCGTGTTACTTTTGTTTCGGGTTGATAGTTGCATTAGTTGTTTATATGAGACTTGGCACTGGATAACCTGGTATTTTTTTAATTCTCGGGATACGTTATGATACATCCATCTAGAAAGCAGATAGAACACTATATTGATGTTTTGCACCTCAAAATAGAAAATAAAAATCCTTCTTGTCCTTTTTTTCAAAAGAAATAATAAATTTTTGCTGCCTTTCCAAACATTTGTTTACCTCGATTATGAAAGTCTTTTTTTTCATGATTCGGTTTTTTCTAGTCCTGCATAAAATTTATTTCATTTTCATTGAATTCAGGATCAAGATAAGTTTCATAAAGAATGAAAATCACCTTCTTTCTTAGTTTTAAATTAAAGATATGGGAAAGCAAGCCAAACATATACAACCGAAAAAAAGGTCAAATAAAAGATTTGTAACATTATTTGCAATGTTTACTTAAATTTGAGTTTATTCAAGTGGTAATGCATGATAGTTACATCATAGTAAACTGTCCACTATGAAACGCATCTCAATGAGTCAGAAATTGCCATCACTTAAGTCAATTCTTGAACAAGAAATTTCCTACAGCGACACATTAAACATAAAATAAATAGTCTAAGTCTAAATGAGTAGTTCAAACCTAGCCAAAATAAAAAGGATGCTTTGGGCTTGGCAGTCACCTATAAATTTGGTTGGCACATTGAGTCAACTACACTTTAAAACTTTACCCAAAACATATATTAAATTGATGTTTGAGCTGGTTCTTAAATCAGCACATGTATTCATCGTGACTATTTTTTCATACAAACATCGTTCAAAGTGTTATCACAGTAGAGATAGAATCTCAAGTTTTCAAATAACGAAAAAAGAAAGAAATTATATAAACACCCACGAAAAACCAAAATAGGTGAAATGGATTCAAAAAGTCCAATCAATATATAAGAGAAGTACTAGTGTAAAAATAAAAGCAACTAAACACAAAACAAAAGAAATGTGAACAAAGCAAGAGGGGGCAAACCTAAAGTGGTTAAACCCCAAGTCATAAGTCATGATACAAGTATAAATAGCTCTGAGAGGGAAGGACCCCTCAAAGAAACAAGGAGTTGATGAAGATCAAGCAAGAGACCATGAAAGGAGACCAAAGCTGCCATATGTTGGTATTATTGAACCAAAAGAGCCAACACCATGGTCATATGTCGCCACAGAAGGGCCCAAGCAGGATTTGAACATGCTCATAAGGAAATGTCCACGACTGAGGGGGCCATGCTATAAAATCCCAAGAGAAAGTTGAGTACTCTTCACAATGTCTCTCTTAACATCCAAGAGCAATGAACATCTAGAAGCAGAGAAAAAGCTAGCGATGTGTACTTGTCTTTGTGACCCACGTTGCAAACAAGGGGAAGCCCTCGACAACAATGAACAAATCCACTCTGCTTGAAATGAGACTGACAAGGTTGGGGCACTATGGTAGTAATACACAAATAGGAATGTTCTCTCACTAAGTTATCTCTCTAACTATGAATCACTTGTATCCAAGGGGCATTTAATGCCTCCAATGCCCATGATGGACTGAAAGAAGGATGTAATCAAGCTAACTACAGGAGTCTCTTGTAAGAATATGTCTAAGAATAACAGCGTGTCAAAGAAAAAGGGCCAAAAATTGTATGCAAGGAAAACTACACGTCTAACCTCACATGCTCGACTTGCCAAAAATGGGTTAAGACAATAGAACTCAACAAAAATTGATTAGGTTGATTGGCTTGTTGGGATTGGTGTCTTTTTTGTCTTTTCTCACATGCTCGTTGTCAACAAAATTCCTTGGCATTCTCGTAATGAATATTGAGGGATTGGAACTATGGAAGTATGGAATTTGGAAAGGGCGAGACTAAGTAGTTCTCAGGACAAGGTGACAAAGTTGCTAGTCAAAAAAAATTTGATTTGAGACCACAAGGCCTAGTTGCATAGCACAGGGGATCCTCGTAGCTCTAAGGGGTTGATCTTGGCCAATTAATGTCATGAAATGACAAAAATAATAGATGAGAAGAAGATAGGCTACAACCAACCCTACTAAAGAACAGGCTAGGAGGGGATGGAATAGAAGCAAGATAGAATGGATAGAGTTGCTCGTGCTCAGTGTAGCGTGTGCCTCTTTGAAACTAATGTAAATACTGAAAAGGAAATCAAAACTAATTCCAATGAAGGAAACAAGAAAGTACACAAACCAACCAATAAAAAAAAACTCCTTATTAATCAAATAATGGAATAAAAACAAGCAAGCTTTGAAATTAAACTAAGCCTAAGATTCATTCAAACAACCCAAGCGAAGACGACTTCTACTTTCAAAATTGACAAAGAAAATTGAGATCACACACCTAATCTTGTTCATTTTATTTTTATTTAGCAAATCCATTGCAATGGCGCTGCAAATTTTGAATAAGGTTGCAAATGTCACAACTATTGGAGTTTGTAGGGGCAGTTGCGCAATGGCCGACGTTTGCAAGGGAAGTTGCATAGCCACCAATGTATATAATATGTAACCACCAGTTCCTTCATGGGTAGTTATGCAACTACCACAGTTGTTTCACCCTATGTAAAGCAGTGGTTTCACCTGAAGACAAGAAACAGGGAAAGCAACAGTTGCAAATAGTGTCTACTTGTCATGTCCCCGTTTTTAGTGTAAGGCCATGGACATGATCCTTAGCCTATTTTTTGGTGTTTCCCCTAGGCTAAGGGAAGGACAAGTTGGAATTACGAATTACCCCTCCTTAAAAGGTAAAAGTGAAGATTTCACTTAATTTGTTCTAATTTTTCATTGAGGGCCCTTTATGACTTAAAGGTCTTGAAAAGACTTGAAGTAGTCTTAAAGAGGGAACTGACCTTATAATCCACTAACTCTACCTTCATAACTAAAAAGATGAGTATATAAAGGGGATTTGGATTTTATTGGAGGCATGCTAATATTTTGATATCGAATCTTATGTTCAAGTATGTCAAGCTTGAACAAGTGACTCGAGGACGAAACCCTTCAAGTGCACAAAGGAGTTTGGAGGTGAAAACCTCCATTCTTCTACATAGGGCAACTCTATTCAAGGGCTGTATTTATGCCTCATATTTGTAGATTGCGGATTTGCACCCTCTCCTAGGGTGGCGACTTGCTTTGGCAAGTGTGGTTGTGTGTTGGGGTTGTGCGGCTTGCTATTGGAAGCCATGTACAGGGTTTTGGGGAACTCGAGAGGGTTGCGACTTGGCCGCTTGTGTTGAAGACCCTATTAAGGGCTGCGCTACAGGGGAATAACCCTTTCCTAGGGTTTATGGATGTATTGCTATATTATTCCAGATAGGCAACTTGGTGTCAAGTGATTTTGGAAGTCATCAAGTGACCACATGGTGCCATTTGTGGCAAATATATTTCTAAATATTATTTATATAATTTTCTGATATTTATTATAATATTTGGCAGCCCCTTTGAGCCCATTGATGACATAAACAACTTATATTTATTGCTGTAATTTTCTGTATATGGACGACTTGAATTGGCAAGGCTGTTGGACCATTTTGAACCCCACTTTAAGCTAATTGAATGATGTAATACTTGCTGGGTTTTACATAATTATTACCAATTATTTGTAAGGGTTTGAACAAGTTTGTGTAAGGAAAAAGGCACCGAATGTCCAGTACAAATCAGCAAAGGGTGGCGCTAGGGTTTGGGGGTTGAAACCCTCATTTGCAGCCATATATCTCATGGATTGTTGGAGCTATTGATTGCTAGGGTTACAGGGTACTTTATTACAGCTTGCATAGTGATTTGGAGTGTTCAATTTCAACTTGTCATCTATCTCCAGTAGTTAGGGTTTGCTGTAATATTTCAGTTTAGCAAGGGTTTGTTGGAAAACCCCTTTTTGCATATTTGTCCCAATTTGGGGACTTCACACTATTCCTCTTCTGAGTATTTCACCTCCCTTTGCAAGCTTCACATGTTTTGAATTGTCTAAATATACCTACAGAGGCCATTCTATGCATTCAATTCATAGTTCCTAACAGTTCTTCTTGGTGGTGTGTATCTTTGTAGTTGGAGTGCGATAAGGAAGTGTGAGTGAGCAAGTTGCAACACGTGTATGGTTGCTTGGACATGTTGTAATGTAAAGAATGTCCATGAAGGCCTTGAGAAGGCAGTATCCCTGTAGTTGCAGAACAAGATAATGGAAAGAGGAGGAAATCCCTCACTCTTCTGGAGTTTTTCCTACATTGGGTTTCTCCAACGTAAACTTTTCCTTTGCAGTTCTGTTTTTATTTTGTTCTTTTGCGGTAGTTTAATTGTTGTACATTCATGTTCAGCTTTCCTTTCTGTATGCAGCACTTGCAATTCAGTATAAGCAGATTTGTTGAGTATTTTTAAACATAAGCAACCTAAACAATCAAGACTTGTTAGGAATATATTAGATTTGTGTTGATGAGTTAAGCTATGGAATATCCGTGCTAATTACAGACCAGCATGTCTTCACTTCTAACTCAAGATAAATATCTTTTTTATTGTACATTTAAATCACCTCATGCCAGCTTTAATTAATCAAGTACATAATCATGAGGGAAATAAACTGATTAATTAATTAATCAACTGATTGAAAATCCCATTGTAAAAAAAATGACTTTAGGCCATTAAAAGGGGTCAATTTAATATTGCAACCTCCTCATCAATGAATAGCCTTCTGTCGTGTTCAAACACTTATTCAAAATGGAAACAACCCACGATGATGGCGTTCATTGCTATGCTCCAAAAAAAATCCTTTCATTATGTGTTACTCAAAATAACCTTGCATGCAAATTTGTGCAATTTGGAGCTCGTGCATGTTGTCACGAAGTGCTGGAATGTGTACCTCCCTAAAACAGAGCATGTCTCCTATGACCAATGAATAGAGGCTTCTCACCACAGATGAGACCATTTATTCTACAAAACTAAGACATCTATGAGGTGAATGTCAAGATGTCTTCACTAGGATGCCTCGAAAAGGTTTTCAACCTGCACTTCACTAGGTTGTCGTTGTTGGTTTTCAACCTGTCAAAACTCGTTTGAACCACCATTTCTGTTTTTCAACTCAAAAGATTCAAGTACAAACCATTGTTTCTGGTTTTTGCTAAGCAACGTCTTGATCAGTTAGGGACGAGATTTGAGTAGGTACAAACTTGATGAAGACTGACAAAAACTAAAAGCCCAAATGTTTAGAAGTGTACACAATATTTAAGAAAATGTGGGATATAACAAACAATTCTAACCGGGAACAACATACCCTTGCGATCTACTAGAGAACCTAGACTCTCAACACCAATAAATGGCGACTCAAAAGAACAATGCAATATCCATTGGGCTAAATTGAAAAACAAAGTATTCAACCAGAACCAACTTAACATGCAAGGTACTGTGAATGATTAGGACTTCAACGCAACAAAAGTTTCTAAATTGTGACCTGACTAACTACATAGACAACTAACACTAACCAAGCCAAAAATTTCTAGAATAAAAACAAAACTAAAATGTGTTGCCCTTAAACACACTGATTTTGAAGTGTTATTGATGAATTCATAACTCAATTTTTTAACACTAAGTGTTGATAGTAATGATAAAATCAAAGCTGGAATATACAATCATTACACAAAGTTTCACCATGATATGAATTCACATTAAAGGCAGCCAGAATTTTAAAGGCACCCATATTGTTTGAAAGTAACTTATTAATTTGCATTCATCCTCCTTTGTTCATAATGCCTTTGAAGGTAAAGATGTATGAGCTCTATGATGCACATGCTACACCTATCTTCATAAAATTATTGTTCCCAAAAAGATTGATCAAGACACTCACTGCCTACCACAAAGAGTTGATTAGGAAATACTTAACTAGTCCCAATAGAAATACATTCATAGTGGCAGCGAAACATGAACGGTAAGTAGATTTACTCACAAACTCATAAGAAGGGCCCCTAAGCTCCCATTATTGTTTCACCTCCACTAGAATCATTCTCTAGCCAAGTTTTTGTCGGTAAATGATATGTATAATAAGAAGCCAAATACTTATGCATCTGTTCAGTTAAATCCAATAAATTGTGAAGCTAACATGGGGTGTATCAATATGGGGGAAAGGTCCAAAGATCTGTTGCAAAAAGAAGCAAAAAATCCATTGATGGTTTTGGGTCTAACTGCCACTACTGCATTCTTTGGTAAAATCGCATGCCCGGACCTAGTATTTAAATGTGTGAAGCATTATATCCTTGAAACCCACACTGTCAAGACACTGCATGGATGTGAATTTGCAAATCTCAATGCCAAGTTTTGGAAGGTAATGTTGTGGATTCCTAAGGCACTTGCTTTCATGAGCAAGGACGATAAAATGAAGATTACACAACGAAAGATAAACTTTTCAAGCATTGAACACAAAAAACGCAAAGTTCAAGAATGAGTACAAGCATGAAATCCTCCTTATAAGCAAAATCACAAGAGAGATGGATGCTAACACTTTAATATTGTGGATTTTCTTGTTCATTCAGCAAGTTTATTGGAATCACAAACACTTTAAATGGACCTGTTGTCATCAAATTGTGCACCCTAGGACATTCTATGAAGCTCCTTCAATTTGATGCAATATTGAATCATCCCTCAAGTTTGTGGAAACTTGTAAGAGAGATGAGTCTCTAGGATTGAAAAGGGCTAGCTCCCTAAAATCTTCTCTAAGTGTCTATCACCTAATCTAATGCTCGTTCATGAAAAAACTCAAGAGTTTACATAAAACGGAAACTATGCTAGAGAGGTGATCCACCAAGAATATATCCCACCAACTATCACACTTCTACTAAGTAACAATGCTTACTAAGACTAATTCCATGCATTGAAAGATCTTAACATAGTGTTTCAATGTGAAGGTAACATGCTTGAGACAATCAACAAGATACTTGACCTAAGGGGCAGATTGCACACCATAGATACAATTGCATACTTGAAAGAGAGTTTAGTGCATTTAATACACTTCACATGACCTGTTTACGTCATAACCTTTGTTCAAACATGAAAGATAAAGGGAGTAAGGATGATGCTATCACTTGGCTCCACTATACATCACTCACATACTCAGACAGAAGTTCACAAACTCAGAATTGATCTTGTATTCAATGTTCAAAACCAAAGTGCAATGTCATTTTAGCAGGGCTTCACCATACCAAAAATGTGGTCTCTCTACAATAGCCAAAAGGTCTCCATTTATAGAACATTGAAGAAAAGGTAGAGAAGAGAAGTTGAAGACGCAATAAGGACATGTGTCATCAATGTGAAGATCAGTTACAGATGCATGAGAGAGATGGATGGGGCGAGCCATGTCATGCCAAGAGGTTTACTTGTCCAAAACAAGTCATGAGAATGGTGGCAAGTGGCATAAAACCTTCAGGAGTGGCACAGGAAACTGCTTCTATCGAAAATCATCCATAAACATTTGAAACTAAAAACAGAGAAGCCGACACATAGCACTGCTGAGGGGGATGGAACTCATGACGATAGTTAGAAAATGTTCTTTCTAACTGCTAGCTATCCTCCGGACACCTGTAGTTGTCGATTTCGTGGAAGCAATGACTCGAACCGTCACCCTGTCCATTTTGTTTGCTTGGTCTGCACCAAATGCTCGGGATTCAACCATTTGTTACCTCCACGTCTGCTCTCATGTTCCTGCCAAGCCTTTTGAATAGCAACGGCTATTCTCCGCAGTTTAAAATTGACTTTTTGCGAGCTATCATCTTTGTTTGAATAGCAACGGGTATTCTTGAACAATTTTCCCAAACATTTCCTTCGGCCTTTTTGTTTGGTCCTCTTCGTTGCAGAGGGGTACCCTTCGAAAAAACTGTGGACACTTCCTTGAGAAAAGTACCCTTCGGGGAAATTGTTTCGAGCACTTTCTCCACAAGAATTCGGCAATTTTTTCCGCAAGAATTCATTCGGGCTATCTTTCCGAAAGAATTCCTTCAGACTTTTTGAAATGGACCGTCTGGAAAGGACACTTGCCCGAAAAATACCCTTTGGAAACTTTGCAGAGGACCATTTCAGCTGCAAGGTACCCTTCGAAAAAGTTGAATTGGACCGTTTGAAAGGAAAATACCCTTTGGACTTTTTGTTTAGGGCATCTTGCTTGAAAAGTGTCCTTCGGGAAGTTTGTCTTGGACAAATTGTCCGAAAGAATTTCATATTTTCCGAAAGATAACACTTAGTCAAAAAACAAAAGACCCGAAAGATTACTATGCACAGGGTTTAGTAAAAGACCGAAACCAAACTTTTCGAAAGAAATAACACTTAGTATTTTTTCACTGAGGCTCCAATGAAAAATACTCCTTCCGAAGGAAATTTCCGATTACTGTACTTGGCCAAATTTGAAGATGCAAGCTTGGAAGTGAAATTTGACCAACATGACCAACATCATTAGTGATGCTATCCATTAATAGATAATCAAGGTCTTTGAAACCTAAGGTTTCATTATGACCTCCTATCTAGTGTATGCACTCTTGCACATCATTGATAGAAGGTCCACCTTTGGCAGCAAAGAACTGTTGATGAGAAAGACACAAGTCAACAAATCCTACCTAAGGTTATACAAAGCCAAGTTCAAGAACAATTTCAGGCTGATCAACAAAGGCTTCATCTTTCAAGTGATCTTGGAGTTGTATGGCAACTTTGACTTTTTTTTCTCAAAAGTAGGCATCCAAGAGATCATATATTGGGCCAGCTGATTCATTAACACAAATCCTACTACCAACTACCAAGTGGTGTCCCAGATTTTCATCTCTTGATGGAGTTTACAAATAAAACTGCAGCAATTCATAGAATCTTTAATGAATCGCAAAGAAAACCATCACCAATCAAGTATCCGATTCAAAACGGATACCATTGCTACAAAGATAAATACATGGTTGCGGACCTACTCATGGACCTACAATGGTTCAACTTGCCTATGGAAGATAGGAGAGAGTGTTTTGATCCAAGGGGTAAGATGAAAGGAGTAGTCTTCCAATACCTAGGTGGAAATTACAAACATGCGCCCTTGGAAGAAGAGTTTTAGAAACACTACAAATACAATAGACAAATAGAGATTTTAATAACATCCATGAGACCAAAAATAGTCTATGGGACCCCAAACCAAAAAGTATAACCAAAGGAGTGAAGAAGCCGATTTGATTTGATGGACCCTAGTTCACAAGCCTACCATTGTTTTGCCTTTGAAGGTTCACTCTCCTACTGTGGATCTTGATCAGAAATTCCCCGTTTCTATCAATGTTCTCAACTTCAAATATAGTAAACATAGATACTCCCTGCAGACTGTCCAAGTATTTAGCTTGGATGTCATCATATGCGAAGAACTCCATGATATAATGCCATTCCGTCTCAACCAGACCTGAAGTGCACATAGGGCATATTCCCTCTTCCCATTTTTCTTTTGGGATCTTGCACCTACCTGTCTCACATCGGATTTGATGTGACCCAATTCTCAATTGGGCTATGAGCATCTTCATTCTCCACTTAATTTTTGCCCCTGTGTAGGTTTTTTGGTCATGCTCATAAGTGGGATTGAACTTGGTCATGTAGTATTGCTATTTCCTTCGTATTCACTTTGTCCACATGCTTATTTTATACTTTTCCCTCACATGGATTTTTACCTCTTGATTGGTTGTTGGGCACTCATGTATGTTAATATCCCACTTATCCATCCATATTCCACGTCCTCTTTTGCTTGTTCAACTCTTCTTTTCTTACTACCTATAGCCACCTATCCTCCTTCATGCCTTCTACTTTCTTTATGTATCCTAGGAGACATATCATAGTTGTAGCTTCTATTGGGAAAATACATGTTTCTGCTAAGATTATCTCATATGGAACTAACACTTAAATCTTGAAGGTACTTGTGATTAAACGTTTCTGAATTCTCTCAAAATGCCTCCACTTTAACCTCGACATACCGTTGGCCCAAACTTCACATCCACAAAGTACCACTGGAACTACTAGTAGCCCAAACAAGACCTTGGTGGTCTTCCAATCCCACAAATCAACATCTCTACCCTTGTTTTGAAGAGAGTACAATGCTCTCCATCCTCCTTGGATTCTCTTCATTATGCATGTTCCCCAACTAAGCTTATTGGTGGAATCAAACCCTAAATACTTGTATTTTGAGAGACTATCTCAAGTGGGCTACCCTCAAACATGAAGCTTGCATGCCTCTTTTCTTGTCGACATGAGAAGATCAAAATCTTAGTTTTGCTAGTGTTGACTTGTATCCCAACCTCTTTGCAAAGGAGCTCTAAGGCTTTCAAATGATCTCTTAAGCTTTGGGCTGTAGTTGTGGTCAAAATAAGATCATCTGCATATAGCAGTTTTATCACATAACTAGCTATGTGGACTCCGTCACCCCCTAGTTTGATTATCCATTGTTCTAATTTGTCAATATAGAGACCAAATAGAGTTGGAAATAAAGGACATTCTTGTTTAACCCCTATGTCGCTACTGAAACTTTCTGATAAACCTGTATGTAATTTGATCTTGGCTATAACCTGCTCGTATAGTCAATGAACTGCTGCCCTATACTCTTTTGGAACTCCAAGTTCCTCCATCCGACCCCATAACTTATCTCTAGGAATTGTGTCAAAAGCTTTTCTAAAATCAATGAAATAGCAAAAGACTTCTTCACCTTTGTCGTCCCATACTTTTTCAATTAAATGCCTGAGAGTGATATAGTGATCTATAGTTGAATGATTTGGCCTAAAGCCCGCTTTCCCTTTTGCTTTATTTCCTTGTTTTTCAGCCCATTCACTGATTTTGCATTCAACCATGCTTCCAAACAATTTTGCCATGAGAGGATTGATAATAATAGTTTTGTAGTTAAATGAGTTATTGACCTCTCCGCCTTTGAAGAGAGGTATGACTAGGCTAGTAGTCCACTCCATGGCGAAACCTTCATGAGCAATGTTGAAAATGTCTCTTATGTGGGGTGTCAAGATATTTATCCCCCATTTTAAATGTTCCACCTGTAGACCATCTACATCTCGCACCTTGCCACTTGCCAGTCTGTTGGTTCCTTTTTTAACCTCCTTGGTGGTAAACAACTTCCCCTATGTGTTGAATATTGGGGGATTGTCCTTGTCTTCTTCACGTTCATATAATAGTCTCGCATACTCTAGCCATTGCATTGGTGTCATATTGTTCTTTGTTTGCTTTTTACTTGTTTGTAACTCTTTCCAAAAACGTTTAGGGTCACATTTCCCAAACCAAACCAGCTCTTCTTGTCTTATTTTCATGTATTCGTCCTTTTTTGTTTTCACCAATTGCATGTACGCTCTTTTGTCTTCCTTCTTCCCTATTTCCTTGAGATTCTTCTTTGCTGCCTTACATTCTTCGTCGAACCAAATATTTATCAGAAATTTGACTTTTCTCTCCTTCTCGGGTTTAGATCTTTTGCATGTGTTTAATGCTTCTTGGATTGCACCCATTAACTTCTTGTTGTTACCGTGACTCCTGTGATACCTATATTGTCTCCTTTCTACCCCTTGTAGGCTGACTTTCAGAGTTGTTCTAAAAATTTCTTGGTTTTCTTGCATCATGCTTATGCTTCCCTTCCCCTATTCTCCCTTTTGATTGTCTTGGGTCTGCTCAAAGCGATGTTTGGACACTGGCATGCTAATTTTTATAAATATTGGGTTGTGGTCTGACATAAAATCAATCAGCAATTCCCCAATTTCCATCTCGGTAATCTTTTGTGTCAACTCATGAGAGCAAATGATGTAATCTACTACGCTTTGTCCATTGTAAGTTTTGCAAGTATGCCCCCTTGATATTGGCCATGCCTTCAAGCCATTGCATTTTAAAAGATTATGTATGTTGCATAACCTTGGTAGTTCCATATGTTACATTCTTTTGCCCGTCTTTTGACTTCCTTTCCCACATGTTGTTTTCCTCTTCCTCTAGCCTTAATGGGTTGTCATTTGTGCCTTGGCTGTCCCTTAATGTACTCGGTTGTTTGTTTGTTGTCCTGGCATTGAAATCTCTCATTAACATTACATCTCCCATTTGACTATAGTGCAAAATGTCTTTCCTAATGCTGCATATGGTTCTTCACAATTTATCTTCAATTTCCTAACTGTTGTGGTGCAAAGTAGCATGCTGCTATGCTGATTGTACTTTCATTTTGGGTGATTTGAATCCAAATGTAATGTTTATTCAGATCCTTTTTCACTATTTTTATAGAAGTAGCATGCTGTTATGCTGATTGTACTTTCATTTTCGGTGATTTATAACCAAATGTATTGTTTATTCGGGTCCTTTTTCACTATTTTATAGATCTACCTTGTCTTTCTTTTATGAGTATCATCACCCCTCCATGTCCCCTCCCCTTGTCCGCTACTTGATTCCATACTGATGTTTTTGTGTGTCCTACAAAGTCTAGTGTTTTGCACCCATCATGTTCATGTGTCTCTACTAGGGTAATTATGTAATTTCTTTCAGCTATGAGCCCTAAACCAGGACCTCTACTCCAAGGGTAGCCTTTGCAATTCCAACTTACCTCGTTAATTACCCCTGGTGGGATCCACCTCCTTGTTTGTCATGTGGCATCCGACTTTCAATGCATGCTTTTCTATTTTTCAGCCATGCCCATTTTCCTTCTGACCTAGTTGTTTTTACTTTTTCCCATTCTGTGTTTTGCTCTTCCTATTGTATCTGTGTCAAATCTTCATCTAGATAAAATCTTGTTCCTTTCAATAGCTCTCTATTTCTTAGAATGTGTTTTATCATCTTTGTTTTTCAATATAAATCGAATGTTTCTCTCTCTTCCTCCTTCCCTTACTTTTCCTAGCCTGTGAGCTTGGTATATTTGTCCTTTCCATTGCTACTTATCCTCAAGAAATCCTCTAGCTAGGTTGTTGGTGTCCTCATTTTCTCCATAATCTCTTACTCTCTTAATAATTATGTTGGTTGACCTATTGATTCTTTTTTTTTTCTTCCATTAGTTGTAGTTTTACCTGCCTTTGTATTATTTCCCTTTGTTTTTCTGAAGGTTCCTTGACTACTCTTGCCCATGTCTTGGCTTCCTCAAGTTCACTTCTTATGTCATTCTCTTTTACCTATATATTTGATATCATAGTTTGCAGCTCTTTTATCTACTCTATGCTCATTTCTTGTATGATCTTTGTTTTGCTTTTCCTTGTAATTGTTTGTGATGTGTTTTGTTTTAACATGTGTAGTTCTGGTTGCCCTATTTCCTTCATTTTTTGCAAGTTGTTCACTTTCTCTCTGATCATCTCATTGTCTTTTTCTAGACTTAGTTTTGCTTGTACGATTTCTACAAACTTGGGCTCTTGCATTTGTTCCCTTTCTTCCAAGCCCTCTACCTTCTCTTTGATGTTCAATAGTTCCCGTAAATATAGCTCCATTGATCAAACAAGTGTGGATGTCGGGTTGTATATTTCCACTTCATCTAAGATTTTCCCCATGATAACTTTTGCTATTGATGGTACTGTGTGTCACAACCTGTTATTTTGACCCCTTGATAGACCTTATTAGGTGTTGACAGCAGAATGTGATTATTGGTTATTTGAAATTAGACTTTATCTGATACTTGCATATGGTTATTGATTTGATGTTATGATGTAGCAGTACATTCTGATCTTGTTAGTTGATGATGTCATCATATGTATTTGTTTTATGTTATGATGTTATTACAATTCAGTTTGTACATTATATATATAAATATATATATATATATATATATATATATATATATATATAAAACAAACAGATGTTGATGTCACGTTTTGTGGCTGTAGGATTCACAGGTACATGACCTAGGTTGGCGTTGGACTCTAACAGTCGGGACAATAATGGGCGGGGGCAATAAGTAGTTGGGTAACATTGGCACGTGTATATGAGATGAAACTATAATAAGCCATCGAGTTATAATGAGCAGTTACAGTGTTGTTTAATGTATTTCTTTTCCGTCTTAGCATGTTGATTGAGCTTGTTCAGGCAATATTATTATTATTTCCCTCTTGATTGTGATTATTTTCGTGTCCAAATTTCATTGTCTTGTTATGTCTTGTCC
This sequence comes from Torreya grandis, assembly GCA_037957365.1. Lineage (NCBI taxonomy): Eukaryota > Viridiplantae > Streptophyta > Pinopsida > Cupressales > Taxaceae > Torreya > Torreya grandis. The sequence goes on along the minus strand of JARHVA010000722.1, from coordinate 3,592,954 downwards.
AGTGTTGTATCGGTCAGTTTTGTCCTTGTGCATATCTTGCTTAGTTTTAGCCATCTTCTCTTTTTGTTCTAGTCACTTAAGGACCCGGTTACTTAGAGTCGTGTTTTGGCTAGTTTGCTTATCTTTTGAATCGCATTGTGGTTAAGTTGCTTGATTCATAGTCATGATGACTTGGCTTTGCACCATGGGGCCTTCACTAAACTAGCGACTATGCATCTTGGCATGTCTTGGGACTTCCACATAGTCTTTGACTTGGACTGTACGCGGGCAGAATTGACCCCCATGCATTACGATGTCATTTTGAAAATATTTGTTAGGCCATGATGGCCAAGGGGGTTCGTGGGCCTTTTTGACTCACCTAAGGCATAATGACCAAATCTAGGTCGATGCATTAGGTTTTGTGTTTTTTTCTTTTGGCTATCATTTCTACCTAGTAGTTGACATTTATGGCATAATGGAAAAGTCAAGCCTTTGATGTAATAGGGCTCATGATGACATTAGGGTTGACTCTCTACCCAAAAAATGGGTAATCAAGTGGCTTTGCATGGAAGTTAGTGTGCATTGGTGAGTTGGTTGAAGGGGAAAACCCTAGAGAAAATGGCAACCATGAGAAGTAATGGAGGCATGAAAAAATGTCTGTAGGCCTTAATGGAGGGAGAAAATAGCGCTGGGGAGGATGGAAGAAAAGGAAGGGCGAGTGTGGAGAGGGGGAATCTTGGCAAGAGGAAAATCAAGGGCCAACTTCATATTTTGAAGGCACATCTTGTTGCAAATAAGTAATGTATTTAAATTTCTAAATGGGAATTTTGGGATGCCATTGTTGTTGAAATCGATTTGTACTCTGCTAAAATATAAAAAAATTAATAATACATTTATAGGTTCATGAGGAAGTCGTGAGGACTCCCTGACAACCCTGTAAAGCCTCCTATTCATTTTAAAATGATTATATAACCATTTATTCTAGTTATGGGCAAATTTTTATTACAATTTGATTTTGGAAACCTAGCCATTGTATGTTTGTATATTTTTGTTTATGGTGTTTTGGGCTCGGCCTTCTTGTAGAGCTAGTTTGATTCCATTTTTTTTTGGTTCGTGCCCTAGTTGGGCAATGCCCTTAAAAGCTATGTTGGGCTCTTTTAAACTTTTCTAGATTGTGTTAGGGCTCGGCCTTGAGCTTGACAGCAAGCCTTTTTTTAAAGCAAATAATGGGTTATAGTTTAGTTGTATGGGTTGGGTCGATTTTGTATTCGGCCTATTGCTAAATCCACTCAACTTAGGGGTTTTATTTTGCTGGTTTTTACTTGTATTCTAAGCAATTTTAGCACTTTGGCCAAGTCTATTTAGTTGTTATTTTGATCATCTTGCTCAGATTTTATGAAGCTCAAGTTGGCTGGTTATTGAAGTTAATGGTAACTGTTTTATCACTTTTATGCTCTTGATTCGATAAAAACCTGGTTGTGCTTATTCATTATTTGACCCTTTGATGTCATTATTATTTATTGAACTTGATAATTTGATTTAGGTTCATGTGGTTGAGTGTAATCCTTGGATGTTGGTTGTGGTGTTTATTTATTTTTTTTGGGTGTTGGGTGTAACTGCTACAATTATAAATGTGATGGCTTATGAATCTCATGTTGCTCCATCCTCGTCCTGAAATCCCAAATATTTGACTCCAACTCCCAACTGATAGTTGGGGTGGTGAGGACCACCGATGGGAGGCTCATAAGACGCGTCGAGTCGGATCGTTTCGGGTGTCGAATATCTCTTGGTGACTGTTTCTCTGTCGATTCAAGTTGTTTACAAGATTCATTGTTCTTACTTGATTGAGAATCTGGTAAATACTCCAGTTGTGACAAGCAATATTAGACCTCTCTACATGTATTCCTTCTCCTATAGCACTTCATACATAATGCAAAAATTGATTATCACCTAGTATACTCAACAAGGTTGGTGAAATGTTTATATTGTCCTGCTGATGTTCTTGGGCTCTCAATTGCTTTACTCACAGTTAATCTTACCTCATTAATTGTTGTTAAATTATTACAACCTGCAATTTTGTGTTACTGTAAATAGTATGTTATTACTTGGATATTGAGATGAAAATGAAATGCTTATGCTAAATACTTAGCTTGGATTATATTCTTCACATGGTTGTTTATTATAATTATGTTGTTTAGTAATTCATTGGGCAAGTTTAATTCTTAGGTAGTTTATGTGGAAATCTAGGCGATGTTATGTGAATGCATGGCATAATTGAATTCATAATACCTATTCTAATTTTGTTTAGCTGGTAGATTTAAGCATTTCCATAGTAGCGGCTTGGTGATTACGATTACGGATTAGGTTTAAAAAAACAAAAATTGGTTAACTCATGTACTGTTGTACAAAAACTTAATATGCATTGTGTTAAGTCTATTATTGACTATGTTGAGCAATATGTAAGGGATTTCATTTCATTGGTATCATTATATTGTTTTGAAAAAGGCTTAGTATGCTACAACCAAGTGTAAATGAGTTTAAGTTGGGTTATTATCTTAGAGGATAGAAGGATGCAAGTTGGGGATATGCTGGAAATTAAAATTATGAGTTCTATTCCACATTGATTTCGTCATAACAGTTGCATAAGTAATATACTCGGCAAGTTGGAAATTTAGTGATGGAATGAAAATGTTATTGATTTATGGTGTCAATGTGGCATAGGCTATTATATAGAAATCTTGAGTACGGATTATATATACTACCTGGCTTTAGTTTTATATGGAAGGTAGTTATCATAGTCGTAATATTTGGAAATTAAATTCAAGTGTACTAAAATATGAGATTGCTATTGTACGAATATTTGTAAGCAAGTATAAAGTTCAAATGGAAATTGTCACACTTATATCGGTTCCACGCAAGTTATGTAAAAAGGCTTATTTTTATAGTTATGTATGTTTTGACATATGATGGAATATGCATGTTAGCGTTGCAAGCATGCAATGTTGTAATGCATATGGAAATTGCAAGTTATGAATTTCTTAAATTGGATAATTGCTTACATATATATATGACCAAGGAAAATGTAAGAAAGGCAATGGCATAAATTAAATATAGTTAATAAAACACTTGATTCTTGGAAGCTAATCTAGTTTGACATGCATAATTAATTCTTGTGTATAACTATCAAATGACAAGCAAGCAGCAATGTAGGGACTAGATCTCTAGTTGTGGACCTGCAAGATGATTATTGTTATCACATTGATGAGTTAATTATTGTATGTCAATGGTATACATAATTGGTGAGATGCTCAGTTGTGTGATGTCATCTATCCTTGATAAGAATCATTGTGATTTGTCCAAATACAAATAGTAAATTGTGCTTGTGTAATGTGGCTATATCTTAAATTGTGTTAAGTGCCCAGTGAAAGACTGGTGGTGCAATGATCCCCTAGAATTATAGACCATGGTATAATGATCTATGGGGATAGCACCATAGAACGGTCTCTTGCTTATAAGAAATGTAATAAGACTTAAAGTAAATTAAAGCTTAAAAACAACCTCATGGATTATATGAGTATATACTTCCGTTTGCTGACCTTGAGCATGTTAAAATAAATCATTGACTAAATTAGTTAGTATGATGATTGTTTTGTATTACAAATCTTGACTTCTATGTATGAAATGTTGTATTTTTTTTTCTATGATTATGGGAATAGAGGGGTCAGTTTATAAATAACTAAAAACTTTTATATTCCATCCCTTACAATGTAAATATTGTATGTTGGCCGAGAAACATATTAGAATATTCCAAATATACCGAATGTAGTAATAGATGTTTAGCTACACTAGCCAATAACCAGATTTCCATAGATGTGAGTCTCTTAGGTAGAGTAAAGACACTTAGGTGGTCCTATTGGAGAGGTGAGTGCTGCCATATAGCTCAAAGCTTATCAATATGAACCCACATACTGATATGCCCCAAACTGAATGTAAACTCCACAAGGCATTATTCTTTTCCATAGAATCTTCTAGAGGTAATTATCCTAATTAAGGGTTACATGTAGGTAACTTTGGTTATGCGTTGTGGGTACATTATAATGAAATTTGAAGAGTTGCTTGCGCATAACAGAACTGGGTGTAGTGGGCCCTACCCATAGTCCTGTTTTAAACTCTCAAAGTAATGATGTCCAAAAAAAAATTTGTAGTCGTTTTGCCTGGTATCAGAGCTTGTGCTTGAATTAACAAGTTGGTTACAACTTTAAAAAAAACTTGGGAGAAGTATGATTTTTATAATAACATGCCTAGAATCGGTTTTGTGACCCACCAGGAAAAAAAATGGTTAGGACCAGATCTGGTGGTAATCAGGGTGTTGGTGACCAAAGGGAGGATAGGCCAATTATAAGGGGAAGAGGGCCCAAAATCATAATCAAAACAGGGACGAACCTCTTCCAAACAATGTTGAAAATCCTTGAGGCACCAAACCCAAATGCAATTGGTGAAAACCCTTCTGATAAGCATATAGAAGTTCTGAATGGGATCCTAACAGCATTGAATGCCATTCAAGGTAGGTTGGACAACCAGGAACTCAGGCTGAAAAACCTTGAGGGCAACCTTCCTGAAGAACGCCCCCATCTAGAAATGGAACCAATTGAGGAGCAAGTACTTCAAGAAGTACCCCTAAGAGTGGTAGACCCTATCATAAAAGAACTCAAGAAGATCCCACCACCTATATTCATGGGTGAGGAATCTGAAGATGAAGCCAATGCGTGGCTTGTAAAGCTACAAAAATATTTTAATCTACATAACATGTCCTCTAATGTAAAGACCAAAGTGGCAATTTATCAGTTGAATGGGTCTGTTGCCCTATGGTGGAACCATCTATGTGATCCGAAAGGATATCAGCCTATGACCCTTATCTGGTCTACTTTCGAAAGCCAATTCCAGAAGAGATATTTAAATGCAAATTATAAAGAGCAAAAAATAACAGATTTTCAGCTGCTAAAACAAGAAAATATATATGTTACAAAGTATGATAAAAAGATCTTGAACCTGCTGTGTCATGTCAAGTACAATGCATGACAAAATTTAAATTGGGGTTGAAAGAAGTATTGATGCATGATGTCAATATGACCAACCCTAAGACAATGGCAGCTGCCATAGAATCTACTCACAAGGCAGAAGAAAAAGAAAAGTCTCGACAGAAAGCGAGACAAGATTTCAAATTGAGTAGGGAACAAACTAAAAACAAAAATCTATTTCCTGCACCAAAAAACTTTAAGAGATCAGAGCAGAACCACAAGTTCCAAGGGAACAACAAGGGTTACAGCCGATTCTCGGGGCAAAACAAGATTTCTAAGCCTCTAAACACTGCTAAAACAAGGCCTTTTGAGAAAGACCAAGACCGAAACAGCGAGCGTGGGGCTAATATTGTTCCTATAGCCCCACAAAAGACAATAATGTGTTGGGAGTGCGGTGACAATCACTACCGCAAGGACTACCCAAAATTAAAACCTAGACAGCTAACAGAACATCGGGTGTACACAACAATGGAAAATCGCAACGCTGATTTCCAAACTACCCCAATAGAGATAAGATGTATTTTATTTGACCATCATGTGACTGTTTTAATTGATTCTAGTGCAACAAACTGCTTTATTGAACCTATTGTAGCAAATTGTTGTAATCAAAAACCTATTCATTTAAGAGTAGGCCGGGAAGTTGAGTTCGGTATTAGCAAAAAGGTGCCTATTTAGGAGTGCTTGGAACAAACTGAACTTGATCTTGGTGTTTTCAGAACCAAGGTAAACTTGTTTTTGGCCCTCTTAGGGTCTTATGATGTTATTTTGGGCATGGACTGGTTGCAACAACACCATGCAACGTGTAACACCCTGCCTAGTTGTTCTTAAAAAATGCAGTAAGTTTTTTTTTTTTTAAAAAGAAACACCCACTTATACGTTACGTAGAGTGATCTCCATTTATAAAGTACAATATAAAGCATCTCGCAACAGAATAATCATTATAACCAATTTCAAGTCCACGGATTTAAAGGGAAAAAATAAAGTGAAATCAGGTTGTGACATCAAACATTGAATAATCATATCAAATTATGTTCTTTTCTTGTCTTTAACTCAGCGCAAGATTTGTGGCGCTACCATTATTTTATCTCAGTTGTTTGAACTCAAACCAAAGCCCATCAAGGATTTCAATGGACTTAGAAAGCCTTGGCATTTTAGTACACTACAATATGCGTCTATCTCCAGGATCAGGCAAATTAGATATTTATAAAAATGTATATGTATTGTGGTCGTGTCATGTAACACCCTGCCTAGTTCTTAGAAAATGCAGTAAGTTTTTTTTTTAAAAAGTAAACACCCAATTATACGTTACGTAGAGTGATCTCCATTTATAAAGTACAATATAAAGCATCTCGCAACACAATAATCATTATAACCAATTTCAAATCCACGGATTTAAAGGAAAAAAATAGAGTGAAATTGGGATGTGACATCAAAAAGAAAAAAAGAAATTTTATTGGCGATAAAGGGAGACGATGTAAGGGAATGAAGACGCCAAAGGAGGAGAAAGATCACCTTGAAGAATGTTGACATCAAGTGAAATAAAAAGATTAGGACATTGCATGTGATATTAGCATCAGATAAAGGTTGGTTTATTAATTATTTTATGCTCTGATACCACATGTAACAACCTGCCTAGTCGTTCTTAGAAAATGCAATAAGTTTTTTTTTAAAAGGAAACACCCAGTTATACGTTCCATAGAGTGATCTCCATTTATAAAGTACAATATAAAGCATCTCGCAACACAATAATCATTATAACCAATTTCAAATCCACGGATTTAAAGGAAAAAAACAGAGTGAAATCGGGATGTGACATAGCGCTTGATTGTTCTAGGAAAAGAATGCAATGCACTGATGAGCATGGGAAACTCATGGAACTTCAAGGCATTCGAGGGTCTACACCACGAAAATTACTTTCAGCTCTGCAATTGAAGAACGTTGTAAGAAAAGGTTGCAAACTCTATGTAGTCCAATTGTAGGAAATAACCACAGAAAAGGAGAAAATCTACCAAGATTTTCCTATCATAAGAGAATTTATGGATGTTTTTCATGAAAATCCATCTGGTATACCCCATAAACATGAGTTTGACTTCTCCATTGACCTTATATCAGGGGTTGCCCCTTTGTCAAAAGCTCCTTATAGGATGAACGTGACAGATTTGCAAGCGCTGAAGATTCAGCTGCAAGAACTTTTGGACAGCGGAAGTATCAAACCCAGTGTGTCACCCTGGGATGCTCCAGTAGTCTTCGTAAGGAAGAAAGATGGCACCTTAAGGCTATGCATTGATTATCGAATGCTCAATAAAGTGACGATCAAAAATCGGTACTTGTTGCCTCGGATTGACAAGTTATTCAATCAAATGAAAGGTGCAACAATGTTCTCAAAAATTGATCTAAGATCCGGCTATCATCAACTAAGGATCAAATAGGAAAATGTTCACAAAACAGCCTTCTAAACTAGATATGGCCATTATGAGTTCATTGTTTTACTTTTTGGCCTAACAAACGCACCAGCTGCATTTATGAATTTAATAAATAACATTTTCAGGGATTTCTTGGACAAATTTGTTCTAGTATTTCTTGACGACATCCTTGTCTATTCCAAGAATGTAACTCAGCATGATCAGCACCTAAGATTGGTTCTGCAAAGGCTGAGATAACACAAACTATATGAAAATTTGTCTAAATGTGCCTTTTATCAAACTAAAATTCGTTATTTAGAGCACAAAATTTCTAAGGTGGGCATTGCAGTAGACCCAACCAAAATACAAGACATCCAAGAGTGGCCTGCTCCTTCCAATGAACATGAAGCGCGCAGTTTTATGGGCTTGGCAAAGTATTATCGACGGTTTGTCAAAAATTTCTCCTGCATAACCAACCCCATTACGTATTTGCAACGTAAGGGTAAGAAATTTGTGTGGATGACTAAGTGCGAAGAGGACTTCAATAAGCTCAAGAAGCTATTAACCACAACACCTATTTTGATCATACCTAACCCTAATGGAAACTTTGAAGTGTGGGTTGATGCCTCTAAATAAGGCTTTGGTGGCATATTAACCCAAGATGGGAAGGTAGGGGCCTACAAGTCTCACAATCTAAAGGAAGTTGAAAAGAATGACACTACGCACGATTTAGAGCTTATTGCCATAGTGCACGCACTTAAACAGTGGAAATATTTCTTGCTAGCCAAGCCCCTTAAGGTGAAATTTGATCACTGCAGTTTGGAACACCTATTTTCGCAAAATAATTTGAATGCCCACCAGTGTAGATAGCTGGAGTTTATCAGTAACTTTAACATCGACATATCTTATGTGAAGGGCAAGGAAAATCGAGTGGCCGATGCGCTCAAGAGATGTACCTACCTTGTTGCCCTATCAGTACTAGAAAAGCAACTTGAGGACGAATATTTCAAAAAAATAAGTAGAGAAAGGCATTTACTGATTTTTCTACTAAAACATATGGCTTTACAAGGCATAAAAGCGGAATTTTCGTACCCGAAACAGGTAATCTACGTAATGTTGTGCTGAATGAAGTACACACAGCACCCATTTTGCTCAACTTGGTGTCACGAAGATGACCCATGAGCTAACGAGGAACTATTTTTTGGCTTGGGATGAAACTCGATGTTCTCAATTTTGTAGCAAGATGTCTAGAATGTCAGCGTGTGAAGCCTGAACACTGCCATTTGAGAGGTTTGTTGTACCTACATGACATACCCAAGGATAAGTGGGCAGTAGTTTCGCTGGATTTTATTGTTGGGCTACCCAAGTCCCGCAACAAACACGTCACCATTCTAGTGGTGATCGACAAAGCAACCAAGGTTGGCCATTTTATAGCAGGCAATCTAACGGATGACACTTTTGTATTTACAGAGCGGTTCGTTAAAGAAGTGGTACGACTGGATGGTGTACCAGAAGTAATTATTTCTAATCGGGACAAGTTATTCACTTCAAGGTTTTAGCAAACCTTAACTATAGCGTTTGGTACCCGACTATATTTTAGCGCTTCATACCACTCGGAAATGGATGGTCAAACTGAAAGGTTGAATCAAGTAGTTGAGAACATGTTGCGTATGTATGTTCTGGACCAACAATCCAAGTGGGAAGGCTACCTCCATTCGATTGAGTTTGCCTACAACAACTCATACCATTCAGTACTGAAAATGGCCACTTTCAAAGCCTTATATGGGCGAAAATGCAAAACCCCACTTGGCTGGGATGTTTGGATAATAGGATTGTTGTTGGGCCTAAAATTCTGCAAGAATATGATAGGCAGATGACCTTAATACAAGAAAATCTTAAGGTTGCTTCTGATTGGCAAAAGAACTATGCCGACCACAAGAGAACGTTGCGTGAATATGTTGTCAGTGATAAGGTTTTTCTGCATGTTAGATCATAGAAAAGTTTGATTAAGTTTGGAAAAACCTCCAAGTCACCTCCACGTTTTGTCGAACCATTCGACATTGTGGATAAGATCAGACATGTTGCCTACTGACTAGCTTTACCACCTTCTCTGTCAAGGATCCATGATGTATTTCACATTGCATTGTTAAAAAGATATGTACTTGATCCATCTCATGTGTTGGATTGAAAAAATCTGCAAATTACAGAGGAGAAAAAGATGCAACTAGACCCAGTGAAAATCTTGGGTCATCACAACATTAGACTAAAAAACAGAGAGATTCAACAAGACCTGTACAATGGGACTCGTTGAGTGAAAAAAAATGCCCCGTGGGAGAACACATAGTTGTTTAAACAACACTATCCATGGCTGTTTTGAATTGTCATCAGGACGGTTCCTCGTTAAGGAGAGGAGGATGTCACACCTTGTTATTTTGGCCCCTTGATAGACCTTATTAGGTGTTGACAGCAGAATGTGATTACTAATTATCTGAAATTAAACTTTATCTGATACTTGCATATAGTTATTGACTTGATGTTATGATGTTGCAGTACATTCTGATCTTGTTAGTTGGTGATGGCATCATACGTATTTGTTTTATGTTATGATTTATTAAAGTTCATTATATATATAACTCTTTTTTTAAACAAACAGATGTTGCTAATGTCATGTTTTGTGGCTGCAGGATTCACAAGTACATGAGCTAGGCTGGCAGTGGACTTGAAAAGTCAAGGCAATAAAGGGCAGAGGCAATGAGTAGTTGGGTAACACTAGCACGGGTATATGAGATGAAATTGTAATAAGACATCTAGTCATAATGAGAAGTTATAGTGTTGTTTGATGTTTGCAGTTTGCTGACCTTGAGTTGTTAAAATAAATCATTGACTAAATTAGTTAGCATGATGATTCTTTTGTATTACAAATCTTGACTTCTATGCATGAAATGTTGTATTTTCTTTTCTCTGATTATGGAAATAGGGGGGTTAGCTTATGAATAACTAGAAACTTCCATATTCCATCGCTTACGATGTAAATACTGTATGTTGATCGGGAAACTTATTAGAATATTCCAAATATTCCAAATGTAGCAAAAGATGTTTACCTACATTAGCCGATAACCAGATTTCCATAGATGTGAGTCTCTTAAGTCGAGTAAGGACACCTAGGTCTTTTTGGGGAGGTGAGTGCCCCCATACAGCTCGGAGCTTATCATTATGGACCTGCATACTAATATGCCCCAAGCTGTATGTAAACTCCACGAGGAATTATTCTTTTCCATAGAATCTTCTAGAGGTAATTACCATAATTAAGGGTTACATGTACGTAACTTTGGTTATAGGCTTTGGGTACATTATAATGAAATTTGAAGAGTTGTTTGCACATAACAGAACGAGGTGTAGTGGGACCTACCAATAGTCCTATTTTAAACTCAGAAAGTAATGACACCCAAAAAAAAAAATTGGGGTCGTTTCACTATGGCATTGACCTCTTCTGAGGTTTTTTGACTGTGATGTGCGAGTGCTTCTTTATTTAACTTTTGGGTCGTCTCCTCTTGTCCTATCAGCCCATTTGTGGGATAAAGTTTTGCTTCAATTTCCTTGTTTGTTCTTGGTAAAATAACAACAGATTTCTTGTTCTTTTCTTCTTTCTGTAGCGTTTTTTGTTTCTTATTTATCTTCTTTACCACCCATGTTTTAGCCTTGGATAATCGATGTCTCATCATTCGCGATATTGCTTTGCATTGACAAAAATTGGTTGTTCCCCTACCATTCTTGCTACTTTGAGAGTTTGATGTGGCATCTCGGTGGGTGTGATGTTTAGAATTTGTGAGTACAGGTATGCCTGTTTCTCAAAAAATCCGACCCTATCCCCAATATATTGGGCAACGTATGTTACCATCATCTGTCCAAAAGATTGTGGTAATACCGCATGTTGATAATCATGTTTCACCATTTGTTCAACTGGGATACAGTTCTCTTTTTTAGGTTTGATGCAGTTTTCTTCCTTGGGCACCCTTCTGTTTGTTCTTCCATTATGCTTTGGTGGTTTACTTTGTTAAATGTGAATGCAAGTATGAAGTTATAATGATTTCAAACTTTATGAAAAAGAATTGGGGGGCAATTCTGCCCGCATAGGGTCCAAGTCAAAGACTACGTGGAAGTCCCAAGACATGCCAATATGCATAGTCGCTAGTCTAGTCAAGGCCCCACGGTGCAAAGCCAAGTCATCACGACTATGGATCAAGCAACTTAACCGCAATGCGATTCAAAAGGTAAGCAAACAAGCCAAAACACAACTCTAAGTAATCGGGCCCTTAAGCGGCCAAAACGAAAAGAGAAGACAACTAAAACGAAGCAAGATATGCACAAGGACGAAATCGACCGATACAACACTGGACAAGACATAACAAGACAATGAAATTTGGACACAAAAATAATCGCAATCAAGAGGGAAATAATAATAATAGTGCCCATACAAGCTAAGTAACATGCTAAAACTATTATTTAAAGTAAATCTTGCATGACCTGATCCTTTTACTTTGGGTCATGTGTTTGTCGTTTCTATTGTTGTTTTGTTGTTTGCCCAATGTGAGAAAAACTTGTGAGGCCCGTGCCTTGTTGTGGAGCCCTCTAATGTTCACAGTGTTTTGCTCAATCTACTATGTCATACGACCTAAAGAGTCAAAAATTCAAGGGTGTTGTGTCACCCAAATCCCCTAGGCTATGGGTATCGGCCTACGGGTGATGGATACTTTTTGTGATTGTTTTCGCCAATGGATAAGGATTGAGTACCCTATTATCACTTATTATCGAGCTCGTGGGCTCTTATTCTCTACTCACACAAAGCTCATCTAGACCTCCCATTGAACTCTTCTATTCAGAGATAACAAAGTAATAAATGCTTACGCACATTTTTATATGTGCAATGACATGTTACAAAGAGCAAATATGATCTCATAATGCCACACAAATCATCGTCTGAACACTAGAATGCACACATTACAAGATAAGTTCAGGAGCAATCGACAAGCAACTATGAATCTAGTTGCATGCCATCTATTCCTTGGTCTGTTTTGCACTGCTTGACATAAACAACCGCTACAAGACATTCGCACTCTCCAAGACCATTAATCAAGTCATCTAATGACATAATGCCCTAGTGGTTGGACTTAAGCATTATTCCAAGATCTTCCACATCCATTGAACCTCTACAAGCAATGGCTCATGATAACGATGAGTCACTTGGAATTACACAATAAAATCCATAGGGGATGTGAAGTTCACAAGCTACAAGTCTATTGGAGAAAGGAGTTGCACAACGAACAAGAATGATTCAAAACACATAAATTCAACCAAAAAAGGTGTGAATTCAGCCAAAGAAAGCTTGTTGACAAAGTGATTGCCCAAAATGCCAAGTATCAAATTCATTGGGCAGTTCTCTATGATATTCTCAAGGTGCACAACTTTATATGGTGTAAACTTGACTTGGAGTAATAAATGCTTGCTGGAAACATCAAATGGCAGAATAAGACCAATAGGACAATGTTATATGGAATCCGAACAACTATATAACACATATTCAATTGTGCAAAGGTGCTCAGCTACTCCAAGAGATTTGCAATTCCTTTACACCAACTTAAGCTTACAATTTTTCAAGAGTTGCACAACAATTGTACATAGAAACCAAGAACAAAGAACATATGCAACGCACCTGAAAGCAAGATTAGTTGGAGATCCAGAGATGCTCATGCATAACTCCCCTAGAAATTTGATTGTGAGCATGGTGCTACAATTGAAGTTTGGAAATTGATAAACAAGGCAAACCAACCTAGCTAAGTTAAAAGCCATGAATCTTCTTCGGGTCCTTTTCTTTTTCAAAGAACTTAAATATTCCATCCACACCTGCTTACTTTTCTTTTTGCCAGTGCTAGCCTTACATACTTCTTCAATTTCTTCTCTCCCGAGAATCTAATCTCACCAATCTGCAAGTTTTTATTCATCACCTTCATGATGTGAATACAAGTTTTAAACATTTAATATGGGTGAAATATCCAATTCTTTTGGCAAGTCTATCTCATATGCATTATCTGAATATCTACACAATACCCTACAAGGACCTATATTCTTGTACTTCAACTTATTATGTGTTCCTCTTGGGAACCTCTCCTTTCTCAAGTGCACTACCACCAAATCTCCTTTATCAAATAATTCTTCTCTCCTCCTTTCATTTGCCTTCTCCTCATACTTCATACTACTCCATTGCAATCTCCCCTTCACTTCTCTATGCAAATAATGCATATATTCTGCAAAACTCTACATGTACACTTTTCTTGTCTGTTGGAGCCTCGAACACTTAGCAAATCCATCACTCTCTTTGGTCCATACACAATCTGAAATGGTGTTTTCTCAATCGAAATGTTCATCGAATTATTATATGCAAATTACGCTTGTGCCAACATCAAATCCCATTGTCCTGGATTGCTTTCAACCAAGCATCTAAACAAGTTACCCGAGCTTCTATTTACCAATTATGCTTGTCCATCCATTTATGGGTGATATGCAAAATTATGCTACAATTTCGTTCCCAACATCTTCCACAAAGTTCTCCAAAAATAACAAAAATTTGGCTTCCTAGTTGATGTTATACACTTTGACAAGCCATGCACCCTAACAATTTTTTTTTTAAAAAGGGTTTTATGTTCATAGTATCACTAGTCTTCTTATAGGGGGATGAAATGTGTCATTTTATCTGACCACAACAAAAATAGAATCATTGCCTTTTTGTGTCCTCAAAAATCCAAGAATCTATAGTCAGCTCCTCCCATGGTCCATCTAGCATAAGCAATCAGGTTGAACAATATGGTGTTGACTCGTTCCTTTTGCTAATTGGCAAATTCTACATCCCTCCACATATTTTCTAACATCTTTAGCCCTTCCAAATCAATAGTATCTTTCCTCTATCAACGCTAATGTCTTATTTCTCTCCAAAGAGACCTCATAATCCTCCAGTATGCAACTCTTTTATCAAGTTCTCTCTTATTGATCTGCTAGGGATACACAAATGTTTTATCTTAAATAAAAATCCTTTGTGTACAAAATAATCCTCATAAGGGCTTCTATCACAAGCCCGCATCTCTCTATAAGTTTTCCAAGCCTCTACAAAATCTACATCATCTACATACAATTAATTCATGCTAATTGACCCAATAATTTAAACTAACATAGTAGTCAATAATGCAAATCTTCTACTCAATGCATCGCTGCTACCTTATTTTACTTACCAACCCTATGCTTAAGGACAAATGAGTAACTCTGCGAGTACTCAACCCATTCCATGTGCCTTTTATTCAATTTCATCTGGGTGATTGTGAACTTCAACGCTTGATGGTTTGTATACAAAACAAATTCCTCAGGCAACATATAATCTCTCCACTTCTTCAAAGCTTGAACAATGGCATAAAATTCTTGATCATATAAAACATAATTATGTTTGGCATCATTCAACTTCTCACTAAAATATGCAATTGGCCTTCCTTCTTGACTCAACATTGCACCAATTTTTGTTCCGCTCGCATCACAATCTCTACTTGGAACACTTTATCAAAATCAGGGAATGCCAACAAGCTTCTTTGCAACTTTTTGTCTACAAAATCTCAAAATGTTTATCTACTCCTATTGTCCACTTGAACAATCCTTTCTTCATGCACTCAGTCGATAGTGCACAATCACTAAAATTTCTTACAAATCTGGCTAAGCCAAGAAATTTTTTACCTCAATGGCATTCCTTGATTGGGACATTCCATTATTGCTTTGACCTTTTATGGATCACTCTTCACTCCTTGGGAAATCACAATGCCTAAGTACACTAACTCCTTTATAAATGAACACGTCAAATTTATCAACATTTTTTCGTTCTTCAAGTTTTCCAAAATTTGTTTTAATTGCATCTGATAGTCTTCTTTTTTCTTATTGAAAATAAGTATGTCATCAAGATACACCACAACAATCCTACCTAGAAAATGGTTTCATCACCTCATTCATTAGTGTCATAAATGTGCTTTGGGGCATTAGTTAACCCAAATGGCATGACTAACCAATCAAAGGGTTGTTTTATTTTATATGCAATTTCCCGCTCATCTCCTCCTCTTATTCAAACATGATGATAACCACTCTTTAACTTAGTCTTAAGGAAATGCTTGTCTCCACTCAAGCAATCTAGCAAGTCATCAATCCTTGGTAGTGGAAACATGTATTTGATAGTGATATTATTGATAGCTCTATAATTTGTACACATTCTCCATTCTCAATCCTTCTAATGTGTCAAGACTACTAGTACAACACACGGGCTAAGACATTCTCTGATTAAACCTTTGTCCAACAAATCTTGAACTTACCTCTTCAACTCTTCACTCATGGGTGTACTCATTATATGGGGAGCCTTGTTTGGAAAACTAGCTCTAGGGATTATATCCTTATGATGAAAAATTGTTCGCATTGGAGGCAATCCATTGGTCAAATAACTTGACACTATCTCTTCATATTCTTTCAATAAATATGCCACTTCCTTTGCCATTTATTGTTTTTCTACTTTTGTCTTCTTTACCCCTCTCAAAAATACTTTAGCTGGCAACACCATTACCTTACTACTATTTTCTTCCTCTTCATTAACAGCAACTCTCCCATCTTTTGTGATCTAGAAAGTATTCTTCCACACATAATTCATAGCATTTATGTCATATTGCCATTGTCTACCCAACAAGACATGACAATAATCCATATGTATCACATCACCCCACAATTCATTATGATAGCTTCCACTACAAAAATTTACCTTGATTGTTTAAATAGTCACTTGATGACCTTTTTGCAACCAAGAAACCTTATATGGGTTGGGATGAGGATCACACTTCAACTTTTCCACCATTTCAATAGAAAACTAGATTATTTGTGTTATCGCTATTTATAATCCATCTGCAACACTTAGCTTCAACATTGCACTTAGTTTTGAAAATGCTTCTTCTTTGCCATGGTCCATCTTTTGTCTTTCCTAGCTTCAACAACACTCTTCACAATATCAAATTTTCTCCATGCTCGGGTTCCACTAGACAAGTTTCTTCTACTTCTGCCTCCTTAGTGTGCGCAACATGCACTTTCTTCTCACTTCTTCTATTCTCCTTATGAGCTTCAGGGCATTCATATAATCTATGTCCATGTCGTCCAAAAAAATTACCATTAAAACCTATGCCGCGTCCTCTACGTCCATATCTTGTTCCTCTATAGGAGGTATAACCAACACTTTGCTTCTGCGGCGAGGAACTATCTCCTTCCTCCTTTGCACGAGTTTTCCTTTTCCAAAAGATTTCCTTCCTCGTCCTCTTCCTCGCTCATTTTGTTGTTTTCTTAACAAAATTTCTTCAGCTTTTTTATGGGTTTCCTTAACCCAATCCAAATTAAACAATCCAATTTCATCTTGAGTTGATAGACAAAGATCATTTTATACTTAGAAATCTTTTCTTTGTTGTCTTCCACATAACCAGCTCTAATGGCCAGCTTATAAAATTCCTCAATGTAGTCTTTGACAATCATCTCTTTCTACATCATATTTGGTGGCTTTTTGAACAGATTTAACTGATAATGCAAGGGCAAAATCTTTCTTTTCAGCTTTCCAACCATCTTATCCCAAAGATAAAGGGATGCATATACCTGCAACTTCGTTCATGCAAAATTGACCTTTTTTGATCTTCTACTTGCTTATAGTCAAAATACTTTTCTAAGGCAGTTATCCAATCAATCAAACTTTGTGGATTCAAACTGTCAGAGTAACAAGGGGAGCCATCTCAGAAAGAGTTGCCACATGCATATTAAGCAAACCTTCTTTAAAGTGTTCAATCCACTTATTACTTTTATGCTAAGTCATCCAAATCACCAACTTTTATCAGATATATTCAAGTGACAAATTTGCAGGGGTCCAATTAAAATTTAAAAAAATTGAACTTTATTAGCCAGTTGAAAAATGTGAAGTGCCAACCTGTTCTTTCAGCGTAAATCTTCAAACTTAAGAGTTTTAAAGAAAAACACTTTTTCAAGATGTTTAGTAACAGAACTATCTGGCTGCAATTAAAGAAGAGGCTCCTCATCATACTGGCTGCAATTAAAGAATATGGATCCTTGTCATACTTTCAGCTGTTCAATAATCAGAAAAATGGCTAACAACTTCATCCTGGATTTTGCAAGCATTCTCTCTCCAATTTGTCTACAAACCATAAACCGAAACATAACCTATCCACACAACATACCATAATTATATTTCTCAAACTTGATGTCGATTTTTTTTATATTATGTTTAGCTGACGAACTTTTTCAAATTTTTTGGTCACCAAACTTCAAGCCAAACTAAAACCTGTTGACTTAGCTTATGGGGTTGTATTTACATTGTGACCATCTTGTCTAATAGCCTTTGTCTGCATGAAGTTTCAAATCTAATCCTCCAGGAAGACAGCAATAAGAATGACACACTTGTCTGCTAAAAGCTCTGCTTATTGTCAGTTTTCTTGTTTTCAATAGATAAACCTAAATATATTTTCCACAATAATTGGAACATGGCATCTGCTGTGAGACTCTCTGAGTCAAAACCACATATTGGTTCTAATGTCAATTGTGAAGCGTGTCCTTAATCACCGTAAGAAGCTTTAGATGTGTCCAGTAACCATCTAATAAAGCCATGCTAACAGAGAGCATTAGCACTAGGAACTGAATCGAGCCAAGAATACACATTTCAGACATCCTTTGTCAGTCCTAATGCTAGAAAAACCCATGCCACAACTAAAAAGAATCTATCAGGTCCTCCTCTTCCCTCTTCTTTCTTTTATTTTGAATAAAAAAAGACATATGAGCTAGTTATTGCCATAGGTTAGCCTTCTCACCCAGTGGGCTGCGGCCTAACACGAAGGTAATGAGTTGCTGTCTAATAGTAAGATGACGCACTTGTTGCTTTAATTACCCAGGTTCAAAGCATGGCCAGTATGCCCATATGTAAATATGGTCCCTGTATTAGAGTGGCTTGGTGTTAAAATGGTCTTCCTGGTAATGTGGTTTGGCAAATGTAAGACAAGGTGTCAGTTGGCATCTGAGCTAATGTGAAAATTTGTAAACTAATCGCTCCCCTGGTTTTAGACGAAGAAATCACAAATCACAGAGTTTCCTTAAGCAATTCCCCTTGACATGTATAAATTGCCTTTTTCTTCTCCATATTTTCCGGTTAGAACAAATGATACAAAATTGTTTAAAAATGGAAGCATCTGACCCTTAATGGCATCCAAACAACAATGCTGGCAACGTGTTGAATGGGATGAGCTCAAGTGGTAAAAGTATGGGACCTTCCTAAGTGAAGCCTCAGGTTCAAATCCCCTTGAAACATGATAAAATATTGAAATATATAAAAGGTCAAATGGGATGAGCTCGGATGGTAAAAGTATTGGACCTTCCAGAGTGAAGCCCGAGGTTCAAATCCCCATGAAACATGATAAAGTGTTCAAATATCCAAATCTCTGGGTGTGGCATACCCCATGGGATGAGGCAGAATGCAAAGCCATAATGAATTTGATGGAAGATATACCCTTTGGTCATTTGGCATCCAAGCTGAAAGTCACCCAGCGAAGGGAATTTGCCAAATTAAAAAAAAATACGATAGAGGCAACATAGCCTTTTTCATAAGAAATTCCCTGTGACATTTATAACTCACCTTTTATTCTTCTCTCTATTTCCGTTTCTAACGAAATGCTTAAAAAAGTTTGCGAATTGTAGCAAATAAAAAAACTTGGATGACATCCAAACATCAAAAGAGAGAGAAAGAATGTAGCAGAAGGGTTACCATTTTAAATTCATCCATAATCTCTGCAACCTGCTCGATTTCGTGAAGATCGGTTTTGCCATCGTATGGAGGAGGTAAGACATTGACATTAGCATTAGACTTATCAGTAACACCTCTCTTAAAAACCATTCGAATTTTAAAAGGCTTGCGACCCATAATATAACCTAATCCCACGCATCCACCTCCGATCATCAACATTCTCAACCATGAATAATCCATGCCACTACTTGCCCAAATCTTATGCATTTTTCTCGTCTTCTCTTTCCGTTCCAGATCCTGCTTTTTAAGGCCAAATGATGAATGTGTTTTTTAATATTGGGAAGATTTTTCGTTTCGCTGCAACTCTGTGCAGCCTTGGAAATGGCTGAAAAAACCCTAGGATTTCCTTCGGCAACTGTTATACAAGTTTTTAAAATTTAACGGAGATTGATCATTCGTTTTTCTTGGGTTCCTGTATAAACTAATTTTTCCATTATAATGTATCTTATGTATGAGAGCGGTTAATTAATGTTTATAGGTAATTTGAGCGAATTAGGTTGATTGGTTTGGTTTTTTCCAACATATATATGACGTTGGTTAATTGATGTTATATATATATATATATAAATTTGATGGAATCTAGGGTAATTAGTGTAGTTTTTATTTTTATTTTTTTTGGTTGGTTGTTTTAATATAAGGTGGGATTTTATATAAATTTTGGGATAATATGAAGTAGGTTCTTATTTTATTGTAATTTAAACATAGAATAAAATTTATGATTAGGACCATTTCTACATGTTGCCAATGTTAAGTGAGTTATATCTTAAGATTTATTTTATAAAAAATTAATTGACTATTCTAAAGGGAAGATTTCTTCTATGTTCTTTTCAAAAATAAAGTGCTTTTCTAGTTTTATTTTCATTTTTTTTCCTTTTTTTAAGGATTGAAAAATATATTTATTCAATAACATCTAAAAAAAATTATAATGCATGCTCGATGTGGTACAACCTCATACCCCAAACAAAAATACACAGCTATATTTAAATTAAGACCAACCTTGAGATCAACAGAAAAAGTCAAGACTCAATACCAACAATGAGAAAAAGAATTATAAGATTACATGCATGTTCCACTAGCACTAACAAACACCATAAATAGCACGACTAGAGACCAAAATATTAGGCCATTGGTGCAACCAACCCCACTGAGGAAGGAGGGGGCAACGGACTATCAAGCTTATCTTCGCGACCACCATCGAAGGGGTGTGCAGTGTGAGGTAGGGGGTCCCAGCCGTCATGTTCTGCATTTTCTTCCTTCATCTGGTGACAACGAGGAGAAATAACTAGATATAAGTAAAGCATTTTCCCCTAACCATCCCATATTATAGGCCTAAATCTTGTAGGTCCATAGCTAGTTTGGGGTGATAGCCACCCCCATGCCCTGCAAAGGGTGAGAGTCTTCGGCAAGGTGGAGTGGAAAACACATAGTGATTACGTAACTTGTGTCATCCTCTACCTTGATCCCTCTACCCATGGTCCTCCCTGGAGATTCTTGCCTTGGTAAATCTAAAGGCACTTTGCTAACAATACAAGGGGCATTTCCCCAATGGCCAATGAGGGTGTGGAGATGCTCCAACTCCAACACCACCTTCTCGACTTGAACTTGGATCTATAACAATACATTAGATAACATAGCAATTATGCTATCAATTCTTCACAAAATTACTCTAAAACATAATCTGCATAAATGGATTATAATTAAATCGCAACCAAAAAAACTAAACATCACAATATATGTACTTTATAGAAATAATATGTAATTAATTAATCTAGTTTATCTTATCTTTTTTATTTGTTGTTGATTTGTATTTTGATTTGGTGTTCTTATCCCAAAATCTACACCACCTATATACCTATAAATAAATCTTCTTCTCCTCATTGCCTTTCAATAGTCGTAATTTCTTAAGGAAAATAAAATGAGCTTTGGGAACCTGCAATAAACCAGGTGAATGGTAGAACTATCTTGGTCTATGTAGGCCCCAAAGTAGTGAAAACCACTCTAAAACCCTATATCAAAAGCAACAATTTAAATAAATGTAAATCATTCAAGTGACATGTTTACCCTGGGTCGTGCCAAAAGTGCTCCATAGTAAATACTAGATTTTAAAAATGATGAATGCTCTAACGATTACGTGATCTATAAAATGCCTATGAGTTCTCAATAGATTCTAAATGAATGTTTTACTATATACTTTGTGTCTATTGATATTTTTGTCCCAAAAATGTCAAAATGTCAAGTACCCTAAGGGAGACCCATTGTTTTTTTGGAATAAATGCCTTAAAATGGCCCAGGGCACTCATTTCCCTAAGCCCGATGAAAACCAAAGATATGGGTACAATTTGCAACTTGCAAATTGCATTTAGACCTCTGCTTCCTACTAAACTCATAGTTGGTAGAAACCAGAGATTGGAATACAATTTACAACTTGCAAACTTGTAAATTACTTCCTAACCTCCACTTTTTGCACAACACATGCCTCATGGAAATCGGAACCCCACTTGCAATTTACAATTTGCAAAGTTACAAATTGCAAATGAAGTTCTACTTCCTATAAATCATATGCCCCATGGAAATTAGAGATTGGAATGCAATATATAACTTGCAAATTGCTTCCCAACCTCCATTTCTCGTGCATCACTCCAACCATAAATCATAACTCTAATTACAATTTATAACTTGTAAAGTTGCAAATTATAACTTGAGTTCTGCTTCCCACCGACTACCCAATTGTAAATTACAACTTACAAAGTTGAGAATTGCACCTCGAGTTTTGCCTTCCTATTTTCAAAGAACTAAGACATCTTGTAGAATACGAAAGTCAAAGCATAAATTATAAAATTGTAAAGTTGCTCCCAAACTCTAGATCTCCCACCAACCACTGACCTAGGGGCATTTATTATAGAGGCTATATATAAATATAATTAGGGTTAATTAAATTCATTATTTAATTTGCAAAAAATGAGATTGGAGCTCTATGACCCTACCAGTGAGTTCGAGCCACGAATTTGACTCTACAAGCCATGTAATTGAGCCACACCACCATGAACCTTGAGCCACAATGACATTGATCCCCTGCACGATATTCCAATTGACCTCCTATGTTTTGATCTATCTTTTTTCTCATTCAAGCTTAGTCATTTTTGATTTCTTGTACTCTATTTGTGGATCTTGTTAGAATTTAGGGTTTTTTCTTGCTTAAGCATCAATAGGGTTTTGTTAGTTGTTTATGTGGTGTTGTTTACGATCATCTGTATTAGTAAAACTCTTGTGGAGTCATCTATTCCATTTTCTACCATTTGAAAACTTAGGGTTTCATTTGAAACCAATTGAATATTCCCTTACAAATTCCCTGCACAGTCCTAACAAACTTTCCATCCACCATTTCAAAACCCATGGGATTCTCACCTGCATTTGCAACCATATATCCCCAGGGGGTTTTTATGTGCATAGAGAAATTCCAATCTCTGTTGGAATTTTCATCAAAGATTGCAAGTGTTTTTTGCAACTACCATCTCTGTCAGAGATTTGCCCTGCAATAGCAACCCCAATCTCTGCTAAAGCTTTCACCTATGTTTTACACCTTCAAATTCCACTAACTCTATAGTTAGTTCTCCCTAGCATATTCTCCAGAATCTATGTCTGGAAAAGAGAATCTATGTCCCACTCAGCCTATAATCTAACACAAACGAGATAATAGACATAAACGTAGGTCACATTAACCTAGGTGATTTTTGGCCTAGAGTAAATGCTAAATTCAAAAATGATTGGATTCAGAGGATTTATGATTGTGGACTACCCTAGGCAGCAACCTTCCCCCTGTCAATGCAAAGCCTTGAACTGGTGCTCACATTGGCAAAGCACTATGATTCTAAGAAGAGATAAGAGTTGAATGATAAAGGAGAAATAATTATAAACCTGGACCCAGACTTTATAGACTCAATATTCCTGATACTTAAATATGAGAGTTATATTGATATAACTCCTGAATCAACAAATAAATTCTATTAGGACAATAACACTAGATGTCAAAGGGTAACGAATAAGCAATGGCTAAAGGTCTATAGGGATATATCCACAAGATTGCCCAAAATATTGGCAAAAATATATTTTAAGGATGATGTGGATGATTTAATCATACTACTGCATAAAATCATTGGGAACCCTGATGCAAAGAACTTCCAAGACTAGATGTACAAATACATATGGGTGATCCACTAGAACAAGCAGTACATCCACTAGGCATAGCTAATAAGTGACTCCATCCACAAGCAATTGATGGAAGTCCATAATATAGGGAAGTTCTATATGACTTCTTATATAGTCTACATATTAGCCAAGGGAGAGCCTTCTTAGGATTGAATACAGTAGCTGACCAAGCGAACAAAGTTTTCAATTATTACCCTAACGTCACTATTGAGGAAATTAGGCAACACTTCAGAAGAGTAAATGATGTATTCATCTCCTACATCATAGTCATGTTTGACAAAGAGCTAGAGAAGAAGAGATTCTCTGGTGCGACCAGTTTAGAGATTACCAACTAGGGATCTTATTTCATCCAATTCCCCACATACTCATACATCAAAGTAAGAAGATTCAGTGGTTGTCCTTACACCCTCTTGAGGTATGTGAATGACAAATGGGCTTTAATGGATCTTGTGAGGCAACTGGTAGAGACTCACAAGTTGTTATCTATCAAACACAATGATGGAATCCATTTCACCATTACTATAGGGAGGCACACATGCCCTTCTTTAACCAAAGCCAAATGTGTAGATGTTGAAATGACTCGATTGACCTTGAGGGCTCTGGAGGTAAGGCCATTCTATGATGTAAATGACAATATTACTAGTGCATTAGGGATCTCAACATATTTCCATGTCCCCTATTATTAAGTCTACTAAGAGGACTTGCAAGATGAAGAAGTAAGACTGAAGGACTACTATAGGATGACCTTGAATCAAATCAAGGCCTTTAACATGGCACCAGTCACCAAGGACTTGGTAGATGATGAGTCCCCATTAGACAAGATCTGCTATGATAATAAGATCTATGCTCAACCCCTTCTAGTAGTAAGGTGGTCCATTCCTGAGTCTTTCTCATTAATGGATAGAACCACCAACATAATAAATAGAATAATAAATTGGCTCAGAAGCAAAGGGATCAAAGTGACTAAGGAAATAGTGAGCATTAGTGAGAAGCTATAAGATCTCAAGGAGAAGGGAATACCACCATCGACAGAAGGTTCCAGCAGTAGAACCCTCCCAAAACATGTAGATAGGTAGTGATTTCCCATAAGAGAAAGCAAAAGTCAAAGACCAATAAAGGATAATCAAGTAGCCAAGGAGGAGGAATGAATCAGCCGATAGTGATTTTATTTGAAGATACAACTATCATTGAAACTCCAATAGTTTCTAATCCTATCTCGATCATAACATCTACTCCTAACTTTGTTATATTCCTTTCTCCTGTCTCTATAATTCCATCAACTTTAGCACCTCCTCCTCCTATCTCCACTCCACCTTCACCTCAAGAAATTTCCCCTCCATTCCCACCAGTTCACCTATGTCAGTAAGTCCATTGCTGATAGTTCAATCAATTCAATTAGACACTCAGGTCTTACTTCCACTTCCCACTTCCACAATTTCTCCCTCTTTCATAATTTCACTCCCTCTTTTTATGATTCCTTCCATCTCATCTCTAATCACCACTTCCACCCTGTTAATCAATAACACCACACAACAATATATAGGCATGGGTTTAGTCATCCTGACTATGATCCTACTGGCCATCCCAACCCTTGGGACAACTACTACTTCATTTTCATCTCCCTTCACCTTTCTCATTTCATCAACCCTGAGTGTCCCTAGTACACTGATTGATTGATTCATGGATTTAGACTCCACACTCCCACAAGTCCCCCTTTTCCAACTCCCTGTACCTATTCTTCCATTGGCGTCACTTCCATCTCTCACACCCCAAGTAGGCATATCCATCTATAATAACCCTAACCCCCATAGAGAAGGTAGAGCTGGATCAAGTCATCAATAAAAATGTGGCTGCTCAACCCACATATGGTTAAGAGGTTGTAAAGACATCTATCAAACACTCAATGGCCATATCAGTGAAGAATACAACACTCATCACCATGACCACCAGTGTAACAACTTTAGCTATAGATTCATAATTGGTAGTGCTTGGGCAATATGATGTTACTCCTAGTTGGATAGTATAGACAATGGGGAAGAAATGTAAGTAGATGGTGTCATTGAACACATTGTATTTTGGCCTCATAGATGCAGTTAAGAAATCTAAAGCAACTCCCATAACCATATCAACAATATTATATGATTCAGTAGGGGAGAAGTATGTATAGATGTAATCCCCACACTAGATAAACAAAAATAAGATCTAGTGGTGGGGGATTACTAGGTATCAAAGGTTTACCTTGGTCATCCTACAAGAGAGGGATTGAAACATGATGTTCAATCCAACATTAACTCTTTTTTTGAGAAAATGGATAGTGACAAGGTCACTAAAGATGGATTGAAGAACAAGGTTGAAATATTGACAACTACACTTTAAAAAATCATTTTGCTCGTTGCCCAACTCACACAATCTATTACTCATATCACATACCAAGAAACATTTGATGCAGTGATAGAGATTCATAGCATGGGAAGGGATACAAAGGACTGGGCAGAAGAGATCATCTCAAAGGGAAATAAAGTTATTAAATTAGTAATGGACCAATATAAAACTTTGAAAGAGAGACAGTCAACTTTGAGAGAGCAAACAAATAAGTATCAAGAAGAGATACAAAGGTTGAACCTTTTCTATTCAAAGTTGATAGTTGTGGATACAATTGAAATCGATATCCTCATTATCAAAAAGATACTAAGAAATGATGCAGAGCAAGAGGAATTGGACAGAGCATCTCAGTTCAGAATAAGGATACTCATAAAGAGTATCAATAAAACTAAGGCTGCACATGATAAGGCCACAAATATGCTATATGACATTGAAGATTTGTTGAATAAATTGTCATGTCAAGCGATAGACCATCAAAACTAGATCTTTTCAGCTTAGGAAGTTTAATATAAATTTAAAGGAGTGGTTGAAGAAGAGTCAGCATAAGGCACCACATTCAGCTTGAGCTTCATCCACCATTTTATCAGGTACCATAATACATTAGATCAAATGGGAAAAAAGACTCAAGAATATAGATCTACATGAAAGGAATTTGACATAATTGCAAAATGTGAAATAAGCCACCTTTACTATTTTGGTCCTGATGAAGATCGTATCTTAGGGATCTTAAAGTGTTTTGATTCATATATTGAGAAGACACAGGTGAAGAAGGAAAAAGAGTCTTTAGAGGTTGTGGTTATATATTAATTATTTCCATCACAAACATTCTATATATTGTATTTCATCATTGTAAAAAAAATTATAAAGTTGTAGATTGAAAATTACAACTATCATTTTGATATCTCTTTTTGAGAAAGATCGACTTGTAATTTCCATTTTCCTTTTTGACAGGTTGAAAGTGTAAAAAGCAAATGTTTGACCATTTTGTAAATCTTGCATGCCAAAATGGGCACCCCCCCCTCTTTTTTACCTTGAAACCTTGTTCTTCATGACCTTTTGCCCTAAAACCAGGTCTTAACCGTTTAAAAATCAAGCAAAAGTTGATTTTGTGTAGGTGCAGATGTTGTCTTATCAAGCATTGGTCTTTTCCAGCACTCACAGAGCAAATTGGGTTCTTAGAAAAACATTAATTATAAGCTTTACAAGTAATAAGTAGGAGCACTTGACAAACCCAAAAGGGTCTATGGCCACTTCTAGTGCAAGTCAGGTTTTACAAATACTTTACTTGTCAATTTTCATGAGTAAAAGCAGTGCAAAAACCTAAAAGGGTCAGAGTAATGCATTTCAAGGTTATGAGGGGACTTGTCTTATGACTTTTATAAGTCAAAGCTAGAGACAAACCTGATAAGGGTCAGAGCAGTTCAATTTGGGTTTGTGGGATTACTTGACTTATGATCTTTCATGAGCTGGAGTCATTCATAAACCTGAAAGGGTAAGGAAGAAGCAATCAGGTTTTTGAGACATCTTTACTTGAAAGCTTTTTGAGTAAGTCCTTCAAAAGAGCCTGAATTGGTCTTAGACACTTCTTAAGGCAAGTGTTTTTTCATAGAGGGCACGTGGGCATTTTGTAGGGTCATTTGAAATTTCTTCGAAGGGTATGTGCCCTTGTGAGCGGCACTTCAAAGATGAAATGAACCTTTACAAAACTTATGAAGGGTATGTTTGAAGGAAGAATGGACCTTGCGAAGGGCTTTTCATTAGCATGAGAACCAATACAAAAGTTTTGAAGGGCAACTAGAGGCTCAAAATGCCCTTGTGAAGGGCACTTTGAGAAATATAGGGACCATTTTCATAAGCCCAAAGGGCACTTTTGGCTCAAACTGCCCATGTGGAGGGCAGCCAGTTGAAGCAAAGGGCAAAGACAAAAAGCTTATAGGGCACTTGCCCTTCAAAAAAAGTGACAAGTAAAAGGAGTTTTCCTGCGAACAAAATGTCTTAAGGAAAATTGAAGAAGGCAAGCGAGGGTCGAATTCCTTCGGATAAAATATCCAAAGAAATTTGACGTCACAAAAAGCTCGAACGCTGACAACGTAAAGAAGCAAGCCAAGAAGACAAGGAAAAAAGCCAAGGAGAAATGTTTGAAAGAATTCCTTCGGACTTTTTGTCTAAAGGACATGTTGAAGAAAAGCCCACCCATAGAAAAGCCCTGCAAAGAGCAAGTAAAGAAAAGGCAAAGGCATGGAGTAAACAAAGGGAAAAGACAAGAAATGAAGAAGTAAAAAGAAGCAAACAAAGAAATAAACCATGGAGTTTTCCCTTGGAAATATTGTCTCAGACTCTTGTCCGAGATGACCTTCTCAAGAAACTTAAAACCTAAAACTCACAGAAAAAGAAAGAACATAGACCCGAGAACCTGAACGCCCGAATGAGTAAAGAAAAAACAAGGCAAAGGAGAAATAGAAGGAAAGAGATAAAACACAGGCAAGTAGAGAGCAAAAAAGACAAAGTTCAAAATAGTTCCAACAACTTGATAAAGTCAAAGCGTAGAATCAATGACCATTCAAAACAAGATAAGTGGCATATGCACACTCATCAAAAGGAATTTATATATTTTTCATATATTGGTTTTCAAACTATAGAGATCAACGTCTGATGTTTTTCATGCTTCACCATTAATGCACAACCAGTTACGCCCAGCATGAAGAGAGCATGGTCTAGCCACAATAACTTAAAGATGGCTTTGTAAGTTGCTAGAAGGAGTATCCCATGCTTTTATAGGCCCAGGACAGCAAGGGTGGTTACTTGGACATCTGCAACATGGCTCTCTCATATGTAGTTGGAAGAATACAATAGAAACATGGTCTCTTATCTTAGAAGTGTTTGACTCTAGCATGGGTCTCCTTTCCTTGTTATGTCAACATCTTGCTCTATATAATTGTAACTTCTCATTTTGAGAAGGGATCTCTCAGCTTGTATGGCGAAGCCTTGAAGGAATTTACCTTGAATCAGAAAAAACATTTTTACCTCCATCTGAGCTTTACTTTTGCATATGTATATGGTTTTATCGTGTGTTAAGTCATTTTCTTTTCATGCTTTCATAAGTTTATTCCAACATATCTAGTGCATAGTGATTTTTTTCTCTTGTAGGTCACAAGAAGTGTCTGAAGAAGTATAGGCAAGTGAGTAGGCTACATAGTAGTGTGTCTTAGAACACCTTTTGTGCTAGTTTTTTCCTCTCTTATCTCTCTGTAGGACCCCCTGTTGAAACATTGTTGCAAGAAAGGTCTCATTTTGAGTGAAGTGTAGGCTAGCTTATCTTGATTTAAAGTGTGTGTCAAAGCTAAGTAAACTATCCATTTGGTGCATCACCACATAGTTTAGGTTCTGATTTTAGTATTTTTCTCTCCCTTTTCATCCCCCCAAGTAGTTAGTAGTAAGAAATCTAGGGCCTCAAGGTGCATCAAGGGGAGCTAGCCACTAATCTAGAGATTCATCCCTCATGTTTGTCACCCACAGTAAGAAGGGTGTCTCAATTATGTTGTGTGGATAAAGAGAGTTGAGCCTCCCTTCAGAGGGTGAAATCTACCATGTCAATAGTTTTTGGCACACTCGATGACACATTTTGTCTAAGAGGTTAAAGAATTTTTGGTGTGTTCTTCAACAAATCAACCTTTGGAGGTATTTAATAAACACCAACGGTGACTTCGAAGATACATCAACTGGTTGAGTAGCCCAAGTGATCCTTTGAAGTGATTTGGTAGTATGTTTCTTTATGAAGTTTCATGATTGCATATGGTTATTGTTGATCATTTTGGTCCTGCAGGTCAAAAAAATGGGTCTCCTTCTTTCCCTGCTATTTTGAGCCGTAAGTCTTGAATGTATCCACCTTACTATAAATGCTCAATTTCCCCTTGCAATAAGCCCTATTATTATAAAGAGTCAAGATATCTAAGGCCTGTAGGTTTTTGGTTCAATATGGAGCTTATTTCGCTTTGAGAAATTGCCTTAGATGAGCCTTTTGGCAAAGGAATGGGCCAATTCAAAGAATGTAAGTCTTTTATGAAGCTCCAAAGGTCAAGTACCCTTGTGGAGGGAAGTCAGGTTGCAAACTGGATCGTTCCAACAGGCTGTGGAGGGCAATTATGAACCCAAAGTGCCCTTGTAGAGGGCAAAGAACACCTTCAAAAAAATGACAAGGTAGAAGGCCGAAAGGTAGGTTTGCCTTCAGAGAAAATCCATACAAAATACAAAGGATTTATTCAGACTTTTGTCTGAAGAAAATCCATGTAGAACCAAAGGATGAATTCCTTCGGACAAAGTGCCTGAAGGAATTCCTACGAACATTTTATCTGAAGAAATTCACAAAGAGACTAAGGCAAATTCCTTCAGACAAAAGCCCGAAGGAATTTACAAAGAAAAAGACCAAGACATGAAGGCAGGTTTTCCTTCAGGTAAAATGTCCGAAGGAATTCCTTTAGACATTTTGTCTGAAGGAATTAAGAAGACAAGGGAGCCTGAAGGGCAGGTGCCCTTACGAGGGACTATCAATGACCAAAAAGGGACCTTTTCCATTGTTTTGAATGGACACCTTCCCTTCAAGAAGGTTCATTTGTAAAGGACTAAAGGAATAACCAAAGGGATGATGGGCCTGAGCACGTCAATCTTAACATAGTGAACTAGCCGTTGGAGTTCAAACATCTGGTAACGGGCGCGTGAATGCCAAATTCAAGGTAGAAAAATAGCCATTGGTTTTTGAATAGTGACAAGCCTGTAGACATCAATTTTGATGGGATGCGTCAGCCAAGAAAGGATCCTGAAGAGCCAAGAAATGACAGAAGATAGCCTCGAGGGCCAAAGAGCCAGGGAAAGGACAAAAGCCAAGCACAAGAGCAAATAGAATAGTCCAGGTGGCACATAAAGCATTAACATAAGAAGTTATTGCAACATATGAAATAGTCTCCACTAAGTGGTCACTAAGGGTGATCCGGGCAACAATTTAGGTGACAATTTGGGTGACAGTTCCACCCCAATTGATGGCGAAACTTCTGGGAGCCATAACTTTTGCACCGTAGCTCCAATTGACTCATCGTTTGAACCGTTGGAAAGCTAAGAATGAGGAGAACATCGTGAAAGGGCATGGAGATCCAATTGATGAAGTTTTACCCTCGAAAACCCAATAGAAGTGCCCCAAATTTCAATTTTAGTAGTGCAGTCTAAAAATAGTAAGTTTCTAAAAATAGTAATTCCTCTAATTATGTATTATTTTAAATATTAGAAGTTAAAACACTTAATATCCCTCGAGATTGGTGACCTTCCACATCCTCCCCATACTTTAAAAATGTGTATAAATGAAGAGGTAACCTGAAATGTGAAGATAAACATCTCTTCCTAGAGATAAGCATATATTTGTATTGCGATCTTGAGTAATACTACATCTCTTCTCAGAGAATTCATTGTTATTGTGCTATTTCTATGCTATTGAGATATTTATCAACTAGAACTTTTGAGTTTTGGATTATTGGTATCAGAGCTAGGTCTTGAGGTTCGAGACCCTCAAAAACGCAATGGAAGTTGTTGGGCATGATCCACTTAATCCCTTCTCAGGGATACGTCTCCCCCAGAGATAAGCATATATTTGTAGGTGATCATCTTTCAAAGAATGTTACCACATGTCTGATCGAGAATCACCTCGAGTGCTTCGTGACTGAGCCATATAGGGACTGGCCATATAGGGATCTAGAAGAGGACCCAAATCACTCAAAAGCTTTTGGTATGACGACCAGTCCTCTATTGGTATCAGAGTGGTTTGTCTTGAGAGTGTATGATCTCGAGGACGAGGTCAGGCTACAAGAAGCTTGGGTGGGAAACAACAGAGATTCTAAATTTTCCACCTGTTTACTCCAAATGACTTCAAATGGTGGATGACACTGAGACATCTGATCCTTTCAAGGAAATGGTGAATGAAGCCCTCCAATGGCAACAAGCACTTATGCTACAACAATTTGCCCAAATTCTTCGAACACTTCTGATGGGAAATCCTGGCTCCGTAGCTCCACTTCCTAGCTCCTCATCTAGGGAGCATCCTTTCAGTGCCTCAACACCCTTCAAGGTTTAGGTAAATTTTCATATTCCTACATTTGAAGGCAAAATCAATGCTAATGCAGTAGAAAATTAGTTGGGTCAAATATCTTCCTAATTCTCTGTAAATAAGTTCACCGATGGAGAAAAGATTACTTTTGCTCTTTTGAAATCATCATTGCTTATGAAAAACTGGTGGGAAGTGTACAAAAAGAGGTTTAGTACATATGACATTGGCCTTGAGGTGGAACCTACCTAGGATGATTTTGTGGAACAAAAGAATACTATCCCATTGGAGCATATGATGATCTATACATATAGTGGCAACAACTTCGCCAAGGTAAGGACCAATCTGTTTAAGATTACACAGACACTTTTCATTCTTTAGTTGCAAGATTGGGCATTCAAGAAAGTGAGAAACATAAGACTCTCAAATATCGTGGTGGACTACAATGGTACATACGGGGGGAAATGGAACTCTTCAATTTGGAAACCCTCAGTGAGGCATACAAAACCCTTCGCCAACTCATTTTTGGTTGTCTACTTAGATGACAGACTCAGCTATAACAAAAATGGGAATATTGCAAGAGTTCGCAAGGTGCTTTAAACTCTTTGAGAGCACAAGTGTATGCAAATCTTGACAAATGCGCACGAGGACAACAATTCAGAACCAAAAGGTACATTTTGAATGAGGAAGAAATCCAAAAAAGATTTAGGTTATTTGAAAATGGCCCATACCACAGGACTCACAGAGCTTCACTCCAAAGCAAATTTCTACCGCAGGTCAAGGATTTTCACATGTTGCTTAGTCACTAATGACTAAAGGATCTAAAACTACATCAGTGGGGTGAAATACAACAAAGGGCAATTGAGAATGAAGAATAGACTCTGCTCAGCCCCTGCTTGCCTTGCCTAGATTTGCATCATCTTTTGAGTTGATGACAGATGCATCTGAATATGCCATGGGAGTTGTCAATGCAACATGGCCATTGTTGCATATCACAAATTTCACTGATACAGTCAAGAAATATCCAACATATGATAAGGAGCTCTATGTCATGGGAAGCCTACAAATAATGGAAACTCTACATCTTGGGAAAAGTAAACGATCATCCACACTGACCACAGCCCATTGGAATTCATCCAGATGCAAAGTAAACTAGGGAGAGAGGCACCAAAAGTGGGCCACAGTGTCTTCAACAATTCCACCTAATAATCAAACACAAAAAGGTGGAGCTCAATACAGCTATAGATTGTCTGAGCTACCCACCAATTACTGCACTCACAACTATTCATTGTGCTAACATGATGAGCCACATGGGGTGCTTTATATGAAGTAGATCCTACCTTTGCTGATACATATCAAGCACTTCAAAAAGGTAAAATGTTTCTTATTTATATT
Organism: Torreya grandis; assembly: GCA_037957365.1. Classification (NCBI taxonomy): domain Eukaryota; kingdom Viridiplantae; phylum Streptophyta; class Pinopsida; order Cupressales; family Taxaceae; genus Torreya; species Torreya grandis. Next base: position 3,559,519 of record JARHVA010000722.1, on the reverse strand, counting down.
TACAAGATACCATGTCCTCTATCATATCTCATCTTTGTTCTAGTTGCTAAGCAATGCAAGGATGATATGGTGAAGAAAAGTAGGACAGCTAGACACTTTGGTATTGAAAAGACATGGCAGTCTTCAAAAACACTTCAACTGGCCCCATATGAAAGCCGATGTGGCAGTCATCTCAAATCTTGCACCCTATGTGTGAAAAGCCAATAAATAAGAAGCAAGGATATGTGAGATCACAATGCTAGAACCAACCAGGCCTTAGGAAGTCATCTCACATGATTTTCTCTACAGGTTTGCCCACTTCAAAACATTCTAAGGACTGATTTTTGACCCCAGGATCACCTTTGCCTATCATGTCCTGCTTGTATCAAAGATCAGTTTCTGCTGAGGAAACTGCTCAACTAAAAAGATAGTCATGTATGGCTCCATTTTGGTCTCATCAAGTCCATTATCTCAAATCAAGATAGTGGTAGCCCAATCTTCTAGTCCACTCTAAGGAAAGATGGATACAACTGGATGCTTTCCACAGACTTCCGATCCACAGACTGATGGTCAAATAGAGGTGGTAAACCACTTGATCCTTCACATGATTGATGATCACTCCAAACATCCATGCACATGGGATGAGGGAAGTTTTCATACAACATAGATCTCAAATGTTGCACAGCTCGACTAAATAGTCCATTCCAAGTATGTTTTGGGTGTTAGGGTGTGGAGCTAAAAGCTAACCTTAAGGAAACAGGAGGGTCTTTGCAATGCAGTTGGGCGTCGGCAACCACACCGACGATGGTCAGGGGACGCAGAGGGAAACCGGCATCGGCATCCTACAACCCTTCACCAACTCATTTTTGGTTGTCTAACTGTTAGATGACATACTCATCTATAGTGAAAATGGGAAGTTTGCAACATGTTCGCAAGGTGCTTTAAACTCTTGAGAGCACAAGTTGTATGCAAATCTTGACAAATGCGCATTCGAGATGACAACAATTCAGTACCTCAGGTACATTTTGAATGAGGAAGGGGTCCATGTTGATCCAAAAAAGATTCAGGTTATTGAAGCTGCAGGAATGGCCCATGCCAAGGACCCTCACAGAGCTTCACAGCTTGGCCAGGGTCTTGCAAATTTCTACCGCAGGTTTGTTCTTGGATTTTCACATGTTGCTTAGTCACTAACCCAAGTGACTAAAGGAGGAACTAAAGCTACATTTCAGTGGGGTGAAATACAACAAAGGGGGAATTTGAGAATTTGAAGAATAGACTCTACTCAGCCCCTGTTCTTGCCTTGCCAGATTTGCATCAATCTTTTGAGTTGATGACAGATGCATCTGAATATGCCCTGGGAGTTGTCATCATGCAACATGGCCATCCTTTGCATATCACAGTGAAAATTTCACTGATACAGTCAGGAAATATCCAACATATGATAAGGAGCTCTATGCTTTGGGGTGTAAGCCTATCAAATAATTAGAAACACTACATCTTGGGGAAAGAAACGATCATCCACACTGACCACAGACCATTGGAATTCATCCAGATGCAAAGTAAACTACAAAATGAGAGGCACCAAAAGTGGGCCACATATCTTCAACAATTCAGGCACCTGTTAATCAAACACAAAAAGGGGAGCTCAAATACAGCTGGGATTATCTGAAGACCAATTACTGCACTCACAACAATTCTAGATTGTGCTAACATGAGACTGCCACTTGGGGTGCTTTTATGAAGTGGGAGATCCTACCTTTGCTGATACATATCTAGCACTTCAAAAAGGTAAGATGTTTCTTGCGTTATATTTACATGATAATGTCCTCTATCATATGGGGCACATCTGGGTTCTAGTTGCAGAGCAACCGGGGATGATATGGGAAGCACACTTCGCCTGTAGGACAGCTGGACACTTTGGTATTGAAAACACATTGACAGTTCTTGTAAAAACACTTTAACTGGCCCCATATGTCGAAAGGATGTGGAAAGATATCTCAAATCTTGCACCCCATGTGTGATAGCCAAGCCAATAAATAAGAAGCAAGGATTGTACACACCATTGCAGAGAACCAACCAGGCCTTAGGAATCTATCTCAATGGATTTTCTCTGTAGGTTTGCCCACTTCAAAACATGGTAAGGACTGTATTTTTGTGGTAGTTGATCATTTTTCAAAAATGGCTATCATGGTTGCTTGTAAGAAAAATATATCTACTGAGGAAACTTGGAGAACTACATTTTAGTCATGTATGGCTCCATTATATCCCCAGATGTGCATTATCTCAGATCGAGACAGCAGCTTCCTGTTAGCATCTTCTAGTTGTGACTCTATTGAAGATGATGGATTACTAAGGTGATGAAGATTACATGGAGCCTTGAGGAGGAAGCCATCCACAGACTGATGGTCAAGATAGAGGTGGTGAACCACTTGATTGTAATTTCACTTTGTAATGAGTTGAATACAATTATGTATTGCACTCTCATATTCTGTCCATTTTCACATTGGATAGTTATTTGTTCTTCTGGTTATTCCACATGTTTAATTGCTTATACATGGATACAATCATGTGTTCTGCTTAAATCTCGACCAAGTTGTGTCAGAGCTTTGGGGTGTTTTGGTCCTATCATTGGGTTCCAACCCATGGCACTAATTGATATAGCTGTTCCATTTTCCACCATGAAATACACACCTCATGGAAGATCTAAGGCAACAAAAACAACAAAGTTTATTGAATAAATGCAACACATCCAGCAACAATTTCATGACATCCGGGAGAAGATGAATCAGAAGTATAAGCAACGCCATGACAAATATAGGATTACACACCATTTTGCTGTGGGTGACAAGGTTCGGTTGCAGATTTAGAAGGAATGACTTGCAGGCCCACACAAAAAGATTCGACCTCTGTGATATGGTCCCTACACCATCACTAGAATAGTTGGAGAAAATGCTTTTGAGTTGAACCTACCAGCCTACCTTGGTCTGCGTCCAATATTCAATGTGAAGCTCCTCAAACCATATCATCCACCTCTATTAGACACTTCAATTGTAACAGAACAACTAGACATTGATGAGCTTGATCCATAAAGTTTTGCTCCAGTGGAAGAGGATTAGATTATGGATACCTAAATGAAGACAATAAGAGGATGCTCTACTCCGCTTTATCGAGTGGTCAAAAGGGGCCAGCTTATCCATCAAGGTGAGTGGCTCACAGAGAATCAAATCAAGAAACAACTACCACACTTGATGGGTAACATTGATAAAATAGGGACCATTACTTTTCAAGGAGGGAGGAATGATCTAGGCAATAATTTAGGCGATAATTCGAGTGACAGTTCCACCCCCATTGATGACGAAACTTCTGGGAGCCATATCTTTTACACCGTAGCTCCAATTGACTCACCGTTTGAACCGTTGGAAAGCTAAGAATGAGGAGAACATTGTGAAAGGGCATTGAGATTCAATCAATGAATTTTGAATCTAGAAAACCCAATGGAAGTGCCCTAAATTTTAATTTTAGTAGTGTAGTCTAAAAATAGTAAGTTTCTAAAAATAGTAATTCCTCGAAATATGTATTGTTTTAAATATTGGAAGTCAAACCACTTAATCTCCCTCAAGATTGGTGACCTTCCACATCCTCCCCATGCTTTCAAAATGTGTATAAATGAAGAGGTAACCTGAAATGTGAAGACAAACATCTCTTCCTAGAGATAAGCATATATTTGTATTGTGATCTTGAGTAATACTACATCTCTTCTCAGAGAATTCATTATTACTATGTTATTTCTATGCTATTGAGATATTTATCAACCAGAACTTCTAAGTTTTGGATCAAAGGGGATCAATGGCATTAAATAGAGTGGCCCTTTTTCCTCATTTCACATTAATGAGCAGACAATCGCGTAAACTTCATTAAGATGTGGTTTGTCATTTAAATAGATAATGTGACCCATGCTCTTACAATGACATTTAATACAAGTTAAGCACCAAAGTTAAGACTTGCGACATCCATAACAGGGTTCCTTCAGTAGTTTCCTCTTTCTAATGTGTTCAACACAATATGGGCTGCCTATTATTGGAAAGTGCCAAAGTCTTCTTCTTGATGCTATATATTGTAACCTCTCAAGAGAGGAAGAGCTCTCTCATTTTGTAAGGTGAAGGCCTGCCAAAATTTTACCTTTGATCAATAAGAATGCATTTTACCTCTATTTGGCTGGTTATACTTTTGAGTGTGTCTGTGTATCAATTTTGTGCTCAGTCATTTTTAGCTTGATGCTTTCACAGATTGACACCAACATACCTAGTGTATCCAAAGCACCATTTCTATAGGTTAATAAGAAGTGCTGCATTTGGAGCACAGAAATAGAAGAGTAGTTAACTGACAGTGTGTTTTCTACAATGCCTATGGTAAGTTCATTTTTTGTGTGTCTTTATTAAGCCCCTTGTTAAAGCTCCCTATAGTCTGGTCTTTCTGTCAAATAAAGTGTCTATTCACCCCCTTCTAGTCTGATGTCATAAAATAGCTAAGTAGATCAAAATAATTTGGTGCATCACTGTTTAGATAATTTCTATTTTGGTTATATCCTTCTCCCTTTGCACCCCCCCATTATTAGAAGTAGTAGTGAAAGACCTCAGAGATGCATCAAAGGGAGATAGCCCTTATCTAGAGATTCTCCCCTCAATTTTATCAAGCCCACAACAAGAGGGGAGTTTCCATTATGTCGTGTGGAAGAAAGAAGCTGAGCCTTCTTTCAAGGGTGCAATCCACAACATCAATAGTTTTTGGCATGCCTAGTGGGACAAATTTCAATGTTTAAAAAAGTTCTAGGATTGGTGTTGGTCTTATTATAGCAAGAATGAACCACTAATCCAGCATATGATGATTCCATTTTCAAGAACATCAGTCTCTAGTCAGAGATCAGTCTGACATCCCATGTTTAAGGTCACCATAAGATCTTCTGCCAAGGGTGTCCCTTTTGAATTCATTGAACTACCATTAAACTTAGCAAGGCGATTGAGGTTTGTTAGGACTCATCCCTATATAGCAAGTCATTTTCCCAGACCTGCTATAAAATATACTTATGCAAGAAGACCCCAGATAGTGACATTGAAAGCTTTAAAAAATGACATTACTGTCATAATACAATTTATGGGAGGACAAGTGTTGCTATATGCCTATTAAATAGGCATAGCTATTGAAAATTTCCTAGTGTAAGTAGGAAAGATAGCCCCTAGACCTCATATGCCACTCTTTCCTAAATTGCCACCTCCAGTTCAGACCACTGCACCCACCTTGGCTCTTTTGTCTGGCATAGAAAAGCCGACTACTACCTCACCCAATGACCTTCATGAAGTTAAGAGCTTGTTACAAAGCATGACCAATGAACTAGTGGCTCTCAAAAGGCAACAAACTCAAAACTATCAGCTAAATCATGGATATTAGTAGTTCAAACAAGTAAATAGGCCACCTTTTCAAAATTATAATCAAGGACATGTTCAGTTTGCACAAGCCAGACCATATCAAGGGTATAATATAGGTGTTCCTTCATCATCCAAATCTCTTATGCCTACTCAAAATAATCTAGTACACAAATAACCTAATTGCTCACCCCTGGTATATGGTCAAGAACATGCTACTTATACAAATGAGACACTGAGTCAATATATAAATGCACAAGATAATCAAGCTACCCAATTCCCAAGCTTTGAAGTGTCAGTACAACCTGGCATGGAAAATAGGTAGGCTCAGTCTAATTCCACTCTCATGAATCACATGGAAGGTGAATTTTGTGTAGTTAATTATGTGGGCATTATGAACAACTAAAGTGGTTATGTTGCAGCCAACACTAGGTCCAAAAAGAGAGCTATGGAGGAAGCTCAGGCAGCTACCCAATCGTCTGCAGTATCTTCTTCATCACATGAGAGTCAAAAATTTCCAAATTACAGGCTATCGGTTACACCCTCAGTTCTTCAACCTACGCCTCAAGTTACAAGTGCCCTTAAAAAAACTAAAGGGTAGCAACCCCCAGATCAATGTGGTAGACCAGATGAAGAAGCTGCACATGAATATCTCTTTGTGGGATTCATTAGCAATGCTAGAAAAAAAGGACATACTCCAGAAGGAATTGCATGGGCTAAATGAAAAAGTTGTCCCAACAAAGGTTGATAATGTTTTGATCATGAATGGGCACACTTCCATAGTAGGGCAAGCAAAGAAAGATGAAAAAGTTCCCCCTTTCTATCTATCCTTAGTCATAGGAGATTTCTTGGTACACAACTGCATTATTAACAGTGGGGCAAGCACCTTAGTCATGCGCAAATGCATAGCAGATAAGTTGGGACTCAAATACGAGGAGATGACCAAGAGAGTTCTGCAGCGAGATGGATCACCAGCCAAGACACTAAGAGTGGTACTTGGCTTGAATCTAATGCTACACTCCTATCTAACTTTCTTAGTTCTCCACGATGTGGTGGTGACAAATGTTCCTCCCTACTTTACTATGTGCTTGTCCATGGATTTCACATCTTAAATAGGTGGGTACCCAACAGTAAACTAGTCTTACATGACTTTTAGAACTAAATATGGGACTAAGGTCAAGATTGAGTCAGACCCAATCCATAGAGATCATCTGGAGCTGTACTCACTCAAAGCAATGAATGTCATCTATGCCATTATTGATGAAGAAGAATTCCAAGTGGATCAATCTCTACCCTCTACCCTTGAAGGAGTTGCTGACATGCTCTTAGATGAATAGGGAAGTGACAACTTCGCACATGACCCATACAAGTTTATAGAAGAGGTAGGGCTTGGAATTTATTTCATGCATGAAGAAGGCACTCTTGTGTCAAATTTGATGAAATCAAACCAAGAGAGCTCAGGTTTATGGTAACTCTTATTTGATGGCTCAAGAAGCAAATTGGTAGCTGGTGGTAGAGTGGTGTTAATTTCCCCCTCAAAGGAGAAATAATTCTCAACTTTCAGGTTTCAATTTTCTTGCACTTGCATTATTACAAAATATGAGTCTCTCATCCATGGTTTGGAGTGGGCAAGGAAAAGAGGAATTAAAGAGCTATAAGTTTTTGGGGATAGTGAGTTGATTGTAAATTAGGTGAGAGGCCAAAATCTAAAAAAGAATTCCTTGCTTAAGTCTTATAAGCACTGGGTGTGGGACTTAGTGGAGAGTTTCCTTGTTTTCAATGTTATTTCAATTCCAAGAGATTAGAATAAGCAAGTGAACAAACTAACAATAGTTGGTGCCCAGTTTGACATCCCTAAGGAGATAGGCTGAGACAATAATCCATGCCATTTAAAAGTGGTAATCAGACCCTCTATCCTTGATAATGTCACTAATTGGTAGGTGTTTGATAATGATCAGCAGATAGTGCTCTTCTTGCAAGAGGAGGTTGAGTTTACCTCTAGAAATCAAGCCAAGCTACAACAACAGTATGGTGGCCAGATTGTTCAACTAAAGAACAACAAACTTCCCAAAGGCTTAGTCATTCTCGTGAGCATTTTCAATGAGGATGACCAACTGAAAAATGACAAAGCAAGCATCACAACAAAGAAATAAAACTATGAAAAGGTTGAAATATTCAAGAATAGGCTACTTACACTTGGGAAGGTATATACATATTATGATAGGTAGGCTTTCATCTTGTTGTGCCAAAAATTTGCTGATGTCTTCGCTTGGGAGTATAGCGACTTGAAAGGTTTTGACCCAAGTTTGGCCCAACATACCATTGAGCTAGAGGAAGGTGCCAAGCCCATCAAATAAAAATAAAAGCCTGTCAACCCAAAAATTGAGCCTCTCATGCAGAAGGAACTCACTAAGTTGATTGAGTCCAAGATCATATTTTTGATCAAACACTCTTCTTAGCTGGCCAATCTAGTCCATGTTAGGAAAAGGAATGGGGAGATCAGACTATGTGTGGATTTCAGAGACCTCAATAGAGTCTTTTTGAAAGATCACTATCCTCTCCCAAGTATGGAGCAGATCCTCCAAATGGTGACTGGCAGTGAACATTTCTCCCTCTTAGATGGGTATTCACGGTACAATAAAATTTTAGTGCAAGATTGTGATCAATACAAGACAACCTTCACTACCAAGTTGGGGATGTTTACTTACCAGAAAATGCCATTTGGATTGTCTAATATTGGAGCCACTTTTCAATGAACCATGGACATAGCTTTCCAAGGCATGATAAATAATATTGTACTGGTCTATCTTGATGATGTGACATTATTTTCTAAGGAGGCAGGGCAACATCTAAAACACCTTAGGCAAATCTTTTAGAGGTGTATAGAGTTTGGTATCTCTCTCAACCTGAAGAAATACATGTTCATTGTCCATGAAGGTAAACTACTTAGCCATGTTGTTTCAAAAGGGGGCTTGACCATTGATCCAAAAAGAGTTCATGCCATCCTAGCGTTGTTTTTACCTAAGCATAAGAAAGGTCTACAAATCTTCTTTGTCAAAATAAATTTCATCAGGATATTTATCTCAAATTTTGCTGAGATAGTCAAGCCACTGACTTCCATGCTGAAGAAAGATGAAAAATTCATGTGGACAACACAAAGAAGGATAATTTTGAAGGGATCAAGTAGGCTATCACCTAAGCTCCTACCTTGATCAGTCCTAAGTTCACCAAGGATTTCAACCTCTACACCTTCGAAAATGAAGAGGTAATCTCCACTATGCTTACCCAAGCAAATGATGAAAACCTTGAACAGTCACTTGCATTCTTTAGCCAAGGTCTGGAAGGTTTTGAAATAAGGTATACATATGTTGAAAAGTAAGTCCTTGCGGTCATATGAAGCTTGGAGAAATTTAGACATATGTTGTTAAATAGCAAAATTCATTTCATGGTGCCCTATCCCAGCATCAAAGATTTCTTGATCAATTGTGATCTAAATGAAAAGGGAGCAAGATGGATCATTAAAGTAATGGAATATGACGTGGACATCAAAACTACTAAGCTGGTAAGGGGAAAAGGCCTGTGTGAACACCTTGCTATAGACCTTAAAAAATAAAAAGAGGACATTTTGCTAATCCATGACGAAGCTACATCAAAAGAACCAATAGTCATGAATGATTGGGCATTAGACATGAAACATTTCATTCCCATCGGTGAGTGCTCATAGGGCCTTGATAGGACCAAGAGGAGATATTTTAGACTCTAATCTCTCCCTTATGTCCTGATTGATAGGGTTTTATTTAGAAGGGCTTTTTTAGGAGTACTTTTGAGGTGCATAGACCCAGGTCAAGTCGATAGGGTGCTGTCTGAGTTCTATGATGGCTATCTGGTGGTCACTTTGCTCCTAAGCCTATAGCTACAAGGATTATGAGGGCTGGTTACTTCTAGCCCACCTTATTTAGAGACACCCATGCTTGGGTACAAAAGTGCCAAAAGTGTGCCCTCTTTGATGGAAATTAATGGTTGGTTGCAATGCCTCTATAGCCTATTCAAGTAGAACAACCATTCATACAATGGGGCCTAGACTTCATAGGGATGATCAACCCCCTTTCTAGTGTTGGCCATAAATGGGTCTTAACTGCTACAAACTACTTCACAAGATGGGTAGAAGCTATTGCTTTGAAGGAGGCCAATGAAAGTGTGGTCCTAGACTTTTATGAAGGCATGTTGACAAGGTTTGGAGTCCCAACTACCATCATCTCAAATAATGCATTGGCTTTCTTGAGAACTAAAACAAGCAAGTGGGCGTTGGGATACGACATCTACTTTAGCACTTCTTCCAACTAGTACCCACAAGGGAATGGGCTGGCTGAGTCCACCAACAAGAATCTGATCAAAATTATCAGAAGGACAATAGAGGAGAATTAGAGAACTTGGCATGCCAAGTTGAAAATAGCCCTATGGATTGACGGAGTTACTTCAAAGAGGGTAGTTGGCAATTCACCATACACACTTGTGTATGGAAGGGAAGCTAGACTTCCTATTTCACTTTAATTGCCAACTTTGGATCTTGTTCACCAGCTACAATTGGAAGAAGGCAACAACATAGAGGTCAGGTTGTGTGAATTGATGGAACTTTTGGAGATAAGGGACCAAGCCATGGTTTCTATGACCAACCATCAACAACAAATAGAGAAGCATTTTGATAAGAAATCCTCATTAAAATGCTTTTCAAAAGGTGACATTTTCTTAAAATGAGATGAGGATCGAGCTAAGCCTGGAAAACACACAAAGTTTGATGCCCTATGGAGTGGTTTATATATCATCACTCAGTGAAAATAACATAATACATTCAAACTCTCCAGGTTAAATGGTGAGGAACTGAATATCCTAGTTAATGGGATATACCTTAAGCATTTTCACTAAGCTCTCTCTCATTATGTATATATTTTCCTTTTTTTTCCCTGTTTTCCCTAATTGCTTTTAGCGCATGTTCATAGTTTTTAGCCTTATGTGTGTTTTTTTTACCGTTTGGGGTAAAAGATTCATGATTGATTCTTGGTTCTTTCAAGGTTATTATCAGCCTTTCGGGCTGCATTCTGACTCCATGCCTAATGGACTTGTAGGCTACTAGTATTCCTAAGCATGGCAGGCATGCTTCCCTTGAGAATCACCAAATTTGTTGACCATTTTGGTCCTATAGGCCAAAAAAATTAGTCTCCCTGTTATTCTGAGCCATCAGTCTTGAATGAATCCACCTTACTACAAATGCTCGATTTTCCCTTTCAATAAGCCCTGTTCTTATAAATAGTTGAGAGATCTAAGACGTGTAGGTTTTTGGTTCAATATGGAGCTTATTTCGCTTTGAGAAATTGCCTTGGATGAACCTTTTGGCAAAGGAATGGGCTAGTTCAAAGAATGTAAGTCTTTTATGCAGCTCCAAAGGTCAAGTACCCTTATGGAGGGCAGTCAGGTTGAAAATTGGATTGTTCTAGCAGGATGTGGAGGGAAATTATGGACCCAAAGTGCCCTTATAGAGGGCAGAGAACACCTTCAGAAAAATGACAAGGCAAAAGGCCGAAAGGTAGGTTTCCCTTCGAAGAAAATCCATGCAAAAGACAAAGTTTTGTCTGATGAAAATCCATGTAGAACCAAAGCATGAATTCCTTCTTACAAATTGCCCAAAGGAATTCCTTCAGACATTTTGTCTGAAGAAATTCACAAAGAGACTAAGGCAAATTCCTTCAGACTTTTGTCTAAAGGAATTTAAAAAGAAAAGGACCAAGACATGAAGACCAAGACATGAAGGCAGGTTTTCCTTCAAGTAAAATGTCTGAAGGAATTCCTTCAGACATTTTGTCTGAAGGAATTGAGAAGACAAGGGAGCCCGAAGGAGCCTGAAGAGTAGGTGCCCTTATGGGGGACTATCAACAACCAAAAAGGGACCTTTTCCATTTTTCTGAAGGGACACCTTCCGTTCGGTTTGCAAATGATCAAAGGAATAACTAAAGGGATGATGGGCCTAAGCACGTCAATCTTAATATAGTGAACTAGTCGTTGGAGTTCAAACGTCTAGTGATAGGCACGTGAATGTCAAATTTAAGGCAGCAAAATAACCATTGGTTTTTGAATAGTGACAGGCCCATAGATGTCAATTTTGATGAGATGCATTAGCCAAAAAAGGAGCTCAAAGAGCCAAAAAATGACAAAAGATAGCCTCGAGTGCCAATGAGCCAAGAAAAGGACAAAAGCCAAGTGCAGGAGCAAATAAAATAGTCCAGGTGGCACAAAAAGCATCGACATAAGAAGTTATTGTAATAGATGAAATAGTCTCCACCAAGTGGCCACCAAGGGGAGCATGGGCATTCAATAAAGTAGCCCTTTTTCCTCATTTCACATTAATGAGTAGACAGTCATGTAAACTTCATTGAGAAGTGGTTTGTCATTCAAATAAACAAAGCGACCGATGCTTTTGTAGTGACATTTAATACAGGTTAAGCACCAAAGTCAAGACTTGCGACATCCAAAGCATCATTCCTTCAGTAGTTTCATCTTTCCAATGTGTTCAATGTAGTATGGGCCACCTATTTTTAGAAAGCGCCAAAGTCTTCTTCTTGATGCTATATATTATAACCTCTCAAGAGAAGTAGAGATCTCTCATTTTGTAAGGTGAAACCCTACCAAAATTTTACCTTTGATCAATAAGAATACATTTTAACTCTATATGGCTATTTATACTTTTGAGTGTGTCAATGTATCAATTTTGTGCTCAGTCATTTTTAGCTTGATACTTTCACACATTGACACTAACATACTTAGTGTAGCCAAAGCACCATTTTTGCAGGTTAACAGGAAGTGCTGCATCTAGAGCGTAGAAACAGAGGAGTAGTTATCTAATATTGTGTTTTCTATAGTGCTTGTGGTAAGTTTATTTTGTGTGTCTTCATTAAGCCCCTTGTTAAAGCTCCCTATAGTCTGGTCTTTTTATCAAATAAAGTGTCTATTCGCCCCCTTCTGGTCTAAAGTGATAAAATAGCTAAGTAAATCAAAATCATTTGGTGCATCACCGTTTAAATAATTTCTATATTGGTTATATCCTTCTCCCTTTTCACCCCCCCACTCTTTGTTAGCAGTAGTAGTGAAAGACCTCAAAGATGCATCAAAGGGAGCTAATCCTTATCTAGAGATTCTCCCCTTAGTTTTGCCAAGCCCACAATAAGAGGGGAGTCTCCATTGTGCCATGTGGAAGAGAGAAGTTGAGCCTTCTTTCAAAGATGCAATCCATAGCATCAATAGTTATGAGTTTTGCCCTTTGCAGGTTGGTGAAACATTGCGAGCTTTGCCTCTTCCTCCTTAATTTGAGCAAGTCCTTTGCTAGTCTGGATATGATCCTTACCAACCTTGTGTTGATCCTTACCAGGTCTAATATGACCAATTTCATCCCTATCATGAGCTATATCAGTCTTATGCCCAGTCTTCTCAACATGTTACTTCTCCTAGTCAACCTAATCCTTTTGCCAATCAGTGCATTTCTACCTTCAAACAAACACTATTGGGGTATGAAAGGTATGTAGTGGAACTTGACACTAGAAGGGGATGTGGCCAAGAAATTCCTGATCATTTCATCCATCAAGTGAGAAACACATTAGAGTTGGTCAAGAGTGAATGGACTCCTATTGAAAGAGCCAATTGGCAAAGGCTTATAAATGAGATGTTGGATGTGAGTGGTTTGATTGGATCTTTAGAAGAGAAGCTGAGTATTCATGAGAGGTAGCCTTACCATGTCTATCAACCTGCATACCCACTACCCCAAGTTTCATATCAGCCATGCGCAGCCCTTACTCATGAGCCAAGTCAAGCCTATCAAAGTCCCTTCCCTAATCATGTTGGGGAGAGTTTTGAAATAGAAAATCTTGTGTTTAAGGCCAATCTTGATAGGTAGATTGAGTTGGCAAGTCTTCACATGCAAAAGTTTATGTTAGCAACAAGGGAAGTGGAATCCAAACCCTTACTACCCTCTCACATTGCAACCCCATCACCCCAAAAGGAGACTTTCAATCCTAAGATCATGAGCTAGAGTAAAGTAGCTGAGTCATGGAGCAACAAGGAGGAGAAGGGCATTGTTCAAGAGTGTTAAGAACAAAATGAGGCTAGTCCTTCTCATTTCCCTCCCACCCTTCCTCAAGAAGCTTCTTATACTCCATGGCAGCCTTCATGCACTCCCCATTTCCATGATGATTTCTATGAGCTCCAAGAAAGACTCTTTTGAGAAAATCTAGCTGAGTAAATTGAGGTATTAGAGGCAAAGGTGAGATTGCTTAGTGAAAGAGAGATGGAAGTTTCAAACCTTAGAGAGAAGCATATGCTAAAAGACACTGCTTATACCAATCCTCAACCTAATTTTGATATTGATGAAGTGTTGGTAAAATGGAGAGAAGAAAATCAAGTGATTTTGGCCCAAGGTCTACCCCCATTCTCTCATGAGCTTTCAAAAATATCCCCTACTTTCCATTCCCAACCTGATTCTAACAATCCTTGTGTTCCACCTCCTTGCCTGGTAAATCAAGAATGTTTCTCTTGTGTTGAGGAATGCATCTTGAGGGAAGTAAGTGAAGAGGAGTATGCTCATTTCATGACTGATCAAGGAGACTTCATGAGTGTAGATGAGGAGGAGATCACCATAGATACCTTATTTGGTTAAAAAGAAGATAAGTCACAAGATTTTGCCTCTATCTCTGATGAGGAAGAGATGATCATTGACTCTTTTCTCACTTTGCAAGATGTCATGGAAGAACATGGATAGATTCTTAATCATTCTTTAAATGATTTGTTTGAAGTCATTAGGGAAGGTTACACTCTTCTTCAAGGAGGCTCTGAGCTGGCTAAGGGTGGAGAAGGCAGCATTGGGACTCAATGCAAAGGGGCAAGAACCTTTTAGATTTATTAATTCAAGAGGTTGGTGAATCTGAAGATGATATTTTTGAATTCATCAAGGAGGGATATCACATTCTAGAAGGAACCCATCACCTCTAGAAGGATGAAGAAGAATCATATGGGCTTGAAGCTTCTAAGGAACATGAAGAACATGAAACCAATCCTCTTGGAGACATGCCTACTAAAGAGACATAAGTTGACCATGATACAAAGAGTGGGTAAAAATATGAAATGTCTAAATGTGTGCAAGAGAAATATGTCTTCATTAGAGACCTGTTCAAAGATGTCCTCTTCGAGATTAGACCAAGTGAAGTGCCAAGGAAGAGGCCTGATCTATAAAGCGTTCAATTCAAAGAGAAATATGCTTGGCACTTTATTTCATCTCATCTTGAAAGTGACTTAAGAAGTTTCCCCTTTGATCCAGGAGGGAGAAAAGCATACGTGTTAGTTGTACATAGTAGTTTTCTTTCAGTTGTGTTGCCTTTGTTTTCCCTAAGTGCTGACTGCACAAGTTTGTTTTTTTTTGTCCTGTTGTGTGTGTTTTTTCTTGTTGTTTGAGGTAAATATTTGCTGGTTCATAAGTCCTTACAAGGCTATTGCCAACTTTTCAAGCTACATCCTCACTCCGTGCCCAATGGAATTTTAGGCCACCAGTCTTTTCAAGCATAACATACATGCTTCCCCTATGAGTCACCAATTTGTTGACCATTTTATGAATCCTGTATGCCAAAATGGGTACCCCCATATTTTTTCCTTGAAACCTTATTCTTCATGACCTTTTACCCTAAAACTAGGTCTTAACCCTTTAAAAATAAAGGAAAATTTGCTATTGTGTAGGTGCAGGTGTTGTCTCATCAAGCATTAGTCTTTTCCAACACTCACAGAGCAAATCAGGTTCTCAGAACAGCATTACTTGTAAGCTTTACAAGTAATAATCAGGAGGACTTGACAAACCCCAAAGGGTCTATGGCCAGTTCTAGTGCAAGTCAAGTTTTGAAAAGTACTTTACTTGCTAATTTTCATGAGTAAAAGCAGTTCAGAAACCTGAAAGGGTCAGAGCAGTGCATTTTAGGGTTATGAGGGGGCTTGTCTTGTGACTTTTATAAGTCAAAGATTAAGAGAAACCTGATAAGTGTCAAATTAGTTCAATTTAGATTTGTGGGATTACTTGACTTATAATCTTCATGAGTTGAAGTCATTCACAAACTTAAAAGGGTAAGGAAGAAGCAATCAAGTTTTTGAGACGTCTTTACTTCAAAGCTTTTTTAGTAAGTCCTTCAAAAGAGCCCGAATTGGTCTTAGATGCTTCTCAAGGTAAGTGTTTTTTTGTAGAGGGAACATGGGAATTTTTTAGGGTCATTTGTAATTTCCTCGAAGGGTATGTACCCTTATGGGGGGCACTTCAAAGATGAAATGAACCTTTAGAAAACTTCCAAAGGGTTTGTTTGAAGGTATAATGGACCTTGCGGAGGGCTTTTCATTAGTGTGAGGACCAATACAAAAGTTCCAAAGGGCAACTAGAGGCTCAAAATGCCCTTACGAATGGCACTTTGAGAAATATAGGGACCATTTCCATAAACCTGAAGGGCACTTTTGGCATGAAATACCCTTGTAGAGGGTAACCAGTTGAAGCAAAGGGGCAAAGACAAGAAGCCCGAAGGGCACTTACCCTTCAGGAAAAGTGACAAGTAGAAGGAGTTTTCCTTTAAAAAAAATGTCTGAAGGAAATCCTTCAGACATTTTATCTAAAGGAAAACCAAAGAAGATAGGCCAAGGTTGAATTCCTTCTGATATTTTGTCTGAAGAAATTCGATGGTCATAGAAAGCCTAAAGGCCGACAACGCAAATAAGCATGCAAAGAAGGAAAGGAACAAAGCCAAGGAGAATTCCTTCGAACAAAGTGTTTGAAGGAATCCCTTCAGACTTTTTGTATAAAGGACATGTCGAAGAAAAGCCCACCTTCAAAAAAGACCCGCAAAGAGAAAGCAAAGAAAAGACAAAGGCAGGGAGTAAATAAAGGGAAGAGATAATAAAGGAAGAAGAAAATAGAGAAAGAAACCATAGAGTTTTCCCTCGCAAAGATTGTCTTAGACTTTTGTCTGAGATGACCTTTCGAACAAGCTTGAAACTTGCGAAAAAGGAAAGAATGTAGACCCAAGAACCTGAAGGCCCGAATGAGTAAAGACAAAATAGGAGAAACTAGGGCAAAGGAGAAATCGAAGGAAAGAGACAAAAACATGAGCAAGTAGAGAGTGGAAAAGACAAAGCTCAAAATAGTTCTAACAACTTGATAAAGTTAAAGTGCATAATCAATGACCATTCAAAATAAGACAAGTGGCATAGGCACACTTAAAAAAAGGAATTAATACATTTTGGTGTAATAATATCTATCAAAAACCAATAAATAGATTAGTTTTTAAACTATAGATATCAGCATCCCATATTTTTCATGCTTCACCATTAATTCATAGCTAGTTGTGCCCAGCATTGAAGAGAGCATGGTCCAGCCACAACAATTTGGGGATGGCTTTTTCAGTTGATAGAAGGAGTATCCCATGCTTTTGTAGGCCCAGGAGAGCAAGGGCAGTGGCTTGGAAATCTAAAATATGGCTATCCCATACGCAAGTAGAAGAATATGGCAGTAGCATGGTCTCTTGTCTCAGAAGTGTTTGACTCCAGCATGGGTCTCCTTTCCTTGTTCTGTCAACATCTTGCTTTATATAATTGTAACTTCTCATTTTGAGAAGGGATCTCTTAGTTTGTATGGTGAAGCCCTGAAGGAATTTACCTTTAATCAAAAAAAGCATTTTTACCTCCATTTGAGCTTGCACTTTTACATATGTCTATGGTTTTATCCTATGTTAAGTCATTTTATTTTCATGCTTTAATAAGTTTATTCCAACATATCTAGTGCATAGTGTTTTTCTTCTCTTGCAGGTCATAGGAAGTGTCTGAAGAAGTATAGGCAAGTGAATAGGCTATGTAACAGTGTGTCTTAGAGCACCTTTTGTACTAGGTTTTTCCTCTCTTATCTCTCCACAGGACCCCCTGCCGAAACATTGTTGCAAGAAAGGTCTCATTTTGAGTGAAGTATAGGCTAGCTTGTCTTGATTTAAAGTGTATGTCAAAGCCGAGTAGACCATCCATTTGGTGCATCACCACATAGTTTAGGTTCTAATTTTATTATTTTTCTCTCCCTTTTCATCCCCCCAAGTAGTTAGTAGTGGGAAATCTTGGGCCTCGAGGTGCATAAAGGGGAAATAGCCCCTAATCTAGAGATTCATCCCTCATGTTTGTCACCCATAACAAGAGGGGTGTCTCCATTGTGTTGCATGGATGAAGAGAGCTAAGCCTCCCTTCAGAGGGTGAAATCCACTGCGTCAACACAAACTTGTAAATTACATTTTTTTTCTTGACAAGATTGAGTTGCTTAATTACAAAAGCACATATTGTAAAATGCATTTCCAGTTTTTTCAAAATTATGTGACTTAAAAGTTATAAAATTTCCAATTGAAAATTACAAGTTATGTTTTGAAAAAATAACCTAAAGTTATCTAAAGCTATCTATTACTCTAAATTTGAGTTTCATTTTGTCGCCTCATTACATGAAGAAGGCACAATAACTCAACTGAAGGAGATGAAGACATTGCATGAATATTCTACAAGTTCTTCCACACCTCCAGTAGTTAAGTGGAATGCCCAACACTTGCATGATCTTTTTTCCACTTGTTTACTTTGCCAAGGATGCCATTGCATCTAAAGATTGTGCCCCCTTTGCATGGAATTTCCAAATTTTGCACGCTTTTCAACTGGGCATGGACTTTTTCTAAACTACATCTCTTCCATGAGAAATTTTTGTATAAATATGGTTACTATGGCGTAGCCCATTTATCTTTTTGTTGTTAGAGAGATTATTCTATATTTTAAATAAGTTGTCTATATGTTGTAACCTAAAGAATGAGAATAAATTGAAGAGTTGCATTTCTTCTCTGTGTTATCTTTGTGTATGAAAGGTTGTTTATCAAATTTGTGGATTCTTTTATTCTTATTTCAGTCACAAAATTTCATTTGTGGTATTATTTTACCCATTTGAAAGATTTTTTAATTAAAAATAAAGAATCTTGTCCCTTGTAAAAGAAAATACTCAATGAGTTTATGCCTAAATAAATTTCAATATATTTATTGTTCTGATGTGTTCATTCAAATCAAACGTTAAAAACCACTACAAATATTTGGTGCAATCACCATTTCCAAATTTTTAGAATTTCATTCCTAGAACTCTTTTCTCCTAGTCAAACCCTAGTTTAGAAACAAGATCACTAAGAAGCAAAAGTTCCACATGAGCTGGTAGTTTATCAATTACACCAAATTTAGTGAAAGGAAGTCAGCCTTCTTTGGAGCTTCACCTCAATTTGCCAAGGTCCTACATCTTGGAGGTGATCCCATTGTATCGTTAGATTTTTTGCACATCAAGCTAGAACATCAAGACATATGCAAAATCCATGTGATAACAGTTTTTGGCACACCCGATGTGACACAAAAATTACTACTAAGAGATTGGCGCTATTCTTAGCAAGCATTATACAAGTACTGTACACATTTTAAAGGCACCTAGCGACTCCACTAGCTTACAAATTTAGGAGTTCAAGGTTTACGTATGCCAAAGAAACAAACAAGATCATTTAATAAAGGTAAGCAAGCTAATTTTTTAGAATTATCATTTCCATATAAAAAGAGATCAAGATCAATCATACCTTACAATAAAGTATATCCTAAAAATCTATTTGTATCTCCTTCAAATATCCCCAATAGTTTCATACCTCCCATTACGACTATGAAAAATCAAAATTTCTTTGATTTCAATGGAGGCATCCCACTTTAGTTGCCGAGTATGATGATATACCTACCTCATATTTAAAAAACCAACTGTATTTTACTGGTGAAACTTCCACCACTCCTATAAAACATATATAAGATATTGCTAATACTTATTCAGTCCATAATGTGGTATAAGATATTATTGTAATCAGACTCCTACTCTCCTCTTTTAAGTGTAAAGGCTTGAAATGGTGCAGAGGCATGCCTCCTAATTTAATCCATGTTTGGGATGACTTAGCGATTGCACTATGCACATAATTTAAAGATAAGAGTGACCACCTTTTCTTGGTTGAAAAATTGACTACTATTCAATGGGCTCCTCATGAGTTCATGAGTGATTTTAATTTTTTCTTTCAAAAGACATGGAATAGAATTCCAGTGTTGGTCAAGCCAACCTCAAATAATGCTCTCCTATATTACTTAAGAGCTTTGAGTATTGATATAACTATTATGATTTAGTCAATGGGTGACACCACACTTCCCAATGCCTATTAAATTGTAATAAGGGCAAAAAAATCCCCAATTCAAGCCCAAAAAATTGCCCCAAGGCCACCAATGCCTCTATTCCTAGAAATACCTCCTACACACCCTGTAATTGCTCTAATTCCCATTGCATGCAAAATGCTAATTTTGACTCCTGATCCTACTGATGATTTATATGAGATTGAGTCACTGCTTAAGAGTTTTGGCAATAAGTTAGTAGCAATGAAAAGGCAATAATCTCAGAACTATAGGCCATTCTAGCAAGCTAACGAAGCATACCAACCCAACAGGTAGATATACCAAGGCAATTCATAGCCATAAGGTCAAAATATGCTATCAAAACCTCAAAACATTTGGGTTCTACCTGCACCAGATACTTTTAAAGTTATTATACATGTTCAGAACAATTTGCCTCAAGAATACGAGTGGTCTTATCCTTGTGCTCAACCACATAATCAAAATACGTGTCTAAACAATGTCATTAGTCAAGCCTTGATGGTGCAAGGCATATCAAACATTAAAGAATAATAATAAGAAGCCACTTCTTGATAGAAAGATCAAAAATAACTTGCTCAAAATGAGGCTACTCTTCTAAATTGGCAAGAGGACTTTTATGGTGTAAATCAAGAGGAGGCATTATTTAATGGTGGTGGTTTGGTAGTAGCAAATACACATTCAAATGAAAGAGTAATAGAAAGTGATCAACCCCATAGGGTGGTACAAGCTACAACTTCTAAAGTTTTACAGGAACCTACAAAAGGCAACACAATATATAGGCCACCCTTTGTGCCAATAGGCCAATCAAAATCAAAAGTGTTGACCCCGAATCTCATGAAAGAAGACATAACTCCCACAAAATCACAAGTAAAGGTTGGTAACATCCCTTTTAGTATTGTTAAACAAATGAAGAAAACTAACTTGAATGTCACTATGTGGGAAGCACTATCCATTCTTACACAAAGAGATTTGCTACAAGAAGCTTTAAAAAACTTCAAAATAACAGACAAAGTTTTGACAAAGAGACTTAATGTTGTAATTAATTTATGTCAACCAAAAATTGACACAAAAGTGAATAAAAATGGTAATATTCCCCCTTTTTATATTTCATTCATATTAAGGAAGCATCTTGTTCAAAATTGTATGGTAGACACAGGGGCTAGCAGTTATGTTTTGCCCAAAAAAATATCTGATGCTTTTGGTATTAAGTATACACCTATCTCAAAGGGTGTGGTCCAATTAGATGGGACTATTATTAAATATTCAAAACTATAAAAGGTTTAAACCTCACCATCCACACATGCCTAAGCTTGTTAATTTCCCAAGATATCTCAGTTATTGATCTTCTCCCTTATTTTGCCATTTGCCTTTCATGAGACTTCACTACAAAAATGGGAAGGTATATATCTACTGATTGGTCTCACATGTTGCTTAGGATGATATATGGAACAAGAATAACAATAAGAGATGAACCAATCACTAAGGACCATATTTAACCATACATTCCTATCCCTATGGACATGAATTGCACATTACATGACCAGAAAGAGGAGATTGATCATGAAATTACAACACCCATAGAAGAGATTCCAAACACACATATGGATGAATGGGGATCAACTCTCCAATTTGATCCTTATGATTATATACAAGAAACCAGGTTGGGTACATATTGCATTAATAAAAATTATACAATCATCCCAATTCTTGTAAAGCCAACTGAAGATCTTCAAAGAATGTGGAAACTATTCTTTGATGGTTCGAGAAGCAGGAATGGTGCAGGTGTAGGTATTGTCTTTATCTCAACACAAAAAGAGAGTTATTTCTAGTTTTTCAAACTTTAGTTTAGTTACACAAACAATGTAGCTAAATATGAAGCTTTGATTGGAGGTCTACATTTGGCCAAATAAAGAGGAATAAAGTTCGTACAAATATTTGGTGATAGTGAGTTGATTGTTCACCAAGTAAGATCCAAAAGCATAATCAAGAATAACTTTTTGAGATCTTATAAACACAGGGTTTGGGACATGTTAGAATACTTTACCACTTTAAACATTCAAGTGGTATTAAGAGCATAGATTAAAGATGCTGATCATATGGCCTCGGTAGGCTCCCAATATAACCTACCTGAAGAGATAAATAGGAAAAGTAGTCAGGATGTAAAGTTGATAGTAAGGCCATCAATTCTTTATAATGCAACTAACTGGTAAGTCTTTGATAGTGACCAATAGGTTATAAATTTTCTAGGAGGAGAGGTTGAATTCTCTGATATAAACCATTCAAAACTCTAAGATCAATACCGATATCAGATCATTTAGTTGAACATGAACAAGTTACCCATGGGCATTGTTACTTTAGAGAGTATCTTCAATTCAAATGATTAGCTAAAAGGTGAAAATAAGAACATCACGATTAGTGAAGACTACTATGAGCCAATATTCATTTTAGAGGGCAAAATACTAAATATTGGAAAGGTATGTAATGATTATGAAAAACTAGACTTTATTGAGTTATGTCAAGAATTTGATGATAACTTTGTTTGGTGTTATCAAGATCTAAGGGGGTTCGCCCTAGCTTGGCCCAATACACAATAGAGCTTGACCTAAATACCAATATTTTTAGATATAAATAAAGACCAATTAATCCAAAATAGAACCCCTAATGAAGAGTGAGTTGTCCAAACTGATAGAGGCTAATATTATTTCCCTATCAAACACTCATCCTGGGTTGCTAACTTGGTTCCTATAAGGAAAAAGAATGTTGAAATCAGACTTTGTATAGGTTTTAGGGACCTAAACAAAGCATCCCTAAAGGATCATTATCCCCTTGCACCCATAGATCAAATTCTTCAAACTATATCAAAATCTAAAAGGTTTTCCCTTTTAGATGATTATTCTAGATATAACCAAATCCTAGTGCAAAAATCAGAGCAGTTCAAGACTGCCTTCACCACAAAATGAGGTATGTATGCATATAAAAAGATGTCTTTTAGCCTAACTAATGTAGGTGCTACTTTCCAAAGAGCTATGGACATGACTTTCATAGGTTTGATAAATGAGATGATTTTGGTATACTGAGATGACATCACCGTTTATTCAAAACATGTTGATGCACACTTGAATCACCTTAGGAAAATATTCAAAAGGTGCAGAGAATTTATATTTTACCTTAATCTAAAAAAGAGAGTTTTCACAATTCATGAAGGGAAAATACTAGGACACATTGTTTCAAAAGAGGGTCTTGTAATAGACCCATAAGGAATAAGCGATATATTTGCATTAACACTTCTAAGCCATAAAAAGGGGTCACAAAGTTTCCTCAAAAAAATCAACTTTGTAACAAGGTTTGTTCCAAATTTTGCCTCTATGGCCAAACTCCTTACTGCAATGCTTAAGAAGGGTGTCATTTTCAACTAGACACAAGAAGGGAAAGATAACTTTGAAGCCATCAAGTGGGTTATTTCTTAGGCTCCTAAGCTGGTCAACCCCAACTATAAGAAATATTTAATTCTTTATGATTTTGGAGAGGAAGGTAGCATTTTAGCTATTCTAACCTAGCAGAATAAAGAACAATTAGAACAACCACTATCTTTTTCCATAAATCCTTGAAGGATTATAAAGAAAAGTACAATTTCATGGAAAAGCAAGTATATGTTGTAATTAGAGCTCTCAAAATTTTTAGGCATATGTTATTCAATAATAAAATTCATTTGATAGTTAGTCACCAAAGTGTCAAAGAGTTCCTGCTGAGTTAGGAAATAAATGAAAAAAGAGCAAGATGGATCACAAAATTCGTGGAATATGATGTGAACATCAAAATTACAAAGCTTGTAAGAAGAAGGGGCTTATGTGAACAACTAACTTCTAATATCAAGACTGTCGAAGTAGTATTTGATGCAATCTATGCTCAAAGTACATCCCAACCAACCACTCTACCCCTATTCAATAGCTAGATCTATAACATAACCATCTTCCTATAGACTAACGAGTACCCGTATGCTTTTTAGCAGTCCAAGAAAAGGTATTTTAAACTATAATCCATTATTTAGTTATTATTGATATAATATTATTTAGAAAATATATGAATGGATTCATGTTAAGATGTATCGAGCACGATCAAGTCCCCAAGGTATTCAAATAATTTCATGATGGTCTGTTACGTAGAATCTTCTCTATAAGAACCATGACCATCAGAATAATGAGAGGGAGCTACTATTGGCCTGACATATTCAAATATGCCCATCAATGGGTAATGAATTACGAGAAGTGTGTTTACTTTATAGTCAAGTAGAGATTAGTAGCCTTCGCTCTCAGACTAATCCAAGTTGACCAGCCATTTGCTTAATGGGGGTTGGATTTCATTTGTATGATCAATCCACCTTCGATTGTAGGCCAAAAATGGGTCCTTATAGCAACTGACTATTTTACCAGGTGGACTGAAGTAGTTACACTAAAAGATGCCATAGAGGCATCTATCCTGGAATTCATGGATGGCATAGTCACAAGGTTTGGTGTTTCTTATACCATTATCTCAGACAATGCCAAAGCTTTTGTGGGCACTCAAGTGAGTGAATGGGATGTAAATCACAATGTATACTTGATTACTTCTTCCAATTCTTACCCACAGGGTAATGACTTGGCCGAGTCTACCGACAAGAATATCATAAGGATTATCAAAAGGATAATGGAGGATAACCAAAGGACATGGCACACGAAGCTAAAATCAACATTGTGGGCTGATAGGATCACTCCCAAGAGAGCCATTGGTAATTATACTTTCATGTTAGTATATGGAAAGGAAGCTAGAGTCCCACTATTAATCGAGTTACCATCTCTAGAACTCAATCATCAGTTGGATTTGATTGACAATGATAAAATGATAGTACAATTAGAAAAATTCATGGTGCTATAAGAAGTTAAGAACCAATAAATTAAAGTTTTAGAAGCAAAATAGGCTAAAAAAAGAGAACTTTCGACAAAAAATCATCTGACAGGAGATTCAATGAAGGAGACATGATTCTCAAATGGGATGTAAACAAAGCTAAACTAGGCAAACACACCAATTTTGATGCAATATGGAGTGGTCCATGTATTATAACTCAGTGCAAAGGAGCTAATGTATTTTAGCTATCCAAGTTAGATGGATCAAAACTACATATCCCAGTCAATGGGATATACCTCAAATCTTTTTTTTAGGTTAGAATTCATTGCAAAAATATTGTATATATTAGGGTTAGCTGTGTTTTACAAATAAGTACTTTTGCATAGGTCAACTCATCAACAGTTTTTGTTTCCTTAGTTTATTTTGTTTTTCCTTGTTTTGTTCTTATTGAGGCAAGTCCTAGTTTTATTCTTCACCAATTAAAGTGTGTTAAACTTAAAAATGACTCCATGCCCAATGAACTAGAAGGCTACTGGAAATAAACTGATTAGTAGGCAATCACCCTATAAAGGTCATAAAAAATGTTGATATTTTTATCCCAAAAATGTCAAGTACCCTAAGGGAGACCCATTAATTTTTTTGAAAAATGCCCTAAAATGACTCAGGACACTCATTTCCATAAGCCTGGTGGAAACCAGAGATCTAGGTATAATTTGCAACTCACAAACTTGTAAATTGCATATAAACCTCCACTTCCTACTAAACTCATAGCCAGTGGAAATTGGAGATTGGGATGCAATTTGTAACTTGAAAACCTGTAAATTTATTCCCAACCTTTGGTTCCTATGCAACTCACACCTCATGAAATCAAAACCCCACTCAAAATTTGCAACTTGTAAAGTTCTAAATTGCAAATGAAGTTTCACTTCCTGTAAATCACATACTCCATGAAAACTAGAGATTGGAATGCAATTTATAACTTGCAAACTTGTAAATTACTTCCCAACCTCCACTTCTTGCTCATCACTCTAACTAGAAACTAGAACTTTGGTGTTAATTTGCAACTTGTAAAGTAGAAAATTGTAACTTGAGTTTTGCTTCCTATCAACTACCCTTCCTATTGAATCTAGAACTTGAGTTGAAAATTGCAACTTGTAAAGTTGTGCATTATACCTCAAGTTTTGGCTTCCCATTTTCAAAAAACTAAGACATTATGTAGAATGTGGAGGTCAAAGTGCAAATTAAAAAATTACAAAGTTGTAAAGTTGCTCATGGACTTCAGATCTCTCGCCATCCACCAACCTAGGGGAATTTATTATAGAGGCTATATATAAATCTAATTAGGGTTAATCAAATTCATTATTTAATTTACCAAAATTGAGATTGGAGCTCTGTGACCCTCTTAGTGACTTTGAGCCACACATTCAACTCTGTAAGCCATGCAATCAATCCACACTGCCATGAACCTTTTGCCATGATGTCATCGATCCCCTTGCATGTTATTATGATTGACCTCTTGCATTTTGAGTTATCTTTTTTCTCATTCAAGCTTAGTCATTTTCAATTTCATGCACTTTATTTATGGATGTTATTGTAATTTAGGGTTTTTCCCCTTATTTAAACATCAATAAGGTTTTTTAGTTGTTTTTATGGTGTCATTTAGGGCCGTCTATATTAGAAAAACCCTTTTTGAGTAATCCATTCTATCGTTTACCATTTAAAAACTTAGGGTTTTGTTTAAAACCAGTCAAATATTCCCTTGTAGATTCCTTGCATAATCCCCACAAACTTTCCATCTGCCATTTCAAAACCCATGGGATTCTCACTTGCATCTACAACCCTATATCCCTATAGACTTTTCACATGTACAAAGCAATTCTAATCTCTGTAAGAACTTTTGCCTATGTTTTACACCTTCAAATCCTACCAACTCTGTAGCTGGTTCTCTCCTAGTAGATTCTCCAAAATCCATGTCTGGAAAAGAGAGAAAATTAAAATCCAAGGGACCCATTGTCTCACTCAGCCTAGAATCTAACACAAATGAGATAACAAACATAGACCTAGGTGACATAGACCTAGGTCACATTGACCTAGGAGATTTTTGGATTAGAGTAAATTCTAAATTAAAAAATGACTGGATTTGGAGCATTTAGGAAAGTGGAATACCCTAGGAAACAACCTTCCCTCTATAAGTGCAAAGCCCTGAGGTGGTGTTCACATTGGTAAAGCACTATGATTCTAAGAAGAGAAAAGTGGTAAATGATAAAGGAGAAAGAATTCTGAACCTGGATGCATACTTTATAGACTCAATCTTCTTGATATCCAAATATGAGAGTTATTTCGATATAACTCCTGAATCATCAAAGAAATTCTATCAAGACAATAACAAGAGATGTTAAATGGTAATGAATAAGAAATTTCTGAAGGTCTCTAGGGCTACATCCACAATATTGCCCAAAACATTGGCAATAATAGATTTTAAGGATGAAGTGGGTAATCTAATCATACTACTGCATAGAATCATCGGGAACCCTGATACAAAGAACTTTCAAGACTAGATGTACCAACACATATGGGTAATCCACCAGAACAAGCTGTACATCCACTGAGCACAATTGATAAGTGACTCCATCCACAAACATTTGATGGAAGTCCATAATATAGAATAGTTATATATGAATTCTTATCTAGTTTACATATTAGCTAAGGGGAGAACCTTCTATTATTGAATAAAGTGGTTGACGAAGCAAACAAATCTTTCAATTATTACACTAACCTCACTGTTGAGGCAATTAGGTAGCATTTCAAAAGAGTAAATAATGCAGTTATCTACTATATCATAGTCATGTTTGATAAAGACCTAGTGTAGAAGAAATTCTCTAATGCTACCACTTTAGAGATTACCAACTGGGGATCTTATTTCATCCAATTCCCCACATACTCATACGTCATAGTAAGGGGATTTAGAGTTTTCCTTACACCCTCATGAGGTATGTGAGTGACAAAAGGGCTTTAATGGAGTTTTTGAGGCAATTGGCAGAGACTCACAAATTGTTATCTAGCAAACACAATGTGAGAATCCATTTTACCATTACTATAGGGAGGTAGACATGCCCTTGTTTATCCAAAGCCAAGTGTGCAGATGTTGAAATGACTCAGATGTCCTTGAGGGTTCTAGAGGCAATGCCATTCTATGATGTAAATGATGACTTTACTAGTACATTGGTGATCTCAACATATTTCCATGTCCTATACTATGAAGACTACTAGGAGGACTTACAAGATGAAGAAGAAGTAAGATTGAAGGACTACTCCAAGTTAACCCTAGATCAGATCAAGGCCTTTAACATGTCACCAATCTTGAAGGACTTGGTAGATGATGAGTCCCTAGTAGACAATATCTACTATGATAATAAGATCTATTCTCAACCCCTTCTAGTAGTAAACTGGTCCATTTTTGAGTCTTTCTCATTAATGGATAGAACCACCAACATAATAAATAGAGAAATAAACTAGCTCATAAGCAAAGGGGTCAAAGTGACTAAGGAAATAGTGATAATTAGTGAGAATCTATGAGAGCTCAAGGAGAAGGGAGTACCACCATCAGTAGAAGGTTCGAGTAGTGGAACCCTCATAGAACAAGTAGAAAGGCCAGTGGTTTCCCATAAGAGAAAGAAAAAGCCAAAGGCCATGAGAGGACAATCAAGTATCTTATGAGTAGTAGTGGATTTGCCAATAGTGATTTCATCTAAAGATACAACTACCATTAAAACTCTAATAGTTTTTATTCTTATCTCGGTCATAATATCTACTCCTATCTCTATTATAGTCCCTCCTCCTATCTCTATAATTTGATTACCTTCAACACCTCCTCCTCTTGTGTCCACTCCACCTTCACCTCAAGTAATTTCCCCCTCCATTTGCACTAGTTCACCTACATCATTAAGTCCATTATTAATAGTTCAATTAATTTTGACACTCATGTCTCACTTCTACTTCCCCCTTCCATAATTCCTCCCTCTTCCATAATTTCACTCTCTCCTTCTACAATTCCTTCCATCTCATATCTAATAACCACTTCTACCCCATTAATCACTAATACCACATAATAATATATAACCATAGATTCAGTCATCTTGACTAAGATCTCGTTGGCCATCCCCACCCTTGGGATAACTACTACATTTTTATCTCCCTTCACCTTTCCCATTTCATCAACCTTGAGTGCCCCTATGACACTAATTGATTCATTCATGACTTTTGAATCCACACTCACATGGGCCCCCCTTTTCCAACTCCTCCATTAGTGTCACTTTCATCTCCCACACCTCCAGTAGGCATATCCATTTCCACTGCACCCATTCCTCCCATTTTAATAATAACCTGAACCTCTACTAAGGAGGTAGAGATGGAGCAAGTCATTGATACAAATTTGGTCACTCAACCCATAAACAGGGAAGAGGTTTTAAAGACATCTACTAAACACTCAATGGCCATATTAGTGAAGGGTATAACACTCATCACCTGACCACCAGTGTAATAACTTTAACTAGATTCATAATTGGTAGTGCTTGGGCAATAGGATGCTAGTCCTAGTTGGCTAGTATAGACAATGGGGAAGAAACACAAGTAGATGGTGTCCCTAACCACATTGGATTTTGGTCTCATAGATGCATTTAAGAAATCTAAATCAACTCCCAAAACCATATCAAGGATATTATATGATTCAATAGGGGAGAAGTATGTAGAGGTTTCAGTCACCCCACTAGATAAACAGAAAGAAGATCTAGTGGTGGGGGATTACCAGGTATCAAAGGTTCACCTTAGTTGTCCTATAAGAGAGGGATTTAAACATGATGTTCAATCTATCATTAACTCTCTTTTTGAGAAAATGGATAGTGACAAAGTCACTAAGGATTAATTAGAGAACAAGGTTGAACAATTGATGACTGCACTAAATAAATTTATTAAGCCCACTGCCCAACCTACATAGTCTATTACTCAAATCATAGACCAAGAAACACTTGATGTAATGATAGAGATTGGTAGCATGGGAAGGGCTACAAAGGACTGGGTAGAATATATCTTCTCAAAGGGAAACATAGTTATTGAATTAGTAATGGACCATTATAAAACTCTAAAGAGAGACAAGCAACTTTGAGAGAGTAAATAAATATGTATCAAGAAGAGATATAAAGGTTGAACCTTTTCTATCCAAAGTTGACAGCTATAGATACAATTGGAACTATTATCCTCATTATCAAAAATATACTATGAAATGATACAGAACAAGAGGAATTAGATAGAGCAACTAGTTTCAAAATAAGGATACTCACATAGAGTACCAATCAAGCTAAGGCCACACATGACAAGGCAACATATATGCTATATGACATTTAAGATTTACTAAATTAATTATCATGTCAAGCAACAGATTATCAAAACCAGATCCTTTCAGCTCAAGAATTTCAAGGTAAATTCAAAGGAGTGGTTGAAGGAGAGTTAGAATGAGACACCACATTTAACTTGAGCTCCAACCACCATTTTATTAGGTACCATAATACATTGGATCTAATGGGAAAAGAGACTCAATAATATAGAGCTATACAAAGGGAACTCTCTGACACAATTGCATAATGTGAAATAAGCCACCTCTACTCTATTGGTCCCAATGATGATCATATCCTAGAGATCTTCAAGAGTTTTGATGCATATGTTGAGAAGACACAGGCAAAGAAGGACAAAGAGTCTTTAGAGGTTTTAGTTGTAGATTAATTCTTTCCATCATAAACATTTTGTATATTGTATTTCATTATTGTAAAAAATATTGTAAAGTTGCAGATTGTAAATTACAATTATCATTTTGATAGCTTTGTCTGAGAAAGAGCCACTTGTAATCTCCATGTTCATTTTTTACAAGTTGAAAGTTGTAAAAATCAAACTTCTAAACTAAAATTTCCTTCTTGACAAGATTGAGTTGCTTAATTGCAAAAGCACATATCATAAAATGCATTTCTAGTTTTTTCAAAATCATGTGACTTTAAATTTGTAAAAGTCCCAATTTAAAATTACAAATTAGGTTTTGTGAAAAAACCCTAAAGTTATCTAAGGCTATCTATTGATCTAAGTTTGAGTTTCACTTTGGTGCCTCATTGCATGAAGAAGGTAAAACAAATCAACTAAAGGAGAGGAAGGCATTGCATGAAGATTCTACAAGTTCTCCTATGTCTCCAGCAGTTAAGTGGAATGACCAACACTTGGATGATCTTTTTTCCACTTGTTTATCTTGCCAAGGATGCCATTGCAGCTGAAGATCATGCCCCCTTTATATGGAGTTTCCATGTTTTGCATGTTTTTCAATTGGGCATGCAGTTTTTGTTAACTACATCTCTTCCAAGATAATTTTTTGTATAAATATTGGTACTATGGCATAGCCCATTTATCTTTTCATTGTTAGAGATATTATTCTATATTTTGAATAAGTTCTCTACATGTTGTAACCTAAAGAATTAGAATAAATTGAAGATTTGCCTTTATTGTTTGTGTTATCTTTGTGTATGCAAGGTTGTTTATCAAATTTGTGGATGCTTTTATTCTTATTTTAGTCACAAAATTTCATTTGTGGTATTCTTTTACCCTTTTGAAAGATTGATTGATTAAAAATAAAGAATCTTATCCCTTGTAAGAGAAAATGCCCAATATTGCATTTGGTTTCACATTTGCATGAGTTTGTGCCTAAATAAATTTCAATATATTATTGTTCTACTATGTTCATTCAAATCAAACTTTAAAATCCACTACAAATATTTGGTGCAATCACCATTCATAGTTTTTTGCAATTTCATTCCTAAAACTCTTTTCTCCCACTCAAACTCTAGTTTAGAAGCAAGATCACTAAGAAAAAAAATTTCCACATGAGCTGGTATTTTATCAGTTGCACCAAATTTAGTCAAAGGAAGTCAAACTTCTCTATAGGTTCACCTCAATTCTCTAAGGTCCTACAACTTGGAGGTGGTCCCATTGTATCATTAGATTTTTTACACATCAAGTTACAACATCAAGATGGGTGCAAAATATATGTGATAACAATGTATAAATTAACTATAATGTTTGTCCACTTATAAGTGATATTTTAATTCAATTTAAAAATTATGGACACTCGTGCCAACTTTCAATAGTGAGTACCTAAAAAAGGGTGTAATATCAAGAGACAGATTAATATTTCATTAGTATAAATCAAAACAAAATTAAAATATCTAATTAATCTAAGCACGTGTCCTCGGATTGAACAAAATAAAATGAATGTAATTACAATTGTAAAATAACACTTGTGACACCTTTGTTATCCTCATGGTGAATTTAGACGAGTTTGGATGTGATGTATTTGTACATATGGGTCGAGATGTGTGGACAATTTGGTAACACCTCCCCTTGCAAATTAGATGATTTGATTATATGTTTGATTGCATGAGTTGAAGCTTTAATTCATAAATTCACATCACTTCATTGTATAAATAAGCTTGTTTAAAATGGATAGGAGGCCCTATATTTATAAATTTCCTGAATGATTATGGACCATTGGATGAAGATCAAAATCAATGGATGATAAGAAGTCTTACATCTCATTTAATGCCAAGAATTGAGTGTCTAAGAGCATGTAAGAGATTCACTCATGAAAGTTTGAAGTGTGTAAGAGCAAGTCAATTAAGAAAATTTAGAGTGTGCAATAAATTATCATAGACCTTACTTTCACACTTTTCTCCTTGCATTGAATTTGCTTTGAAAAAAGAAACTTTGACTTTAGTTTATGATTTTTAAACTATCAAATGGATTTTTAGATGACATTGCGGATTTGAGATGAAAAATATGATTATTTGATTTATCAAAAATATGAAATATATGTGGATTATCTTACCAATTAATTAAGATGATTAATCAGTTTGTTTAGTCCATATTTCATATTGATGGGATGAGATAAAGTCAATCACATATTTGACTCAATGGATTAATTAACTAGGGGCAATGTTGCAAAGTGATATTATGGTTCAAGATGTGTTTGACAAATTTACTAACGTGATATGGTGTAATATCATGATTAAGAATATATGATTATGATTCAAGATAAAAATGATGATTAGATTTGTGATTTTAGGTAATCAAAAGAAGTTGGGATGAATCCATACAAGAATGTGGAAAGGTGATTTGGTGAATAATGATGACATTAGAGTAGAAGCAATGAGGTGTCTATATTTTTCCCTTGTTTGAAAGGGCATTTCAAGACACTGGTGAAGTAACAGTATTTCAAAGAATAAGAAGACTAAAAAAAAGACATATTGGAATGCCCCAAGTGATATGAAGAAGACAAAATTAATTAAAAGTGACATTTTAAAGAAAAATTATCATAAAATTAATGAGATGTGTGTGAGTTGGTTAAGTGGCTTGGTTGTTTCAATCCCCACCCAGGGTCAAATCTCTGTAAAGGCATATGAGGTTGGTTGTGGCCATTGGTTGTATTCTCGAGGCTGTTAATGGTTGTTGGATATTCTTTAGATAGTTGGTAATATATGGTATACATATGGTATTACACAAGGATCTAGGCCCCCTATTGTGTCCCATATCGGTTCAAGCTCTAGTCAAAAGCCACCATTTATTAAAAAACAAAGAAAAAGTGTCAAAAATAGGGGCACAATGATGCCCTAGATGAAAATGATGAGGATGGGATACCCCCTTGAGATATCAGATAGAGAATAATTTATATGGATCGAGCCCTCAAAAAGAGGAAAATGGTATGAAATGAGGTATAAGAGGTCTACAAATGAAGATGATTGGCAAAAATGGGGTGAAAATTGATGAAATGGGTGGAAAATGATCTGCTAGGATGGAAAGTGGATGCGTAGGGGGGATGGGGGAGGGGGGAGAAATTCAAATTAGAGCTATAAATTGTACCTAGGGGGTGAAAACAATTTATTTTCACCCTTTATCCTTAGAAATCTTGAGTTTTGATTTTATGATCAAAACCTTTGGAGATAATGGCATGTATTCTAGTCCATGAGGAACTTAGAGAGTGGGTTCGAGAGTAAAAACAACCATGGGGGAAGAACCCAATGACAAATAGGTTTTATTGGAAAAAAATTCTTTTTGGTTGCATTTATTAGTCTAAGAAATGACACATGTGGTGTTTTTGCCACTATGAATTTTTTTCTTTGTGGCAAAATCATTCACAAAATCAGTGAAATTGCCAAAAGTTTGGCAAAAGCATGCATAAAATGGAAAAAAACATGCAAATGCACTAAAATTACCAAAATGGTGAAAAAATCCATAAAATTATGAAATTATACATAAATTGGCAAAAATAAAACATTCACATCGAAGTCACCAAAATGGCAAAAACACACACATTTTAATGGAACCATGTATAAATTGGTGAATGTCATGTCAAAAGGCAAACACATCTAATGGGTAGTAGATTCATGCATAAAATGATGGAATCAGAAAAAAATGGTGAAAATAAAAGGAATGCATCAAGATTTCCAACATGGAAGAAACAAGTACAAAGTAGTGAAATCACTCTATCAAGTGATGAAATCACTTGACGAGTGGCAAATGCCTAGTGGGTGGTAGATTCACACATAAAATGGTGGAATCACCTTGCAGATTGTTAGATTCACCTAGAAAGTGGTATAATCACCAAAATTTTTATTAATTTTGATGGGAAAAATGTGTTTGATTGATTTGATGGTAGGTTTGATTTGATTTGATGGCTGATTTTGATGAAATTAGAATATATATGTTAAATTAATCCTATGCAAAGATATATGGATCTAAATATGAGGACTGTAGTAAAGACACAAACACACAACACCAGGCATATGTGAGAAAACATTGCAAAGATAAAAAAATCACATTTATTATTCATCAATTGAGAAATAATCCACCCAATACATTTACTCTGCCTCTCCTCACTTCTCATACAATTTCCTTCACAAAACCAATTACTTGAATATTACAAATATTTGAATGCTTGTAAGCTTGAATATATGTTGGATAATAGATTAAATTCATTATGATTTTACCACATAAAATTATTTATAAGTGGAATGAATCATTGTAACTAACGAGTTCAAACTCCGACCCAATAGTAATAAGTTTTAAAATTATTTATTTTATTATATATTAAAATGAATATTAACTCATGTGATTTAAATAGTAAAATTTATTTTTATTTATTTACCAGTGTAATTTAATGTATTAATGACACTTATATACCACTGAATCATTAATTTTTATAACACTCCCCCTTAATGTTAAGTGGGGATACATGTCATAACCACCTTTACACAAAAGGAAGTTATTCTGTAAACCATCTATGATGAGTTTAGAGTGCATGCAACAATTGAAGGATTTAAAAAACCTTCATCATGTTAATATCACATTTTGAAACAAAAAGAATTATAATATATGAACTACTTAGAGTAAGTTTAGGCTAGCATGATCATGAGACTAAATCTCAGTTTCTCACGAATAATCAATTAAGTATTTTGGAGTATTTAATAGGAATTCAATTAGATGATATGATTTTAAGTATTGGGTACACTGTAAACTCACATATGGTGAAGTTTACCAAAATTACATAAAGTGACTTATCACAAATATTTTATAATTTGAGAAGTATAGAGAAGAAGAAAGAAACACATGGCTGTTAGAAAGTGACATTGTCATGGACACTCTCCTTAAATAGCAACTAAGAGAGGCCCAATGTTGTATGAAACTTGTAAAACTTGGTAACTCCAAGTGGTTTTGTGAATATATCTACCACTTTTCATCCGTACAATAAAACTAGATATCGATATCACCAAAAAGGACTTTCTCTTGGATAAAATGCATATGAACTTCATTATGCTTAGTTCTTTGGTGTTGCACTAGATTTTTTGTCAAAGCTATAAAAATTTAATTATCATATAGAAGGGTGGTACCATAATAAACATCGAAATGGAGTCCTTCAAACAACCTTCACAATCGCACGGCTTCTTTAGCAACTTTTATAACACTTCTATACTCTATTTCTATAGAAGAGATAGAAATAATAAGCTATTTTTTGCTATTTCAAGTGATAACACTTGCGCCAAACGTAAACACATATCTAGAATTAGATTTATGATTTATAATATCATAATCATGGTCAACATCACAATAATCATATAAATTAGCATTATTAATGGGAGAATAAACACAAATTTATAGTTCCTCTAATATACCAAAGTATCTATTTTATTAATTTCTAATGATCCAAATATATATTTTGCATGAATTTGGAAGCAACACTTACAACAAATAATATATGGTCTATTAATAATTAAATAAATCAAGCTACCAACTAGTTGTCTATATGGAGTGGGTTTAGCTTGGTCACAAGAAGGTTTAGGATCAAGCTTAACACTGACTTCAATAAGGATAGATGAAGGCTTACAACTAAACATGTTAAATTTAACAATAAGGTTATGTGCATTCTTATAAAATGATGAAGAATGCCTAGATCAATCATTTCAAATATTTATTTAGATTTTATATTTAATAATTAAATTGAGATATAATAGTTAAATTTTTTATCCTAAAATATAGTCATTCTTATAAAATGATGAAGAATGCCTTGATCAATCATTTCAACATATTTATTTAGTTTATCTAACAATACCCATTTTTATTACAGGAGAAAAGGTTTCAACATAGTTAATCATAGATTTTTTAGTGAAGCCATAAGCAACTAATCTAGCTTTGAATTTTTTATTTTTACCAATTGAATTATCTTTGATCTTATAAAGCCATCTAGAATTATGTCTTTTAGGTCAGGCCGTACAAGATAATAAGAATCATTAACATTTACTACAATTAAGATAATATGGCTATTTTTGACTTTTACAAAGAGATCATTATCATAATAACAGTTAGAGAAACATAATTCTTAAAAAATAATTAGTGATTTTAGAATATAAAATATTGATCCTTTAGTTCCAAACTCGGGGAGCTTGTTTTAAACCAGAAAGATATTTATTTAATTTACATAATATTTTTTGTTAGGTTTAGTGAAACCTTTAGGCTTAGTCATGAATATTTCTTATTCAGAGGCTTCCCAATATCATCATTTAGGAAGACATTTTTTACATCCATTTGGTGTATAATCCAACCATTCTGAGCTGTAAGGGCAATAAACAATCTAACAATACCCATTTTTATTACAGGAGAAAAGGTTTCAAGAAGGAGCATAATATGTTAATCATAGATTTTTTAGTGAAGCCATAAGCAACTAATCTAGTTTTGAATTTTTTATTTTTACCAATTGAATTATCTTTGATCTTATAAAGCCATCTAGAACCAACAATATGTCTTTTGTATCCCTCTTCAAGCTCCCATCTATCCCGTGGTGTACCACCTGTCATCCGAGTAACCTGCCACATCCGAACCTACAAATATATGTAGTGAAGTCCTGATGCATAGCAACACCTGCTGCCGGTCCCTCTCAGAAAACCTGAGAACTCACTTCCCCGAATTGGCTCCTAACTCTCTGACAGCTCCCACTGCATGGGAATTTTATATTGTGATTTCGGACACTGTACCTGCAGCCCTAGTGTGCTCCGGCTCTGCATCAACCTCGCCAACACTTTCCATCTATCAGACAAAATCTGTGATCTCCATGCCTCCCATGTCAAAGAATTCCGCTTCCAAACTCCACCTGAAATAAGGTAATCTTATTAGCTCAGCAAAACCCTGTATGTACACAGCTAGCATTATCCATACTACAACAGAATGATGTTGCAATCACCATCCCCCTGGTAAGTCAAATACAATAAATTGAGGTTCACATGCATTCAGAGTCAACAAAGTCATGATAAATGTGTTGATTCCTAATTAGTTTATTAAGATTATTAATATTAGATGACTGAATCAGGGATTCAACTCATTTAGGTCTTTTACCCAAAATCCGTTTACAGTGACCGACCTCGGTCACTCCACAGTCTGCATCCGACCGACGTCGGTTCCATGCGTCTGTACCTGACTACCAACCTGCCTGCGCTGTTTGAATATGAAGGGGATAAGGTTCCTTAGATTTTGAGTTTTCCAGTATTAGATAAACTTCATCTGGGGCATATGTTTTTTCATAGGGAGTAACAAAAAAGCTAGGATCATTGAAATAAGCAATTTCAAGGGGTTCCATCGAAGACTCACAAAAAGATTTCTCAAGGATTTGAGCATTCTTATTTTCAATGTTTAATTTTTTAGATGGATCATAAAATATTGATCCTTTAGTTTTTCCTCCATAACCTACAAAAATGCAAGAATAGGGTATCAAGCTCAAGAACCTACAAGTCTGATAAGATTGGGAGGAGGAGGGTGGATAAACAAGTTTATTTCATTTTGCTTTAGGAATAAATATGGAAACAAGGTTTCCAAATATCATAAGGTGAACAACACTAAATTTCTTATTAGATGATATTTATAATGGTGTAACAACCTGCAATTCAACAGAGATAGATGCAATGCTTTAGTAAGGACACCATTTATAATATATACAACAATATTCAAGGCTTCGACTCACAAAAAGGTAAGAAAATTTACAAAATACAACATTTTTCTAGCCATTTCAAGGATGGCTTAGTTTTTCCTTTTAACAATTCTATTTTGTTGTGGGGAATAGGAAGTTGTTAACTCTCTTTTGTTGGCAACAAGAATGGGAGGAATAACTTAGAATCTACATTATTGAGAGAGCATTTCACACAAAATATTATATTGTATTAATTTGAGATGATTTTACAAAGAAAGGTAAAAGCTTATAAAGATTTTATGAGTGGTTACAGGATGTAATCAATTTCTGTGAACTAACTATTTATTTAAACATAAAACTAACAAGCTAATGCATAGCAGATAAATAAAAACTAAACTAAATGATAATTTAGAACATAAAAGACCCAACAAACTCCCCCTTGATCCAAAGGGGTATAAAACATGAAAGAACTAGAGCAATGACTATGAAGTCATCAAAGAAACTCTAAAGCAACTATAATTAGTGTATTATACATCTTAGTATGGACCAAAACTGATGTTGCTCCATATAGAAGCCCACTTTGTGAGTTATGGTATAAAAGGTTGATGAACATGATCAAGCCCTGATCATCCCTTGTGATCATCATATCATATTGTATTAGAAGACAATCAAGGCCTATCCAACTACATCAATCCACATAAGGCTCCGCCCAACAT
Source organism: Torreya grandis (assembly GCA_037957365.1). NCBI lineage: Eukaryota > Viridiplantae > Streptophyta > Pinopsida > Cupressales > Taxaceae > Torreya > Torreya grandis. Next base: position 3,520,697 of record JARHVA010000722.1, on the reverse strand, counting down.
CCTATCAAAGTGACTAACTTGTACTGTGTATGACACATCTTCCTAATATCCAAAAAACACTGATGACCTTTTATTAACACTGTTGATGCTAACAACCCCTATCAACTTGTACTATCACTGATAACTGATCAAAGACCCACCAATGTTATATCTTCTCCTCCTATTAGGTGAGAAGTGAGAAGATGTGCAATGAGAGAAACAAAATCAAACAATTATGTCTATTCCATGTCGTGAATATCATAGATATATAGCCAAAACTGCAACTAAAATAAGTAAACTATTGCTACCAAAATTGCCATTCAAACATTAAACCCAAACTCTGAGCGAATAGCTAATTGGAGAAGGGTAATTGTCCTCCAACCTCCAATGAGTCCTCCAACCTCTAGTGTGACACTTACACTTTATCAATCATAAGGATCCTGATGGATTGGTAAAGGATGTTATTATCTCTAAAAGCACAAGCTTGAGGTGACATTATGAAAATTATCATTTTGAAGGTGTTGAGTTCTACAAAAAAGGCACTATTATACAACATTTAATATTCTTATCATAAAAACCATATAGAGAAGATTCAAATCACAAAATAAACTATTTCATTATGTCCATAATGTTCAAAAACTTATAAATCAACTAGTCACATGACCACTTTCAGACCAAATAGTAATGGCTCAAAAAAGGTTACAACCAATGTTGTGACTGAAATCCTTATATTACTGATTTGCTCCAAAAAGTAGTTGGAGGGGATTTGAACCTGTAACCTCTCTTTTTGACAAAACTTTGTTTACCAACTCCACTACAGTCAATTTGAGTATTTATTTTTGAGATAATCTATTTGAATTGTATTTTTTTAGTTTTTTCTAAAAAAAAAAAATATGAGTGAAAAACTTTAACCTTATATTTCCTTGCATTACTTGAGGCTTTTATGGAGGGGCCCATTAAAAATGGAAATTAATAAATAAAAACTAAATAAAAGATTACGCATTGGTCCTTGGTCGTCATGGCTTCTGCAGGAGATTTTCACCATACAATTGCTTTGACTTTTACTTTCATTTTCCTAAGCGATGCATTTTAACTTGTTTAATATTCAAAGGAGTGGATTTGACAAAAATGGCTCGCAAGGCAGATAAGAAACCCACAGAGAAGATGGTCTAGGAAAAGAAGACTATGGCTTATAAGTTATCGACTACTATTGTTGAAAATAAGCCCAAGGAAAAGGCTCCTTTCAAAGCTAGAAAAAAGATTACTAATGGCAATGACGGTGGTAACAAGAAGAAGAAGAAGAAATATGACACCATACGAATCTATGTAGAAGAGAATTATTTTAATAAATAGGTAAATGAAATTAGAAGACTAATAGCTTCACAACATCTCTAACATATTCTACATATTTCATTAATGTTATATTCTTCTTCAGGGTGTTTGAATGTCATATACGTGCAAAAGATCCATGAAATTACATATTCATTTTTGAATAAATTATCTTATAGAATGGATTTTATACGGTCATACCTCTCTTGGAGTGTGCCCACTAGCTGCCATACAATAATTAGATTATCTCAATTAATAAACATGTATAAATTTTTGCAAAAATAATTTTCAAATTGAATTTATTGTTAAAGCTTTCTTGGCAGGCCACTGTAGTATAAGTGCTAGGAATGATCACATAAAAATAAATAAATAAAACTCAGTTGTATGTTATTTTCACTAAAAACCAAGCATCTTCTTTTGACTTGTTGATCAATCTTCAATCCTCCATGATTCACCTGTGCTCTGATACCACTGTTGGTACCAAGAAGGGGAGGAATAACTCAAAAATTACATTGTTGAGAGAATATTTTATACAAAATATTATATTGTATTAATTTGAGATGATTTTATAAAGAAAGGTAAAAGCTTATAAAGCTTGTAAAAGTGGTTACAGGATGTAACCAGTTCCCATGAGCCAACTATTTATTTAAACATAAAACTAACAAGTTAATGCATAGTAAATAACTAATAACAAAACTAAATAATAATTTGGATCATAAAAGACACAAAATCCCTATAAACCAAAATTAATGCAAAATGAATCAAATTTTTACTAATATATTCACCACCATCATTAGTTTTTAGTATCTTAATGAAAAAGTTAGAAGAATTTTCAACTAAAACTTTAAATTATTTGAATTTAGATAACACTTCAAGTTTATTTTTAATATAATAAGACTAGATCATTCTAGAGTAACCATCAATAAAAGTAATAATGTTATACCCTTAACCTATGGCATATCAAGGGATATGTGTGGCTAACTTATAACTTATATACCTCTTATATCATCTTGTTGCATTTCTCTATATTCTTAGTAAGGTCGACCTTTGGAATAACCATGGCTAAGTAGAGTATATATAGGAGGTAGTGGCTAGTATGTAATTATCATATTGTGAATTCTGATCTTATTGCATTGTTGTGGAGGTTTCCCACTTGAAGTGGCTTAGTTATATTTATCAAGCATTATAATTTTATATTAATTATTATTGTGGATCTATAATCTTTGCTCTCATTTCTACGATATATTATTTTATTGTACAAACATCTAAGTAATTTCATTATAAGTGGTATCAGAGTTTCGATTTAGGTAGGCATCTACAATGGTAATTTTTTTTTGAATTTGGTATATGTCTCCTGAAAGTTGAAGGATAAAAAAACATAACTTGTACTATGGGAAGAATTTAGTTTTTCCATCACTGTAGTATTGTTCAAAGTGTTTTTTTTTAAGTCTCAATTTTTTTATCCTTGTACACATTAGTAATCATTGGAATCACCTTTGTGAGATAATTACAATGGTATATTCTATTGATACACTTTTTAGGCCAAAAATTTTCACCCTTCTACATAATAGCAGTCATTGGATTTATCTTGGTGAGATAATCATAATAGTTTCATCTATCGATACACTTTTTTGGAGGACAAAACCATCCTAAGGTTTGTGCATGGCTAATATTAACACTCATGGATGTGGGAAAGGGAAATAAACTCATAAAACTGCTCACAAGGATGACATGGAGTTTGAAACTTTTGATTCATCTATTTTGAAGGTAGTTCAACAATTTCAGATGGAGTTACATGTCATGGTGATCTATGCACAACCCCTATGTAACTAAGGTCACTCCTCGTTTACTCTACTATATAAAGTATGAACCTCATACCCAACCATGCACACCCCTTTTCATGAAGCTTGATCTCAACCATTCTCATTAGTCCTACAATAGCTCATGAACTCTTGTGCACCACATGCACTTACATGCTAAGTCATATTTTTGCTCATTGAATTCTACGTATTTCATGCCTTACAATCCCATGCCATGTCTTATTCATGCTTACCAACTATAGTGTACTAGATTACTCATTCACCTTACAGTCCTACACCAAATCCTACATTCGTACTCCATACCACATGCATCACTGAATTTTATTCCCTCTAGACCTGATAATTTCATGCACCTCACTAACATGCACTTGGACACGTCAACTTGCCTTAACCACATAACCTAAGTGATCCAACTACCATTGCCACCAAATAGAGATACTAAATTTGAATTCAAATAGTTGACATTTTGGACATTAACTATTCTAACTATTGTCAACTACCACATCTAATAGGATTGATGCATCATGGATATCTTCCTTGATAACTAAATAACAATTATGATTGCTCTTGTATTCTTATGTTATATATGTAACATATGCATCTAGTTCAAATAGATATAAAAATAGAGAACACAAATCGATGCCATTAGACATAGTTGAAACATCAATTAGCTTGCATTTTGCATTTTTAGTTGTGTTTTCAATTGGTTTTGTTTACTAAGCTCTCCTTATGATCTAGGCTTAGAGATGTGAGCATGTTAATGTGCTCATTTTTTGCTTAAACTAACACTTGATCTAACCACCTCTCTATTGTCAAATTATTATGATCACAAATGGAATGCCTGATGGGACTCTAGAAGGATCCCACATACCAAGGAGACCAAGATGCAACTCCAAACTTTTCAAATTAATGCTTTAATAACTTAAAAATTAGAGTTTTAACATTATTTTTATCATATTCTTTTTTTTTTGTGTTCACTCAAATGTACATAGAGACCAACATCAATTTAGCATAATAGGCATCAATTTTGCCCAATTGGCATTGGTTTTAGATAACCATCATCAATTAGGGTGTAGGGTAGGAAACGACTTAAAAACTAGGATTTTGAATCTTCTTAACACTCCTAATTGCTATTTTTTGGTTTCATTGACTCGTCTACTATATTTTCAATCAATTTGTTGTAGGTTTTATGGAGTTTTCATAATATTTTAAGCTAACTAAAGTTTTTGGGAACTATTTTGTTTTGAATTTGGGTTCACAGGTAGCTGATATCGGTCTTTGTTGACTGACATCAGCTCATTTCCAACTAGCATCGATTCTTTGGTAACTAGCATTAGTGCCTCAATCATGAATAAACTATAATTGAACTCATTAGGGAGATGTATGCTTAGTTAGGGATAATTACCCTTATATGATCCTATTAGGAAGACAACCAAGTAGTATAGAGTTTAAGGTTCATCAATGTGGAATCGCACACTAATGCACCCATAACTATATGCTTATAATGGAAATCATTTATTCCATATAGAACCATGTAATGGTGTTTATCCTTAGTTAATAATCTAAAGTGACCCAATCTAGTTATTGGTTGCTTGCGCACTAGTGTACATAATAGAAAATATGCGTTATGGGTCAGGAAGTAGGTAGTGGGCCCTACACATAATTTTATTTATACTTTGATTGCAATTAATTATAATTCTACTAACAACAACAACAACAACAACAACAACAATAACAATAATAAAATTATTCATTATTTTGGGATGTTTCAATGGTTTAAATCTTACTCTTGCCTATATTTAAAGTTAGGCACACTCTTTTCTAAATTATAAGTCTATGAATATCTAATTGTATTTATTTCTAGGTTCTCCTCTTTAATGGACATGTGTAATTTATCTTGTGTTAGTTAGCTAAAGTACCCACTTTTAATATTTGAATCAAAATGGAAGAGGAATATTTTAACAAAAAATTAAAAGACAAAATATCATAAGATATAATCAAAAGGAAAATTATAAAAGTAAAATAAAATGTCAAATGTCAAAATAAAATATGTGATCAAATCATTAGAAAGTCCCCTTTTCCTCAATTAATTTCAAACCCCAAAATTTCCCTCGTTATAGAGTTGGAGTTCCAGTGGAGTTTGTAAAGATAGTAGATTGGTATATGAGGTCTAATTTTTATCACTAGTTCCACCTTATTATTCATGCAAATACACAATCCTCGTAACTGACCAATGGTTCTATTAGTGTCATGAGGAACAATGAATTAATCATAATAAGATAGGCACATATAATTTGATTAAACATCCTTCATGGTATGATTAATATAATTCACTTGTTATACCATGATACATTCTTTATTGGTGGATTTTTATTGGCCATTGATGTTCAAAACTCTTAGTCTTACCCACTTGATTGGAGTGCCTTATCTCCACTAAGTATTTTTATATCATCCTTATAATGCCTCACCTCCTTATTTTAATATATCCTATATGCATTGTCATGTTGATATATATTACTAATAGTTTATCATATCCATTTTATTTTCTTAACCTTTTTTATGTCATTACTTAATATTTGACTCATATGTGTTATCTCTAACTAAGGATTTGTAAGTTTTATTGTAAGAACTTGACGAATACAACCATGCATTCCACAAAAATATTTTTTTTCTATTTTCTCTGCCACTTGGATTTCAATTTATGAGTTTCATGGTAAGACCATTAGAAATTTAATTATAACCTTTTTAAAATCCCCATTACCTTCACATCCGCATCATCAATTTGAACTTAGTTTTGACACAATATAGTTTTGTTCTTCACCGAGAAAAAATAGCATAAGATTTGATTTAGTTATTACTCATTTATTTTCCTCCATTATTACACAAATTACATAATGCTTAGATTATTTTATCTACATATATTTGATTTATTACAACAATTTCATTTTATTACATATATTTTGTTTTATTTATATTATTTTACCTATTTGCATTTGATGTTTTAGACCCTTTTCAATTTTACACATTTTATGTTTGACTTATACTATTATTTTTCATTCTTATTGGTAAATGAGCATTTTTTATAGGGATGCAACCCTTTTAAAATATCTAAGTAGATAAGTTATGTTTGGATTATGTTATTTTATATAGTTACTTTTTATGTTTTATAACCTCATAAATTTTACTTATTTTGTTTTTTCATATTTTTATCTATACTTAAATTAGATTTCACTTTTACCAATTCTTTATTCTTACCTTTAGTTTTTTACATATATACATGCTCACACTGTTTATAAAAGAAGTAAACATACTAAACATCATATAAAATAATTATGCAATGTTATATTTACTTATCAAATCAACATTTCACATGTAGAGAAAAAATATGGAAATAGATGTAATATATATCAAATGTTTTCTTATCAAAATATTCATATATATTATATACATAGAATTTCCACCTTTATCCATGCATAGTCGAGGGGTTTCACTCTGCATTGGTGTATCATCCATAGTCTTTCTATTTTTTTATAAAATAGTGACATAAGGTAAAATAAATCATTCTAAACATTACAAAACTATAACATAATAAATATCTAAAATAATATAATAAATAATAGTTATTATATATGATTTATTATCTAAGAATACCTAATATACGAACAAAAAATAGTGAAAAAAATAAAGATAAGACACTTAATTTGACACACTTAGACATTATTGTTCAAATTTTAAAATATAAATAAGATTTTAGATATGATTGGACAAAGACTATATAATTGTGATTTGGGAAGGGGAAAAACTAGTGGAGCTTCCATTGTGACCTAAGATAAAAATAGCTTTATATTATGATCATTTAGTATTTATAACCACCTATTGCTACAATTCAAACCTAATAGTATTATTCTAACCTCTAATAATCTTTGGGATCTTAATTTTTTTGACCTACTTTTATAGGGATAAATGAGTAGGAAGCTAGATTTGATTCATGAAATTTATGTGCATAATTGTATAAAATTGATATTTTTATTGTAACCCTTGTTTACCATAATATTCTTATAATATAGAGATGTGAAATGTTAGTGTTTCATTCCTCCTCTTATGCATTTTAGATACATATGTCACATGCTTAGAGTTAGGGTTCAATTGAGTTATATTGTTTGAGAGTGTTCTAAACCCAAATGATATAATGGAATTCACCTTATTTATCTATTTAATAAAATGTAACCATATGATTCCTTATGAAATTTTATTGGTATAATATTTTATGACACAAGACTTGGAATGATGGAGAAACCATTTAGGCTCAATGTGCAAGCTCCTTGAAAAAATGTGCATAATTCTTAATAAGCTTGATGAATGTGCTCGTGAGGCTTAGCTTTTAAGAGATATAATTAATTATAAGGTAGGAAATGAATAGTGGTATATTTGTATATATGTGGATCTATATAATAAAGTTACACATAGAAATACATACAAGATAGTGAGAAATTAAAATAAAAGAACATGGAATCAGACCAAGGAAGAAAGGATCTAAAAAATGAAGATGGTCAGAATTAGTAGACTACATACTATGACTCGATCAAAATTAGTGAGCCATTTATTATGAATTGATAGGAAAAAGGGTTAAAATATAGGCCAAGCTAAATATATCATGTCGTATTGGGATTTTGGTGATAGAAAGTGACATATCTTGGGTGTTTCTGAGGATATAATTATTTATTAAAGTCATGTACAATCTAATATGGGTGGAAAGTGTTTTAAAAGTGTAAAATGTTTAAAAATAGGTCAAATGATGTAAAACATGACAAAATTGAATGGAAAATGGCCATGTACCAATATTAGTTTCCTAAATACTTAGAGGCATATGTGTGAATAAATGGATTCATATTAATGTAAAACATAAATTAATAACATACATAGTATTACCTAATAAGGGTGGGAAAATGAATACTATTATTCTTAGGGTAGGCTCTCTCACTTTTTGGTGTCAATAAAATATGGTGTATGTAAATACTTTTTCTAATGTAAGCAAGTAGATAAAGTCTTTATAAATCAATGTTAATTTATCAAAATTAAAGAGATATTGAGAATGGTAAAATTAAATGAATACACTTGATGGTATACAAAACAAGTTATAACTTCTGGGAAGTCTAGTGCTAGAACTAAAAAATTGAAATTAAAATTTGGGAGTCCATCATTTCAGGGGGGGGGGGAATTAATTGTTGATTAAATAAGTATAAATTTAGTGATTATTGGTATCTCTTGGTAAATCACAGTCTCAAAATTTGAATATATTCTTGTTGATAAAAATATCTAGTGGTAGAATGCCTAGCTACATGCCCCCCTTTTAATTTGAGGGATAGTCCTAAAAATAACTCATCTCAAAATAAAGATATTAAATGTACCATGTCTAACATAGTAAATTAATTTTAATTATTTTAATGATGTATAGTGTATTTGTATCACATATACATAGATATATAAATACATCATGTAAATCTTGATATGAATATATGATCCATGTGAGGATTATGATCATAGGAATTTGACAATAGAGAGGAAGTTAGATCAAGTGTTAGTTTAAGTAAACAGAACTCAAAATGAACACACTAACATGCTAACATCTCTGAGCCTAAATCATAAGGAGAGCTTAATGAACAAAACTGAATGAAAAGCACAACTAAAATGCAAAGAATGATAAATCCCTTACCTTCATTGAATGCTCTAAATGATTCATTGTGTGGCTTGCTCGATTTGTGCTTGAAGAGTCTTTGAAAATGGAGTTTATGTGGCTCCCTCTCTCCTTGGCACCATTGTGGCTTGTGTTGGATTGATGTGGATCATGCTTGTTTGGCTCAATATTTTGGCATTATAACACTATTTATATAAATCGTGCTACAAAACTTGCATTATAACTCTACAATTTCCAAGCTCTCCTTTCAATAGGTAATGAGTTGTATTTATAGGTTTAGGAACTAACCCCAATCTAAGGTGAGTTAAGGTGTAGTTTAAACATGGAATGGGTTCAAACCTAACCTAAGTGAGTCAAATAACCCTAGTAGAGTTAAAAGGTGTCAATAACTCATGATTTTCAATGAATAGGCATAGATGAGATATTTTCAAAGGCTTGACAACTTACAAAAGGTAATCCTTAAAAGCTAGGATATTTCAAAATTTTGAATTTCATTTTTTAGTAATTCATTAATTACACATGGATAATTCAACTAGGAATTTAATCTGGTTTAGATTTTTAATTAATTTTGATTAGCGATTTAGCTCTTTCAAGATTTGATTTTATGTGTGCAAGTGCCCCACTTAATAGGTCCATAAGCCAAATTGACTATTGTGATGTCGCAGGATGATTAGGGATGAATTCATGGGAGGTTATTTTTACATACAGTGAAATACCCTAATTAGGGATGCCTCAATGTGATTTTGAGCTTTGATGAATGATACACAAGCAAATTTAGGACATTTAGTGATTTTTAGGCTTAATTTTCAATGGTTGATAAGAATTAATATGAAGTTTGGTCAAAGGCCATGATAGTTTTAGGTCTCTATAGTTTATCCCTATTTGGGAAGGCATTACAAACTATAAGTATAGTAAAGTCTTCTCAAAGAGTGAAAAGGTCCTATATGCTTATGACTTTAATGGTAATGGATGAACTGTAGGTGCCCCCTTGAGGGAACAATAGGTAAAGGGGTCAGCAATCAGTGTCTCAAAAGGAGGAAATGATTGGACCAAAGAGATGAAATGGGGTGAAAGGGAATGATTTTCCCATAGGTAGTTATTATTAGTGGCATATGGAGTTGTCCCAGTTAGGGAAGATAAACAAGATGATTTACCCACAAGCAGTTATAATCATCAGTCATAGGTGGGATAAAAAAGGTAATGATTTACCCAAAGGTGGTTAGAATCATTGAAAAATGCTTAGGGTAATAAGAAAATGATTTGCCTAAAGGCAGTTATAATCATCAAAAGGGAAAACATTAATTTTTAGATAGGTGGTTATAATCACTTTTAGGATAAAAATATGCCCCAATTAGGTGGATAGAGACAATGGTTATAAACATTATCATAATGAAAACATGCCCCAGTTGGGTAGCATAAAGAGAAGGATTTGACCAAAGGCAGTTATAATCATCAACCCTCAAATGGATGGAAACACAATGATTTGCCTAGAGGTGGTTAAAATCATTGGTAATGCAAGTGGGACAGTATACAATGATTTACCCAAAGGTGATTATAATCATTATACCTTGATTATGCAAAATATGATGTGGAATATGATGACAAATTGGTATAAAGGAGAAAGATGAATTTGGACAACCTACGAGTAGGAAGATGCTCATCTAAACTGGTAATGGTTAAAATTCTTTCATTTTTAATTACTTTATGTAGGATATGATTTGGATTAGATCATGAATGTTACTGGTGCCAAGGATATATATCACTGCTTCTTTGTCATGTAGACTCCTGGAGCTGAATTTTGTTATAGCATGTGACAATAGGCATCATGATAAAACACCATCATAACTTGGATGAAATATGCATAAGGACTAACACATGATCCAATAATCAAGTGGAAATAATGCACCAATGATAAATACCATGATGACAATGTTGACGTATGAATATGGATGGATTCAAGAATAATGTGTAAGGAATCACCCAGTGAACACACATAAACTGAATCAAGGTACAATAATAAAACAAATGAGAAAATAATCAAACACCCAAAAAAGAAAGAAACAAAACAAAACAAAACAAAGAGAAACAACAAATAAATAATGGGTATTCACAATGTTAGTGCAAATAAAATGACACAAATGTTGCCCCTAAACCATAGGAGACAATGAAATAAAAAAAATAAAATGTGGGAATAGAAGGAAAGGAAGGGGGTGGTTGAGCTAGCTTCAGATGCATTAGGCAAGTGGACACAATATCAAATAAAAACTTTAGGCCAAATGTAGTTCTCCTAGGATTGGGATAGAAGAAAATGATGATAAAAAGAAAAATTGATCATGTTATAGAAGAATATGGGGATGAGCCATAAAATAATTAGAGCAAGAGATATAAGGCTAAGAATAATGGGGAAACTAAATGACAAGTGGTTTCTTGTGACTTAGTGAGGGTTCCCAAAATTTGTAAGGCAAAGAAGTGGTCAATGTTTTTGGATTTTTTAGATCTATTTTTAAAATGTTTTTGGAGAACATCAACTCAATTAAGAATGAAGATAAACTAAATGGTCCAAGCTCACAAAACAATGAGAGAATTCAAACTTAGAAATTGCTCACAAAATAGTGAGATCGTGGCTTAAGTTGCTCACAAAATGGCAAAAGCTTTGGAAATGGTGATTGAGCTGACCTCAACATAAATCAAGCATTACCTACATATTCCTAAGATGGGACCTCAAGTCACTGTAGTTCCACCTTATAATGGAGGAATCTAATTAGTGTAGTAGCCAAATCAAACAAAATAGGAAAAGTTGGCAAATGACATAATATGACATAGACATTACAAGGTGATACTTCAAGGTATGATAAAAAAGTGTTGCCCCTAATTTTCTCATAGGCAGTTATAATTAGAAAATAATGACATAGGTTAATGATACTAATTTTCCCATAGGTAGTTATAATGAGTAACATGATGGTGAGACACTAATTTTCCCAAAATTAGTTATAATTAGGTACACTTAGTATAAAATAGAATAAGAAATGAAGGATGCAATTGCCAAACCACTATCATATTGCTTCAAAATATGACCTCTATTTAGAATGCAAAATCAATAGCTAAAACTTGATCTGAATCTTCATGCTGAAAGTGGCCTTGTAACCAATATAATGGAACCAAGGTCAAAGGGCTAGGTTGGGCAAGGTAAAAACAACTTGGTTGATAGTAAAGGTATGGTAGAGCAAAATGATAATAGAATGGTATGATATAAAGAAGAATGTGTTGTCCATTTTTTGCCCAACAGGGCAAAAATCGGTCCCCTTCTTTCCCTGCTGTTCTGAGCCAATTCATTTTGATTTTCCACAAGTCTTGAAAATTTCTACGGACTTTGTAGGTTTTTCTATAGACTTTGCAGGTCCATTTCTATGGACTCTGTAGGTTTTCTATAGACTCTGCAGGTCCATTTCTACGGACTTTGCAGGTAGTTCCTTCGACAGATGAAGAACCATTTCAAAGAGTGCAAGGTTTTACAAAGCTTCTTCGGACTCTTGTTTGAAGAAATTTATAAGGAAAGAGAGCTAAAATGGTTCAAAGACACTTTTCCTTAAGGTTGGAAAAATGGTTCAATGACATGATCTTTCCAAGAGCAACATCTTTGAACCGTTGAACCATTGGACCGATTCAACTCTTTGGTCCAATGCTTTAGTTCATCACTTTGGTTCAATGACAAAGCTCAATCAGCTAAGTTCATCATGTTGGTTTAATCAAATGGTTCAATGGCTAAGGTTTAATCAAATAGTTCGCTAGCTTGGTTTAATTTAGTTTGTTCAATGCTTTGGTTCAATCAGATGGTTCAAACACTTGGTTCACTCAGTCAGTTCAATGACTTGGTTCAACGACTTGGTTCAGTTGGCTTGGTTCAAAGCTTGGTTCAAAGTGTTGGTTCAACATTCAGTTCAATGGTTGGTTCAAAGGAGCATTTCAAGCAAAAAGTTCAAGAGAGTCTCCCAAAGGACAAGTGCCCTTGTGGAGGGCACTTCTGGATTCAAGAGCCCTTGCAGAGGGCAGGGAACATTTGTAAAGAGGCCACAGAGAATATCTGCAAATGTGAGTTTCCTTCAAAAATTTGTTTAAGGCATAAGGAGGTACCCTTTAGAAGGGTCATGTCCAATTTTTCCGAAGGGCACTTTTCAAAGGTAGTCAAAAGGCAAAGGCATAATTCCTTCGGACAAAAAAGTTTGAAGGAATTCGGAAAGGCTGCAAACAAAAAATCCTGTAAAAGACTAAGGCATAGAATGGATTCTTTTGGAATTTTTGTCCTAAGGAATTCCTTCAAACAAAAAATGTGAAGAAATTTGGGGAAGCCATGAGCTAAAAAGCCCGAAAGAGAATTTTTGAAGGAAGGCAAAGCAGACAAAGCAATTCTTGCAAACTTTTTGTCTGCAGGAAAATGTCCATGAAAAAAGTCTGCAGGTAAAATTTTTGAAGAAAAGAAGCAAGCGAAACATTCTTGCAGATTTTTTGTCCACAAGAAAATAGCCAAGGGGAAAAGGCCGCTGAAGGACCTCGAAGGGCAGGTGCCCTTGCGGGGAACTCTCGGCTGCCAAAACAAAGGGACTTCTCCATAAGCTGAAGGGTCACATCCCCTTCAGGAGGATGCAAAACAAGAAATCCAAAGGAAAGGGAGCGACAGAAAAGGCCAAAGAAAGAGGAAAGCTGAAGAAAGTCCAAGGGATGATGGGCCTGAGGATGTCAAAATCAAGCACGGTGAACTAGCCATTGGGAATTCAAATGTAATGACAGGTGCGCGGACATCAAATTCAAGGCTCGTGAAATAGCTATTGATTTTGAAAAAGAACAAGAAGAGCCCAAGGAACTTAGTGACCCACCAAGGAGATAGCCCTGAGGACTGAAGGAGCCAGAAAGAGACAAAAATAAGATGAGACAAGGCATGAAAAAGACAAAATGGTCTAAGTGGCGAGGGGAGGTGAGTTATTGCCAGGTGGTCATCAAACGGCACGAATAGTAAGCGACACAGCCTATTTTCTTCATTTCACATTGATGAGCAGACAAGCCGTGTAAATGCCTTAAAGGGAGCATTCTATTTGCAAAAAAGAGGTGCGGCCCGTGCTTTCACATTAATGTTGGAATGCCAAAGTCAAAGTAGGAGCCGAAAATCAAACGACTTCCTCTTCTCGATGCTCACAAATGCACATGGGCCAGCTTGTTAAGAGTGCCAAAGTCTTTTCAGAAGGAGCACCAATTTATCTTCTCCTCTTTCTATATATTGTAAAACTTCTCATTTTGAGAGGGATCCATTTTTTAACCTGTAAGGCAAAGCTCTGCCCAAAAATCTCTCGGGCTTGTAAGGCAAGACTCTATCAGATTTTACCTTGAATCGAGACTTAGCATTTTTACCTCCATCTAGACTTGCACTCACACATATGTTTATGTTTTCTTTTGTGTTAAGTCATTTTATTTTATGCTTTCCATAGAACAATTCTAGCATGTCTGGTGCATTGTGAAGTTTCTTCTTCTACAGGTCTGCCAAAAGTGTCTACAACAGGAGTATAGGCACATGTGAATAGGCTGCCAAAGTGTGTCTCAGAACACCTTTGACAGTTCTTCCTCCTTGTATCTCTATGAACCCCTAACTCATTGATAGAGAAGACTTTACCACGTCAGATGAAGTGTATGGGTGCTTTTTCTTGGTGAAAAGTGTATCTTCAGGCTGAGTGGGTCATTTGTTCTGGTGTATCACCTTTTTATTATTTAGGTTTAGGTTCTATTTTTAGCATCTTTCTCCCTTTTCATCCCCCCTTTTTCCATTTATTTGTTATCAATAGGGAATCTAGGGCCTAAAAGATACATCAGATGGAGCTAGCCCTATCTAGAGACTCTCCCCTCCAGCTTTGCCAGTCCCACAGGTGAGAGGGGAGTTTCCATTTTGACGTGTGGAAGGCATGAGCTCGGCTTCCTACCTAGGGTGTAATCCACTTGCGTCAACAATTTTTGGCACGCCTAGTGGGACCAACTAGGATAAGTTGTGTCCAAAGAGTTGAAGAATTTTTGGTGTGTTCTTCAACCAACCAACCTTTAGAGGCTTTTGCATTAACACCAGTGACAACTCTGAGTTGAATTAACTGGTTAAGTAGTCCAGGTGCCATCAAGAAATCTCATTTTTATATTTATAATCCCTTTACCCAGAATCATGGGCCTTATTTTCCTTCGAACAGTTTTGATCAAGCTCAAACTTTTTATGCAATCTTCTCAAGTAGCTCTCCTAGTTGCCCTTCAATGATAAGGGAGGTAGCGCTAGAGTTTGAGAGGTAGGTAATGGAGATCGACAAATTGGATGAGTAGTATGGATATTAGTAGGAGCTGATGTATAAAGAGGAGTGTTTGTTCAGGCAAGCTCAGGCCTTGCAATCTATGGAGGAGGAGGTAGCAAAATGGAAGAGTCCATTCATTTAAGGCAATCAACCTTGTGTGCCCCCTCTTATTTTGAAGAATGCCCCCTCTTGTGCACCAAATCCTTTCTACCAAATAGCACTTGCTCACTCTGGCTCATCTGATGCATTGATCACTCCTGCTCTTAACCCCGTGTGCCTAGCCTTCAAACATCAAAGGGAACTAGATCAACCTCCCATGGAGATGAACCTTCTAAATTCCTTAGATTGTAAATTTTCCTTTGGAGGGAACATCATGAACCAACACATCTCTCTTGAAGTAACTCTTCCTATACATCAACAGACCCTCCCTAACCTTCCCCAACTTCCTTCAGGTCTCTCAGTATGATCTCCAGATCCCAAGCTGGAAGAAGGAACATCATGAACTAGCCCAAGACCTTGAAGAGGATAAAGTTGCTGCCTGTTCACAAGAGTAAAATTCCAATCCCAAGGTCATGAGTTGGAAGCAAATAGTGGAATCATGGGGTAGGAAGGAGGAAGAGAAAGGTTTTGGTCAAAACCTCAAAGAAGATGAAGCTGCTCCTACTCATCATGACAATGCTGGTGACTTCCAAGAAAGGCTCTTCCAAGAATATCTAGCTAGGAGAATTGCAAAGTTAGAATCCAAAGTAAGATTCATCAGCTAATGTGTGATGGACCTATCTGAACATAGTCTATCTACACACCTCCAAGAGAGCTATCAAGCCACACCTAATATAGTTGAAGTTCTAGCCAAATGGAAGGAGGAGAATCATTTGATTCTAGCTTAAGGACTACCTGCTCTTCCACATGGTTTTTCCACTCCACCCCTTCTCAAGGAGGAACCTATTTTGCAGGAGGTGAGTGAGGAGTAGAGGATCCAATTTGCAGCTCTCCAAGAGGCTATCATGAGTGAAAATGAAGAAGAAATCATCATTGATGCTCCTTGTGAAGACATCATCAGCAATGGAGAAGATGCGGGTCATGCATACACGCAAATGTTCCGGCAATATGAAGAGGAACGTAAGCATGGTGAGCTCTCTCCCCCTTTGTTTGATGAAGTTCCTTGTTGTTTTGATGAGAAGGATGACTATGCTAAGGAGCCTAAATTGGAGGAGGATAAGACAGATGTCTTTGAACAACTAGAGACTCTGATCCTTGAGCGGGAAGAGGAGAGGTATGTCTACCTTGAGGAAAATCTTGAAGAAGAGAGTTTTTAACAAAGAGGTGATGCTCTGTGGGATGAGCAATCAGTTTGTGATTCCATTTCAGACATCACAACAGTCACCCTTCTTCAAGAAGGCCATGAGGGAGCAGAGGATGAGTTTGACAGGGTCTTCAATGAAGTAGAAGGAAATGGGTCAAACCATGGTGCATTTCAAAGGGACTATGCAGATCAAGGGGCTTATGGTGATGAGCTAACAACCATTGATTTCTTGGTGAAATGCACCAGCATGAAGGACCAAAATTCAACAAGATTCCAAGAACAAGAAGAGTACATATATGTTGGAAGCATGTTTGATTCTAATCCACTTAGATGCAGGCCAATCGAGGTGATAGGTAAGAGGAGCAGGTCACCAACTCTCCATTCCATTCAGCCACTTATCTGGCACCATAGGTTTCCTTGCCACGAAAGGGTCTTAAGAAGTTTTCCCTTTGATCCAGGAGGGAGGCAAATATTCCTAGTTAGCTATATGTAGTAGTTTTCTTTCAGTTTCTTTTCCTGTTTTCCCTAAGTGTTACTTGCACAAGTAGTGTTTTTAGCCTTGTGTGTGTTTTCCTTTATATGTGGGGTAAAAAGCTTCATGATTGATTCTTGGATCTATCAAGGTAGTTGCTAACTCTTTCAAAGTTGCATCTGGCTCTGTGCCCAATGGACTAAAAGGCAACTGGTCTCTAAGCATAGTAGGCATGCTCTCCCTTGGGAGTCACCAATTTGTTGATCATTTTTTGCTCAACAGGCCAAAAATCAATCCCCTTCTTTCCCTGTTATTCTGAGCCAATTCATTTTGATTTTGCATGAGTCTTGAAAATTTCTACGGACTCTACAAGTTTTTCTATGGACTATGTAGGTCCATTTCTATGAACTCTACAGGTCCATTTCTACGGACTCTGTAGGCAGTTCCTTTGACAGATGAAGAACCATTTCAAAGAGTGCAAGGTTTTACAAAGCTTCTTCGGACTCTTGTCCGAAGAAATTTATAAAGAAAGAGAGCTAAAATGGTTCAAAGACACTTTTCCTTAAGGTTGGAAAAATGGTTCAACGACATGATCTTTCCAAGAGTAGCATCTTTGAACTGTTGAACCATTGAACCGATTCAATGCTTTGGTCCAATGATTTGGTTCATCACTTTGGTTCAATGGCAAATCTCAATTGGCTAAGTTCATCATGTTAGTTCAATAAAATGTTTCAACGACTGAGGTTTAATCAAATGGTTCGTCAGCTTGGTTCAATTCAGTTGGTTCAATGCTTTGGTTCAATCAGATGGTTCAAACACTTGGTTCACTTAGTTAGTTCAATGACTTGGTTCAACGACTTGGTTCAAAGCTTGGTTCAAAGTGTTGGTTCAATGTTCAGTTCAATGGTTGGTTCAAAGGAGTGGTTCAAGAAAAAAGTTCAAGAGAGTCTCTTGAAGGACAAGTGCCCTTGCGGAGGGCAGTTCTGGATTTAAGAGCCCTTGCGGAGGGCAGGGAACATTTGCAAAGATGCCACAGAGAAAAGTTGCAAAGGTGAGTTTCCTTCAGAAATTTGATTAAGGCATCAGGAGGTACCCTTCAGAAGGGTCATTTCCAATTTTTTCGAAGGGCACTTTTCAAAGGCAGTCAAAAGGCAAAGGCATAATTCCTTCAGTCTTTTTGTTTGAAGGAATTCCTTCGGACAAAAAAGTCTGAAGGAATTCGAAAAGGCTAAAAACAAAAAATCTCACAAAAGACTAAGGCATATAACAGATTCTTTCAGACTTTTTGTCTGAAGGAATTCTGTCGAACAAAAATTTTGAAGAAATTTGGGGAAGCCATGAGCCAAAAATCTTGAAAGAGAATTTTTGAAGGAAGGCAAAGCGGACAAAGCAATTATTGCAGACTTTTTATTCGTGGGAAAATGTTTGCAGAAAAAGTCCACGGGGAAAAGTTCTGAAGAAAAGAAGTGAGTGAAACATTCTTGCAGACTTTTTATCCACAAGAAAATAGCCAAGGGGAAAAGGCCATCGAGGACCCCAAAGGGCAGGTGCCCTTACAGGGGACTCTCGACTGCCAAAACAAAGGGACTTCTTCATAAGCTGAAGGGTCACCTCCCCTTTGGGAGGATGCAAAACAAGAAATCTAAAGGAAAGGGAGTGATGGAAGAGGCCAAAGAAAGAGGAAAGCTAAAGAAAGTCCAAGGGATGACAGGCTCGAGGATGTCAAAATCAAGCATGATGAACTAGCCGTTGGGAATTCAAATGTAATGATAGGTGCGGTGACATCAAATTCAAGGCTCGTGAAATAGCTGTTGATTTTGAAAAAGAACAAGAAGAGCTAAAGGAACTTAGTGACCTGCCAAGGAGATAGCCCCAAGTGCTGAAGGAGACAGAAAGAGATAAAACCAGAATGAGACAAGGCAAAAAAAATACAAATGGTCCAAGTGGCGAGGGGAAGCGAGCTATTGCCAGGTGGTCATCAAACGATGTAAATAGTAAGCGGCATGGCCTATTTTATTCATTTCACATTGATGAGTAGACAAGTCATGTAAATGCCTTAAAGGGAGTAGTCTATTTGTAGAAAAGAGGCATGACCCATGCTTTCGCATTAATGTTGGAATGCCAAAGTCAAAGCAGTAGATGACAATCAAACGACTTCCTCTTCTCGATGCTCACAAACACACATGGGCCAGCTTGTCAGGAGTGCCAAAGTCTTTTCAAAAGGAGCACCAAGTTCTTTTCTCCTCTTTCTATATATTGTAAAACTTCTCATTTTGAGAGGGATCCATTTTTTAGCTCGTAAGGCAAAGCTTTGCCCAAAAATATCTCGGGCTTGTATGGCAGGACTCTGCCAGATTTTACCTTGAATCGAGACTTAGCATTTTTACCTCCATCTAGACTTGCACTCACACATATGTTTATGTTTTATTTTGTGTTAAGTCATTTTATTTTATGCTTTCCATAGAATGATTCTAGCATGTCTAGTGCATTATGAAGTTTCTTCTTCTACAGGTCTGCTAGAAGTGTCTACAATAGGAGTATAGGCGCATGTGAATAGGCTGCCAAAGTGTGTCTCAGAACACCTTTGACAATTCTTCCTCCCTGTATCTCTACGGACCCCTGACTCACTGATACAGAAGAGTTTCCCATGTTAGATGAAGTGTATGGGTGCTTCTTCTTGGTGAAAAGTGTATCTTCAGGTTGAGTGGGTCATCTATTCTGGTGTATCACCTTTTTATTGTTTAGGTTTAGGTTTTATTTTTAGCATCTTTCTCCCTTTTCATCCCCCCTTTTTCCATTTACTTGTTAGCAGTAGGGAATCCAGGGCCTAAAAGATACATCAGAGGGAGCTAGCCCTATTTAGAGACTCTCCCCTCCAGCATCGCCAATCCCACAGGCGAGAGGGGAGTTTCCATTATTGCATGTGGAAGGCAGGAGCTCGGCCTCCTGCCCAGGGTGTAATCCACTGCGTCAACAAAATGTTAATATTATGGTACAACTAAAATGGACATCATAGACAATACACCTAGTTGATCAAGTGAAGTAATGCTTGAGGTGTATAATGTTCATCATCTCATCAATTTCATACCCCTTTGGTGTAGTGAGCCTATATGCTCTAGCACCATAGTTTGTAATAATGATGTAAGGACCTACCCAGTTGGGTTTGAACTTCCCTTTGTGTTTCTCCTCAGCTGTGGTATTATTTAAGAATGAGATCACTAAGTTTGAGTTCTCTGTGTAAAATGCATTAATTATAGTGGCCATGGAGTTAGTTCTGGAATGCTTGTAGGTTGCTAACTATGGCCATGCATTTTTCATCAAGTAATTCTAGCTCTTGCAAGTGAGCTACTTGATAGTCTTCATTGTCCAGGACATGATTTAGAGAGATGTGCAAAGAAGGTAACTCAAACTCAATGGGAAGAAAGGCATTAGTTCCATAAATAGGTGATTATGGAGTGGATCCTATAGGAGTACAATAGTTGGTGTAGTATGCCTAGAGGGTGTAGAATATTTGGAGGTGTCAATCATGACCAACATCATTGACAATATTTTTAAGTATGTTGATAATGGTTTTATTAGATACTTTTCCATGACTGTTATCTTATGGGTAATATGTCATTGAAAAATGTTAAGTAATTTTATACTCGACACATAGAGATTTGACATCCTTGTTCTTGAATGATCCATAATTATCAAATATAATGTTAGAGGGAATACCATAGTGGTAAATGATATGGTTGAATATGAATTTGGAAATTTGATTTCTAATCACATAAGTGAGGGGTATATTTTCAACCCACTTAGTGAAATATTTGGTGGTGGTAAGGATATGTTTATGATCATCAGATGAGGTAGGGTTTATCTTCCTAATTAGATCGAGGCCCCATGTGGTAAATGGCCAAGTTGTAAGCATTGGTTTCATAGTTTTGGCTAGGGCATAAACTAGATTTGCATGCCATTGACATTTATCATACTTTTTTACATATGCAACTGTACCTACATCCATCATTGGCCAATAATACTCGATACACAAGAGGTTTTTGGATAGGATGTCCTTACTTGTGTGGGCTCCACATACTCCTTCATGAACTCCCTGTAATGCTAATATAAATTATGTCAAAGTTAAATAATGAATTAGAGTTCCATCAAAATAGTAGTGGTATAGGGTTGGTCTGAGTAAGGTATATCTTGTAGCATAGTGGATAAAGGCTTTGGATTGTTTACAGGATATGTTTGGTGGCAGAATGCGGTTGTGAAGATAATTATATAGGTTAGAATATCAAATAGAGCTAGGACCAATAATATTACAGATCATCACAATGGTTGAAGGTTCATGAGCTAGCACTAGCCAATTTTCAACAAGGAATTGGTATTCTTTGGCCATGTCTATATGTCAAATCAATGATCCAATAGTGGCCATGGCATATATTATTTTTATACTAGCCCTTGGTATATGTTCAAATTATACATTGGTAATCTACTATTTAAAAGTGTTGACCATGGTCTAATATGGTATTAACTTATCATCTTTGGTCTAAAAATGGTTTATAACCTGATTGATGATTAACTGAGAATCACCATAAAGCTTTAAATGCTGTATATTCCATTGTACCACCTATTGAAGCCCTATAATGAGTGCTTCATATTTAACCATGTTATTGGTACTAGGAAAGTTGATCTTGAATGATTTAAGGATTAGATCCCCTTGTGGTGTAATGAATAAAATCCCTACCCCTAATCCATGTGATGCGAATGATCCATCAAAATATAGCTTCTAGTGTTGCTCCTCTAGATGTGTTTCAATGATGGTCATAATGGATTTGTCTGGGAATTAGAGTGTTAGCAGCTTTGTATTTACAAGGGGTGCTTCAACAAGCTGATCTGCAAGAACTTTCCCCTTGATGGATTTTTGGTTGACATAATCTATCTCAAACTCACTAAGAAGCATGATCCATTTGGCTATGCAGACTTTTAAAGTTATTTTGGATAGTAGATACTTGAGCGTATTTACTTTTGAAATGACCATGGTCTTATTGTTTAACATGTAATGTCATAATTTTTGAGTTTTGAAGACCATAACTAAATAGGCTTTTGCAATAGGCATATAATTGTGCTCATACAAAACTAGTGTATGAATTAAATAATACATAGCATGATCCTTTCCATTATCATCATGCTGAGCTAGAAGTGCCCCCAAGGCTTTATCTATGGTAGATAGATACATTAGGAAAGGATTTCTTAGCATTGGTGGCAATAAAATAAGTGGATTTGCTAGATAATATTTTAAGTGCTGAAAAGATTTATGGTATTCATCATCCCAATAAAATGTTACACCTTTCTTCAAAAAATGTGTAAAAGGATGGCACTTATTAGCCAATTGAGATATGAAGTGTCATATAGACTGGATCTTTCCCTGCAAACTATGGAGCTACTTCAAAGTGGTCGATGGTGGAATTTGAGTTATGGCTTGAACCTTGTCTAAATTTGACTTCAATACCCTTACAAGACACAATGAAGTCAAGAAATTTGCTTGAATTAACTCCAAAAACACACTTCTTTGGATTAAAGTAGACTTTGTATTCACATAGTCTCTCAAATATTCTTTGTAGTACTACTGGATGATCAACCCTAGTTTTTTATTTACCAAGTATGTCATCAACATAGTCTTCAACAATACCATGCATCATTTCATGAAATATGATGGTCATGGCTCTTTGGTAAGTGGCCCAAACATTTTTGAGACCAAGTGGCATAATCTGATAATAGAATGTTCCCCATGGAGTGGTGAAAATTGTTTTATGTTAGTCTTTTGGTGCAATTTAGATTTGATTGTAGCCTAAAAATACATCCATCAGTGAAAGAATTTCAAACCTATTGTGGAGTTGACAATCATGTCAATATTTGGTAGAGGAAAGTCATCCTTGGGGAAAGCTTTGTTTATGTACTTGAAATCAATGCATATTCTGATTCCTTTAGGTTTCTTTCTGACTAGCACAACATTGGAGATCCATTATGAGTAGTCAATCGATCGAATACATCTTGCTTCCAAGAGTTTTTCCTACTCTTTCTTCACTAATACAATCATGTGAGGATGCATCTTGCACATTTTTTATTTTATAGGTTTGGCATCATGATGTATCACAAGATAGTATACAACTAAGGTGAGGTCAAAACTAGGCATGTCAGAATAGGCCCATGCAAATATATCAACAAATTCCCTCAAAAGGGATATAAATGCTTCACATTCATCTTCAATAAGGGATACACCTAATTTGATCCATTTTGGTTCATATGGAGTCCCGATGTTAGCTTCTGTAGTATCCTTCACAAGAAGAGTTGAACCATCTTCTAGGATGGTTGGCAAATATTTAAATTGGTCTAGAATAACAGAGTCCTCTATAAGTGCTAGATCTTTAATTTATCCTAGGCATGATGAAATAGAATCCCCAATGGTAGGGATGGCCATGTGACAAATACTATTGGATGATTCGATAAAATGTTTTTTATTCTTCAAAACTGAACTCAGACGCATAGGCATGTTCGTCATTGGTGATCTCTTGAGCTATGTTTGAGGATGGTTAAATACCCCCATCTAATGGCACATAAAATAAACTTTCATCACTAGACTGGCCTTTATCTTTACTATTTCCTTGATCCAAAAGTTCCTCAAAGAGGTTTTCACTTTGGGACCTCAATGTTTTATTTAATTATTTGTGGCTAAGGGTGTTCACCCATTTTCCAAAATAGGCTTCATAATCCAACTTGATTGAGAACCCTTATTTGTGGTCTCCCAATGTAACATTGTCACTAAGGCCTAGAAAATTGTAGAAGGCCTCATCGTTCTAAAACTTGTTGATTGACACTGTTGATTCTTGTTGGTCTTAGTCTATCAGTTGAGGATAATATAAAGGAAGTGGATTATGGTGAATAACTAGTTTTAGGGTACAAATGACATTGATATCAAACAAATGAGTATTAGCTAGGTTATTGAAAGGGCTATGATTAGATTCTATTTTATTGTTAACATCATCAAAAGTAGTCATTGGTGTTGGCACATGAATAAGATACATGGGGTTACCCCCGGGGAGTTTAAATCCAAGTCCCTAGGTTCCTTTGTATCAAGTGGTAGAAATTGGCTCAAGTGGATCCTATTGATTCATCCCAAGGTCTTCTCCTTCATAGGCATGTCTTTCCATGATTTTGTTTGAAATAGGATACTTGGTGTTTATGTAATAGTCAACCAAGTTGTCATTATTTGACCAAGATTTATCATCTACAAGTAGGTCTTATTCTTGGCCAATGCCCAACATGAAAATGACAGGTGCTGGACTATGCAGTTTGGCTTTTCCCTTTCTTTTCCATTCCATGTAGGGTGGTTTGGCTTTAGGTCTTCTAAAGGACTTGGGGTTCTATGGAAGCTTGGTAATATGAAATGTATCCTAGGTTGAATATTCTCTTGGGTCATTAGCCAAGATGGTATAATGATTTGATATTTTAAGAGGTGGCATGTAGAAAAGGGAATCAAGGGTATCTGGGTTAATGCAATTGGTCTTTGGTGAATCAAAAAGTATTTATTTTCCCTTGTTCTTCTTGAGAATAAAATTTAGGCCAAAATGGTAGTTATAACTTTGATATCTGGCCTCTAAATGCTTATAATGTTGATTTGACTGCAAGTCTCCATGGATAGTAACCTCTATACCTGAATGGGAGAACATGATACATTGGTGCAATGTTGAAGGGATTACATGAATTTCATGTATCCAAAGTCTATCCAAAAGCATATTATATGAGAAATCAAGTTCTAACACATGACATAGTGTATCATGGGTTAAATACCCAACAATAACTAGCAAGTTGATGGTGCCTTGTGATTCCCATTCTTCATTGTCATAGGCCTTGATTGTGATCATTTCTGGTTGGAGATCAACTGTGGTGCTGTTGAAGAGTTTGATGAGCTTTAGAGACATGATATTTAGACTTGATCCATTGTCTATGAGGACATGCTTCACTTTGTGCCACATTATGACAACTTAGATGTACAATGGATTGTTATGCAATGGGCCAAGGCATGACATATCACTTTGGTTAAATATTAATTGTTGGCTTGGGGCTAAGTGTCAAACCAAAGCTTGAAATTTGTATATATATATGTCATTAGGAACTTGGGATTGGCAAATTCAAAATGGAGATTGGTGTGGGTGTCTTTTGCAATTGTTACGCAATATCAAACATCTTTTCTTACACATTGGTAAATGGCTCATTCCTAGTTAGAATGGCTGGTTGGATGGGTGAAGTGGTAGATGGTGGTGGGCTTGGTATGGTAATATTCAACCATCGAGTTGTGATTACACAATCAAGATTAAATATAGGACCATTGTTGCTAACAAGTTATGGTAGTGGGAGACTAGATATGATAAGTCTCAGTTGTCGGTGCACTTGTGTGTGGTCACGGGTCAATGACAAGTTATCAATATATGGTCTAAAAGTGGGAATCCCTACTTGTTGGTATGCCTGTATATGGTCCCAAGTTAAGGAAAGATCATTGGTGTATGCACTAAATTATGCTCTGCCCACTAATTATACTAATTATGCCAAATTATGCTAATTTAGTCCAATTTCTATAGTTCCTAGTTAAATTAACTAGTGGCCTAATAACCTCCATCCCATTAAAATAACCTATAAACCTTTACCATATCTTAAAACTAATTAATCTCCCCATTAAACCTTTAATAGAGCCTATCACTTTCTAACCTACTCCCTAAACCAACTAGCTAATTTAAAATTCCTCTTTATTCAACTGCCCCCTAGCTACCCTACCAACCTAGCCATTCTTACATCCCTATGAATTCTAAACCTAATTAATTCCCATCTAATCCCCCCATTATCCCCTAAACTAATTAAGAAACCTATAGAACTAGGGAATCTCCTCTAAAGTTATAGAAGTCTCTAAACTAGAGACTTCTAAATAATTTGAAATTTCCCTAAAATCTCTTCCAACATCTTATAAATGCCATGCTTGGGCCATGGCCAGGTTAACTTGGAAATCCATAGAGCCATTATCTTGCTACCACATTGTATCCCAAAAGCCCTCTTACAACCATCCATAGCTACTATCAAGTTCATTCAATCACTTAGAAGCCATTGTTAAGACTTGTCAAGCAATCCAAAATTTCGAGTTTTGGACATCAAACTATCCACTTGCAAATCCTAGAGTGGAGCCATATGGTTGTAAAAATGATGGTGAGAATGTTCTTATTTTTTTGATTTGCCTCTTTTATCCATTCCTATTGGTGTCATTGAGTTTTAATTTTTTGTTACTAATTTTAGTAATATAGTTTGGATCTATAATTTGGTGCACATTTTGGTGACCACAGTGGGAGATTACTCCCTTAACTAACATTATAACCTTGTTGGAGGTGGTTTGAGTGCTTGTAAGACAAACTAGATGTTAGTTGAAGGCCAAATTTTCAATTTTTATCATGTATAGGCAATTTGTGACTTTGTACTAGTATTAACGGTATTATAGTCATGATTTTGTAAACCTAGTAGTGATTTTATCTATTAACCACTAAAGGTTAAGGTTTTTTATAGGGTTTTAGCTTTTGACAAAACTATAACTTTGGGAGTTGTGATTTTATTCTGGTGATTATGATATTGTAGGTTGCAGTCATGATTTTGTCAAAAATAATAATTAGGGGTAATTCTATCATCTATTTCTTACTAACCCCCCTTCTACAGATATCTTGTTGTTTGTTTTATATTTCTGTGTGTAAGACAAGAAAGGGATTAACTTGGTATTTAGTTGCTGATACATTTTCAATAAAACCGTGACTCTGACAGTTGTGATTTTGAACTGGTAGTATTGGTTTTGTCAAGTATAATCATGATTTTGAAAAACTTTAATTTGTCTTAAACCTCTTGCTGTCACCTAGTAATAGACATTTCTGTACATTGTTTTTTTTGTTTAGGAAGGGTATTCTAGTTTATGTTTTATAGGGAAATATATCTTGAGCCAAAACTTGACCTTTTGACCATCTGCCACAAGATCGTGACTCTCTAAGTAGTGACTTTGTTCTGGTAATCATGAATTTTTCATCGATAGCTGTGATTCTATTCTTTCCCATAAAATTGGTATGACTTTGACTTGTTTATTTTTTGGATCATCAATAGGAGGATTTTAGGATCTACAAGGGAGGTCCTTAAATCTTTTAAGCTAAATTATAGATAGTTTGCATCATCTTAATTTTTTTATCAATCTATGTATTTTTATCTTAATCACCTTCATTTAGAGAGGTTTTTATATGTTTGTTTTTGCATGCAAGATATATAGGGGTAGAGGAAAGCTAGACACCAATATCCAGACCCCATCCCAAGACTATTTTAAACTTTATCACAAACCTGCAAGTGTTGAAATTATGATTTTTTTAGGTAGATATGATTTTGTTAGTTACAGTTGTGACTTTGTAGTTATAGAATCAAGAAGAGTAGTTTTGGCCTACCTACCTAACATTAAGTTTAATTTTTACTAGTATCAGTCTCTATATAAAGTAATATGATCTTGTTTATTATGTTTAGCAACATATTTTACTTTTTAATCACATCTATAAATTTATCCTAATATTGGACCTATATCTTTTTTGTAATTATTTATACACATTTTTACAGTTCTGTAATTAATCCGATCAGAATAGTTACCTTAGTGATAATAATATTTTATAATTTTTCTACTAACTATAAAACTATAGATTGCATTTTTTTGCTAGTTGTGATTTTGTTATTCTGAGTAATTATTTTGTTTAAAAGTTGTGGTTTTGTAAGATAACTACCATTGTTTACTAATCCTCTACAAAGTCCTAACTTGAAGCTTATCATTTTTATTTGTAGTTACAATTTTGTAGATTCTGGTTACGATATTACTCTATGTTTCTATGGTTTTATAGGAACTTCCGATTTTGTAAAAATCCAAACTAGTAATCCTTTTTGGTGCAAGACCCTTCAAGGCCAAGGCACCCCACTTAGATCTCTAACCCTCATGCTTGCAAGAAGGGGTACCTCTAGTATATTGTTTTAGTTTTCATTATATATTTATTTTAAAACTATTTTCTTGTACACTTGATTGTGTGTGTGTGTGTGTGTGCTTACTTGTGAATAATCATCGTATTTATTCCCCTCACATGTAGGTAATTAATTAGTTAATTAATCATATCATGTTTGTTTGATTATTAGTCCCCCCTCTAGGATAACACGTGACATGGAATTCATCCCCATGTATGGGCTTAACATATAGGGGTTGGTGATATGGATTTCATCACCACACACTAGCCAAACTTCATGTTCTGGTGGAGTCTAAAAATTAGGAGAGTTATCGTTATGCACCTAAGTGGGATTCCCCATAAAGGGTTTCATGGAGTGAGGGGTGGTTAGGCACCAAGATATAGAGTGGTCAGACATCATCCTATATGGACTTGGGCCCCAACGTACCTTTGTGTATATAGGGGATTAACTTATAACTTTTTTATGTATACCTAGATTAAGAGCCTTTGATCGTAATAGGTGTACCATTGTAGGAGTCAGTATTAACTCTGAAGTAGCCATCACGTATGAGTAACATTGAGAGGGTTCAATTGATACTGTAATGGGTCACCAACCTATATCCTTACCCATAGAACCATTAGATGGTATGGGCATCAAGTTACACACCCATAACATTTGACTAATTTAGAGATTATACTTGTGTGTGTTATTTGAGTGTTGTGTAAAGACCCATATTATTTGTGAGTTGAGTCGACCATACATATATTTTGTGTGACACCTTAGACACTGCTAGATTAACACTCATCATCTTATCATATCATCACATCTTAATCTACACACCATTCACCCATATATATTGGTCATTCATCCCCATTTGTCATTTATTTTTCCACACCTAGCATCCATATAATACCCATTTAGATATCCCTCTTGTTTAAATCTATATCCTTATCACCTTTGACCACTATATTTTTTTCAAAAACCTTGTGTGCTTTATCATTTCATATTCACTCCATATCCTCCATATCCTAATATTTTATCCCTCTTCTACATCCAATTTGTCCATTTTATAACACTTTTCACTTTCACGTATTTCTTTTGTACCTGGCTTGTATATACCTCATTATCTCATATCCAGTTGTATATCTTGAGAAATCATTCTTGGCTAATCTTGTATCATACCACCTCATACCTACCATATCATCTAGGAGTATCCATCTCTTTTATATCCTTTACTAGTATTTAGTCGCCATCTACCCCACTTTACCCATATTACAACACATTTTCATAATCATCCCACATCTTTTTTTAGTAACTAGTTTGTCTAAACTTCTCATCATCTCCTCAGTAACCATTTATATATAATAACCATTTATTTATAACTTATATTGAGTGGTCATCATCCTTGTCCAATACTACATCCATCACACATGTTTACCCACTCATTACACATCATAGTTTCCATCCTATACATCATACATCTCCCATCCCCCATCCATCTTATCACCTTTAAGTACTATATTCTGTCTTAAAATCAAGATCTAATGGTCACTTATTTTCTATTATTTATCCCTTTTCACATTTTTTAGACTAGGTATTATCAATACACATAGTCTTATAAGACTCTAATCTAGCACCCATCACTTATCTTAGTCTTTATCAAGTACCTTTGTCACCTAACACCCATCAAATTGTTTCTTTGCTAGTAGGCAAGGTATTTGATCCCATCACTTTTATTTATCCTTATTAGATTGGTCTCTTACAAGAGTTTGTCCCTTTGTAATTCTTAGTCCCCCATCATCTTCTAAAAATCATCACATTACTCTCTTTTGACTACAAGTAGCTTTGGTTTCTAGACATAGATAGTATTTAAAGACTCCAATTTCATCTATGACATTTCATCACATCTCTCTTTTAAAATGGTTATCCACACCCATGCTCAACTTAGTATTGGACAGGCCTCCAACCAAGATAATGAACCATTGGGGTATGATCTAACTCAGGAATATGATGAAACTCATAGTGATATGCACACACTCGGGGGAGAGGATGAAAGGTTTAAGCCCCTCCATAATGGTGAAGTTTGGAATTTAATTGATCGTTATATATATGAGAATCATGATCATGTCCTAGCGTATGCCATCAAAATAGGTGGCACACTACATTCCACTTTCGATCTTACTCTCTTACATGATTTAATTCACCCTCCATCTTGTCCAAACACACCCTATCAGAATATACATGCCAATCAAATACCCAAAGAAGAGGATGGTGTAGATCATGGATTTGTAGAAGAAGAATGCCCACCACCCCTTCGTAATAACTATATTGAGGCTAATCAGAGACAAGCTATCATAGAAAATCACTTAGACCAATTAACACAATATATCAACCTTCTTATTTGCAATCAATGTCCACAATCCCATCAATAAAATATCCCAAATAATAATGATGATAATAACAATACCACCAATAACATTCATAATGTTAACAATACCAATAACACCAACAACACTCATAACACTCATAATGCCCATAACAACCATATTCCCCAAGGAAGCCAAAATGAAATCACCAATCCTCTTGGGGATCCCACCTTTGCACAAGAATGGAGAGAGATGAAAGAGAACCTCTAACAAATAGATCCACGATCACAAGCCCTCAAAGATAAGTATGAAGACTTTTGTTCCTCACCCTTGGACATGTGTATTTTACAAATACCCTTTCTTTCTCACTTTAAGGTACCTGAATTTGAGAAATATCAAGGGAAAGGATATCTTAGAGATCATGTCCAAGAATTTTATGTGGCTTGCCATGAGGTGGCTTACAAATATGCTTATTTATTGAGTCTATTTCCTAAAAGTCTCACAGGAGCTACTTTAGAATGGTTTATGCATTTACCCAAGGGGTCAATATCTAGCTTTGGGGAATTGACAGAATAATTTTTTAGGCATTTCTCATTTAATATTGAACATGATATCTCCATAATTGACCTCCATAATACCAAGTAATGAAGTTGTGAGATTCTATCATACTTCTTACAAAGATGACAAAGTTTGGCAAGCTGCTTTAAGTGTATAGTACCTAAGAAATAATTGGCTAAGATGTTTGTGGATAATCTCAATGCTAAAATCAAATATCAATTAAAACTATAATGTGCCAAGAATTTTGATGAGATAATAAAAAAAAGAATGCAAATCAAAAAGGCCCTTATTGAAAAAGGGACAATCAAGTTATATTCTCAAAATGAGCACACCCAAAATCAAGATAACTCTTTCTCAGGGAAATCTAAAGTCTTCAATAAAAATAAGAACATCATGGGAGATGTGGTAATAGATTCCAAGCAACAACATATACAAACAGTTCAAAGGAAAAACCCCACACAACAACCAAAGCCAAAGCCTCAAATAGGGAAAATACCACTCATAAGCTTAGGAGTTCCACTTGAAATAAATTTGGATCAATTAATTTCTGCCAGTATGATCACCTTGCCTAAAATTAGACATGTGGATGATCAACAACCTAAACCAGATTGGTATCATAAAGTCAAATTTTGTAAGTACCACAGGGTTAAAGGGCATGATATAAAATGATGTATGCAACTTAAACATTACATCTTGTATTTAATTGAGAGGGGTGATATTAAAATTGAAGGAGAAACTCCCCCAAATCAATTATTCAATGGGAAACTCAACATCTATAAGGATCTACTCCCTAAGCATGACCAAAGAAATCAGAGACCACCGAGAGACTAGGTTCAGGCCTCTTCATCCAATCATAATGACTACCACATGTGCCTTAACATTAAATTAACACTATTAAAATTTGTAACATCCAATAACCCACTCCATCCTCATCCCCATCCTAAAAATTAATTGGGCCACTGCTGATTACATAGTTACTACCAGACATAATAAAATAGTAGTTCCTGTGGTACCACCTAAAAATCCATCCACTTCATCTGCTAACCAAAAGGGGAATGTTCCTAAAAAGGCTTTAATCTCTTTCAATAAATCCTATGACATCATTCAATAACTTGATAAAAATCCATCTCAAATATCCTTAATGGAGCTTCTGAAAACATCTACTTTACACTAAGATATATTAAATCAAGTCTTGAATGTTCTAAAAGTCCCTAGTGACTTGGATATTGATCAGTTTCAAGCACTAGTAGGACACTTATCTCCTTCACAACATATCACTTTTGGTGCCTGGGACATGCCTCCCACTGGTCCACACCATAATTATCTTTTATACATTTAAGTGTCCATATCCCATCATCGTGTCTCCTAGGTTCTCAAAGATGGAGGATCAATGCTAAATTTATGTAATATGGACTTTTTGAAGAAATTGGGATATTTGAAAACATTATTGGGGCCCACCTTGATAATGATTAAAGATTATGATGACAATGAAAGGCCATCAACTGGGATTATTTACCTTCTCATCACCATGGGACCCATAGTGCATCAAACATTAGTTCACATTATGGATGTGGATTTGCCTTATAACATGCTTCTCAGAAGACTGTGGATTCATGAGATGCAAGATGTTTTATCCACTTTACATTAGTGCCTCAAATTACCTCACTCTAAGATGGAAGTCACCATCCCTAGAGTCATAGATCATTTTCACATTTACCAGATGGACCAATCATCATCACCATCACCTTATCCTGGTATAAATAATTCTATCTTATGTCCAACAACTGCCAAACACATCTTCCTTGACTAGATAGAATCCACATCCAATCCACTACCCAATGTCACTCATTTGAAGATCACATCCATAAGTTGTGGAGAATATGAATATAAAACATTATGCATCAGTGATTGACCTCTCTCTCCATGCACCTATGGGTCCCTAGCCATGAGGAAGACTAATGCCATCAAATACCAATTTGGACCAACAAATTTCTCAAGTGCTAGATTCTTATCTAAAGAATGCGTTGAAGATGGGGATGATTCATGGCTTATTCTATATGACAAGGCCCTTATCTCTCCTAAAAAGCAATATCCTTGAGTCTAAAAGATGATGGAGAACATGCATTATAAAGGGAAAGGACTGGGAAAACAAGAACAAGGCTGACTTGAACCCATCATGGTTCAAGAATATCCACAATATTTTGGTCTAGGGTACAAACTATATGATGATGACCTAAATAATATCATTGTCGATTCTCTTTTGATCTATGGGCTGTCCCTCTTTGATGAAGACATTGAAATAGGTTCAATTTCTAGTTTCTTTGAGGAGCTCACTGCCACTAAGCTTTTCTTGGATACTGCCATTTATGTCATCAATATTTCCCTCTACTATCCATCACTTATAGACTAGGTTTCAAAACATGAGCCTTATTTTGACATATTCCAAAATAATAAAGCAATTTTGAATATATGGGAGTTAAAGATTTCACACCATTTGGTGACCATAAAAAGGGCTTTTCTATACATCTATATTAGTTTGCATACTTTATGGAGCAATAAGAACCCCATGATCAAAGTGATGAAGAACACTCTGAAGAGGAGGAGCTTCCAAAAGCACCAGATGAACTTCCACATATCACATTGGAATTAGATGAATATTTTGACATTGACACAAAACTTCTAGATTGCTTTGCTTTAGATATTATCAAAATATCACTACCTCCTTATTTACAAGAACAATCACCCTCTCTTATTGAGGATGTGATAGAAGTCAATATTAGGACAAATCGACATCCCAGAGTAATTAAAATTTGGGGTATCTTTGACACTCAAGGAATGTGAAGTCATCATAGAGTTGATTAAAGAATTTATTGACATATTTGCATGGAGTTATACGAACATGCTTGGGTTAGACCCCTCATTAGTGGTACATCATTTGGTTGTGCATCCAAATGAAAAACTAATCAAACAAAAATTATGGAAGATGCACTCAAAAGTAGCATTATTAGTCAAAGAGGAGTTGCAAAAATTCTTAGAAGTTGGTTTTATTTGCCCCATAGATTATTCTAAATGAATTTCTAATATTGTCCCTATAATTAAGCCACAAGGTATAATTTGAATCTGCATAGACTTCTAAGATATAAACAAGGTGTGTCCCAAGGACAACTTCCATATTCTAAACATTGAGATGATTGTGGACTCAACCACTGATTATGAAATGTTATCTCTCATAGATGGTTTCTCAAGATATAATCAAATTAAAATCACACTTGAGGACCAACACAAAATAACTTTTAACACTCCCTGGGGTACATTTTACTATAAGTCATATCCTTCAACCTTAAAAATACTGGTGTAACCTATGAATTGGCCATGATGGTTATTTTTCATGACATGATGCATGACATAGTCGAGGATTATGTGGATGACATTCTAGGGAAGTCTTGTCTATGATCTGAACATCATGTCATTTTAAGACAAAATTTTGAATAGTTGCAAGAATACAAAGTTAGGATAAATCCAAAAAATGTGTATTTAGTATCACTTCAAGAAAATTATTGGGATTTATAGTTTCAAAAAGAGGCATATAAGTATATCCAACCAAGGTAAAAGCAATCATAGAAATTCCTTCACCTCACAATCTCAAGGAGCTCTAAAGTATTCAAGGCAAACTACAAGCCATACGTCATTTTATTTCTCTGCTTGTAGATAAATGTCACCCCTTCAACCATCTATTGAAGAAGGGGACTAACTTTTTTTGGAATTCTGAGTGCCAACAAGATTTTGAAAATCTCAAACAATATCTTTCTACTTCACCTATATTATTACGACCCGTCTCAGGAAGATCCGTGCTTTTATACATTTTAACAACCCCATGTGTAATTGGTGCCCTTCTAGCACAACACAATGATCAAGGTAAGGAACAAGCCACTTATTGTCTCAATCACATGTTAATATCTTATGAGATGAAATATACTCCCATTGAGAAGGCATGCTTAGCCGTGGTTTTTGCCTCACAAAAGCTTTGACACTAGATGCCAAATAATCAGGTACAACTCATTGCCAAAGTTGATCCCCTAAAATATTCATTGTCCAAATTAGCTCTTACTAGAATAATGGAAAAATGGATAATGTTGCTTAGTGAGTTTTCTTAGTGCCCAAAATTGCACTAAAGAAATTGGGCCCTTGTCAAGTGTAAATGGTTATGTCCTTAGCCCAACTTTCATCTCCAAGTGTTTTTTTGGAAGGTCAAGTTCATGTAAAAATTGGCCAAGTCCTAATCTAGTCTTTGCTTGGTGAATGTGTTTTTCCCTTGGATTTTTTTGGGATTTTTGCATGAACATAATGTTCAATGGAAATAGGTCTCTTTGGGCCTATTGTATTGAATAAAAGGTATAAAGACTTATTTTTGTCAAACATTTTATCAACTATAAAAGGTTCGAAAGAATTCAATGTCTTATTTTGCATCAGGCTAAGTGTTTCAGAAAAAATCTAAAGGGTCATTTGTTTCTGACATTTTTGTCCACAGTAAAAATTTCTGAGGGCACTTGCCCTTTGAGCATTTTGCCTGCATAAAAATCTCGACAAAAATCCTTTGTTTCAGAAAAGGTGCAAAGTCTTATTTAATTTAGACTTTTTGTTCACAACAAAAAGTTTGAAAGGCACTTACCCTTTAGGCATTTTACCCATGAAAAAAATTGAAAGAAATGTAAGGACTTATTTATTTTAGCTAAAGCATTTATAAAAAAATTGAAGGATTATTCCTTCGGGCATTTTATTCACACAAAAAGTTTGAAGGATTATTCCTTCAGGCATTTTATCTGCAAAAAAAGCCCGAAGGGTCATTTTGCCTTTGCAAAATCTCTGAAGGGTCATTTTTTAAGGTATTTTGCCCTTGCAAAATTTCTAAAGGACACTTTGAGAAGATCTAGAGGACATTTTTAAAAAGTCTGAAGGGCACTTTCAAGAGATCTAGAGGGCCATTCTAAAAGGTCAAAGGGCAATTCTTTAGGGCAAGTGCCATTGACAAAACTTCTAAAGGGTATGTTCAAAATCCCAAAGGGTAATTTTGACAAAGTTGCTACAGAGCAGAAGTCCTATTTTCTTAGGGCATCTTGCCCATGCAAAAGGTCCAAAATAATTACATTTTAAAAGGAAAAATGTGAAGTTTAATTTCTGTAGGGAAATTATTTCAGACAAAATGTCCAAAATAATTATCCTAACAAAAACAAAAGTGCAAGGGTCCAATTCCTTTAGCAAAGTGAAAAATACCAATTTATTTAGATAAAATGTTTGAAATAATTATTCTACTGAAGGCAAAAATATGAAGGCCGAATTCTTTCAGGCATCTTGCCCACGTAAAAAGTTTGATAAATCTCAATTCTTGTGAGAAAAGTGTGAAGTCAAAATCCTTTGGGGAAATTGTCTTAGATATTTTATCTGAGACAATTATCCTAAAATAATGCTTGAAAGGGTTGTTGTGAAGTAGGAATGCTAAAGATAGATTGTTGCAAAAAATTATTGCAAGATAATTGTGCCAAAGAAAAGCCCAAAGTAGAAGTGCTGAAATAAATAGGAATGTTGAAGATAAAGAGCCCGATGATCAAATTACCATGGAACAAAGTCCTCCAAGAAATTTTTGAATTACAGGTATGATGGTCTTATAGACATATTTTGATGGGTGTACAGATGTTAAATTTAAGCTATATAAAGTAGCCATTGGGATTCAAAAGTTCTAGGATGGTTGTGTAAGCATCAATTTTATACCCCATGAAATAGTCATTTATTTTCAAATGGAGGTAGATCCAATGGCATGTGTTTACATAGAGTAGGATGATTCAATGATGCACGATCAAAGCTGAATAGTCAAAAAAACCTAGGACAAATATAAGAATTGTCAAGCTTGTGGGGCATGATTTAAAGATTGAACACATTTTTAGAGATCGATAGTGTACATTCAAGTATACACAATACGATCTATGGTGCGTATTAATTCAAGAATTTTCAACAAAGCATAGAATGAATGCAAAACCACCACTTGGAAAGAACACGTTAGCTTGATAGGATTGATAGATTAAGATGTAGAGAGCCCATAGAGCTAGCAAGTGGTACCATTTTAGTATAAGACCTATAAATAGCTAACAACACTCCACCCCTCAGATCTTGATCTGATGGATTACGTTTGCTTGTCCTAACTAGATCTGATGGTGCTTAGCCAATGTTGAAAAGATAAGGACCCTATGAGTAAATGTATAAATGATAAGTGGCACAAATGCATGCCACAAATTAGAAATTGAGCATCTCACACAAGATCTACAACTCACATTTTCTTGAGCAAGGATGATCTAATGATGCAAGTCAAGGTAAACTTTTCAAAGGGCTTGAATTACACAAGGAAGTGACAAGTGTCAAATTGGAGCCAATAAATCAACTTAGTCACTCTTAGGCCCCAAAAATGCCTAGTTGGATTTGATGTGGTGTGCTAAATGTCAGTATGTGGCAAGCTTTGGTTTAAAATATAAAATTGATGGTTCTTTCATGGATGTGGCAATGATTCGAAGTATAAAAGAACATCTAAATACCATTTTAGAGCATATCTTCTTACGATCATAGTTCTTTTATTTTTTCATCACATTTAGAGATTTCCAATTCTAATCATCCTAAGGTAATGGGCTTTCCTTGGCATACACAAAGAAGAGAATTTCTGTCTAGAATTTTCCATGATTTACAATTGATCAATATGAGAGCATTTCCAGATGAGTTGCACATAAGGACAAAATATATTTGGCTCTTCAAATAAATTTCTCCCTCTAGATGTGTAGGTGAGTGATTAAGAGCATCTCCAGGTAGTTGCATATGATGAAAAATAGTTATTTAGGCCTCTATTATGAAGTTCACCATCTAGATCATGAATTCACCATCTTCAGTCGAAAGATCAAAAGTTTGTTGCAAATATTAATCATTCCTTGTAAAGGTAGTTGCAACAATGATTCTTTTCTTATAAGTGGATGAGGATCTTAGGTGTGGCAAAGGGCATATTCTAGTTGGAAGTATCTTAGTAGACTTAAAGGCTTATTCTATAATTTTGCAAATTACAACCCACAGTTCGAGATTCAAAAATGTATAAATAGGGGGTTTGTCTTATGTTCTAAGGTTGTTGTTGGATGTTGGTTGTTGTAGGTTATTTTTTAGGTGTCCATTTTCTCCAAGTCTAGGTTCTATAGAAATGTTTTTGGGATCAATTATTGTGTGTAGATTTTATCTCCCTTGCTAAGGTGGTTGCAGTTGTACAACCATTAACAAGCTTTGAGAGCATGTTTTTGTTTCCCTTGTCAAAAGAGCAATCTCACCATGCTTGTCCCCATGGTAGCATTTTGAAGTGTTGCTGTTTGTAATATTTCTTTTCAAGTTAATGGAAATGCTTGTGGTTATTTGCTATTTCCTGTAGATGAAGTGTAGTGACATGTTTTTCAAGAATAGCTGATTAAATATTTGGGTTTATGCTTAGTATTGGTTGTCAATTTGAGCATAGATTTAGATTATAAACCTTTTTGCATTATTGCAAGATAGGCTATTGAATAACTTGTTAGGGCACCCTGGGTTTATGGATTCAACATGAAAAAGCATTTGAAAGATTAGTTTTAGTGTATGTTCTAGTCTCTTAGGGATCATTTGGTGTTTACCATTATCTTGCATTTGATGTTTTTTCTACATCATTACTAAGGAATATTGTCATGAAATACTGTTAGATACCCTACTATTTGGAAACCACCAGTATGCCATCCTCTTTATTTTTAATCATCTAACTTATCCTACCCTATCTTACCCTATAAA
Organism: Torreya grandis; assembly: GCA_037957365.1. Lineage (NCBI taxonomy): Eukaryota > Viridiplantae > Streptophyta > Pinopsida > Cupressales > Taxaceae > Torreya > Torreya grandis. The sequence goes on along the minus strand of JARHVA010000722.1, from coordinate 3,481,994 downwards.
TAACATGCCTTATTGCATACTATAAGTGTGATTTGCCTTACAAATGTATAAGATCTTGCATATTTGAAATGTGTTTGTAGTTTGTGCTTTAAATCCTATCATTATAGTCTCTTATTCAACCCCTATTATTGAATACTCTATAGGAATAAGATTGTAGTCACAATTTCATCTATCTTTAGTAACTTGTGTATAACTTAGAACATTTATGTATTTCATGTGACAACCCTTCACGAGTGAAGTGTAAAAATTTGGTTATGCTCTAGTCATATTTATTCCTTATGCCAAGAATCCTCATGGAGATTGAATTGAAAAATCCCTCCATATGAGCAAGCTACCCCATAGGTTATCTCGCCTTGGTTTAGGTAGATCCAAAAGCAACCGGGAGTTATCCATACCCTATATAGGTGCTTCTCAATCATTTTCTACATTCGGTCTCATCTTGATGACAAACCCTTTCCTGACTACAATGACATACTAGCAAGTTTTCCATCATTACTTGCCATTTTGATTCAAGTGTGTAAGGTTGAGTATATGAGGTGTATAACTGGGAACCAACACTCTTTTAACATCATTATCAAGGACACTTTCTATCACCCGTGTTTCTGGGAACTCTTGCAGAGAGATAGAGCTGTAAGTATTTCATCTTGTGAAGTTATCTACTGTTACTACACTGATCTGACTATCATGGATATCAATGTTATAACACTCCATTAGGGATGTGCCAAGAAGTTTTAAGGCTTGATAATTTGACTTTTACTACATTTATTACAAAGAATTGTTAACATTGCATGTTAAAAGGTGTTTTTCCCCTTTTGAATATTATTTTGAAGATTTTAGTGTCTTTGCTTCCTATCTCATTAAGCTTTAATGAGTTTAACTTTAGTCTATATCACAACAGTTTGTCAACTATTATATTCTGGAAGTTTGATTCTAGTAGTGACTATGACTTTATTTTTTGGTTTCAAGAAAGATTGGTGCCTATTCTAAATATTCTGCTAACTTTCAACTTTGAGTATTTTCTTGTTTTCAAAGTTGGAACGGCTAAGATTATATTTCAAAGGTGACCCATCTAAGAAAATTGTCACTCTCATTTGAGTATTCCTCAAAGAAGAGGGAGACAAGTTTGGAAGGTTGTTGAAGTGCAGAGATCAACTATTAAAGGTTGTCTAGATTCTGATAATCTTAAGATCTTTGTTGACCCCCCATTATTGAGGACTATCACAACTCTTCTACTGATTATAAAATCACATAGTCCCATTTATTTTTTATCTCCTTCCCAACCAACTGAATCTCATCCTAAGTCTGATCGACCAAGTCTACATCATTCACCCCCTCATATCCCTTTTCCATTTGTTCTTCAACCTCCTATTGAACCAATCATGAGGCATAGGTACCAATATGAAAATGCATGTCCTACTTTACACATTCATAGATTTAGACCTATCAATTTTGATGAAATGGAGGGCTATTCTAATGAGGTCCCAAATGAAGTTAGCAAATGCCTCTCAAAATTCCAAGGGAACAATGCCGTGAGTAGTGATCAACATCTAAGGGCCTTTCAAAATATCATTAAAGATTATGAGTTTGAGTATGAGGACGTATGCATTATGTTGTTTGTGCATGCACTAGAGGAAGATGCTCATGAATGGTTCAATTCCCTTCCTAATGGATGCATTGATTCATGGGAAGAGATGCAAAATGTTTTTAGAATTTAGTATGGTGCTGAGATTGATCCAAGGTTTCTCTTGGATGAATTTAAAAATATCAAAATTAATCCTAATGATTTTATGTAAGAATTTAACACAAGGTTCAACAAGACTATGATGCAGTTGTCTAAAAACATTAGGCCTAATGATACAACATGCTTGATAAAGTACTATGATGCTTTTGATAAGAAGGCTATGTAATACTTGAGGGATAAGGCTTCCACTAACCTATGATTGGCATTAAATATGGACATCCAAATTGAAAATAACATCAAGGCTATGGGAAAGCCCATGAATAAATGAGCTGATGTGAAGCTGGCTGATCCAAAAAAATAGCCCACAAAAACATCTAACTTGGAGGAAACTGTAAAAACTTTGGCCTCTACTATCAAAGAAATGTAATACAAGTTGGCTAGCGCTGAAAGGGGGGTCCCTCATGTGTCTACCATTTATGAGTGGGATCTAAATCCGAATCAAGAACCAAGGGGGCCTTCTTTCGACCATAGAGATAATGACAAAGGGAAGAGGCTTGTACGTGAAGAAAGAACAAAAAGAAATTAGAATAGAGGGGATGGAAAAGAAGTGCTTGATCCTTTAAACACCAAGGTGAATTCTATATATTATGACATTGATATCGATTGCTGTGAGAAGTGATTCCTTCCACATCCCCCATGTGATAATGCTAAACTAATTATTGAAGATGTAGATAAACTTGAGTCTATGTCATCTGATGATAAGATCCTAATGTTTAATTATCAAAGCCCCTAAAGTGTGATGATTGCCTCCATAGAGTTGTTGAGTGCTATTATTATTGAAAATTTTTGGAGTGCAATCAAGAAGGTTAATGTCCCAACTCCTAAATTTACTTGTGATGTTAATATTATATACGCATATGAATTTCCCATTCATGATTTTGATTTCTTATATTTCATGATGATCAAGAAATATTATGGGGGGATTCCATCAGTTGAGGATAGACAGTTACTAATTAATTCAACAATTTCCCTAGAGGAGTATCACTGAAGAAGCAAATATTAGGCTCCTCCTCCTCAAGACATTGCCCCTATATATTCAAAGGTAGAGGATGCTAAAAAAACTACAACAATCCCCAAATCTTCCAAACCATTACCCATTTCCGAATTTGCTAAGCCTAAAGGTGCCCCAACCAAGAATAGAGTACCCATGTTGTCTAGTATCCCTAAGGGTGTTAATGATGCTAAAACTACTCCACCTTTAAAGACTGCTATTAAGAATGCAAATCCATCCCAACTTTCTCCACTTTAGACCATAAGTGGATGTATTTTAGCTAAATGTGTTGTCACTCTTCCAATAGATAATCCTCTTCCTCATTATAACATATGGGATATAGCTTAAGTGTTAAGCCAACTAAAAATCACCATGCCACTTGTTGAGTTATTATGAATACATGAACATAGGAAGAAGGCATTTGAATATTTAGAATTTGGTGAGAAGTCAGTTGTGAATAAAATAGAGTTACCCTAAACACCCCCAAAAAGTGATGAAGAATTAGAAATGGTCATTGAACCTACTCCAGAGGTTTATTTGAGGACTACATTGGTAGAAAGTCAGTTGAATGTGGATCCATTTTATACATCCCTGTTGATCAAGGGTTCAGGTTTGTGATGGAAAATAAACCCTATTGTGGAAGGACATCATTCAGTTGAAGACAAACACGATCCTAAGGGGATTAGTGAGTTTAGAGGTGTCTTTTGATGGAGTTGATAGAATTAAGTCAAGAGATTCATTCATTTCAAAAGACGTGATTGAGTTTAACTTGGGTTCTCATGAGAATTGAAGAAAGGTTTGGTTGGGTACTCACTTAAGTGCAGATGAGCAGAAATATTACATGCAGCTATTAAAGAAGTACCAAGATTACTTAGCATGGTCTTATTCTAAGTTGAAATCATATAAGGAAGACTTGTTTTAGCACATCATCCCATTATAGACTAATAGCAAGATTTTTAGGTAGAAACAGATACCCATTAACCCCATCTTGGCAACAAAAATGAGGGATGAATTAAAGAAGCTAAAGGATAGTGGTATCATTTAACCCATCAAGTATTCATCATGGGTTGAAAATTTAGTCCTTTTAAGAAATAAAAATAATGATATTCACTTGTGTGTGGATTTCATAAATCTAAACAAAGTTTATTTAAAAGATAATTATCCCCTACCCAATATGGAGAACCTACTGTAAAGTGCTACTAGATCAAAAATGTTGTCCACATTGGATGGCTTCTCATGTTATAACCAGGTTGTGGTAAAGGAATTTGAGAGATCCAAGACTGTATTCACAATGCCTTGGGGCACATATGTATATATAAGGATGCCTTTTAGGTTGATGAATGTTGGTGTGACATTTTAGTGGGCTATGAATGTTGTTTTTATAGGGATAATTAACTAGTTCATTACTATGTATTAGGATGACATTATTGTGTACTCCAAGACTAGAGAAGAGCATTTGGAGCATCTGGAAAAGGTGCTGATCAGATGTAGGGAGTTTGAAATTTCACTTAACCTAAATAAATGCCACTTTAGAGTATAAAAGGCCAAGTTTCTAGGACATATAGTGTCCAAGGATGGTGTCATGATTAACCCTGAACAGGTCAAAGCCATCGACAAAGTGCCTATCCCATAGTCCAAGAATGGAATTCAGTCTTTCTTTGGATAAATCAAATTTGTAAGGAGGTTTGTGTCCAATTTTATAAAGATCACTCTAACTATTACTTTTATGTTAAAGAAGGACCAAACCATCAAGTGGGAGGAGAAGGCCATGCAAGTATTCAATGATATCAAGGTAGATTTAAAGTTTGCCCTTGTTTTTGCCAGTCCTAATTACATAAAACCATTCTAGATATTCTCTTTTTCATCATACAATATTGTTGCTATTATTCTATTGTAAAATAATGAGGATGGTCATGAGCAACCCATATATTTCTTTATTAAAGCTATGCAAGTTCCTAAACTAAACTACACCATCATGGAAAAACAAGATTTTACTTTTTTGAAGGCTATAAAAATACTCAAGCTGTATATTCTGAGTTCAAAGATTATTGCCTTCATCCCACACTAGTGAAGAACATTTTAACTTAGACTGAAGTATCTAATAAGAGGTGTAGGTGGGCCAACAAGTTAGAAGAGTATGACATGGGTATCTAAACCACCAAGCTGGTAAGGTGGATGGGTCTAGCCAAGCTTATGATTGAGACTAATTTGCAAGCTATTGAGGTAAACACTATTGCTTTTAATATTGATGATTCTTTGAGTTAATTTAACATATCTCCATGGTATAGAGATATTGTTTACTAATTGTAACATCTGAGTTTTCCCCTGACTTAAAGAAGAATCAAAGGAGAACTCTTAAGCTTGTGCCCCAAAAATACCTCTTGACTGAGAATGGACTAGTATGGAAGAATCCATATGGGGTTCTCTTAAGATGCATGCTAGAAAAGCAGACTGCTATCCTGATTGAAAAGTTTCATACTAGAGTGTGTGGTGGCCATTTTGCACCTAAAGTTATAGCTCATAAAATTTTGAGAGCTAGTTATTGGTGACCATCATTACTTAAACATGTTGGTTAGATAGTCATAAGGTGTGAGAAATGTCAGTGTTTTACTGGGAGGATGAAAGCTTCAAGTTCTCTTCCCTTATAGCCTGTGATGATTGAAGGCCCATTCAGATAATGTGTAATGAATTTCATTAGATAAATTATTAATTCATCAAGTGTTGGACATAGATGGATACTATTTACAATTGACTGATTCACAAAATGTGTTGAGGTAGTTCCTACAAAGAAAGCAATGCACCGGGTAATAATGATTTTTTTGCTAAATTAGATTACTTGTAGATTTGGTGTGCTTGTTAAAATTATTGCTGACAATGCTATGAGCTTCAAAGGTAAACCTTTAATGGAATTGTGAAAAGATTATGGGATTGAATTGACCTATGCTTCCAATTACAATATTTAATGGAATGGGCAAGCAGAATCAAGTAACAAGAACTTGCTCAAGATCATCAGATGAACATTGGAAGTAAATAAGAAGAAGTGGGGTGAATAACTAAAGTTTGATTTATGTGTTGATAGGTTATGTCTAATAGAGCTATAGGCAGAATCCCTTTTGAGTTTTTTTATGGAGCTTAAGCAGTTCTACCTATGAATTTACAGTTGCCCATTTATCAATGTATGTAATAACTAGAGGATGATGAGCATATCAACCACTATGAGAGTAGGATGACCCATATTATTGAGCTTGATGAAATTCAAAGACAAGCTCATGAAAGACACCTCAGGTTCAAAAAAAATCGGAAGAAAATATTTGATAGGAAGGTCACTCCAAGAACCTTCTAAGTAGGTGATTTGGTTCTACTTTTGGATAACAGGCATGAGGAGAAAGGAAAGTATGGCAAGTTTGATGCCTTGTGGATGGGTCTTTATTCTATTGACTACTAGATTGGGGAACACACTTTTTTCTTGAAAGGTCAAGATGGTGAAATACTAGAGCTACTAGTAAATGGTAGACATTTAATACACTTCCTTGATTTAGTTCATCTACAACTATGTACCATATTATATAGTGTTTTTGTTGCTTTGTCTTATTATTTTGTTGCACATCGATTTTAGGCCTTGTTTGTAGAGTTTCCATTTGTGTTCTATTATGTCTTCATTTCTAGATCCTCCCAATCTATTTTTGTTAAGTCTTCCATGTTTTTTTGAGCCTTCATGAGCATTTGCAAAAAATTGCAAAGTCTTGACTCTATGGCCTAATGGATTGACACCTGGTCTTATGTTTTGTGGTTTTTTGTACACCCACATGGGGTATGCATCCCCAAGTGAGAGCCAATGTTATTGCCCAAAATTTCACTAAAGCAATTGGGCCCTTGTCAAGTGTAAATAACATTGTACTTAGCCCAACTTCCATCTCCAAGTGTTCCTTTGGAAGGTCAAGTTCATGTAAAAATTGGATAAGTCTTAATCTAGTCTTTGCTTGGTGAATGTGTCTTTCCCTTAGAATTTTTTTGATATTTTTGCTCGAACATAATGTCTCATGGAAATAGGTCTTCAGGCCTTTTGTCTCAAATAAAATATTTAAAGACTTATTTCCATTAGACATTTTGTCCATGATAATAGATCTGAAGGAATTCAATGTCTTGTTTTGCATTGGGCTAAGTGTTTCATAAAAAATTTGGAGGGTCATTTATTTTAGAATTTTTTGTCTGTGATAAAAAGTCTAAAGGGCACTTGCGCTTTGGGTATTTTTTGGGCATAAATATCCCAACACAAATCCTTTATTTTGAGAAAAGGTGCAAAGTCTTATTTATTTTGGACTTTTTATCTGTAGCAAAAAGTTTGAAGGCAACTTACCTTTAGAGCATTTTTCCCATGCAAAAAAACCAAAAGAAATGTAAGGACTTATTTATTTTGGCCAAAGTGTTTACAAAAAGTCCAAAAGATTATTCTTTTGAGCATTTTATCCACATGAAAATTCTAAAGGATTATTCCTTTGGGCATTTTGTCTGCACAAAAATCTTGAAGGGTCATTTTACCTTTACAGAATCTCCAAAGGGTCATTTCTTTTGGGTATTTTACCCTTACCCAAAATTGTGAAGGACACTTTCACAAGATCTGGAGGACATTTTACATAAGTCTGAAGGCCACTTTCAAGAGATCTAAATGGCCTTTCCCAAAGTCTAAAGGGTAATTCTGTAGGATAAGTTACCTTGACAAAACTTTCAAAGGGTATGTTTAAAATCCCAAAGGGTACTTTCGACAAATTTATTGCGAAGCAAAAGTCCTATTTCCTTTGGGAAATTTTCCCATGAAAGAGGTCTGAAAGAATTACATTTTTTAAATAAAAATGCGAAGTTCAATTTATGTGGGAAAATTATTTAGGACAAAATGTCCAAAATAATTGTCCTAATGAAGATAAAAGCATAAGGGTCTAATTCCTTGGGTAAAAGTTCAAAAGACCAATTTATTTGGGAAAATTGTTTTAGACAAAATATTTGAAAAAATTGTTTTGATGAAGGTGAAAATACAAAGGTCAAATTATTTTAGGCATCTTACCCGCACAAAAAGTTTCATAATGCTTAATTCTCGTGGGAAAAGAGTGAAGTGAAAATATTTCAGGGAAATTATCTTGGATATTTTATCTGAGATAATTGACCTGATAGAGTACCCTAAAGGCTTGTTATGAAGAAGGAATGCTAAAGATAGATTGTTGCATAGAATTATTATAGGACAATTATGTCAAAGAAAAGCCCAAAGCAAAAGTGCTGAAGTAAATAAGAATGTTGAAGATAAAGAGCTCACTGATCAAATTACCATGGAACAAGTCCTTGAATAGATTTCTAAATTATAGGTATGATGATTTCAGGGACATCTTTTGATGAGTGTGTGAATGTCAACTTTAAGCCACAAAAAGTAGCTATTGGGATTCAAAGTTCTAGGACAATCATGCAAGCATCAATTTTAGACCTTGTAATGTAGTTGTTTGTTTTCAAATGGAGGTAGATCCAATGACACACATTTGTGTAGAGAAGGATGATCTGATGGTGTGTGATTAAAGCTAAATAGTCAGAAACTTAGGACAAATGTGATAAGTGTTGAGCTCATGGGGCATGATTTAAAGATCAGGCACATTCTTGGAGATTGATGATGCATATTCAAGTGTACATAATCTGATCTATGATGTGTATTAAGTCAAGACTTTTCAATAAAGTATAAAATAAACATGGGACCACCACTTGAAAGAGTGCATTAGCCAAACATGGTTGATAGTCTAGGATGTAGAGAGCCCAAAGAGCTGCCAAGTGGCACCATTTTGGTACAAGACCTATAGATAACCAATAATGCTCCACCCTTCTAATCATGATCCAATAGAGCATGCTTACTCATCCTAGCTAGATCTGATAGTGTGTAGCTAATATTGAAAAGTCAAGGACCTTATAAACAAATGCAAAAATGACAAGTGGCATGGTGCATGCCACAAATTAGAAATTGAGCATCTCACACAAGATCTATGGCTCACATTTACTTAGGAAAGGATGATATAATGATGCTAGATGAGATAGACTTTTAAAAGGGCTCAAATTACAAGAGGAAGCGATAAGTGTCCAGATTAGAGCCACTCAATTGACTTAGTCACTCTTAGGCCCCACAAAAGCCTATTTAGATCTGATGTGGCATGCCAAATGTTAGTATGTGGCAAGCTTTGGTTTAAAAGCTAAAATTGATGGTTCTTTTATGGATGTGGTAATGATTCAAAGTACAGAAGAATGTCTAATTGCCATTTTAGAGCATATCTTCTTAATGACCATGAATCTTTTTTATTTTCATCACAATTGGAGATTTCTAATTCTAATCATCACAAGGTAATGGGATTTCCTTGGTATGCACAAGGAAGAGAATTTATGTCCAAAATTTTCCATGATTTGGAATCGATCAATAGGAGAGCATTTCTAGATGAGTTGCACATAAGGACAAAATTTGTTTGGCTCTTCAAATGATTTTTTCCCTCTAATTATGTAGGTGATTTTCAAGAGCATCTCCAAGTGGTTTCATATGATGACAAATAGTCGGTCATGCCTCCACTATGAAGTTTACCATCTAGATCATGAATTCATTAGCATCTTCAGTCAAAAAATCAAAGCTTTGTTGTAAATATTCAACATTCCTTGCAAAGGTAGTTACAACAATGATTCTTTTCTTATAAGTGGATGAAGATCTTAGGCATGGGAAAGGGCATATTCCATTTGGAAGTATCTTAGTAGACTCAAAGGTGTGTTCAGCAATTTTGCAAATTATGACCCACATTTTCAGATTCAAAAATGTATAAATAGGGGTTTTGTCCTATGTTCTAAGGTCGGTGTTGGATGTTGGTTGTTGTAGGCCATTTTTTAGGTGTCTATTTTCTCCAATTCTAGGTTATGTAGAATTTTTTTTGGGATCAATTGCCATGTGTAAATTTTATCTCCCTTGTTAAGGTGGTTACAATTGTACAACCATTAGCAAGCTTTGAGAGGATGTTTATGTCTCCCTCGTCAAAAGAGCAATCTCACCATGCTTGTCCCCATGGAAACATTTTGAAGTGTTGATGTTTGTAATATTTATTTTAAAGTTAATGAAAATGCTTGTGGTTATTTGCTATTTCCTGTAGATGAAGTGCAATGACATGTTTTGCAAGAATTACTAATTGAATATTCGGGTTTGTGTTCACTACTAGTTGTCATTTTGAGCATAGATTCAAATTATAAACTCTTTCTACATTACTTTAGGATAGGTTGCTGAATAACTTGTTAGGGCACCCTAAGTTTATGGATTCAACATGAAAAAGCATTTGAAAGATTAGTTTTAGTGTTTGTTTTAGTCTCTTAGGGATCATTTGGTGTTTACCATTATCTTGCATTTGAAGTTTTTCTTGCATCTTTACTAAGGAATATTGTCATGAAATATTGCTAGATATCCTATTGTTTGGAAACCACCAGCATGCCACCCTCCTTTTTAATCATATAACTTATCTTAGCCTATCCCACCCTACAAATAACATGCCCTATTTCATAGTATAAGTGTGATTTGCCTTACAAATGCATAATATCTTGCATATTTGAAATGTGTTTGTAGTTTGTGCTTAAATCTTAACATTGCAGTCTCTTATTCAACCCTATTGTTGAATAATCTATAAGATGAAGATTGTAGTCACAATTTCATCTATTTTTAGTAACTTGTATATGATTTAAAACATTTATGCATTTCATGTGACAACCTTTCACGAGTGAAGTGTGAAAACTTGGTTATGCTTTAATCATATTTGTTTCTTGTGCCAAGAATCACCATGGAAATTGAATTGCAAAATACATCCATGTGAGTAAACTACCCCATAGGTTTTCTTACCTTAGTTTAGGTAGATCTTAAAGTAACAGGGAGCTAACCATACCCTCTATAGGTGCCTCTCAATCATTTTTTTACATTCAGTCTAATCTTGATGCCAAACCCTTCCCTAGCTACATGACATACTAATAGGTTTTCCATCATTACTTGCCATTTTCCTTCAAGTGTGCAAGGATAAGTGTATGAGGTGTACAACTAGGACCAACAAGTTTGATAGTGAATATGGCAATCAAAAATCTATAAAAGGGTAGGTTATCATAGATCAATTAGCTGAGGTACCACTTGAAGTGACTGAGCCCCTTATAATGAATTTCCGAGATGAATTTATCATGAGTAATTCACAATTGAATGGTTAGAAGTTATATTTTGATGGCTCATTCACCATGCATGGATCAAGGGCATGACATCCTCTTTGTCACCCCACAAGGTGATCTTATTCCAAAAGCTTTCTGCCTAGCCTTCCCATGCACTAAAAACATTTTAGAATATGAGGCTTTAATCGTCAAACTTCATTTAGCCATTCAGTGGAATATCTAATAGTTACAAGTATTTGGTGACTCACAGTTGATTATCAAACAAGTAAATGATGAATTTTAGATAAAAGATGAAAAGTTACTCCCTTATAAGCAGTTAATGGATTAGTTAAAATCAAAACTTTAATTCATAACATTTGAACAAGTGCCATGAGGAAGCAACAAAGTAGCTGATTCAATGGATACCATTAGATCACTCATTAATCTCCCTAAAGATGTTGATAAGGGAACTTTTTAATCAAGCATCTGCTTATTCCAACCCATCAATCTATGGCTCTTTTTCAAAATTGTGTAATTAATAATTCTAGTCTCCCTTAGTACCATGACATTTATAGGTACCTCCATGCCAACATCCTCCATCCTAACCTCAACCACCACCAATGCAAAGCCTTTATTCATCACACCTCCTGATACACAATCCATGGTATCACACTTTATTGTAGGGAATACGATGAAACCTGTTAAGATGTCTGACATCGAAAGAAGCTTCTCAGGTAATAAAAGTTCATGATGGTATATGTGGTGGGAACATTAGTAGAATGGCCCTAGCTAAGAAACTTCTTTGAACTGCATATTATTAGCCAACCATATAATAAGATTCTTGTCAATATGTGCAAAAATGTGTGGCCTATGAAAACATGGAAACCACATTCATACTCCTACATAGGAATTATAGCCTATCATGAGTCCATGGCCATTTTCCATATAGGGCCTTGATTTAGTTGGAAAGATTAATCCAACTTCATCAGATGGTCACAAGTTTATTATCATGACAACAAAGTATTTCACCAAATAGTTAGAGATGATGCCACTAACTTATACAACAAGCCTCAAATTTTCCAAATTCATTCTCAATCAAATCATTTGCCATTTTGACATACATGATAACATCATTTTAGATAATGAGAAATTATTTAAAAATCAAGAAGTTGAGACCCTGTGTCAAAAATATCACATCACACATCACTTCTCTTATCCCTATTATCCCTAAGGCAACAGATAAGTAGAAGCTACTAGCAAGACCCTCACAAAAATATTGAATAAAATAGTCAATCAAGTAGGTAGAAATTGGTACCTACAATTTTATCTAGATTTATGGTCTTATCACACAAGCATCCACACACCTATGAGGGAAACTCTATATGTCTTGGTTTATGAGGCTGAAGCAATATTGCCAATGGAAGTAGAGATGCCTTTCCTTCGAATCTCACGAAGGGGCATTATCACCGACCATAATTGTAGGAAAAAACACCTACAAGAACTAGAACTTCTTAATGAAAAATGTTATAAGGCTGTTAATCACCTATGGGCATATAAAAATAGACTCAAAGGTTAATACCATAAGAAGATCTAGTCTAGGGCATTCAAATTTGGTGACTTGGTCTTGAAATAGAATCATAAAAACACCAATGAAGATAAAGATAAGAAGGGGAAATTTGAAGCTAATTGGCTTGGGCCCTACATCATCATTGCCAAGTTTAGGTCAAGTGCATATAAATTAGCCACACTCGATGGAGAAGAAATTGATGATCCCATAAACATCATGCATATAAATCACTTCTACACTTAAACATGATTCATCATCCTCCATATATGGGACATCCCGTATCCACTTTAACCACCCATCACCTGTCCTCCCCATTCTAATAGTTAAAAGAAAAAAAAAAAATAATCTAATGGTCAAGCCAGTTCTTTGATGCCTTGGGAAAATACCATGATGAAAACCAATTCTTGACATCATTGTAAAATAACCTTGACCCTTGTCTCAATAATGGGCATCCATTATATGGTTCTTGAATAACAATGCAGGGCAACTACTTCAACATAAAGAAACAAACATGACTTATCAAACACTGAGAATATTTTTTGGAGGGTTTTATGGAGTCATTTATCCATATGAGGCATACATATCCCCAAGTCCCATCATATATTTATCATTCCTATCATGCCTTCCAAAATATTACTTGACAAGTGTGTCTCACTTTTAGCCTCAACACAATATTCCATCCCTACTCACCCATTGCAGTCATAAAGCCTTAGGTCTACACTTTCCCACTTATATCATCACTATGGAGAGTCATAAATTAAATGTTCATTTTTTTAGGTTGTCAAGATACACTATGATTCCAATTCCTGAGGGGTCATCATGAGCCCCATCTTGTAACTTGGTTGGAATCCCATCTTGACATAGGCAATATTTTGGGCACTGCATATCCTGTATATAGCCCCTACATCATCACTAGATACATTATAATCATTCTTAAGCACTTCATGTAAATATCCCTATTAGAATTATTATTTTTGGGTATATGACATATTTTATTGTCTTGTGTGATTATGTGATTTTTTCTAAACATGTATTTGTGCAGGCTCTTTATGTACATATTAAAGTGTTTTGTTTGATAAATTAAGCAATTTGTCTATATTTTTATCTTGTCAATTTTCATGGGAATGAGGATGGTATGAGTGACTTTTGAATATGTATTTGGGAAGGTCATCTCTTAAATGGAGTTCCCCATGTATCTATACTAATGTGTCTTAGACTTAACATGTCCTTAACACATAGCTAAATGATGAAATATTAAAAAGGATTACATACATCTTAATGGCTTCCAAACCCATTACCCCTCCTATTTTCTCCAAAGACCTATCCCCATACCTATCCCCATACCTATCCTAACCATTCACCCATAATATCTACCCTTACCCAAAGCCTAAATCTATCCAATCCCATCACCACCCTACCTCCATGGTGCAGGAGAATCCCTACCATAGCAAGAAAAGACAAAGTGAATCAATAGAGGATTAATTTTTACTTAGCATATTCACCCCATAGGGCATAATCATGTAACTATCATGGCATATGAATAAACCACATCATATCATAACCATAATCATATCTTAAACATGAACATCATGAAGTAGATCATACATCCATAAACATAAACATTCCCCTTGTAAAACAAGATCCATAATAAAAGTCATATCCTATATACACTACATCTAACATCATCCATGAAAATTATATGTCTAAATCATATCTAGTTATCAATCACATCATCAATAAAATGCCAAATTCATCCATTATAATACATAATACGCATGTAATCATACCAAGGAAAACACATCACCTAAATCATGTATCCATCATAGCATATCCATAAATAAACTCCATAACATCTAATCTAGTCACATCATGTAAGTCTAAATAAAGCCATGTACCATCTATGCAATCACATAAAAATATATATCCCACATCAATAAATAATGAACATACATCTATCATCATAAAATCTCATCATATATGTATTAAAATTGAATGTACATCATCCACATGGAATCCATGTTAAAAAGATATAATACAATCACATGAGCCCACGAGGAAAGAATGAGCTAATAATATAAAATCTCCTATACATCTATATATCTCAAAATCACAATTTTGTCTTAGGTGGCCCTAGAGGTCCTCAAGCTCCCCTAGAATATTGATGGACTGAATGAGATGAGCTAGCCCAAAAAGAAGATGCATGCTGGATTGGTGGTACTGCCACTTCATATAAAGTATGATAATACTATAGACACCTAAATCTGGCCACTGATAACCTCCAACCAGGATTTTGACCAATTTCTACCAAAGTGCACAATTTGGCCTAAAAAAACTAAAGCACATTAAATGAGTTAAAATTGACATATTCAAGTGCCAATTTTAGCCAGGGTATCACTAAATGAGGCAATGCAATTTATGGGCCAGCTAACTTTGATTAGATCATTTTGAGTCAAAATGCCAATTTTGCACCTTAGTGCTCTGGATTTCTCTTTTCTATCAAATTTATTATATGATATGTGTGTCTTTGTTATTTGGTGTTGGAAAAATCCTAAATTTAATAATAGATCTAATGCATCCAACATTGACTTCTAATTCTAATCTAGTCAAATTTTAGACCAATAATAAGGCATTATAATCAGTTTGAATAATTTGTGCACATAATGCTTAATCATGATTAAGAAATAATTAATCCAAATCAAGGCCTAATTAATAATTCCAAAGAAACTTATTGAAAACTTGTTTTTAGAAATGAATATTAAATATCTACATCATCAGGTGACCTCATTTCTTGGGAAGACATCCCCAAGCCATAAATGCCATAAATATCAAGATTATGGGTCTCCCATGCCTCTTTATTACCTCCCATGCCTCATTAATGTCCCTTTGTCCAAAGTCATAATGAGGATAATTATGGATTTTAATTACATAATTCAATTAATCCAGGACCACACATCTTAATATTGAGATGGATGATCATGGTTGATTTTGGTCATTCTTGAAAATCTATAAATAGATAGGTCATGAACATCATTTTCAAGCTTAATTTGTGCAAATTTACCATGTAAAATTGATTCCAAAATCTCTCACATGCCAAATTTATGCCAAAATTTTGAGCCAAGCCAAGCCAAAGCCACAAGGTACCAAGGAGAAAAGGAGATAGCCAAGCCTCCTTTGATGAAGTCTTCATGAGCACAAGTCGAGCAAGCCACTACAATAAGCATTTGGAACATCTAAAGAAGGTGAAGGATTCTTGTTTTTATTAACTTTTTAGTTGTGTTTTTCATTTATTTTTGCTATTAAGCTCACCCTAGTAACTAGGCCTAGAGATGTATGCTAATTAGTGTGTTTTTATCAATTTGTTTGCATTTTTGGACTAACACAATACTAATCACCTATCTTGAGTCAAATTTCTAGTTTACAAATACTACACCTCACGTTTCAATAACATAATGTTCCTCATCACATCCATCATACCCCACTCTCTTATCACCTATTCGACCTCATCCCTGGCCCTGTCAACCACCTCACCTACCCTATCAATGTATGGATGCATGCCTGCATCTATGCCACCTGACCCTAAAACCCTATAATCTAGGCATCTCTATTCTAGATTTAGCTCTATAAAGTAGCTATCTATGCTTGGGCCTAGGTAAGCTACCCATTTCACTACACCACCTGTACCTATAAATCTATAACATGTTTCTAGAGGCCAACTACCTATCCCTATACATAAGATAACTGCCCATTCCTCTGTGACACCTGAGCTTATAATATAGTAACCTACCCCTATACCTGAGATAACTAACCATCCCTCTAAGCTATCGCACTCTAAAGTCAAGCTTTCAACTAGTCTTGCTCTCATGTGATCCTTGTAACCATTAATAGGTGTGCTTAGATCTCACCCTATAATTGAGCTATTTACTACTGCTCATCATCTGTCAATGGCTATTGAGATGGCCCCACACCATCACCCCATTACTACCACCTGCCTATGTCACAACCTACACTTATGGCTATCTCTATACCTGTGCTTGGCCATGTGGCCCCATCTACCCTACCATCACCAACTAAACCACATCCCCTCTATCCACATCCATGGCATTATACCTATCAAATCCACATGCCCATTAACTCCATCATGCCCACCTTATACTGGCACCTACTTGCTTCATCTCAATCAAGCTTTAACTTACAAGGCCCTCCTCACTAACCCTCATTGAACCACATCCCAAGGCCATGTCAATCTCATTGGTATTTGAGGTCTCCACATGTTGTATAAGCTATTTCATGTCTAGATCTAGTATCAGAGTGTAAAAATCCCACTACACTAGAGTAATGCTATAATAATCCATAGGGCATCTACCCTATCTACTAGCCTCCCCCAATGAGGCCTCTCTCACTCAGTCTAAGAAAGCAAATGCTTTGATCTTGGAACATCCTAGATGAATCTAAATATGTGCTATACATGATCCTAGTGATATATCTTGATGATCTAGTCTTGTTGTCCTATCAAGTAGCACTCTATGAGCATAAAATAAGTCATTACCTCATCATGCCATCCAAAATGAAGGCCTCTATATGACATCCATGTGATATGCTCAAGGTGAAAGATATCAAAAGTGTCTCTGTAAACCTCATCTCACTTACATGCCCCAATTACACCCTTAATAACATGCACCAACCAAAGACCATTGTATGCTCTGGTTGATGAACTTCTAACATCCAAAACGACCATTGGATAACAATTTGCTCTTGGTTCTATATCTATATAAGTAATGACAACCCAAAACTAGTAGCTCCTCTATAAGATCCTAGGTGAAGCTCTCTATATAAATGCACTAAAACCATAGGACCCTAGGTAAATACTTGATGATCTTGAACCATATTAGCAACTCCATCTCTGAGGCCTAGGTGAAACCACTTCCCACTCTTGTTTGGTAGGAGAATTCCATAAATAAGAGACATCACCACCAATGTCAATCTATTAATGGTGCCCTCATATAAACATATATAAATGTCAACATATCTATCCTACATCCCCACCTATAAGCTCCTGACTAGTTGCTGTAAGGTCTGAGCCAAAGTCTGTGACTGCCAATATATTTGATATCCATGCATAAGTAGATGTAAAATCCTATAGATGTCCTCTAAATTCACCATCATCTCACCCATGACAAAGTGAAAGGTGTTGGTTTCTAAATACCAACACTCCACTAATGCTATAACTAGGGCTTGATTAATGCATATCATGGGCATCATCACTATATTATGCAAACCAATTAACTCAAGTACCCCAAACTCTACCATAGTCAATCAATGCATCTCATGAAGAAGCTACAAATGCCATAATTTTTATGTCATAACCCTTAGATCCTCCTGCACCAATCATCTTCCACTTATCTCTACGTCCATCATCAAATACCTATCCTAAGTCATCTATGCTAGCTATACAAGTCCATTAAAATCCTAGCTATTCTCTAATCCTTAAATCCCTATCACCTATCTAAACCATATAAATTACCCCCACCCCTACCTCATTAATCCAACACCTTAGCCTAACCCATATTCCACTAGCACTCACCCACCTACCACACATCCCCATACCCTTACAACATTAACATCTAATTCACTCCCTTCTAAGAATCCCCTAATGTCTATATGCCTATCTAACTCATCCTATTCATCTAACCCTAACCAACCCACCTAGCTAACTAACTAGTCTAATGCCCTACATCATCCAAATGAACCCATCACCTTAACATTTACCTATTTTTCCTAGTCCTAGCAAAATTGCCACTTGTAAAATGCCCATAGTGTCAGTTTTGGCAAAACCACTACTTGATAATAGTGATTTTGTAAAATCATGACTTCATAGTCATGGTATTACAATATCATGATTCCCTACTTGTAATATTGTAATACCACAATTTTGGACTTACAGTATAGCAATACCACAGGTTGACCCCTCAAAGTCATAAATTATGATGGCAAAATCATGATTGTGAGCATAACCGATAGTTGTAGTATTACCGATACAATTTTGATGGAATATTTTCTTACAAAAATCCAAAATTTCTAAAAACTAATAAAAATCAACAAAATTATTGAGCTAGGGGTTTGTTACTCAGTACAAGTCTAACATCAACCTCTTTTTGGTGCTCTTAAACCCTCTCACCATGATGGGAAGCTCAGGGTAGTCGGTTCATGGTTTCACCTTAGAGCATAAATCACAATAATTTAAAAGGTGCAAATGAACCACTTTTGACTCTTTTGTCTTATATGACCCCCACCCCCATACACCCTTCATAGCCCATTACTAACAATACCATCCAATTATCCCAATATGATCACTTTTAGTCACTTTCTAAACATCATTTGGGGTATGGAATGTCCAACCTCTTATCATCCACCTTATCTGACGTCAAAAACTGTGTCAGCTTGAGGACTTTTAGGACTATGTAAGTAGCACCTAGTCCCATTTTTCTTGCCCAAGGATAACTCAACCACCATTTATTCCTCATCACTATCCCATCTTCAGACTAGTCACTCAATGATCACATGTCATTTTTAAGCCCCAAATCTTAAAAAATTAGCTCTCAATAACCAATCACAAATCTTTATCACTATTATCCATTTTCAAGATTTCCCTGACATGTGTCCTTGTTATGGGTTTTATCACCAACTTTAACCCATCCTATTTTAATCAATCTGATCCATCAAAATGCTTTCTAGACATTCATAATTTGTATAGAACCCATCACTTGAGCTACTTTATCCTCTTCACTTTTGGAGCATCTAAATTGTCAATTGGGGCACCCCAATCCCATCTCATTATTATCTTATCCCAACCTAGGAATTATGTTTGAGTGACCATCCAAAACGCTTCTCCCCGCATGCTCCCTAGAGGGGGCATCATGTCTTACTAACATATGATATCATCTAACATCATGGTTTTTTCATTGAAAGACCATTAATCCTTCATTTCACTTCAATCACAATACCCTTTCAAAGAGGGGCAAAATGTATGCACTAAATTATGCTCACCCTATTAATTATACTAATTATGCTAAATTCTACAAATTTAGTCTAATTTCTATATTTCTTAACTAAATTAACTAATGGATTAATAACCTCCATCCCATCGTAATAACCTATAAACCTTTACCATATCTTAAAAACAATTAATCTCCCCATCAAACCTTTAATAGAGCTTATCACCTACTAACCTACTCCCTAAACCAACTAGCCAATTTAAAATTCCTATTTATTCAACTACCCCCTAGCTACCCCACCAACCTAGCAATTCCTACATCCCTATGAATACTAAAACTCAGTAACTCCAATTTAATCCCCCCATTATCCCCTAAACTAATTAAGAAACCTCTAGAACTAGGGAAGCTCATCTAAATTTCTAGAAGTCTCTAAACTAGAGACTTCTAAATAATTTTAATTTTCTCTAAAATCTCATCCACCATCCTATAAAAGCCATGCTTGGGCCATGGCCAAGTTAATTTGTAAATCCATAGAGACATTATCTTGATACCACATTGTATCCCAAAATTCCTCTTACAACCATCCATATCTACTATCAAGTTCATTCAATCACTTGGAAGCCATTATCAAGACTTATCAAGCAATCCAAGATTTCAAGTTTTGGACATCAAACTATCCATTTGCAAATCCTGGAGTGGAGCTATATGGAGGTAAAAATGATGGTGAGAATGCTCTTATTATTTTTATTTACCTATTTTATGCAATCCTATGGGTGTTATTGAGTTTTAGGTTTTTGTTACTAAGTTTAATAATATAGTTTGGATCTAAAATTTGGTACACAACCGACATAGGATAGTTGATTAGAATTAATTAGAAATGATATTATTAAATTGGTATCTGGTCTTGGATTGATGGAGATGGTAGAAATGCAACCTCCCACAATATGGCTTAAAACCTTGTTATAGTCATGTGTAACCACATGGTAGGTTTGTTTGTTGCTGACATCATTTTAGCCTTGATTTCATCCATTTGGTTGACATTATTGGTTTTGATATTGGTTTTGTTGGTTCTATCTCGATTATTGATATTATTGTTGTTGCATTAGCCATTGTGGCTACTATTGTTGGTTGTTATGTTGAGGAAAAGGATTTTGATAGATTCCCAAGTTTTGATTGGATGTGGAAGCCCCACAATCTAATGTGATCTATTTGTTTTCCAACATATTCTCGATCAAATGTTTAATTTTCACACAATGACACAAGTTATGTCCATTAACTTGATGATACTCACATAATTCATTTTGTTGGTATCAATCAGGATAAGGAATGCCCTTAGGATAGTGCTTTGGAATAGGATAGATAATCAGATTAGTGGTGGTTAGCATGTGAAACATATATTCAATGGGTTTTCTAAGGTCATTAAAGACGTGACGCATAGGCAAAATTATCCTTAGCGGAGGGGTTTGCAGAGGCAAAGGTTGCTACATTTATTACACTGGTCTAGGCTACTACGCTTGCTATGTTTTTTGAAGAGGTTATTGTTTAGGATTTATTTGCATATGTGGCATAGGCTGAGCATACAATGTTTGCATTGTTTGGACATGTCGCGATTTAGTTACTCCATTTCTAAAAACATTCTTATTATGATTGAACTACTTGGGTTTGTCATAATTATTGGCCTATGTTGGTTGTGATGCTTGTGCTTGGACTTGGTTATGATTTTGTCTATTGTTTGAGTTTTGATTTGATGAGGTAAGTTTAATGATCCCTTTATTTATAAGGGCTCTTTCAATCAACAAACCTTTGTCAATGATTTCCTTAAAAGTATGTACACAATGCATCTCTAGATGGTAAGATATCTCACTATGTAAATTTTTGGTAAACATAATGATTAGTTACTTTTCTAGTAGACTGTGGGTAAATCAGCTTGCAATGGCTCTCCATCATTGAAAATAACTTACAAATATTTCATTAGTTTTCTATTTGTATTATATCAAATCTACCATTGAAATCTCGAGCTTTAGATTATAAGAGAAGTGTTGCATGAACTTCTCTAAAAGATCATCAAAATAAAAAACTAAATTCTTTGGTAATTTTAGGAACCACTTCAATGATTTTCCTATTAGATTCTTTGGAAATAATAGTAGAAGGTATATGTCGCTATAGGCCACTGGTTGATAAGCAACAAATAAGTCCATTAAGTGGGCCTTGGGGTCACCTTTCTCCTTATTTTTGTCAAATTTTGGTGGTTCATACCCTAAAGGAAATGATATTTGTAAATAATACATGTTGAAAGGGTAGGAACACACATCATCCAAATTAAATTTCTTGGTTTGATGTCCAACTTGGATGGCAGCAATTGCATCTTTCATTTGTTGTAGTTCTTAGGCTAGGAAATCAGAGGGAACATTGGTTTGAGGTGGAGGCTTGATGGTCATAAGTGGATTAGTTTAACTGGGGTATAATGGAGGCATTTATTTGGGAATATTGGTTTGGTTTAGGTATTGACTAAGAATATGCATACGTGGATTAGGATATGATTATTAGAATTGCACATGTTACGATGTGATATTTTGGTTAGGATTTGGTATGTCAGCCTAGTTTTTGGGAAATTATGGCTAAAATGGAAAGATATGGCCAAGGGTGATGTACTGTGTATATTGAGGTTTATTAGGGACTTAATACCACCTTGTCAAACCTTGCTAATTAAGAGGAACTTGTGAGCCAAGGCCCTATCATTGGATTTGTGACATGCTTGGCATGAATGGCAATTATTGCCTAATCGGGACTTGTAGAACATTGGACACTCTTAGCTAAAAGAACCCTTATTGGGAGGTAGATGTATGTTGAAGGTTTAGTATTTGTCTCTAAGTAATACTTGTACATTATTGATTAGACATCATTTGTGATTGTAATGGTATATTCATCACTACTTGGTGAGATGGAACATTGGTTGCCCCTTATTAAGGTGGAAATATATTTTACCTCTGCTACATGGGTGTGTTGGATTATTCTTGTTATTTTGGAATATTAATCATCATATATTGTGGTGGAGTAACATTTGTCACATTTTGTTAAGGAACAACACTAGTTGTTACTTGACTACTTAATCCTTGTGATTGAGTGCTTGAAGAAGCAACTGGTTGAGGATTAGAGGTAGTTTGTTGAGGTTAGGAGGTAGAAGTTCCTACCCCCTAAATTTACAAACCACTTATGGTGTTAATTAAAGTCACATTTTGTTATGGATTATTTGTTTGTGCGTTCACACCACTTTGGTCTAAATTGGATGATATTTGCATATTGTCCACTATGTTTTGCTTACTATTCTATGTAAAAACAAAAGATACTTCTTCGATGGTTGGGACATTAAACATGTTTCCACTAAAGTAATTTACATGAATGGGTCTATAACCTAATTTTATTGGCTTATCAATTCAATTAAGACTCTTATTGAAGGAGCTAACTCAATAAGAGGAGCATTTGACATGGTCATGTTATTGAAATTGCACGTTAAATTCAAATAAGGTTAGTATGTTGTCTGCATCTCTATGAAATGATATTCCATGAGGCCTTTTATTATGAAAAGCATATGAGGGTTTTGATATGAAATCAATATTATAGCTTGAGGATTTCAAGAAGAGGCCTGTTCGATGTTCTGATTATAAGGCAACCCTCTTACCAAACTTGGCAAGTTTTCATTGGGGAGGTCTGATAGAAACTTAGCCCCTAACTCTATTTATATGATTAAGACTTCATCCTTGTTTTCAAGAAAGTGATGATTAAATAAATAAGGGTCATAGGTTGATGGCATTGTAATGTAGTATAGTTACTGTTGGACTTGTTCTACAACTGAAGGTATACTAGCTAGGTATTGTGCCATTTTATCTTGGTCCTGCTCTGAGTATGGAGGCATATTGACCAAATGATGGGCCAAAATATCTTGGATTTGTTCCCTTAATTGAGTGTTTTAAGGTGGATAAGGATCTGTCTCACAAATGACATCGTCTCCATAGGGTTCTTGAAGAAAGTCTTCTTATACAACCACATTACTATACCCTAGATTGTAAATGACTCCACTACGTGTATATTGAGACATGTTCGAATCAATAGTGAATGTTTCATGATAAAAAAAGGTTAGAGTTATATAAACTATAAAAAAAAATGTCTAAAAAGACAAAAAGGTCTAAACTTGATCTAAATTGGTTGAAGGGTGGAGCTGTATCTCTAAAATGGTTTGTGACAAAACTAATGTCAAATGTCTAATACTAAATGTCTCACATAAAGAGGCCAAGTGGATGAAATAAAATATAAATGCCAAACTCTAGGTTTAAAGTGTTCCAAATAAGTATAATATAGGAAAGTAAAGGTTGCTAGGTCTTTTGGTCAAATGTGACCTCAAAATCTAAGCTCAAAAAAAGGCATGTGCTAGGACTTTTGGCCACATGTGGCATTAAAATCTAGACTTTAAATAAAAGGATGATTTAATCTAACAAACTTGAAATAGTTTGGCATAAACTAGGCACTTGATTTTAGACATATACTTTGTCAATTTTGTATGAGGAATACAACAAAAGGCACTTGGGGATAGATTATTTTCTCCCAAATAGTGGCACAAATAAATAGTTTTTGAATTTAGGTAAAGAATTAACCTAAGTTACATGATCCAAAAGAGAAATATAGATGTCTAAGCCCAAATTAAATAAGGCATAAAAAAAATCAACCAATGTTTGGATTTGAACTTGTCAAGGTTAATTAAAAACTCAACTTAGGAAAACTAGGCTTTTTGAACAAACAAGCTAGACAAAATTGAATGACATAACAACACTAGATAAAGACCCTAAAGACACACATGGATTGGTTTTTGAAACCAAATTTTTGGAAATTAGGAAAATAAGTATATAAAATGAATTGAGCATTGTAACAATGTTATTTCACTCTAAATATGTAATCAATGGTTTGTTTGAAGACTTTCAAAACACAAAACTTGAAATGATTTGGGCAGCGTAATGTTACCCATTTTAATTAAGTCACACACATAATGTTTTTGATAAGAATTTCAAAGGCAAATACATGGTTTCAAATGGATGACATAACACCTCCTCAAACAATAGAGAGATGTGGATGCAAAACTCATTTTTACACGGCATAAACATACAAATAGTTTTAGACTCAAAGACCAAACAAGTAAAGGAATAGATAAATATAACTAAGTAAATCATCCTAAGCCCTAAAATGACAAGGTTGCTTTGTATTACTAAAATCCATATATATACTTGATTTTGGGAGGATTTTAAGTGTTAATCCATAAATGAAAGTACATGAAGTAGTAGGGTTTTTATGGACCCCTTCTCCTAAGAGATTGTATGGCAACATGGACCTTTGGGCTACTCACCTTGCATCAACAATATGTTTGCAGTAAGTGGGGTTGTATAAAACTTAATATTTTGACTATCTAGATGGCCTAAAGTGTGATTAACATTATAGATTTGTCACATCAATTGACTTTATACTAATTAAATTACTATATAAGGGTCTATTCCTTTACATAACAATTCCATCTATGGACTACTTAGTGGAATCCCTTGTTTAAAAGACCTGACTCAGGGTTTTGATATGAAAGGAGAGGTTAGCCACTCAAACCCCTAGATCCAATAGTATATGTACCCTAATTTATATACCCCACCATGGAAAGGGGTTGAAACAATGCTAGGAGATGAAACCCTAGGTCAAAGTTTTCCTAAAGAAATAGTGAGGAGGTGATGAACTCCCACTCATAAGCCAAGTTGCATAAAATAAATGACTAAGTGAAAAGACTTTATAGGTTGTATTTAAGTCACCCAAACCATATTGGTTTTGGGGAGAGTCTTAACAACATTATTTTCATGCCTTGGACAAGGCAAAAATTATAAGAAAAGGCACTTTTTGTCACCCAAGTTCCTTAAAGAGGACAGGGGGAGAGCATACACTTATTCTTCATTTTGTGAAAAATAAACAAATAACAAACACTTTAAATAATTTACAATATATGTGAGTGTTTATTTTATGCACTAAATGAAGTGTTGATGAAGTTTTTGGCCCCTTGGCTTATATTTGCAAAACTTTTATGAATTTTCACAAAATAACTTTAACACAAACACCTAGGTTCTTTTTAAGCACTTAAAACCAAATGTTCAAGACTTAACCATTCTTTTTAGGCACCCAAAATGAAGTGTTCAAGAGTTAGTATTTGCAAATTTATATCCTATTCTTGCCTTGGTCTTGAAAATGTTAGAGAGTTTATTTTTCCTTTAAAACACAATTATGGATGGGCAAACGAGTTTTGAAAAGATAACTCTTGGGTTTCTTTGTATTTTTTTTACATAGAGACTGATGTCAGTCAGTTGTAACCAATGCTAGTTACCAAAGAACTAATGTCGATTGGAAATGAACCAATGCTGGTTGTTAAAGATAGATATTAGCTACCTATGAACTTGAAGGTAAAAAAAAATAGTTCTCAAAAATGTTAGTTAACTTAAAATATTATTAAAACTCCATAAAAACTATAATAAATCAATCAAATAGAGTGTATACAAGTTAATGAAACCAAGAAATAACAACTAGGAGTGTTGAGAAGATTCAAAATGAAATATTTAAGTTGTGTCCTACCTTACACCCTGATCGATGATGGTTAGTTTGAACCGATGTCAGTTAGGCAAAATTGATGTCAGTTATGCCAAATTGATGCCAATCTCTGTGTAAATCTAAGTGAACACAAAAAATAGAATACAACAAAAATAATGATAATACTCTAATTTTTAAGCTATTCAAGCATTCATTTGAAAATTTTTGAGGTGCATCTTGGTCTCCTTGTTATGTGGGATGCTTTTAGAGTCCCATTGGGTGTTCCATTTGTGATCATATAAATTTGACAATAGAGAGGAGGTTAGATCAAGTGTTAGTTTAAGCAACCAAAACTCAAAATGAACACACTAACATGCTAACATCTCTAAGCCTAGATCATAGGGGGAGCCTAATGAACAAAACCAAATGAAAAATACCTCTAAAATATAAAGACTAAAAAATACCTTACCTTCCTTGAATGCTCCAAATGATTCATTGTGTGGCTTGCTTGGTTTGTGCTCAAAGAGTCTTTGATAATGTAGTTTGTGTGGCTCCCTCTCTCCTTGACACCATTGTGGCTTATGTTGGCTTGATGTGGCTTATGCTTGCTTGGCTCAATATTTTGGCATTATAACACTATTGATATAAATCATGCTATAAAACCTACATTATAATTCTATAATTTCCAAGCTCCCCTTTCAATAGGTAATGGCTTGTATTTATAGGCTTAGGAATTAACCCCAACCCAAGGTGAGTTAAGGTGTAGTTTAAACATGGAATAGGTTCAAACCTAATCTAAGTCAAATAACCATAGTAGAGTTAAAAGGTGTCAATAACTCATGATTTTCAATGAATAGGCATGGGTGAGATATTTTGAGATATTTTCAAAGGCTTGAAAATTCACAAAAGGTAATCATGAAAAGCTAAGATATTTCATATTTTTGAATTTCCTTTTTTAGTAATTCATTAATTGCACATGGATAATTCAACTAGGCATTTATTTTGGTTTGGATTTTTAATTAATTTTGACTAGCCATTTAGCTCTTTCAAGATTTGATTTTATGTGTGCAAGTGTCCCATTTAATATGTCCATAGGCCAAATTAACTGTTATGATGTCGTAAGATGATTAGGAATGAATCCATGAGAGGTTATTTTTACATATGGTGAAATACTCCAATTAGGGATGCCTCAACATGATTATGAGATTTTATGAATGATGCAAAAGTAAATTTGGGATCTTTAGTGATTCTTAGGCTTACTTTGTAATGGTTAGTAGGAATAAATATGAAGTTTGATCGAAGGCCATTAGTGGCCAGTTTTAGGTGTCTACACTTGTTATGTGTATCTACTCAATACACATGCATTATTGACATTGTACTATTTATTATTTTCCCTATTCTTGATTAATGAATAGAAGTTTCATTTCCTATAAGTTAATACTTTTAATCCACTGAACATGTTTTGTTTATTTCACTTGAATATTGCACCATGCATTCCCTCTACATAACCATAACTCGACTCTCCACCACACACCTTGATCTTGGGCCCCATGGTATGGATCAACTGGTATCAGAGTGGTTAAATGCTCAAGGAGGAATTGGTATCTAAGTCCTACTTTATTCTTTTATCTATGCATGTAACCAAAAGAGTGCAATTTGAGAGAGAAGGTTTATTAGTCAACTATATTTCATAAACTCCATTAGAATGCCATAACAAAAGTAAGATGGATATTGCACAAAATTAATTTAAGGCAGCCCTCAAAACCTAAAGGCTCATTCTCAATGTTCTATAAACATAGTGCATTGGTATATTTTGTCAATTCTACAAGTTGATGATGTAGCTCAACCTAACACCCTCCTCTTCATCTCAATAACACACTCCATAATGTTTTTAGCAACAAACCTCCTTTAAGGTACAAGTCAATCTTGACATCCGCTTATTCAAAGGCAAGATCAATCCCAAAGCATTGGATGCATGGATTTGATAACTTGAAGCATAATTTTTAGTCATCTATTTTTATTGATGCTGAAAAGATCACCTTTGCATTACTAAAGATGTTAATTCTAATTGTCAACTAGTGGGAGACCTTCAGCATGAAACATGTGCAAGAGCACATTATAATAAAATTGTGTAAGACTTTTGTCAATGCATTGAAGGATGAGTACTAGCCTCTTTAACACTTTTAAGATAAGTACATCAAGTTCCAATAATTACACCAATAGAAGGACCAGTTAGTGGAAGACTATACCAAATCATTCCATGACTACTCTATGTGCCTACAAGAGAACTGAAGCAAATAACATAGGGTGCTAAAGTACATGTTATCATTTGAAATGTGCACTCATGTACGAATGGATCTTATGCTTGATTATCATTCCTATCACCTTAGACTTGAGTATCAAAGAGAGATTTGGTGTTTCATTGTAACAATTGTATCATCCCCTAAGGTGTGGGACTCTTATGCTCCTTGGGATGAATCTCCAAAGTAGGTTGACTTCCTTCTATTCTAGATGCATCTGGTTTAGGACCAACATGTATACCTATAAAGAGTAGAATAAAATTTATAGCTAATGCTAAACCTAAACTTAACAATGGGGGAAAGGGAGAGAAAAGGTAAGAGGGTTGATTGAATGTAAAAGGTGATGTACCAAGAATAGAGAAAGTACGTCACTCATTCAATGACACAATAAAACTAACAAAATGGATATAAGATCTTCAAATTGGGTGCATTAAATAAGTATTTAGCATGGAGGTAAGGGAACATAATGCAACATTAAGAGGGAAAAAAATGATCCACATATAATGCCTATAAATACTTGTGTCTACACAACATGAGACCTGCAAATACTTTTAGTTATTGTAAAGGTGCAAAGGGAGGATGAAAATGATAGGGACGAATATCCAAAAACAAGAATCAACAACCATGAATGCACACAAAACATAGAACATGAATAAAAGTAAACCAATTATTATTAAACTCAAGGTATAAGGCATTATTACAAACTTGGATGGGCAAAGCTTTGTTATACCAGGAGAGGGATTTTTTAAGGAAAATTTTGGCAGCATTATGATGCCTAGATATGTAAACCAT
This sequence comes from Torreya grandis, assembly GCA_037957365.1. Taxonomy (NCBI): domain Eukaryota; kingdom Viridiplantae; phylum Streptophyta; class Pinopsida; order Cupressales; family Taxaceae; genus Torreya; species Torreya grandis. The sequence continues at coordinate 3,452,836 of JARHVA010000722.1, read as the reverse complement.
TTTATTATAAAAAAAATGGGGTTTATATAACACTGGGCAGTGCCCTACATACTCAATTCACCATTAGGGGTGGTAGATATGAACTTGAATTCTAGTGCGATGTCTAGAGATTGAGGTTGTTTAAGATCATCTAAATATTTGTAATAATTATTATGAACCATGCTTATTCAACTTAGGTATGATAATTTGATCATGGAAGTAGCTGGAAGGTCACTCATATATCCAAATGTGTATTTATGAATGAAGGGCATTTATGTAGCTAAGGGAGGCATGATATCATGTTATAACACTCTGACAATCACATTTACATTTAATTCTTTTTGGATTCACCCTCCTTAATCTATAATTGGGCTCAGCTACCATCCTCATTCATGGTAGTCACTTGCCAATACACTTAGGATTAGACCATTAATGTGGGACTATGTAGGCATATCTTTAGCTTCTCCCCCATCATTTTAGATAGGTGATGTGGATTTTATGTGCATCCATATTTGGGACTATATGCACACTAGGTCATGAGCACTCCCTTCTTTGCTAAGTCTCATGCATGCCTATGCACAAATAACTAAGTACAATCTACATAAATGGTACACATTGAATATTGCATAGAGAATTGGTTGTGTAGTGTAGTTGTGGGATTATGGAGGGTGCAAATGTTTCTCTCTTTTAAAAACACATGAGGGTTTTATCCCATTTGTGTTTAATGTCTTTTGGTGGCCTTCACAAGTCTGTGCCTTTTATCTAGAACTTGTATTGGTCTAAAAAGGAGGTGGTGCATAACTTAGATCATAACCTACAAATTATGGGAGTGAAAAATTAGAACTCTATGACTTGGTGTAGGACTTAATAATTTAAGTTCAAGGAAGTATTTTAATAATGGCATGTAAGAATATCGATGATATTAAATGCATTATTTATGATTTGGAACTATTCCCTATGCATTTCTCTCTTTCACTACTTGAAGTCAGGGAGACCTGTGCACTTTGACCTGGGCCCTTTGTTGATGTGATGAAGAATCTTTGGATAGGATGTGCATTGGGAAATACTTATAGGAACAAATTAACACTTAATTGATGTGTGAGCTCACACTGACTATTGAGTGTGAGCATGAATGGGAAGTGTTTGTGCATAGGCTCATTTTTAGGGAACTCAACACTATGCAAGCACATAGCCTTTTGCGAAGTCTTTATGAGTATAAAACCTACTGGAGGGGTGAATTGGAGAGTCAACACTTTTAGTGATCTCTAAAAGTTACTTACTAAGCAAAAATCAGAAAACTTTGAAGAAATCTATTGGGCATTGAGTCATTTGGAATCCCTTGATCTTTCTCCTAATTGTGATTGGTATAAAAAGTCCACTCAACCCTAGAAGGAACTGAGATACCTTAGACAAGGACAAATAAGCAAATAACTATTCTAAGTGATGTTTAGAGGAAATAAAAATTTATGCTAACAAAACTATGCACAAGCGCTTGGAAGAAATGAAACTACTCTAAATAATATCATGTGTACATGGTACTCAGGGAAATTAAAAAATCTAAACTACTATTTACAAGAGTGTTCTCAATCATTTGAGATAATGATTGAGATGAATCCAATTGACTGGGATGGGTAATACCACTTTGCTTAATCTTGAAAAATGGTATGCATTAGTTTTCTTACAACTAGCTATGTTATATGGGCCACTTCATATATCATCGAACTTTGTATACATCCCAATGTTTACTCTATCTACATCCCATTTAAGTACCATGTATCCTTTGTTTAATCTTATATTGACAATTTTTTTGTCAAATGTTCTATTGGTTTACACTTATTAAAGCTCTATAATGAGCATGACATGCACCCTAAGTTATTCAAGCTCCATTAGCTTGACTAACCTTATTTTCATTGGGTCACTCTTGATCAATTATAGTTGATGGGATATCTCCAATGAACGTAATTCAAGAGACATGGGAAAAGTCACTTCTCTTCTATATACTAATGATGGGTGAATTCCCCAACACCATTTTTGGCATTATTTGATCTACCCATAGGCCTATCTTGAGCTTGGTATGCCAATATTGCTTATTATCTTCCATGGTTCACTTAATGACATGAATCAAGATTTTTTTAGTTGATTTAGCTAAACCATTACCTTGGGGTTAATCATTTGAGGAGGTGCTTATATGGATGCTATGTCTAACTACCCATTTATTGATCTTGGCTCCAAGGAAAGCCAATGCATTATTTGAGATAATAGTTTTTAGAATACCAAATCTAGTGAAAATGCTTTCATAGAAGTCTAGAATAAAAACCTCATTAGCCTCTTTGAGCACTATTGCCTCTATCTACCATGAAAAGTAGTCAATTTATATAAGGATAAATTTGTGTCCTACATTTGATAGCACATTTATCATATTGATGAATTTTATGCTCCACTTCACAAAGGGTTGGTCAGATTGTATTGAGTGCAAGGGAAGGGCTACCAAATTTTTATTTCCTATAAAGAAGGTACACTTCTTGTAGCTTTATACCCATGCATTTGCATGCTTGAATAAAGGTGGCTAGTAATAACCAACTTGTGTGATTTTGATGGCAATGGTTTTAAGTGAGTAATATCCTCCTGATGGCCCATCATGGAACTCCTTAAGGATCATGCTCACCTGATTCTATTCTATACATCACAAGAAAACTCCATTGATGTCTCTTCTGAAAAGTGCACCACTAATAAGAAGATAAGTAATGGTTTATAATCTAAAATGTTTACATTTGGATTTATTGAAGCCATGTAAATATGCATTGGTCTGGAAGAAGATACTCATGTCCTATTTCCATCTCACTAAGGTGCCTTGATCTTTTGATTAATTTTTTCCTAATGTAAAAACTATGTAGTCTTCTATCTTCACATCCTCTACTAGCTGCTTGTAGAGTCCTTTGCCTTACACTAGCTTGATGATTTAGATGTCTATACCATATTCCATCACCTTTGTGATCCAACTAACTCTCTTTTCATCGATGTCTTTATTGAATAAGAACTCTTTTATACTCAAGTGTGAGACGATGAGTTGTATTTTATTATTATAGAGCACATGCCTAAACTTTTTGAGCACTCTTATTTTTGCAAGGGTATACTTCTCTATAAAGCTATAATGTACCTCATAATCCTTGAGTGCTTGGATAAAGAAATCAAAAGGCTTCTCTAGTTGATCATTATTTTATTGCATAAGGATGGTTGAGATGCCTTTAGCTCTAGAAAATATGTAAAGGATGAAATCCTTACTATAATTTGGGTTTATCAGAATAGGAACCTCTACAATGGTGTGCTTGATGGACTTAAAACTTATTCAAACCTCTTGGGTCCAATCAAGTGTAACACTTTTCTTGAGAATTATTGTGAGGGGCTTGAACAGAGTTTCAAAACTCAGCAGAAACCTTTTGACAAAGTTTATTTTCCCTAAGAAGCTTTGGAGACCCTTCTTGTGACTTTGGAGAGGGAGTGATAGAATGGCCTTGACTCATTCAATATTAAATATAAGTCCCCATTTGGAGATGATGTATCCCAAGAGTTTGCCTTCATACACTATAAATACACACTTTCTTAGGTTTAGAGAGATCCAAAACTCTCAGCATTTTTCAAAGACTTGCTCTAGGTGACCCAAATGATCCACTATGAACTTTGAGAAAATAGTTATATCATCAAGGTGAACCAAGATGATGTTATTGAGGAGTCCCTTGAATGTCATACCCATGGCCATTTGGAAGGTAGATCCTACATTTATCAAACCAAAGGGCATCCTTTGGTATGCAAAATTACCCTACTTAGTGGTGAATGTCATTTTAAATTGATCACACTTCCACACAAGCACCTGGTTATAGCTCAAATAACCATCCATCAATGAAAACATTTCTACACCTATGACTATGTGCAGAATTTTCTCCATTGATGGAAGGGGGTCGTGGTCTTTGAGGGAGGATTTTTTTAGGTCCCTAAAGTCTATGCACAAGTGGATCTCAACCATTCTTCTTGCACACTAGGACTAGATTGGCCACCCATGAGGAATGTTTAATTAGAAATATTATATTGGATTTAATTAGCTTTTAGAGCTCCTTCCTCATTAAGGGCTCAAGCTTCAGATTAATCAACCTCTACTTTTACTTGAATGTCATGATATTGGGTTCAAACTTAATTGTATGCAAGGCTAAGCCTAGATCAAAGCCTCTAAGGCCTTGGTATCTCCATGTGAATATATCATCATATCTTCTACTTGGATTAATGAATTATTTGAATTCAGATGGGGAACATACCTTACCAGCTTTCAAGAGCTTGTCATTAGAGATCGCCACAACCTAAATATTTTCTCCTTCACTGTCATGTTTTTCTTTACCTTTTGACTGATCATCAGAGTTAAACATGTTCTCTAGCATGACCAATCCTCTGGGTAATTTATTTCCTTGTAATTGGATTATTTGATCCTCATACTTTGTCTACAACCTTGACAAGTTTTTAGTATAAAACTCTACCTCTTCTTATAGAAAATTGATGATTGGCTCATCATTATTGAATAGTTTCCAATTAGCATCATTATCAAATCACTGTAGGTCTAGCTATAATCTTTACAATCTATCCTAAATATCTCAAAACATCAATAGGGAGGTTGAATTAAGAGTCTAATGTGACAATATTATCTACATCAATATTTTTATTTCTCAACACAACTTGTATGTTGAAAGCATGAAAGCTTTCAATGAGATCCCACACTCTATGTTTATAAGCCTTTAACATGCTATTCTTGGATGCATTTTGGGTTCTCACCTAGTTTACAATGAGTTCGCTATCCCCAAACACTTGTAGTGTCTCATTTCTTTTCTTTTGCACCAACTAGAGGCCTTAGATCAACACCTCATATTCGAATACATTATTTTTTCAACCAAAAAACAATTTGAATGCATGGAAATATTTTTTATTTTAAGGGAAAACCAATAAAACACTAGCTCTTGTGCCATTTTTTCTTTGGGAGCCATCTAAGTATAGAGACCATATGCCTTTAAGGTACTCTTACACCTTTACAAGGTTAGGCAATAAGGTGTCCTCCTCAAGAATGCAATATGTGCCTAGCCCTATTTCATCTATGTTATCATATGGGTTAACATCATAATTATTACATGCTCATTCATCAAGTAAGTCATTTGGGGCCTCTTTAAGGGGTGTGGTAGTCTCGTGAAGAACTAAATTCTCCTCTTGGTCAAACAATGTGTAGTTTGTATCAACCAGATTAGGAGTGTATAGCTCTATGTGATTATTTAAAATAGGCTCAATCTTGATAGTCACCTTGGTCCTATATTTGGTTTTGAGTAGCATGTGTGACAAATCTAAGGATAAATGTCTGCCCACCTTCATAGTGAAATCTTGGGAGAGGCATTTAGCAAAGTAAGGGGCTACGTCAATGATTGTGATATCCTATGCAATGGAAAGGCTTGAACATGTGTGAAGAGTGAGTCTTAGATCTTTGATGATCCCACAATTTTAACTATTATTCCATCCAATTCGATGATCCATTTTGAGATGGGAGATAATGTTATGTCTAGCATGTCTATGATTTTATTTATCATTATTGAGCTACTCATGTTTAGATCTATCATATAATTATGTATGAGATGCTTATTGATAATTAGAGAGATGTCGACTAGGGGTGGATTTCTATTTTTGTGCACTTCTTCCTCTAGTTGACATAGACTCATGGGTGTAGTAGGCATAACTTGTGATGGCTCATGAGGCTAGCAGCTCCTTAGGGTGTCCTGCATCAAATTCTTTTGGGAAGAAATAATAAGAACATCCCACATATAAATGTTCAGGTTGGTCTTATTCATCTTTTTTACTATGTTAAATGGGATTTGAGTCCCTTTAATTTGTGCCTTTTGAATTATAGTCTCTTCTCATGCCTACACACTAGTTTGAGGCTCACTCTCTTTCTACATAGTCACTTCTGTGCATGCTTAGAAATATCTTGCAAGTGCTTTAACTTATGTATTTATGCATATTAATTAGGGAGATAAAGTTTAAGGCACTAGATTTGAGGGTGCTAGAGGAGATGACTCTCTATCATCTACTCTCTCTTTTAATCTAGTGTTAAAAGTAACTGGGTTGCTTCCTATACTTGACACTTCATTTTGATTCACATAATTAAAGTTTCCCTCCTACAAATTTAGGAGGGTGGATCCACCTTTATATTTCCTTCACACCTATGGTTCATTCCTTGGTTGATATGAAGTAGATGGAGGTTCCTAAGGTGGTGCAACATTCTACATTATAGGTGTTAGGATTGTGGAGCTAAAAGCTTCACTGATGTAGACATGGAGGAGGTTGCAGAATGAGTTGCTGAGTGTCAGAAGTGTTTGGCGTTGGTCTGGCCAACCGGCGTCGGCAGGGTAAGACAGGAAGGAAACCGACGTCAGTCATATATCGGCCGGCGTCGGCGACCCCAGGCAGACAGGGACCGACGTCGATCGCCTGTGTGGTTCGACTGCGAGCTGATTACGGGCAGTTAGCTAACAAACCAAGTGTTTGCATGAAGAGATCTATTTTTAGACTCATAGCTGTGGATCTAATTATTGTAATTAGATGTCTAATCATTGTTTGGATGAGATCTATATAATAGACTCATGGTTGTATTGGAAAAGTGTGCTAGGGAGTAAGAGAGCATAATTATAAGCTCCTTCTGTGTGTGAGGTAGAGCAATGGTGCGTTCCTCCTAGTGCCTCAGTACCAGGTGTGTTGGTGCTGGATTGGAGAGCCATCTAGGTTCTTCAAGAGTGTAGGATCTTGGTCACAGTTGCATGGCCTATATAGGAGATCTACATGGTAAGTAAGATCGTTGATCTGCAGGTGTATGTGTGTGCAAGGTCGAGGTTCACAGGTGAATAGAACCATTGTTTGATTTGCAGGTGTGCAAGGTCATATAGACAGCAACACAATAGGGAGTAGTATCAGGCAGGATCTACTTGGAGTACAGGTGTGTACTCGGATAGAGCAAGAGGAAGGCAAGGGAGTTCCTTCCATAAGTATGGTCTGTTGAATCGCAGGTTGTTGCAGATTCATGGGAGATCTACTTGAAGTACCTTGAGTACTTGTGGAGCACGTGGAGTGCTTGTGGAGTGCGTGGAGCACTTGTGGTGTGCGTGGAGCACGGGAGGTGAACACCAACTCTGTATTTGAGTTGGGTGTTGGGACCTGTGAGAGGGAGAGCTTTGGGGAGAAGAATTACTGTTCACTTGAGGTGTGGGAAACCTCTGTAAGGTGGTGGAGAAGAAGTGGCATCTTCTTTATTGTATTCTTTTCTGTATAAAGTGTTAGTACAATTTGGTATTGTCTCTCATATCATGTGTTATTCTGAATTCTAGTTACTTGGTGAATCTGGTTAATTTCCGCATATTAAGTTGCTTGGTTTAGTAATCAAATTGTGTGCTTCCGGTTTTCACCCTCCTCCCAACAAGTGGTATCAGAGCCTTGGTTGTAGGTTCTTGAGCTTGATACCAACAAGTGGTATCTGAGCTAAGGTTGGAGGAAGCAGGTTTTGTGTTTGGTTACAGGGCACTCTCAGGGGTTTCTGATCGAGTGGGAGTAGAGCAACAGCAGATCAAAGTAAGCTAAGAATGGAGGAGTTGAAAAGCACAGATGGTCACTCACGGTCCACTGGAAAGAAAGAGCAGGTAAAAGATTATTGTTGGTTGGTAACAGATCAGCATGAAGAAACTGAAGATACAGATGTAGCAGGTGTTGTTGCACAGGATGTGTTTGCAGGTTTCTTGGATAAAGTTGAATCTTGGATAAAAGATTCGGTTGCCTCTTTCCATGCAGTTCCAGGTAGAGGAGCTGGTGAGCCTTGCCAAAGAATTGGCAAAGGGGAAGTGAAGCTGAAATTACAGGCGGCCAACACACAGGTGTTGATGAAGGTCATGCAGGTCCCAGGTTTGGAGATATGGCTAATTTCTTCAGAAAAATTGGGTGATGAGAGATGCACAAGAACTCTCACAGCGGATGCACTTGAATTAGCTGGTGGTAAGAAAACAGGTATCCTTTATCTACTTGTTTATATTACTGATTCTTATTTTGTTGCGAAGACATGGCTTCGTAGGCTTGGTCACATGAGCAGGAAGGAGATGCATGTTCTTAAGCGGAAGACAGATATATTTGACAGGCTTAAGAACTGGAAAGCCTTGGTGTTTATGGAGGAGATGGCGGACAGAACCCAGTGGATGTGGCTGGATACTTCTGAGCAGGGCAGTTTAGACATGGATTTTGATTCAAAGAAGCTCGCGGGTAAAAAGTCATCACTCACAGGCGAACACAGGTACCGATGTCGGTCAGAAGGAACCGGCGTCGAACAGACAGGTGCCGATGTCGGTCATGTGCAGACCGAAGCCGGCGATGTCGGGCAGGGTAAGACCGATGTCGGTCATGGGACCGACGTCGGCAGTATGTAAGACCGATGTCGATTAGGAGAACCGACGTTGGCAGCAGGGACACCAGTGCAGGTAAGTTGGTAGTCAGGTACAGACGCATGGAACCGACGTCGGTCGGATGCAGACTGTGGAGTGACCGAGGTCGGTCACTGTAAATGAATTTTGGGTGGACAGCAAGCTGTCAAGGAGTCTCAAACACCCATACGGAGGACTGAAGGCGTAAGTAGGCCCTCAAATTTGTTGTTCCTCTTCTTTATACATGTTGCTGATTGTAGAGCAGGAAGGATTCAGGAAACAGGTGTGAGCTTGGCATGGATGAGGATGTGATTCCTTGGAGGAGAACCAGACATGTGTGTTTTGGTAGGGTTGCCAGCAGGTATGAAAGCACAGAGATGAATGGATACCTTAGTAGAAGAATAGAGAGAATGGATACGTGAGACAGAAGACCAGGTTATGTGGTCTTGTGGAGCTGCAGGATGGTGGTACAGGTTTCGACAGGTGGAGGACGGAGCATGGCTTCAGTCAATGTCAGGGTAACTACTGTGGTTTGCCTTACCAGGGGGATGATGAGTCATGACATCATTCTGTTGCTGTATGTGGATAGTATGCTAGCTAGCAGGGGTGTACATACAGGATTTTGCTGAGCTAAGGGTAAGATTAGTTCAGTGGCATGTCATGAGGAGTTTGGAGCAGCGAAATTCTTTGACATGGGAGGCATGGAGATCACAGGTTGATTTTGTCTCGAGTGGGAGCTGATGTGAATCAGGTGTTGACGAGGTTCAGGATGCAGAACTGGAGCACACTAAGGGCTGGATAGGTACAGTGTCCGAAATCACATGAGGTCTGGTATAGACCTGAGTATTCCCATGCAGTGGGAGCTGTCAGAGAGTTAGGAGCCAATTCGGGGAAGTGGGTTCTCAGGTTTTCTGAGAGGGACCGGCAGCAGGTGTTGCTATGCAGGGTCAGGACTTCACTACATGTATTTGTAGGTTCGGATGTGGCAGGTTACTCGGATGACAGGTGGTACACCACGGGATGTGTGGTGGGTTGTCTTCAGGTGGGAGCTTGAAGAGGGATACAAACCAGGAAACAGATTAGATGGAGTACAGGTACAGGTATAGTGCAGCTGTTTATCTCCAAGTGGGAGATTGTTAGGATTGTGGAGCTAAAAGCTTCACTGATGCAGACATGGAGGAGGTTGCAGAATGAGTTGCTGAGTGTCATAAGTGTTTGGCGTTGGTCTGGCCAACCGGTGTCGGCAGGGTAAGACAGGAAGGCAACTGACGTCGGTCATATATCGGCCGGCGTCGGCGACCCCAGGCAGACAGGGACCGACGTCGGTCGCCTGTGTGGTTCGACTGCGAGCTGATTACGGGCAGTTAGCTAACGAACCAAGTGTTTGCATGAAGAGATCTATTTTTAGACTCATAGCTGCGGATCTAATTATTGTAATTAGATGTCTAATCATTGTTTGGATGAGATATATATAATAGACTCATGGTTGTATTGGAAAAGTGTGCTAGGGAGTAAGAGAGCATAATTATAAGCTCCTTCTGTGTGTGAGGTAGAGCAATGGTGCGTTCCTCCTAGTGCCTCAGTACCAGGTGTGTTGGTGCTGGATTGGAGAGCCATCTGGGTTCTTCAAGAGTGTAGGATCTTGGTCACAGTTGCATGGCCTATATAGGAGATCTACATGGTAAGTAAGATCGTTGATCTGCAGGTGTATGTGTGTGCAAGGTCGAGGTTCACAGGTGAATAGAACCATTGTTTGATTTGCAGGTGTGCAAGGTCATATAGACAGCAACACAACAGGGAGCAGTATCAGGCAGGATCTACTTGGAGTACAGGTGTGTACTCGGATAGAGCAAGAGGAAGGCAAGGGAGTTCCTTCCATAAGTATGGTCTGTTGAATTGCAGGTTGTTGCAGATTCATGGGAGATCTACTTGAAGTACCTTGAGTACTTGTGGAGCACGTGGAGTGCTTGTGGAGTGCGTGGAGCACTTGTGGTGTGCGTGGAGCACGGGAGGTGAACACCAACTCTGTATTTGAGTTGGGTGTTGGGACCTGTGAGAGGGAGAGCTTTGGGGAGAAGAATTACTGTTCACTTGAGGTGTGGGAAACCTCTGTAAGGTGGTGGAGAAGAAGTGGCATCTTCTTTATTGTATTCTTTTCTGTATAAAGTGTTAATACAATTTGGTATTGTCTCTCATATCATGTGTTATTCTGAATTCTAGTTACTTGGTGAATCTGGTTAATTTCCGCATATTAAGTTGCTTGGTTTGGTAATCAAATTGTGTGCTTCCGGTTTGGTAATCAAATTCTGTGCATGCTTAGAAATATCTTGCAAGTGCTTTAACTTATGTATTTATGCATATTAATTAGGGAGATAAAGTTTAAAGCACTAGATTTGAGGGTGATAGAGGAGATGACTCTCTATCATCTACTCTCTCTTTTAATCTAGTGTTAAAAGTAACTGGGTTGCTTCCTATACTTGACACTTCATTTTGATTCACATAATTAAAGTTTCCCTCCTACAAATTTAGGAGGGTGGATCCACCTTTATATTTCCTTCACACCTATGGTTCATTCCTTGGTTGATATGAAGTAGATGGAGGTTCCTAAGGTGGTGCAACATTCTACATTATAGGTGCCTGATTCATCGCTCCATTCATGCACGTGGCTTAATTATGTAGCTGATCACATATATAGTACCATTCATAGTCCTATACCATGTTATTATACATAAGAATGAGAGATCTATAGGTGTTCACAGTGTTAGAATTTGGCACATAAGGTAGTAAATTATATTCAAGTTAGTTTTGGGCCTATGAAACATGTTGGGATGGTTAAAGGGTTGATAAGGCATGGGGTTTTGCATTTATTGCCTTTGGAGCACTACTATCTCATTTCCAAATCTCTTCAATAAAGACTTGAATTTGTGTAACTCATTCAAGGGAAGAAAATTTGATGGAATTAGAGGGCTAACAATAACATTTATGGGGTCTAGAGTTAGAATTTGGGGAAAGATAGGTGAACTTATATATGGGGGATTGGGATATAAGGGCATAGGGGATCTAGGCATGTACTTGGATCAAATAGTTTTTTATGTGAACAATAACCTCATATACATCTAGTAATACTGTGCCTCCCATAGATTAGATCATTATGGCCACATCGTTATTTAATGCTCTCAAAAAATATAAGAACAAAGTGTTAGGATTTGGCCTTACCAAGAGTGGAACTGATCCCAAGTCCTTTGGAACTTTAAGTTGAAGTTGATCAACTACTCATGTGGAGCTATTTTGATGATGGTCACTCTTTTCTTCAATCTATCTACATAGTGCCATGCCTAACTCATCCCACTTTTGAATATAATTTTATGTCAAACCTCAGTACCATTAGAGCACCCTAAATTTTAAAGAAGAGGTAAGGAGTCACACTGTAACATTGTCTTCAATCACATTATAAATAGAGTAAATATTTGTAATGTCTTGTATATGATCTATCGAGGTAGTATAATTTTCTCTAGTAAATTAGGGGATGCTCTTAAGAGTGGATATGGAAATAAAAACATATTAGGGAAGGATCAATGGGTTGCTTCTATTAAATATAATAAATGGTCAGTTTCTCTACGTAACCATGAATGGGATGGGGAATAGTTTTCCTTTATGCATAGAAAATAGGCCAAATAGGGGTGTATAATAAGCTATAGGAGAAGGTTACCTTGATTTTCTATCTCTTTTGGAAGGATATAAGGATGATATAACTCTTCTTATTTTAGAGGGTATAGGTAACTCAATGAAATGAAAATGAATTCCTCTTGAAGATGATCTTGTTTGTCTTGGCATATAGATGAAAGTTTGATCTTTATGAACCAAGGATGGTTGGAGTCATTAGGTTCTCTACAAAGTGTCTTCAACACTTGAATCACTGAGAGTAACACTGATCTCTTATCCAACTATTTAATTTTGTCCCATCAGGCATGCCAAAAACTATTATCACTCAAAATGTGCATGTGTGCAAATAGATCTCATGATTGATTACATGTAGCTCTTCCACACTTAGCACCTTAAACTTGCATGCCAGAGAGTGATTTGGTGTCTTTTTGTAATAATGGAATCATACCCCAAGGTGTGGGACTCTTTCACTCCTTGGGACAAACCTTCAGATTAGGATGACTTCCTTCTATTTTAGATGCACTTGGTTTAGGACCAGTGCACAAACCTACAAAGAGTAGATTGAAATCTAAAACTAGCACTAAACCTTAACTTGATAAGAGGAAAGGGAGAGAAAATGTAAGAGGGTTTATAGAATGTAAAAGGTGATGCACTAATGATAAATCAAGTACCTTGACCACTTAACAACACATTAATACAAACAAATTGGATATAATATATTTAAACCAGACACACTGCATAAGTATTTTGCATGGAGGTAAGGGAACACAATGAAACATTAGGAGGGATAACAAATAGTCCATAGATAATGCCTACATAGACCTATGTATACACAACATGAGACATACAAAGACATTCAGTTCTACATAGAGGTGCAAAGGGAGGATGATAATGAGAGGGATGAACATCCATAGACAAGGATCAACAACCACAAATGCACACATAACATAGAGTGTGAATAAAAGTAAATCATTTATTATTAATCTCAAGGTCTAAGGTAATAACTTGAATGGGAAAAACTTTGTTATATTAGGAGAGATAACTTGGAGGGAAAATTTTGACAATGTTATGATGCCTAAAGATGTTGACCATTTTAAAATAAAAATTAGGGTTTATATAGCATTAGGCAAGGCCTTACATAATCAATTTACCATTGGAGGTGATAGTTATAAATTTGAATATTAAAGTAGCATTTAGAGTTAGAGGTTGATTAAGATCATCTACGTCTTTACAATAATTACTAAGAACTATGTTTATTCAACCTACATCTACTTATTTGATCATATAAGTAGTTGAAAGGTCACTCATGGATCTATGTGTGTATTTATGAATGAAGGGCATTTGGTAGCTAAGGGAGGTATGACTATGATAGTCACATTTAATTTTAATTTTATTTGGATTTACCCTCCTCGATCTCCAATTAGGCTCAACTACCATCCTCATTCATGATGGTCACTTGCCAATTCACCTAGACTAGCCCATTAATGTGGGAGTGCATAGGTGTATCTTTAGGTTCTAACCCATCATTCTATGCAAGCAATGAGGATTTAACATGTGTCCCAATTTTGGGACCACACACATACTAGATAATACACACTCCCTTCTTTACTAAGTCTCATGTGCAGTTACGCATAGATAAGTACAATTTACACAAAGGGTACACATTGAAGATTGTGTAGAGAGTTGGTTTCACAATGTAGATGCAAGCTTGTGGAGGGTTAAAACATTTTTATCTTGTAAAGAAACATAAGGTATTGATACCCTTTATACTTAATGTATTTTTGTGGCCATCACAAGTCTATGCCTTTTATTTAGAATTTGTATTGGTCTGTGAAGGTGATAGTGCATAGCATAGATAACAACCTATGAATTATGGGAGTACAAAAGTGGAAATTTGTGAATTGGCACATGAATTCATCATTTAAGTGTGAGGAATTCTTTGAATAAGGAATTATAAAAAGATTGAATATATTGAGCATGTTCTTCATGATTTAAAACTACTCTTTGTGTGCTTCTCTTTTTCACTGCTCAAAGTCAGGGAAACTCGTGTACTCTAACCTACGCATTGTGTTGATGTGATGAATAATATTTGCATTGGGAACATACTATGAACTCCTTATATGTTTAAATAAATACTTAGTTTATGTGTGAACTATTGTCAATCAAACTTGCACCCTTGTGAAGGTAGTTTCAAGCCTTCACAGTCTGCTAAAACATGGAAACAATCCTAAGTTATGGGTGGCCTAATCAACGAATTGAATCTCTAGATTCTAAGGAATATCTCTCTTTGGCGTATCAATTAGGATCTCTACTCTATGCTACAAATTTGTAGGAAAAGGAAAGAAATAAAATTGAAGGAAAAATCCTATCTAATGATGGTGATACACCTAAATTTTGGTTCATCCACTCAATTTGAGCTCCTAAAAACACTGATTAGATAAGATAAATAATAAAATTTCAATTCTAATTGACTCCTATAGATCATTATTTCATGAAAAGATTCTATTTAGTGATCAAAGCCTAAGGGAAATGAGAGAATAGTCCTGATTCAAGGAAAAAACTAGCGACTTACATCTACTATAACTTCAGCCAGAAGACATCAAACATAGAACATGACCTGCATAATCTAATTAATTAGTAAATAGGTAAGAATCAGGACTTGACAACGAGGAAAAATTCTATCACATATGAAAATTAATGACATAAATACACTATACTAGCATCTTGGAATCTAAAAATAGTCCTATTTATTTTAAAAGGTTACAAAACTCAAATTTTGGTAGATCTGATCTTGCCAAAAGAGGGATTTTTCAAATGGATGGAAAAACCAATTTATATAGAAAAAATCCTACAAAATCCAAGAGATTGGCACTAAAAATAGAAGAGGTTATCAACTCCCACATCACCCCAAGTCCAACTCTAGCTATGCCAAGATAATCAAGCCTTCAAATAATATCTTTTTGTATTATGCCTTGCATGAAAATATCTTTGGCATTGAAACATGATGGTGAGCCCATTTCATAATTATTATGTAGAATAAACATTAAATTCTTAAAAATTTATCAAACTTGCATGGATCTTTGGTAATTTAACTCTCTTCATGCATGATGCTACGCCAATCTTCAAAGAGAAAACTCCACTTGAAGCTGAGTTAGAAGTGTTTGAAAAGGATTTGATTAATAGGATAAACAAGAGTGTAGGCATGAACTTATATATTAAGATCTCCTTGAACAACCATCCAACATTAAACTCCTCAAGCCCTTCATGCATTCGAGTTTCCCTTTTAGAATTGAGAGATCCATTCTTGAAGCCAGCTACATGTCTATGAATAATTTGATTATTGTATTTATTATTTGGCATCCTCTTTACTACAATAAAATATTACTTGGGCCACTCTGCATGCTATGAATGTGACTATAAAATGTGTTTATTTGAGTTAAAAGGGGAATTCATCATTGCCTTTTATTGATTGTCTATCAAAATCCTACTAGAATCCTTTTGAAAACCTATCTTTTCCTTGTCTATTGATCTCCTTGCTGTAGAATGTGCTTATGCCACTTGTCATTGATTAATTAGCCCTTTGGATTTGCTGACCATTTGAATTAATCTTGGTCCATTGATATGTTTCAAGCTAATTCATTCAGTCTATTTACTTCTATTTATTCCCATGGACTTTCTTCTTTGTTCATTTCCCTTGGGCCTATTGCCCATGGCTTACTTCCTTCGAACCATTCCTTTCAAAATTTCCTCAAACAAAAAGTTTGCATTTTATCTCTCTATTCATTTCCTTCAGACAAAAAGTTTGAAGGAATTCTTTCTATCATTTATTTCAGAACCTTTCCTTCATTCATTTATTTTAGACAAAAAATTTGAATGAATTATATCTTTAGACTTCTTGCAATTGATAATTCCTTTAGGTTTTTTTTCAAAGGACAATTCCTTCGGGTTTTTTTTAAAGGACAATTCCTTTGAACAAAAAGCCTAAAGGAATTCATGATATGAACTTTTATAAATTGCCCTTTGGATTCATGAAAATGCCCTTTGGGATTTGTGAAATGAACCTTTCAAAATTTTAAAAATAGATTGTGTAGCAATTTTGAAATGGTCTCTCAGAACTTTTGAAATGGTCTACTTCCCCTTCAAAAAAGTTGAAATGGTCCACTTGCCCTTCAAAAAAGTTGAAATGGACTTCTCTAAAAATATGAATCCTTCAGATTTCTTGTAAGTGTCCCTTTTATAAAAATTGAAATGGACCTCTTTCAAGGAAATGGCTTTCAGATTTTTACAATAGACCCTTAGAAATTTTTGAAATGGTCCTCTTGCTCTAGAAAAGACCATTTCAAAAAAAAAGCAAAGGTCCTATTGCCCTTCAAAAAATGTGTAATGGTCCTTCAGACTTTTTGAAAAGTCCATTTGAAATAATTTGAATGGTCCACTTTCCCTTCAAAAAATTTGTAAAGGACTTTTCCAAAGGAAAATAACCCTCTTAGACTTCTTAAAAAGTGACTTTTCTGAATGGAAACTACCCTTCAAGATTGTTGAAAATGTCTTTTTTTGAAAGGAATTATACTTCAAATTTGGTGTAAATTCCTTCAATTTAGCTTATATATAAAAACCCAAAGTATTTCTTCTTAAAAAATCTCGAAGTCTTCTTCTTTGAGAACCTGAAGTCTTTTTCAAAACTCGCTCCCTTTAATTGCTTGGATTAAGATCAAAACTTTTTTACAAAGAATAAGACAAGTGAAATAAATGACCCTAAATCACCTAAATAACCCTAATACTTGTTAACCATGGATTATTTAAGGAGTTTTCAGGACCAATTACTGACTCAAAAGACAAAAAGGCATGATTTGCAAAGTTTTGAATGGTAGATGTGACAATTTGTCCTACATAGTCAAAATTATCAACATTTTGACGACTCAGTTGGGGAGCATGCCTTCTATGCTTGAGAAACCATACCATATACATGATATTTGAAATCATAAAACAATGGAAAATCTTGTCCATGACTACAATTTCTCTTTTGACATGGAAAAGACAACCTTCATCCTCCAAAATAAGAAGGAAAACACACAAAATAGGAAAAATAACTAAACAAAGCAAATGTGCAAATAAAACATTTATTTGGGATAAAATAGAACTAAACTAATGTGCTTGAATAACACTTAGGGGAAAATAACAACCAACTATGTACAAGGAATTTTGCTCTTCAATATAAATGTTTTAGATGTATCCCATTGACTGGGATTGGAAGCTCCTGACCATCCATCTTTGCAAGCTGGAAGGCATTATGGGATTTGTAGCTGGAGATTATATATGTATCACTCAAAAGGGAATCAAACTTTGTGTGCCTTCTTGGTTTAGCTTGATCCTCATCCCACTTGAGGACCAAATCTCCTTTGAAACTTCATGAAGAAGCCCCCTTGTCAAAAGTTCTCTTCACTTGTGCTTGATGAATTTCCACGGCTAGCATAGACTAATTTCTTATTTATTCCAACTCCATAAGATTAGCATACCTGATCTCCATAGGCACATTCTCCAACAACTCAAGTTGATGCATTAGTTCCAAAGTAGGAAACTCAAGAGAAATGGGTAACTTTGTTTCCTTACTATATACCAACTTGTATGGAGAGTTGGCTATTGATATTTTGTAGGTGATTCTATCATCCCATAGAGCTGACTTCAAATTGAGATGCCATGACCTCTTATTGTCTTCAATAGTCCTTATGATCTTCAATAGGTTCTTATTTGTAGATTAAACAAGGCCATTACCTTGTGGATAATATTTTGATGAAGTGCTAAGATAAATCCCATGTTGGACAACCTATTGAATGATCCTAGTTCCCACAAAAGCCATTGCATTATCATAAATAATAGTTGAAGGAACTCCAAATTTAGTAAGCAAACCTTCATAGAAATCTAAAACATTGGTTTTATTTACTTCTTTCAATGCCACTGCTTATATCCAATGTGTGAAGTAATTTGTAGCAATTAGAATCCATTTATGTCCTAAACTTGAAAGAGGATTTATGAAACCAATGAAGTCCAATCCCCATTAGACAAAGGGTTGATCCACCATAATTGGTTGAAGAGGTAAGGCTACAAGTTTCACTTTCCCTACAAATATAGCACACCGTTTGCACTTCCTAACCCTGCATGGAAATCACCAAATATACTAGGCCAATAGTACCCACCTCTCATGATCTTAAGGGATGTGGTTCTTGTGTAAAAATTTCCTCTACCATGTCCATCATGTGATTTTTCAAGTAATCTCTAAATTTATCTTAGCTCTATACATCTTAACAATATGCCATTGATATCGTTCTTGAAGAAAACATCATTAGTAAACAAAAATAGAATTGATTGCAACCTAAAATATCTTCTTTTTGAAGAACTTATATGAGAGGGATAAATACAATCTTGGAGATAGCTTACCAAGTCATGAAACTAGTTGGAAGGTGAGGTATGACTAGCTGCAACCTCTTCATCATTTGACACCAAAACAACCTCATTTGTCTCTTGCAAGTCTTGAGCTAGATGCTCACAAAGTCCTTTGCCTCTAATCAGCTTTGTGACCTTAATTTCAACATCATACTCCATTACCTTGGTTATCCAACTAGCTCTCTTCTCATTTATATCTTTATTCAAAAATAACTCCTTGATTCTTGGATGAGAAACCATTAGGTGTATATTATTATTAGACAACAAGTATCTAAACTTTTTAAGAGACCTTATAATTGAAAGAACATGTTTTTCAACAAAAGAATACCTTGTTTCATACTCTTCCAAGCCTTGACTAAAGAAAGTTATTGGATGCTCCAAAGCCTCATGATTCTGTTGCATAAGAATGCCTAAAATGGTGTCCATGTTAGTATATGTATATAAAATGAAATATTTTGTGAAATATAGACTTATAAGTGTAGGAGCACTAGCTATGGCCTTCTTAATATCTTCAAATTTTTTACTCCTTATTTGGACTAGCTGAAGCTTTGATTCTTATTTAACATGGTTGTAAGTGGCTTAGCTAAAATGACAAAATCTAAAATGTATCTCCTTATGAAGCTGATTTTACCAAAGAAGCTTTGCATAGCATTTTTGTGCTTAGGTGAGGAAAGTGCAAGAATGGATTCTACCCTTTCAAAATCTATGCTTAAACCATACTTTGAAACCACATGGCCAAGGAGCTTACCTTCATGAATTGAGAAGACACATTTTTTAGGATTTAGAGATACCCCCAATTGCCTACACCTTTTGAACACTTGCTTGATATGAACCATGTGATCATATGCACTCTTTAAACACACTATTATATCATTTAAATAAACAAGTACAAACTTATTAAGAAGGCCTTGGAATGCCATATCCATGGCTCTTTGAAAGGTTTCTCTAGCATTAGGTAAATTGAATGGCATATTTTTGTATGTAAAAGTCCCCCACTTGGTTGTGAAGGTTGTCTTTAATTAGTCCTCTTCCTTGACCAAAATCTGATTGTAGCCACTATATCCATCCAACAAAGAAAACCTCTCTGAACCTATAACTAGCTGTAAAATTTATTCCATTGATGGCAATAGATAGTGATATTTAAGTGAAGCCCAATTCAAATCATGGAAGTCAACACACAATCTAATCTCACTATTCTTCCGTACTAGAACAAGATTTGCCACCCAAGTTGAGTGCTTAATTGGAAATATAATAGTTGACTCTATGATCTTGTGAAGCTCAAATCTCATCAAAGGCTCACGCTTAGGATTAATGGGCCTTTGTCTTTATCTCACGAGTTTAGTTTTAGCCTCTAACTCAATGGTGTGTTGCGCTAAAATTGGATCAAATCCCTTGAGATCACTATATGTCCATGCAAATACATCGAGAAAACTTATGCATAACTCAATGAAAGCTTCTTTTTATGAAGGAGTGCATACCTTACCCAACTTTAAAAACTTACCAGCTGTAATCTCTACATTGACATATTGCTCTTCTTTTGTTGACAAGGATGACTTATATTTCATTAACTCATAATCACCACTAAAAATGTTTTCAAGTGTGACTAATCCCTTGGGAAATTTATTTGTTCTTAATTTCAAAACCTAATCACCATACTACTACGAATACTTTGATTGGTTTCTTGAATAAAACTCAACTTACTTCTTGCAAGAATATCATAATTTGATTGTCATCTTAGAACACTTACCAATTATTATGATTATCTGGAACATAGGGCCTTAAAACCACCTTTATATGTGACTAAATTTTCTCACTATTTATATCAGCTAAAATGCTAAATTGTGACCCAATGGCAACCAACCTATTCACATGTTTATTCTTGCCTCCTTGGTATTGCCTGAATGTTAAAAGCTTGAAAATATTCAAGTAAGTCCCATATTTTTTACTTGTAATATTTTAGAAACAAATTTTTACATACATTCAAACCTCTTACTTGGTGAACTATAAGTTCACTATCACCAGAAACATGCACAGTGTTGACTTTCATCTTCCTAGCCCACTACAAATTGTGAATTAGTGTTTCATACTTAGCAACATTATTTGAAAAAACAAACTAAATTTTAATATAAGAGAAATATCTTTGATTTTTTGGAGAAACTAACATCATTCCAGCTCTGGTACCATGTTTATTCCTTGATCCATCAAAGTACAATTACCACAAACCTTCACTAGATTCATCATCCTTAACCATGGCTAAAATTGGTACATCATTCTTATGAAGGAAATACACACCAAGTCCTTCTTCATAAATTAGCTTATAAGGATAATTATCATGAAAATTGGAATCCCACTCATCAAGAAACAAATCTAGAACTCCATCCAAAGGTGATCCATTTTTTACTCCACTAGTTTATAGTACATCATTCGAGATGATACAGTTAGTGTTTGCAATACTTGGCATATATGGCTCTATATGGAAATGTGTAATATGTTTAGAATGAATTTTTACCTTGGTACCATACTTGGTTCTTAATAACAAGTCATTCCAATCAACTGACAAATATCCCTCAATATTTGAGGTGAAGTCCTTTAAAAGGCACATAACAAAGTAAGGAGGCAAGTCTACCACAACAACATCTTGCTGAATAGTAACATTGGGACAAGAATTTAATGTCAATTTTAGACCTTTGATGATTCCTACCATATTTTTTGGTGACCCATCTAGTTGAAATACCCCTTTAGTGTTTGGTTCATAAACAAGACCGAGCTTGTCTGCAATCTATTTAAGCATGACTATACTACTAGCTCCACTATCCACTATACAGTTATGAACCAAAGTATCACTTACTATCATAGAAAGTTAGAAAATAGGATTTATATTTGTTTTTTCCTTATTTATATCCACCTTTTATATCTTATTTACTTTCTATACTTATTGCTTAGTTAGATGATCTGAATTAGTTAAGACAACTCCTTTGTCAACCAGTTTTGGAGATAATTTGAGAGCTAAAAGTTCTTAGATGAACATATATTTTTGTCCTAGAATGGAAAGAGAATCCCACATGATAATTATATTATTATAATTATTTATCTGATCTATTATACTAAACTAATCTCTACTAACCTTTGGTTATACTTTTTGAAGAATTAACTACTCACAAACTAGGGGTATTTGATGAACTTTACTAACCTCTATATTCTAATTTTTCTAAGTTATGGGGCCAGAAAGTTGTTATTTTATACTCTTATAAAATACATTAGGATTACTTGAAGCATTTTTCACCTCCTTCAGCTCATCAATGGCTCTTCTTTTAGCTCTAGTTGTAGTTGTAACTTGACCACTTGTATTGTTAGTTTCAACACCCTATGTAAAGGCAACATGATCATCCACTTGCCAGTTTAAATTAATGGCATCAAGATACCCTTGAAATTTGTGAGTCTCTCCTTGTGATGTGAAACTTATATCTTAGTACTGACATCCTTGAAAAAAAAAATTCTTGTTGTGTCATTTGTGGCATAGTGATGTTTTGTGACACCAAGGCTTGGTTTTGAGCATCATTGAGATTTGAGGACTACCAACCTAAATCTTGAATCAATTTGTTTTGAGGTGGGGTGGGAAAAATGGCCTTTGAAGTGGAAGGAGCATTAGGATCAAGTGTAGCATATGGCTTACCTGGAGTTATGGCTCCTTGAATTTGATAAGGTGGTCTATTCTCTCTAAAACCTTGATAAGGAGGCCTTTGATCTTTGAAGGGATAATAGGTGGTATGATTTTGTTGTTGATAGGGCCTATTATCTTGATATTTTTATCTCTTGAGTTACACTATTTTAGTCCCAAAGGATTGTAACAAGCTTTTCAACTCTCTTATCTCACTAGCTTGATTACTAGGGGGTGCAATTTGAGCTCGAGGTGATGGAATAAGAGCTAAGGATGGGGTTTGAGGAATTTGAGGGGCTGGTATGGAATTTATTTATATAAATATAGGCATTAGAGGTCTTGGAAAAATCTTACCAACTTGTATCAAACTATTCTCTACCCTAATTACAACCTCATAAGCATCTAGCAATGTAACACCACCCATTAATTGTATCATCACACTAATGTCAGAGTTAAGGGATTTCAAATAGTATATGAATGCATATAGGGTATGGCCTAATCAACATAGGTATCCTAGTCTATGTATTTTAGAATTTGAGGTTAAAATAAGACATGAACTCATGAGGAGCTCTATTTATGGCAGTTAATTACTCAACTTAAGATAGGTGATTAGATTTGTCCTCAAATTACTTGACTAAGGCTACACCCAATTCATCCCAGGTAGAAATGGATTTTAGTGGGAGGTTTCTATACCACTACAATGCTTTTTATTTGAAGTAGTAAGTAATCTAATAAAAATATTATCCTCAACAACATTATGGACTGAACATAGATTAACTACATCTTGGATATGCTCAATAGGGGTTCTTTGATTTTCTCATGAGAAGAATGGGATATTTTTGAGAGAAAACATAGGAATGTCATTAAAATAGTCTAGATTCAATGGACTACCTCTATTTAATGGAACAAACACCTGGTTTCTAATGGCCATTTAGATAGTGGGGATTATAGTGCCTAGAACAATAAGATAACTAAGGGATAAATATTTCTTTTGAGGATATGTGTTTGCCCTCCTAAACCTTGATCTATTATATGATATAAATTCAAAAGGAATACCTTTACTAGCTGACCTTGCAGTAACCTTTGGCATGAAAGGATTGCCTAAATGGTGCTATGAACCTTGAAACCTAATGAATCTTTAGCTTGTGAAGAAGATGAATATTCTTATCTATTACAACTACTCCTCAGCTTCAAACTTCTTCATATATGAAAAGAATTTCTTCGATGTCCCATCAGGTGTGCCAAAATCTATTGTCAATTAGACTTGCACCCTTGTGAAGGTAATTTTAGGCCTTCACAATCTACTAAAACATGGAAATAATCCTAGGTTGTGGGTGGCCTAATCAGTGGATTGAATATCTAGATTCTAAGTGCTAAATCCCTTTGGTGTATCAATTAGGATATCTAATCTATGCTATAAACTATCAAGAAAAGGGAAGAAAGAAAATTGAAGGAAAAATCTTATCTAATGATGGTGATACACCTAAATTTTGGTTCATCTACTCAATTTGAGCTCCTAAAAACACTGATTAGTCAAGAAAAAGATTGAAATTTCAATTCCAATTAACTCCTATGCATCAGTATTTCATGAAAAGGTTCTATCTAGTGATCAAATCCTGAGGGAAATGAGGGAATAGGCCTAATTCAAGGCACTAACTAGCTACTTACATCCATTGTAATTCAGCTAGAAGACATCAAACATAGAACATGACCTACATAATCTAATCAACTAGTAAATAGGTAATAATTAGGACTTGAAAAAGATGAAAAATTATATCACATATGTAAATCACTTACATAAATACACTATACTTGCATCCTAGAATCTAAAAATAGTCCTTTCATTTATCTAAAAAGGTTACAAAACTCAAATTTTGGAAGAGTCTGATCTTGCCAAAAGAGAGATTCTTCAAATGGCTGGAAAAACCAACTTATATAGAAAAAATCATACAAAATCCAATAAATTGGTGTTGAAAATAGAAGAGGAGATCAACTTCCACATCACCCCAAGTCCAACTCCAACTATGTCAAGATAACCAAGCCTTCAAATAATATCTTTTTGTCTTATGTCTTGAATGAAAAACTCTTTTGCATTGAAAAATGATGGTGATACCATTTCATAATTATTATTTAGAATAAACATTAAATTCTTTAAAATTTATCAAATGTGCATGGATCTTTAGTAATTCAACTCTTTTCATGCATGATGCTATGCCAATATTCAAAGAGAAAACTCAACTTGAAGTTGAGCTAGAAGTGTTTGAAAAGAATTTGATTAACAAGATAAATAAGAGTGCATGCATGAAATTATATATTAATCTCTCCTTGAATAGCCATCCAACATTAAACTCCTCAATCCCTTCATGCATTCAAGTCTCCCTTTTGGAACTGAGAGAGCCGTACTTGAAGCTAACTACATGTCTCTAAATAATTTGATTATTAAAATTTTAATTTGGTATGATCTTTACTACAGTCCAATATTTCTTGGGCCACTCTACATGATTTGAATATGAGTATAAAATGAATTGATCTAAGTCAAAATGGTAAGTCATCATTATCTTCTATTGATTGGCTATCAAAATCCTACCAGAATCCTTTTAAAAACTTGGCTTTCCCTTGTCAGTTGATCTCCTCACTATAGAATGTGCTTATACCACTTGTCATTGATTAATTAACCCTTTGGATTTACTAACAATTTGACTTAATCTTGTTTCATTGATCCATTTCGAGCTAATTCATTTGGGCTATTTATTTCTATCTATTCCCACAGACTTTCCTCTTCATTCATTTCCCTTGGGCCTATTACCTACGGATTTCTTCCTTCAAACCATTCCTTTCAAAATTTCCTTAGACAAATTGTTTACATTTTATCTCTTATTCATTTCCTTTGGACAAAAAGTCTGAAGTAATTCTTTCTATCATTTCTTTAAGAACCTTTCCTTCAGATAAATTTTTTGAAGGAATTCTATTTTTGGACATCTTGCAATGGACAATTCCTTCAAATTTTTTTGCAAAGGATAATTCATTCAGGTTTTTTGAAAAGGATAATTTCTTCAAACAAAATTTTTGAAGGAATTCATGATATGAACTTTTATAAATTTCCCTTTAGATTCATGAAAATGCCCTTCAGGCTTTTGGAAATGAACCTTTTAAAATTCTAAAAACAAACCATTTAGCAATTTTGAAATGGTCTCTCAATTTTTTTGAAATTTTTTGAAATGGTCCACTTTGCCTTTAGAATAGTTGAAATGGACTTCTCTGAAAAAATAAACCCTTCAATTTTTTTGCAAGTGTCTCATTCAGAAAAATTGAAATGGACCTCTTCCAAGGAAGTGCCTTTTGGATTTTTGCAATAGACCATTTGAACATTTTGAAATGGTCCTCTTTCTCTAGAAAATACCCTTTCAAAAAAAAAGCAAAGGTCCTATTGCCCTTCAAAAAATGTGTAATGGTCCTTCAGCAAATTGAAATGACTCTTCAGACTTTTTAAAAAGGTCCTTTTGAAAGAATTTGAATGGTCCACTTGCCCTTCAGAAAATTTTAAGGACTTTTATAAAGAAAAAGATCCCTCTCAGACTTCTTGAAAAGTGACTTTCTTGAAAGGAAACTACCCTTTTAGATTGTTGAAAATGTCTTTTTTTGAAAGGAATAATCCTTTGAATTTTGTGAAAAGTCCTTATTTAATTTAGCTTATATTGAAAAACCTGAAGTATTTCTTCCTAAAAAATACTAAAGTCTTCTTCTTTGAGAAACTAAAGTCTTTTTCAAAACTCACTCCCTTCAACTGCTAATATCAACATCAAAACTTTTTTGCAAAGAACAAGACAGGTGAAAGAAAAGACCCTAAATCACCTAAACAACCCTAAGACCTGTTAACCATGGATTCTTCAAGGAATTTTTATGACCAATTATTGACTCACAAGACAAAAAGGCATGATATGTAAAGTTTTGAATGGTAGAGGTGACAATTTGTCCTTTAGGGTCAAAATTCTCAACACGAACCAATGTGGAATGCTGAGTGTGAGTACACATGGGAAATATCTACACAGATGCCTTCCTTTAGGGAAATTGACAATATATAAGTGCATGACCTTTCATTTGGTCTTTATCAGTTCAATTCCTATTGTAGGGGTGACTTAGAGAGTCAATAGTACCTTAGAAGACTTTAACCTTACATTCACTTAAAGATGGAGTTCTTGACTTCAAACACTCTTAGACAAGCATATCATAATGTTACCAAGATTAAAGCCAAGGCATGGATGAAGCATCGTACCACCTCTTCATCTAATATAGTGCATAAGGCCCTACCAATGTGTAACTCCACATCGTAGCCTTCTACACAGAAGCAACAACACACTTCTTACAAAGTTGAGCAACACCAAAAGCCCACTCAACACTTGGAGGCTCCAATGCCTTTTAATTCATATAGGAAAAAATAAATCTGGTGACAAGTGATGTCATCTCTAAAATTCATCCACCTAAAATGAATCTAAATGTCATGCATAGTAGTCCCTACCCACATAATCTACATCAGGACCCACACCAATGGATAACATTGATGCAAATGCTTCTTGTCTAAGCACTAACTCTATTACGATCGACATCTTTGAAGAATGTGAACATGTCTTCTACACTCGGTTCTAAGTGAAATATCAACCTCTCCACATCATCATCAATAATGACAGTCAAAATAAAATCATTATGCAATCCATAGTTCAACACTTTGGTATCACCATTGTTGTATACCCTAGACCGTTCTCTCTAATATGGTTACAACAAGGGAAAGATATACAAGTCTGGTGATAATTCACTTTCCAATATAAGGTCAAGCCAATGGAGGATAATGTCACTTATGACATCACACCTCTAGAGGTTTATCACATCTTACTAGGAAAATTGTATCTATTCGATCATGAAGCTACATATCAAGCCATGCCATAATATTGGACCATTCACACGCATGATCGCTTCTAAAATATTTTTAAGTTTGTTCCCTTAACTAAATTCACCTTGATATTTTTAAAAAAATGTCATAAGTTCATATCACATGTGTAAAAATTCATATTACTCATGGTTTTCCCTGATACACCTTTATAGTGAGGAATGATAAAGCACACCTTAATAGTGTAGGGCACTCATGCATCATCACAACAATAACAACTCAATAAGTTACTAGAGTAGTAAAATGAAGTCTTCATATAACCTAAAGGCCTTCCAACCACCATGTAGTAAATGAAATATTTATCAAAATTATTTAGCTAAGATCTCTCCAAGAGCTCATTACCATAGCCATAGGTGCTTCAACATACAAAAAAGAAAAAATCAATTGAAAACAAAATAATTTCTATTCACAAAAGCATTGTAAAAGATATGCAAAAGATATGCAAAAGATCATATATTAAAATGTAGATCCCTTGCTTAAATAGGCAAGTCAAAACAAGATGCAAGCAAACTAGGCAATATGGGATAAATCTCCACATAGGATAAAACTAGGTAAAGACAAATAACCTAACTAGAACCTAGCAAGCATGAGTAATAATATACTCTAACACCCCCCTCAAGTAAAGTTAGGGGATAACAATAGATGATGCAGTGTGAAGCCATGTGTCCCTATAAACACCAATCCATCTTATCAGAGTACATGGATGTTGAATCATTGTAACTGCCAAGTGAAAGTAGAAATGGTGTTGAATACTAGGATCACTGAACATAAACACTACATTCTAAAATACTAGGTAGAGTGATAAATCCAAGGAAGCATTGGTTGAAGACCCTCTAACAAGATGGTGATAAATGAGCACAAAGATGGTGGGGCTACCACACTGGTGTCACTATAAGAATCACCAAAAAGGCCATGGAGTCAAGTAAAAAAACCTCATATGGGTTTCAACAAATAAAGTTCTTGAATAATATACCCATGTACAAAGGAGAAATTTAGAAAACAATCAAAAGTAAAAAATGCATATAACCCTCATAAAGTGGAGAAAAGAGAGGAAACCTATAGGAAAAACTCTCCCCCAAAAGAGAGAAAAGAAGAAGAGAGAGATAAAAATCCCCCCAGAGATGATGCTGAAGTAGTCTGTGCTCAAATTCCTCTTAAGTCACAAAAGAACTCAATTTTCATGAGTGTTCCAAATTCACTACTTAATCACAAAAACAATTGACCCTAGGCTTCACCAGAATAACTTTAATAAGAATACTATCAGTTGTGATGAAAGAACAAATGAGTATTACATGTGCAAGGAATGTGCAACACCAAACAAGCAAAATGTACACACCCCCATACTATTGAATGGGTGGATTGACAACAAAAAAGGTTTGCATGAGTGGTCTAAATCCACTAATCAAACACTAAATAAGCTAATACTTTATGTACCATAATAGCTCTATGTCACATTGAAAGAGACTGTCAAATTGTCAAAAAAGATAAGATGACTTTGGGATTCACCAGAATAGTTACATTTCAAGCTATGGGAAACTGTCAACTATCTAAAAAGTGGTGTCAAAAATATAAAAAATGTCTCTCAAAAATGATGGCTCATGGTGGTGATGGAAGAGGCAAACAACTGAAGAAGTGAAAAGGTATCTCGAATAGAGCACACAAATGCATGAAGGTAGATAAGGCTGAATCAATAAATCCCTATGGAAATTTACAGATTAGTGTAAGTATAATTTAACCCATACACAAAAAACACTAGATGGAAATAAGGCATTGGGCTTCACTAAAATAGCTCCAAACAAGGAGACTATCAACCTGTCAAGATAAGCCATGAAGTATAATGAGAGATGCTCCAAAAACAAGGGAGCAAAAATATGTCCCCATAAAAGAAGATGAGGAGATAAGAAAAGGGCATTGAGGAGACATGACACAAACTACTAGTGTGTCAAAGTACCAATGCATGTCGTGGGCTAATGGAAGATGTGGCAAATAGAGAAAAGAAGCCATGTATGTAAAAACACATCAAAAAAACATCAACAACCAAAAACATACAACTTGCAAATCACATGCAAAAGGAAGTCAGGCTCAACTGAAAATACATCCAAAATAGTGTGTGCATGTAAGTGAAATATAGGGCCCATAAGACAATAAATCCCTTAACTTCTTAAAATTATGTAGTTTTGATAACTCTTTCATGGTATCAAAGCCATAGATGATTCATCATACACAAGAGAATAAACCAATTGAAAATAAAACAATTATTATTCACAAAAGCATTGTAAAGGATATGCAAAATATATTTAAAAGATCATATATTACAATGTAGAGCCCTTGCTTAAGTAGGCAAGGCAAAACAAGATGCAATCTAAACTAGGAAATGTGGGATAAATCCCCACATAGGATAAAACTAGGTAAAGATAAATAACTTAGATATAACCTAAAAATCATGAGTAATACTATACTCTAATAGTAAAGCACCACATAAATTTAGTTCTTAGATCCCTCTTCTAAATAGCCCCCTATATCGTAGATCAGTTTCAAAGAATGATGAAATCCAGTGCCAGATACAAGAACTCTTTAATTAGGGAAAGATCAGGCTAAGCTCTTCACCTTACGGGAGTCTTATAGTCCTCACACCCAAGAAGGATAGGTCTTGATAACTTTACATTGATTATCACATGTATAATAAGATAATGGTCAAGAATCGATACCCACTACTACACATTGATGATTTCTTAGACCAACTCTAAGGTGCTCAATGCTTCACCAATATTGACTTGAACTCAGGCTATGATCAGGTCCCATTTCATCTTGAAGACATTTGGATGATAATATTCAAGACATGGGAAGAATTATATGAATGGTTGGTCATGCCTTTTGGCCTAACCAATACACCAACCACATTCATATGCTTGATGGATGATCTATTCAGGCCTTTCCTAAACTACTTCATCATCATCTAGTTAGATGATATCCTCATCTTTAATAAGACTTGGGAGGAGCATATGGAGCACATCTTGTGCATCCTAAACACCTTGCACCAACACAAGTTGTAAGCCAACTTTGTAAAGTGTATATTCAACATTGCCTAGATCTAGTACCTAGGTTACATCATTAACCAACTAACATAAGGTTATATCTAATGAAGGTCAAAATAATTCAAGATTAGCCTAGTATGTGTAATCTCAAATAATTGAGGAGTTTTATTAAACTTGTTAACTTCTACTATAGGTTCATCCTGAGTTTATCACACATCTCTTGGGATCTCAACTAGATGACATGCACTAAAGCTAAGTTTGATTAGACTCATGCATAATAATTCACTTTTAAGGCCCTCAAATAACACCTCTATGTAGCACCTATTCTCATAATGCCTGACATTATGTAGACCTTTGAAATTCACATCGATGCATCTAGCTATGTACTCGATGTAGTGCTCATACAACATGGACATCTAGTCACATACCACTCAGAGATGTTCAATGACATGGTCCAAAAGTACTCCACCTACGATAAAGAATTGTAAACTATTGTTCAACAAATTAAGTAATGATGACACTACATTCTTAGGAAGGAGATAGTTATTTATTTGGACCATAAGCCACTTCAATTCCTACAAATGTAGAACAAGTTGGAAAATGCACACCATATAAAATGGATGACTTACCTATAATAGTTTCATATCATGATCAATCAAAAGAAAGGGAAGGACAATAAGCCAACAAATTGCCTTATCTAACTATTGGTTTACACACTCATCATAGTCTTGGACATGTGCAACCATAACTTCATAAACTTGGTATCCCTCTACTCATCTGATAAGGACTTTAAAACTACTTACACCAACCTCACACAAGGTAAATAAGTGTCATAGTTCTACTTGTCTGATCATATTCTTTACAAGCTTGGACATTTTTGTGTTCCCTTTTATTATACCTCACCTCATCTGAGAGGTGCACTACACCAAGACCTTAGGACACTTTAGCATGACAAAGAATCTAGGTGCATTATAGTCACACTTATTTTGGCTACACATGTGGATAAACATGGAATGACACATCAAGTCTCACTCTCCTTGTTGCATCACCAAGCCCATGAATATGAAGTTAAGACTTTACACACCTCTACCAATTTCATCTAGACCATGGGAATCTATCAACATGGATTTCATGACTGGGCTACTTACAATGAGATGATAACATGACACTATGTTCATTGTAGTGGATAGGTTTTATAAGATGGCCGTCATGGTTGCATGCAAGAAAGACATTGATGTAGCTTGCACTATGTAAGATTTATTTAACCATATTCAGGTTCATTTTATGCTACTAACATCCATCATCTTTGATCAAGATCCACACTTTGTGATTCATTTTTAGTAAACAATATGGGAATTGATGAGTATGTAATTGGATCAGTCAACAACCTTTCATCCTCAGACATATGGATAAATTTAAGTGGTCAATCACACACTTGTTCATCTTCTATGAATGTATAACCATGTGTATGATCACACTTGGGATGATAATCTCTTATACATTCAACATGCCTATAATAGGGATCTTCACACCTCTACTAGCCACAATCCTTTCTAGACATGTCTTGGGTTTAAAACTTTGACACATCTAGACATCCCTTACTGCACACCATCAGGCATTGAGTTGTGCACATAAGAATGAGAAGTGAATAAAACCAAAAAGTTTCTATACCACATCTAGTCTATTCACCAACAGGTTCAATAGATACTTTCTCACACCCAAACTAAGTACAAGGAGCTTCATGATGCACATCATACACCTCATGCATTTACATTAGTGACAAAGTCTGGTTATAGCTTTAGAAGGAATACTTCAAAGGTCCACACTAGAAGATCAAGCCTCTACACTATGGTATTTACACCATTCTATGTATATATGGTGAGAAAATCTTCATTCTTTATTTGCCTTAGTACTTGGGCATACACCCAGTCTTCAATGTAGAACTTATCAAGCCTTACACTCTAGCACTTCATGATCTAATAGTGACACAACATCCTTTTAATTTGGATCCTAAACATTTTCACCCTATAAAAAAGGACTAGATCATCAAAGTGATAGACACATGAACCTAACATGACACACATCAAATTTTTATAGTGGTCAAGGCTGGGAAATACACTAATCAAGCTAAGTGGTGCACTTTGCATCAACTTCAGGTGAATTTTTTAAAACTACTTGCTGATGTAATGGAGACCATTTATCTTCAATAAAGGGTGAATGATCCATGTGTAACCCCTATGTAGCTGAGATCACTCCTTATTTTTTATACTATAAAGAACATGTACCTCACACCCAATCAAGCACACATATTTTCATGA
The DNA here is from genome assembly GCA_037957365.1 of Torreya grandis. NCBI lineage: Eukaryota > Viridiplantae > Streptophyta > Pinopsida > Cupressales > Taxaceae > Torreya > Torreya grandis. The sequence continues at coordinate 3,420,323 of JARHVA010000722.1, read as the reverse complement.
ATCTTTCTTTCAACCTTCACATCAATCTCACACTAATTTTTGGACTCCTATGCACCACCTACACTTACATGCTAAGTCCTACACTTGCACACTAACTTTTGTGTACTCCACATCTCACAGTCATGCGCCAAGTCTTATGCCTAATTGTCAACTATAGTACACTAATTTACCCATGCACATCACACTCTTATGCTAAGTTATACACCCATGCTCCATATAGTCTTGTGCACATCACCAACTTATGTGCCCTTCGTGCATCACTATTCACCACACCTCAATGGCATCCACTTAGCCACATTGAATTACCTCTACTATGTACCCCAAGTGATCTGACTACTATTGCTACCAAAAGGAGATCCCAAATTTGAATTTAAGCAGTTGATAACCTAGACATTAACTATTCTATCCATTGCCAACTACCACATTTTATAGGATTGATGCACTATGGATATCTTCCTTGGTAACTGAACCAAAGTTATGACTACTCTTATATTCTTATGCTATATATATAACATACACATCTTTTTCAAATGGATAGAAAAAGAGAGAACCTAGATCAATGCCATTGAATATAGTTATAACATCATTTATCTTGCTTTATGCATCTAGTCGATACACATGTATTATTGACATTGTACTTTGTATTATTTTCCCTATTATCCATAAATGAATATAAGTTGCATTTCCTACAATTTAAGACTTCCACTCCATTGAATTTGTTTTATTTATTCCACCTAAATATTTCACTATGCATTCAATCTACATAGCCATAGCTTAGCTATCCACCACACACCTCGGTCCTAGGCCCCTTAGTGTAGATAACATGGTGTATATATATGATCTTGTCATAGTTAAAGGGAACATCATAGGGATGAAATGGGACCTAAATGGCTTTTGGGATCAATTGTAACAAATAATTGGGCAATTATCCAACTTCTTAGCTTAATCTTTGTAAAATAATCCTCCACCCTATTTGAATCTCTTCCTTTAAACAATCACACCACCAATCCTAGTCCAAAGTCTATGTTACCAAAAGTGAAATTTTGCAAGTTTGATGGTAATGATATACTCACATGGATTACTCAAATTGAAAATTTATTTGATCTACATCAGAATACATGTTCATAAAAGGTGGTCATGGCATCTCTACATCTCAAATATGATAAGTTCATTTGGCATTGATTGTTGTGTGCTCAAAATAAAAATAAGGGTTTCTTGGTTTCTTGATATATATTTTATAAGGAGATGCAACTCAATTATCACAATAATGTCTCAAAAAAATACTTTAGCTAGATAGCTAAACTATTATAGATAGGCACTGTAAGAGATTATATTTATCAATTTCATAATATCTCTTATATGTGGTAGGCATCACTAAGGAAAATCTGACTAATTTATTTTTGAGTGGCCTCGAAGATAACATGTAATTGGAGGTTTTCATGTTTAATCCCAATTTATTATAGGAATCCACTATAAAGGCATGCTTAATAGATAAAAAGGAGATGATTAAATGAATACCTTTCACTAATGTCTTTGAACACATATTCCCAATAATATCATTTCATCAGCTTATCAAATTGATCCCTCAATAAATTGAGGAGAAACATGCAAATGGTTTGTGTTTTGGTTGTGATAGAAAATGGAACAAAGGGCATCATTGTGCTAAAAAGAATTTGTTTTACATTGAAGTCACCAATGAGGATAACAAATATGATGAGGCCTCAGGTGTAGGTTTGGATGAACCTAATGATGAATTTGAAGATTCTCAACCTATGATTTCATGTCGTGCACTTTTAGGTAGATGGTGGGTTTCCTTAAAAAACATAAGGTACTATTTTGATTGAATCTAAGAGTACACACAACTTCATCAACAATAAGTTGGCTATTCATTTGAACTATTTCATTTACCTAGTTCTAGAATTTTAGGTCATGATTTCCTATGGTGGTACCATAAACTACTCTAAAAAAATCTATAATATTAAGCTTGCTATGGGATACTACCTATTAGATTATTCTATGTTTGTTATTTCCATGGGAGGGGTTGACAATATTATAAGAGTGCAATGGTTCACCACTATTGGTATTATTGAGATGAATTTCCAAGAACTATTCATGTGCTTCTATTTAGATGGCATGACATTTGAATTGCATGGAATACATGCTAAATCTCCAAAATTAATTAGTTCTCATCAAATGATGAAGATTCTTAGAAAAGTCGTTGAAGGATTTATGGCATGATTTTTTTCCATAAAGGTTCAACCAACCAAGGAGTCTACCCATCCTAATTTATCAATGGTGTTGGATGACTATTATGTTATTTTTGGTGATATGCCAAATGAACTTCCACCAAGCCAAGTGCATGATCATGCCATTAGACTAATTCCCAAAAGTACACCACCCAACATCAAATCCTACAAGTTTCCCTATGCCCAAAAGAGTGAAATTGAAAATATGATATAAGGGATGTTGGATGCAAGAATCATCTAACACAGTGAAAGAAAATATTCCTCTCCAATGGTCATGGTGGAGAAGAAGGATGACACTTGGAGGATGTGCCTAGACTATAAAGTTATCAACAAGTACACCATCAAAGATAAGTTTTTTATTATAGTAATTGATGATTTTCTAGATGAATTTCATGGTGATGTTTAATTTACCAAGTTAGATCTGCACTCTAGGTATCATCAAATTTGAATTCATGAAGCAAACACATCTAAAATAACTTTTAAAACTCATGAAGGCCATTATGAGTTTATGGTCATGCATTTTGGCCTCACAAATACACCATATACATTTCAAAGTTTGATGAATACTATTTTTAGGTCATTTTTGAAAATTTTTGTGTTGGTGTTTTTTTTATGACATCCTCATTTACATCAAAAATTAGGAAGACCATTTGAAGCATGTGAAATTAGTACTCTCAATTTTGGAACAACATCAATTTTATAACAAACCTTCCAAATGTGATTTTGGCATCCTAGAAGTGGAGTAATTGGGCCATATTATTTTACATGAATAAGTGAAAGTTGATCATAATAAGATCTAAGTGATGATGAAGTGACAAGTTCCCAAGGCCCTCGAAAACCTCTAGGGATTTCTAGGGCTAACTAGATATTATCATAGGTTTGTCAAAAATTATGGTAGCATCGTAGCTTCACTCACATATTTTTTGAAGAAAGACTTCTTTTAGTGGACTGATACAACTACCAAGACATTTGAATAGTTGAAAATGACTGTGTACCACTCCAATTTTGGCTACTCTTGATTTTTATATAACTTTTGTTGTGGAATGTGATACATCAAGATATGGAAATGGGGTTTGTACTCATGTAATAAGGTAAATCATTTGAATTTGAGAGTCAAAAACTAAAGGGAAAAAATAGGATCAAGTCAATCTATGATAAAGAGATGATGGCTATTTCACATGCAGTTAAGCAATGAATACCTTATCTAATGGGTTGTCACTTTCACATAAAGATTGATCATGATAGCCTCAAATATTTTTTGGAACAATGATTATCTTCTGAAGAAAAATAAAATGGGTGACTAAAATGTTAGGCTATGATTTTAAAATAGCCTATAAGAAAAGAAAATAAAATGTGGTGGTAGAAGTATTATCTTAGATAGATGAATCAATTGAGGCATTGTTATGCACAAGGACCATTTAGTAAGTAGCCTAGATAGAGGAAGCAAGATTATAATGGGAGAATGACATTGATACCCATGATTTGATTCAAAATATTCAGTAGGGTTCAGGGGGATATTAAAAATGTCCATGGAAAGGGAACACATTATGGTATAAAGATAGATTATACTTATGCAAGAATTCTCTCCTCAAACATAAATTTGTTCAATAAATTCATGTATCTCTAATAAGAGGTTCAAGAAAAATTTATTTTGGGAAAGACTCAAAGGGGATGTCCAAAAATATGTGGCTAAATGCATGGTATGTCAAAATAACAAATGTGAAACCATTAAGACTCCAGGGCTTTTACAACCTTTATCCATCCCTAGCCAACATTGAGAAGAGGTTTCTATAGATTTCATTATTGGATTACCATGGTTTGAGGATAAAAAAATTATCTTGGTAGTTATAGATCAACTCACTAGGTATGCACATTTTTTTTTCTTATCACAATCATTTATTGTCAGTATAATAGCTTCTTCTTTTCTCACTATAGCTCAAAAATTAAATGGTACTCTTAAGATCACTGTAAGTGATTGAGATCTCATATTTAAGAGTAGATTTTGGACTAAATTATTTGCATGTTTGGGCACCCAGTTGGCTCATAGCTCATCCTATCATCCTCAATCTGATGAACAAATAAAAGTAGTCAAAAAATGTCTAGAAGGTATCTCTATTGTTTTGTTTTTGACAAATAAGATAAACGGGTTCCTTGGCTACCCCTTTTTGAATGGTGGTATAATACTTCTATTCATAGTTCATCCAAAATGTCTCCCTTTATGGACTTGTATGGATATCATCCCCATCCATCACTTCAACCTTGAAGGTCCATCCTAAGGTTCAAATTGTTGAGGAACACATTCACTATCAATAGGAGGTCCTTATCAATTATGAGAAAATTTAACCATGCCACATAAACGAATAAAGCATCAAGTAGATCAACACCACAGTGAGTAACATTTTGACATAGGTGATTGAGTCTTTGTATGATTACAACTATATAAGTAGATGTATCTTAAGATGTTATAAAAGGATAATAAGTTGTCTAGTAAGTATTATGGCCCTTATCAGATCTTGCAAAAAATTGGTATTGTGGTCTACAAGCTAGAATTCCCCTAGTCTATTCACATACATTTGATATTCCATATATTTTTACTAAAGAAGGTAGTTAGACACATAGTTTCTACTCAATTTGACTTACCTAAATTTAATGAGGAAGATAGGGTTGTTCTAGAGCTTGGAGATATCCTTTAAACATGCACTAATCAACTATGAACCAAAGCAAATAAAGAGTATTTAATCAAATCGAAGAATATGCATTATGATGATGTAACATGGGAAGATAACGCTTTCCTATAACAAAATTCAAGGTTGATTCAATGTTGATAATAAGGTCAACCTATGGAATAACCATGACTAAGTAGAGTATATATAAGAGGTAGTGGCTAGTATGTGATTATCATATCATGAATTGTGCTCTTATTGCATTGTTATAGAGGTTGCCCCCTCAAAGTGGCTTAGTTATATTTATCAAGCATTCTGTACTTATATCAATTATTATTATGGATCTATAATCTATGTTCTCATTTATGTGTTATATTATTCTATTTTGTGAACATATAACTAATTTCATTACAAATAACATATAAATAACTTTTAAGAGATGAAACTTCTAAAAGTTCTCTAACATCACTGTGAATAAGATTTAAGGGATGAAAGGGGTTGACATCATGTTTTTTGTGAAAGGGTTTAGTGTGTTAATTGACATGTAAAAAACCCTCACATGTTTTAGATAAGAATACCAACCATAAGATCATGATGAGACATATTAGATTAACTTCTAAAATTAACATGACCTAGTCTTTCATGTCATAATTGAGATTCATTTCTACTTTACGATGAAAGATATCATGCAGAAGAAATAAAAAACATATATAATCCATTCTTTTGAATTCCTTCAACAATTAGATAACCTAATTAATTTTTAATACACCATTTATCCTTAATCAATGTTAATTTGAAATGATCATTTGTAAGATGAGAACAAGATAACAAAATTTTCTTAAGTTTAAGAACATGAAAAACATAATTTAAGAATAGATTTGTAAAATTAGTTTTTCCTTGTTTAGTAGCTTCTACAAATGAATTATCACCTACATAAATACTTTAAAATATGCCTTTAATGTCAAATAAAATATTTTATAAACATGTCATGTGATGCGATGCACCACTATATAAAATTCATTCATTTTTGTTTGAAGCAAATAAGACAACATACAATGCAATAGTGTTAGTATTATGATCTTGATTAGATTTTTCTATTGATTGTAATTAAAATATTTCTTCCCTTTGTTATTTTTGGAGTTTTTTAAATTATATTTGTTCTTTTTTTTAATAGTAATCTCTTTTATATCCAAATTTACCACATAGATTGTAATTTCTATTAATTTTGAATTTATGAATTTTATTCTAGATTTTTTGTTCTCATCTTTGTCATTCACATCTTTAAGTTTAGAATTAGATTTCTAGTTTCCAATGTTTTCAAAAGTACTATTAAGCATGAGAAGTGCCTAAGTGACATTATCCTTAGAATTAAAGTTTGACACCACTTGTTTTTTTTGAATAAGAAGAGCAAACAAATTAGTGAAGTCAAGAATGTCTTGTTCTATTTGATAATTAGAATTAAGAATATAAATAAAATTGTGCAAATTTTGATAAATGTTCAACTGAATAATAAAGTACACAATCAAATTCTTAATTAAAATTAAAATTACAACCATGTAACTGAGATTGAATGTTTTTTTAAAATTTTTGTATGAAAATTAACTACTTTTTCATCACATTTTGTGATAGTAGTAATAAGTTTAATGATATTTTTAGAGACGAGTGTCATCATGCATAGATTCAAGAACTTTCCAAACATCGTTGGATGATTCTTGATTATCGATATAGAGTAGGAATTTATCATTTACACTCCTTAAAATGATTGACATGACTTATTATGATTTATGTTGAAATGTATTGATAAATTTGATTGTAAGATGTTTCCCTAACGTGGGTTTTTCAGTCTTAATAATAATGTTTTAAATTTTATAAGATATAAATTCAGATTTAATACATATTATCTAAATTTTATAGTTTGACCCATTCAACATTTATGAATTATCTATCAAGAAATTTTGAAAAGTCATAACTTCCCTTCAAAGTTTGATACTTTCTAGTTTTTTGTTTTATACTAAAATGACATTATTTTTTTAAATAAATATTTTAACATGATTTTATACTTTATTTTCATAATAAAACATATATTTTAGCATTTAAACAATAATAACCACTTAATTATATACAAAATAATTTAAAAAACATAAAAAAGAGTAACAATTGCAAGTGTTGCAAAAGATATTTTACAAGGTATAAAGAATAAAAGTTAAACTTTTAATCAATTATATAGTTTGTAAAAAAAAGTTTGACTAAGAATAAGTTTGACCAAAAATTAGGTTTAGCATGTTTTGAACCTTTGACCTCTCTATTACAAGTGTTCTACAAAATAAAAATTACCAACACTTTATGAATCTTTAATTGCAAGATATGTTATTTAAAGCCTATTTAATCAATTTTTTTAAAATAAAAGTAATAATAATGTGCTTGTAAAAAACATTTACTAGATTTTTTACTTTTTATTAAAAACTAATTAGAAAAGGGTCCCACCACTTTTATTTGCATGGAATTTTATATTTATAAAAAAAACATATTTAATAAATAAATTTTATACTAACCATTGAAATGCCATACAACAACAATGGCACAAGGATGGAGGTAGGGGCATAGTAGATGAGGTGCAAGGAGTTAAACTAAGAGTTGAAATCACCCATATAACCTTGCACAAGACACTTGAAGGACATAGAACATCCAAAATTGATTTTTTTATGTCAAACAACTTTTTTTTTCTTGTTTTCAACCCAAAAAAGCCATACCATCATGCTTAGGTGGAATAAATTTTAACAAAAGTATAATTTTGATGCTTCACAGGGACTACAAGAAGGTTTTAGCAGGAAAAAATGTAAAGATCCACCACTTTTGAACAAGATACATGTTGTAAATGAATTTAAAATATTTTTTATTGATCTTTCCACCCTCTCAAGCCATACCATCATGTTGTAGGGAATTTTGAAGGTTGATTTTGTTAGAATAATTAATTTATCTTAGCATATTTGTAATAAATGTCTCAAGGTAATTTACACCTTTGATTGACATGTAACATATGTTAGCTAAGTTTGGTATTTGATATGTGTAATTAGTTATATTGTGAGTCATAATCCCCTACAGATTAGGAGATCTAATCTCACTTATTATTATATAAATAAGCACCACTTTTAGTCTTTTACTAATGTAATTTGTATCAGAGCAAGAAATCTTGAAGAGTTTTTTAAAGCATTAGATATTTGATGGAGATCGAGAGCCAAGTTCATATAATCCTTGGATGAAACATGATGCTCCAATTTTTTCTATCCCAAGCTGAAACACTACCAAAATTTTGGACAATTTTGTAGAAGGAGAATAGTTGTCAATATAGACAATTTTTTTTATTTTTGTAAATGTTTAAAATTTGGGCACAATAAAGTCATACTTTGATATTTTTTTGAGAGGGTTTGATGGTAGAATTTTATATTTGGTAGTTGATTTAATATAATTATATGGATCAATCTATGCCATTTATGGACTAATATCTTGTTATGAAGATTTGATTGACCACCGAAAGGCCATATTAGACATTCATGACCTTCTCCATGTGTCAATTAGAATCCAATAGGCCAATAAAGAGATTGGAAACCTTATCAAATCATATCAGCTAGCAAAGACAACCTTCAGCTTGCCTAAAGGTAGCTCCCATCCCATAAGAGGCTAACAAAGCCCCTATGTAGTCAGTTTTTAGACTCTTTAACAATGCCTAGCCCATAGCAAGCTACCAACAGATCTAAAGATTTATCTTTTTATTTAGATCTGTTCATATTCTAATTTGTATTCTATTGAAGGGTTTTAAGGAGAATCCAAAAGATCAAACTACACCTAGCCACCATCTCAGGCTATTCAAACAACTAATAAAAATGTTGACCAATATAAGTAGGCTATAAATATCAATCATGACCCAGCCCTGTAGACCTACTTCAACCTACATGATACCAAAAGACTTCCAAGCTAGCCAAAACTAAGTCATTCCATGCCAACTACCATCATTAGTGTTCATCAACCTACAATCTACAACTCCTACATTTCCAAACACTTGATGCCATCATCAATATTGACCTTTTTGAGTAACAACACCAACCAAAAGCAATATATAATGCCATTTAGAAGTAGATCAACACTCATAAACTGCCATTTTATTATTCCATTGAGGTTCACAAGGTATTTTTATTAATTATTTCATTTAGGCTAAATCATTTTGTTACATAATAATATTTATTTATTAATTATATAATATCATATCAATATATTTAACAAAGAGTGGGAAGAAGGATCATTTTAAATGGGCTAATTTTATTGGAGGAGGCTATCCTATTTACAAGAAAGTTAAAAAAATAAAATAAATAAAAGGTCATTCACATTTTATAAATTTCATGGTGAAATTTAAAATGGAAAGTGAATATTATAAGGTGAAAAACCATTTTTTTCAAAATAGTTAATTGTCTAGCCCAAGAGGCTCTTTTGACAAGACAATTTTTTTCTTGTAATCACAAAGATCGACAAAGGAGGGGGGATTTTATTTTCTCACTACCTTCAAATCATCTTGTAATGGGAAAATTGTAAACTCTTCAGATGCATTTTTAAATGAGTCCAATGTCCCATTCATCATTTTTCCATTGCATTCTTTGGATGCATTTTCAATAGAGTCTGACATCCTTTTGTGTGTTTGTGTGTGATTCACCCTCTTTGTGTATGCATTTTTTCATTTTCCATTTTTACAATTCAAATGCACATTTCATTTCTGCACTTAAACAACACATTTGTAATTTATCATACGTAACTTCCTATTCATAATGTCTAGTTCAATACCTAGATTTGTCTTCCCTAACACAACTACTTCATGGTGATAATTATGCAGCATGAAAAATAAAAGTAAAAACACATATTGAGTTTTAAGATATTTAGTCAGTTGTAGAAGGCACAATGGTCAGACATGCAACAAATGTTGATCAACCACAGAAATATGACATATCTAATAAAAAGGATAAGCTAATACTAATGTTTGGAGTTTCAGATGAGGTATAACTTCATATCCAGAGTTCTACAACTAGAAAATATGCTTGGGATAAGCTTAAAATAATATATGAAACTAAAAATCAAAATCAAATCTTGCATCTTCAGAGCTAATTGCACACTCTCAAGCTCAAATCAGATGAAAAAGTAAAATCATTACTTATAAGGGTTATAAATTTGTGGGCTTCACTTCAATATTTGGATAAACTGGTGATAGATTAGTCTTTGGTCCCTATAGTCCTTAGAGCACTGCCTCCTGCATATAGGATCTTTTTGACCACTTTGAATATCAAAAGACAAAGACCAACCTTTGAAGTGTTGGTAAATTTATTGCAACAAAAAAAATCTTTACATAATTTAGAGGAAGCAGATGATGAGCATGCACTCACATTGAATCAAAAGGGGAAGAAATCCATGAAGGTTCTAAAGCAATCTCTAAATCATAATAATCAAAAAAACCAACAAGGGAATAAATCATATTCTACTAAAGTATGTCAAATTTGTGGAAGATAGGGACATGACTTAAAACATTACTGGTACAACACATTTCAAAAGGGATCATCAAGCAAGAATCCCTCTTTCAAAAATTCACCACAAATAGAAAAAAATCAACCACAACAATAAAATAGGTAGAAACAAAAAAATTCTAAGCCTAAACAACATGGAAATGTTGCTAAAGACAATGATTCTTCAAATTAGGAATATGGTTTAACTACTCAAACACATGAGTCTACCAATCATCCAAGTGTAATTTGGTATGTTGATTCAAGGGCAACAAGACACATGACAAGGAGAAAAGAATGGTTTCATAATTTAAAAAAAATAGAATCAAAGGGAAATGTTTCACTTGGAGATGATACCTCATATATAGTACAAGGTAGTGGTGACATCAAAATTCAACTTGGAAATAGAAATTGCAATATTTCAAATGTTCTCTATGTTCTAGGACTTACAAAAACCTATTATCAGTTAATCAGCTACTTGACCACAACCTTATGGTTGAATTTTATCATCATAATGGTCAAAAGTTTTTCCACATTAAAGACAAGTCTAGGCATTCAAAATTAATTTCCAAGGCTTCCAACATTGGTGAAATGTTTCAGCTTGATTTTATTCAAAATGATCATCAAACACTTGTGGTCAAAGATACAAAACTAGGCAATTTATGGCACAAAATATATAGTCACTTGAGTTATGGTTATTTGGTATAATTAAACAAACAAGATATGGTTCATGGTCTTCCCAAACTCAAGTAATATTTTGATATATGTACCAATTACTGAGTAGAAAAACAAAAAAGAGATCCTTTTGGAAAGATTGAGTATCAATCACTTGATAAGTTGGGCTTGGTGCATACTAATCTTTACAGACATTTTTCTCCTAGTCTCAAAGGGTACAAATACTTTTAGTTTTTTGTTGATGATTACTCATAAAAAATGTGGGTATATTTATTGAATACTAAGGATCAAGATTTTCAAGTCTTAAAAGAATTCAAAGCCATGGTTGAAAATGACATTGGTAAGAAAATCAAGACCCTCCACTCAGATCATGGGGGGGAATACACCGCTAAATAATTCTTAACCTATCTTAGTACAAATGGAATTATTTAACAATTGACAAATCCATATTCAACTCAATAGAATGGAGTTGTAGAATGACATAAGAGGGTTATTTTAGAAATGTTTCATAGCATGGTTGGGGATGCAAATTTCCTAATACATATTGAGTAGAATATTTTCACACTATAGTCTACTTGTTGAACAGGTCACCCACCAAAGCTCTTGATGGAATCATACCACATGAAGCTTGGACATATAATAAACCAAAGGTTATTCACCTTCAAGTTTTTAGTTGCAAGGCATACATACATGTTCCTAAGAAAAAAATGAAGAATCTGGATAATAAGAAAAAAATGTATTTTTTTGGGATATAATGCACAATCAATGGCATACAGGCTCCTTGTTCTAGATTTAAAAATGGTACTAATCAACAGAGATGTAGTGTTTTATGAAAAGAGTGGAATCAATCCACTTTATAAATAGGTAAATGATACAAGAAATAATCCTATAATATTTTCAGATAGTGATGGTGAAAGTGAAAAAGAAGATAGTAAAACAAGACCTCCATCACTACCACCTATAGCTCAACGTATGCCCAAGTGGTATACAAGATGTTAACTTGAATGGAGTACCAGATACATCCACTTCAAGATTGATGACTCAAAGCATGGATCAAGAAGAGGTTAATATGACCCCTATAAGTATTTTTCAAGAAACTTATGAGCCTTCAATAATAACATAAGCCCTACATTCAAAATCTTGGAAAGATGTCATGGATGTAAAATATCAGTCACTGATAAAGAATAACACTTGGAATCTTATTGATCTTCCACTAGGGAAAAAGCCTATAGGATACAAATGGGTCTTTAAGACCAAGTATAAATTAGATGGAAATATTGATAAGTACAAGGTAAGGTTTGTTGCAAAAGGGTATGCTTAGAAAGAAGGCATTGACTATGAGGAGACTTTTGCTCCCATGATTAAGATAAAGACTATCAGAATGGTTTTTGCTATGGCTGCATAGTTTGGATGGAAATTCTATCAAATGGATGTAAAAATTTCCTTTATCAATGGATATTTAAAAGAGGAAGTCTACATGACTCAACCTAAAGGATTTATGATACTTGATTAGGAACAGAAGGTGTGGAGGCTTATCAAGTCTCTCTATGGGCTAAAATAGGATCCCTGAGCTTGGTACATCAAGATTGATGAGCGTCTCATACAACATGGATTCAATAGGAGTCCATATGATCCTAACCTCTACCTCAAACAACATGGGGGGAGGTTTTTATATTGATTATTTATGTTGATGATATAGTCATCACTAGTAGTATGATGAAGATGATTAATGCAACTAAGAATGATTTCAAGTGATCATTTGACATGACAAATCTTAGGTTGCTACACTATTATCTTGGTTTGGAGGTATGGTAGAAGGAAAATCACATTTTAATTTTAAAAATAAGTATACCAAGACATTGATTGATAAATTTAGGATGATGAACTATAATCCTATTGCAACACATATGAAGATAAGACTTCAATTATCTCATACAAATCCATCACCATAAGTAAATATAACTCTCTATCAGTAGTTGATTGGGAGTCTCATTTACTTAAAATATACTAGGCCAGATATTAGCTATGCTATTAGATATATTTCTTAGTTTATACAAACACAAAAGGTGGCACATTAGAAAGTAAAAAAGTGGGTATTAAGATACACCAGAGGAATATTTGACCATGGCCTAGAGTACAAGAAGAATGATAAGTTCTTCTTGATAAGATACATAGATGTAGATCATGCAGCTTCTATTGATGATAGGAAATCCATTTTTGAATTTTTTTTCTTTCTAGGATCTAGTCCAATTTCATGGGGAAGTAAGAAGTAGAATTGTGTTTTTATATCTTCCATAGAGGTAGAATATCACACTTCAATAGGAGCTATCTATGAAGCGATATGGATACATCACATTCTTTCAGGACTTAAAGTTCTACAGACTCAGTCTATAGTTTTGAATTATGACAATCAGGATGTTCTACATCTTGTTTTCAATCCAATGTTTCATGAGAGAACCAAGCACATAGAGGTTTAGATTCATTTCATACGTGAACATTTTCATCAATAAAATATACATCTCTAGTATTGCTCCACTCAAGATCAGTGTGTAGATGTCTTCACGAAGTCAGTTGCATGTGATAAGTTTTAGGCATTCAAAAATTCTCTCTTATTCTCTTTAGGCTATGATAAATTAAGGGGGGGGAAGGTTATAATAATTAATTTATCCTAGCATATTTGTATTAAATGTCTCAATGTAATTTACACCTTTGATTGACATGTAACATAGGTTAGCTAAGTTTGGTATTTCCTATGTGTAATTAGTTATATTTTGAGTTATAATCCCCTAAATATTAGGAAATATAATCTCTATTATTATTTTATAAATAAGCGCCTCTTGTAGTGCTTTTGTTAATTCAATTTCATTTCATCTTTCATATTTGGTTGCAAATAATGTTTGTTTGGAGTTATGTGTGCTTTGTTTTAATACAAAATATTGAGATATAAATATAAAATCTCCAAGATGATGCCATAATGATTTTAATCAATGTCTATACCTTATATGGCCATACACCAGGTTGTATGAGTCTAATTATGAATGAAAAATACTTGTAGAGGCTCTAGTAAGGTTTTACCAACAATCAACACATATTAAACTCGCTCTGAAACCATGTTAAATTAATCATATGTAGATATATATGGATATAGATGTGAATATTGTAGCAAAGACAAAAAAACACAACATTGGATATACTTGGTAAAAACTCACAAAGAGTTAAAAAAATCTAAAATGATGATTCATTAATTGAGAAATAATCCACCCAATACATTCAATCTTCCTCTCCTCACTTCTTCTCAGATAATTTCCTTCATAGAACCAATTGCTTGAATATTATAAATATTTGAATTCTCATAAAATTGAATGTATGTTGGAAAATAGATTTTATTCATTATGATTTTACCACATAAAATCATTTATAAGTAGAGTTAACCATTGTAACCAATGAGTTTAACCTCCCACCCAACAACAATAAGTTTCATAATTATTTATTACAGTGAGTATTAACTCATGTAATTTAAATAATAAAATGTATTAGTATTTATTTATTGAATCAATTTAATGTATTAATGAACTTATTTACCATTTAATCATTAATTATTCCAATACTATAGATGATTTTAAATGATGAAAACAAATGATTATGTGCTAATATTGGTGATTGCAGGAGTGCGTGCATGTGATTATGACATAATAATGATGATCACACATCTTATCAAAGATGTAGTTTATGGATAATGAATTAGTGGGGTTTCTAGTGGTAGTGGGATTATTTTACATGGATAAGATGCTTGTGATTTTGGTAGATTGAGCACTGTTAACCACACTAGTCAAGAGATAGCATTATGAGACTAATAATTTTCATCTGTCAACTAGGTTGTTGATGGTGACACTCAAAGATGTTTGGCAGATTTTGTGGATAATATCCATAGATATTCCATCCCTTGATGAGTAAGGGGTTGATGGGAGATACCAAAGCACTTAGTGGGTATTCTGGATGCAGGGATGTAACACATCTTGGTAGATATAAATGTACTAGTAGTAGATCTGGCTATTGATGGTCATTATCAATGATAATTTATTGCTTGACAAGAGAGACCAATTTTTACACATAGGATTGGGTGGAATGATCCAATATATGTTTGATGACATAATGATTTTCTCATGGGGTCATGTTTTCTTAGCATATTTATACAAGGATTTACATATGGTTGTGTATCATGGTGGATGAAGTATTAGTGCTTCTACACTGCTATAAGTATGGTCCTTAGATCTTATAGGCATAGGGAGAAAATAGGATAATGATAATAGAGATCACAAGATGAACTAATAAAATTTGGATGGGTGATTATAGATAGGGGTTGACATGGGGATATGGCCTTTTACCATTAATTAGTTAATGGTATGATAAAGTAGGACTTGATTTGGTAGCCTTACTTGTAGAGATAATTTGGATGGTTAGAAGATGAGTACTATGCTAGATTTATGACTATAGTATACTATATTATAAGCCATCATGAGTACATATTTGAGAGTTATAACCCTAATTGGGTATAATGATATGTTTGTATTAAAATGTTCTAGATAGGCCACATGTTTTTGATCATGTAACTAGATAGGGTAACAAGGTCCTTAAGTGCTGAGAGCAGAGGTCGTGATGAGTTGGGTGATGATCTAGGGTGTGGACTAGGATTTTATAAGTGGAGAGGTAGATGATGGGGTTATAAATGGGTATGTAACATGGTGGGTGTAGGTTATATCTATATGATTGACTAGACCACTGATACCAATAATGCACATATTAAATGGGAGGATCCAAGCTACCATACATGCATATCCATGGTGGAATAAATAGAAAAGAGCTAAGAGGATGGTGGATAGGGTTAAAATACATGATGATTATGATGGAGGACACACTCTAATATGATTATTGAGTCTCCATATAAGATAGGTGTGGTGCCCATAATAGTGACATTGGATACAATCAGTGCTACTATGCACTACCAGTTATAGCCAAATGTGACTATAATAATTAGAAACATAATGGATGAGGTTGGGTCATCACACAAAGTGAGGTAAATTGATTTAAACATGATGATTGAGTGTTTAGAGGAGGATATTATTGTGAGATAAATAGAGATAACAAGTTTGGTTGAGTAGGTTTAGTATATGGAGGTACAAGTGGCCAAGGCAGATAGGAAAATTTTTACATTGAGATTTGAGGTGACACAATTGATAGTAAAGGTGACTTGACTGACACATATAGGGGATGTGGATAGTCAAAAATATTGCTTGAGTAGAGGCATTGAGGATCCATAATGAGTAAGATACAAATTTTTAGATTGTGACTCAATAGGGCTGGCCAAGGCCTTATCGAATACCATGATAGTGATAGGGCATGTGAGTTACTACATGATATTATATGAGGGTGTAGTTCTAGTTAGCCAGAGGGAACCATCATATGATGAGCATACTAGTTAGAGATTGGGGAGATATTCTAAGATAATGAGGACCACAAACTTGCAAATATTAGTTTGACAACCTTTATCATAGGCAATAGGTACCATGGGACCACCCCAAATGATACCACCTCATAGTTTGATGCAAGCAACACCTTAACAAAGATCATAACAAAGACCACATAAAATCAGTCCATCTCTAAAGGGATATAGTGAGAGATAATTGTAGAACTTTTGTATTCTCATAGTTTTTATTGGACATATACTTGTGATGTATAGATGGATATGTTTTACATGATCAATTTTTTATATATATGGAAATTTGATGGATATTGTTTATATGATTATTAGTTTACTCTAATCCCTTTATTACATTATATGTGTTATTCATTATCTAATGTTGGATAGATATAGATATTGATGTGATGTGATGATATGGTTAATGTATGTTCACATACTACTCACATTATGATGTGATTTAAATTTGGATGTGGATTGTGAATATGATGTAAAACTATAATGTTGCAAATGATTATGTGATATGCTTATTTGTATGATATTATCATGCTTAGTATATGTAGTCAAGATGATGATAAATGATTGTTGATGTAGGATATGATAATTTTTTTTTTGATTTTTATTGGCATGCTAGCACACTTGGCCATTATGATGTGGATAGATTTTGTAAAGAGATACACTGCCTATTTAAAATGTTTTGACATAAACTTTGCAACTTGGTGTTTGATTTAATATTTGATATGATTAACCATGATTATTGAAAAACCATGATAACATTATTTACATTTATGTAAGTACTAACTCAAGTACAAACACCTAAAAAACACATCATGATATAAAATATCATGACAATGCTGGTGATGCATATGAATTGAGCCAAGACCCAACAATTTAAAGCATACAAACAAAAAAGCAAGCATACATAGATAAAATGAAGTAAATTTATGTTAATGCAATAGAAAAAACTATTGTGTTAATACATTGATGAAAACACATGCTTGATTTACCCCCAAAAAATAGTAAGTATAGGGAACAAATGTTGCAAACTCAAATTAGATGAGTGATCAGATTGACTTGATTGATATAGATAAATGTGAAAATGATGTTGTAATGGCTTGTTAAAGATGTGGAATCCAAGAAAAAATAAATAGGGGGATGTGGGAATATAGGCTTAGATGAACTCTAAACCCCATGTAACCACGTGCTATCTACATAGTCCATGCATGCCTCATGCCAATATAGTTCTCCCCTTAGGGAATATGAAATGGATGATGTTAGGAAATGATAGGTAGTATATGAGAGACACCAGCCAAGAAATATGAAAGTGCATGAAAGTGAAATGGACAAGTGAAACACTCCACAAAAATGGAAATGATCTTTCCCAAAACAAAATTAAGATAAGGGTCTAATGCAAAATAGGATGACAAACTGGATAAAGATTTTGTGGCATTATATCTCTTTTTGGTATTTTATGTATTTTTTTAATTTTTAGGATTTTTTAATTTTTTAATTTTTAGGATTTTGGGATTTTAAATATCAAATGCATTTAAAAAGGAAATTGGATGTAAATACAAGGGAATTTCAAGACATATATACAATAAGCCACTATAAAAGGGAAACCAACTATATCAACATATGCAAAAAACAATGTAAGATATGGAAACCAACTAGATAAAGGTTGTAAATAGGGGTGAAATAAGATGTGAAAGGTGATGGAGCTAAAGGAAGCTATCCACATACTATAAGTTAGGGAAACCATCCATGTAGCATTCTAATGTCCTATTACAAGGGTATTATCACATTCTGACCTTGCCAAATCTATTGTATCTTGTAGTACTTGTAGATCACCATCAAGGTAAAAGTGATAAAGGGATGTTGCTATAATGATAGGGATGGGTGAAAGGATATGAAATGATGTGAAAATACCCCCAAAAAATATGGTACTCATAGACAATTATCTTATGTGTCAAGCCTAAAAGCATTTGATATGCATGATGTTCATAGGCTCAATTATCTCTTGGCCATCTTCTATATCCAATCGGTAAACACTAGAGCCATATTTAGCTATTATGATGTAGAAACATAACTAATTAGGATCAAACATGCCTTTATTTTCTTGGTCTACATTGGTGTTTTTTCTAATTTTATTTTAGCATAAGATGACCAACTTCAAACTCTCAATATCTTATGTGTTTATCATAGCTATGGCATAGTTGATTTTGATAAGAGTTGAGTTGATTTAAGACAACTAACCATTTTTCATCCAATAGTTATAGCTCTTGTAAATTGGACACTCAATACTCCTCATCCTTAATGAGATCATAAAATGAAATACATAAGTCAAATCAATCTCGAAAGGGAGGATGGATTCTGATCCAAAGACTAAGGAATATGGAGTTGCACCTAGAGGGGTATAGATGTTGGTATATTAAGATCATAAGGTAAGAAAAATATGCAAGTGCCAATCATGGCCAATGTTATTAATAATCATTTCAAGTATTTTAACGATGGTTTTTTTGGATGCCTTGGTTTGGTAATTGCCTTGGGGATAATAAGGAGTATACCATATGTGATTGATATGGAATTGGGAATAGAGGGCCTTTACATCCTAATTTTTTAAAGATAGTCCATTATAAAAAATGATAGCAAAGAGAATGCCATAATGACAAATGAGGTGATTAATGATGAACTTAGAGATTTGTTTCATCATTACATAAGTGAGAGGAATATTCTTGACCTAATTTTAAAAATAATCGATAGCAATTAGGATGTGCTTATGACCATTTAATGAGGTGGAATGTATCTTCTTTATGAGATTAAGTCCCTAATTTTAAAATGGCCAAGATATTATGATTGGATACAATTCCTGTGATGGAGCATGAATCAAATCATAATGCTTTTGATAAGAAATACATTTCTTGACATAGGTGCATGCATTATTTTTCATGGTTGGATAGTAATACCTTGTGGAAAGGAGTTTATTATTAAGGATCATTCCAATAGTATGGGCCCCATAGATCCCTTTATGAATGTATTAGATAGCTAAATCAGATTCTCTTAAATTTAAACAATGAAGTAGTGTCCCATCATAGCCCCTATGATAAAGTGTGCTAGTGAGTAAGGTATATCGGGAAGCATTATGAATGAAAGATGTGTGTTGGGATTAGGATAAGTCTTACAGAAGGGTATGATCATGAAGGTAGGTGTAAATTTCATGATACTAGGGTGTATTAAGACCAATAATTTCACATACCATGTTAAAATTTAGACAATTATATGCTGATACAATGAGCTACTTGATGGAAAATTGATATTATTAGACATTAGAGAGCATTTCCATAAGTGACCCAATAGTGGCCATGGCATATGTTGATCTGTTGTTAGTTTATGGTACTTGATTAAACTATATATATTTAAATTACAATTTGAGACTATCTACCATTGCTTTGTATGGTATGAGCTTATCATCCTTTGTTTGATACTAATTATAAACTTGATTAATGATGAGCTATTAATTACAAAAGATGGACAACTATCAGATATTCCATTAGATAGCAAGGTGAAGTCTTGTGACAAGAGCCCCATATTCTAAAATGTTGTTAGTGCATGGAAAACCAATATGAAATGTCTTATGGGTAATATATACCCATGGGGTATAAATAAAATTCTTGGCCCAGATCCTCAAGACTTCAATAAACCATCAAAATAGAACTTCCATTTCTATGACTCATCAAGGGTCAGGATGGATCCATTGGGAAATCCCATGGTAAGTGGTTGTGTATTAGATAATGGGGATAATACAAGTTGATCTTTAAGGAACTACCCCTTGATAACCTTCTAATTTATATATTCAATGTCAAATTCACTTTATAAAATAACCCACTTTGCCATGCATCCTATTAGAGTTGCTTTTGATAAAATATACTTTAATGGATCCACTTTGGTGATGAGGATAGTCTTATTATTCAACATGTAATGCCATAATTTATGAGACATAAATACTACCACTAAATAATCCTTTTCAATGGATCAATAGTTATGTTTGTATGCCACTAGAGTTTGTGTCAAATTATAAGCTGTATGTTCCTTTTCATTTACATCTTATCAAGCCAAAAGTGCCCCGAAGGCATGCTGAGTAGCCAAAATGTAAAGCAACAATGGTTGCCTTGGTGTTGGAGGGAATAACATGGGTGGATTTGAAAAATATTATTTTAGTTGCTCAAAATATTCATGACAATAACTTTTTCAATGAAATGTTGTTCCCTTTTTTAGGAGATAAGTAAATGGATGACAATGAGCAACCAACTGTGAAATAAATTTGTGAATAGTTTCAATCTTTCCATACAAACTATGTAGTTTTTTATGATTTGATGGAGGAGGCATGTTAGTTATGGCCTTAAATTTGGCCAATTTAACTTCAATGCTTTTGTGAGCTACTATGAATCCTATGAGTTTCATTGATGTAACCCTAATTAAATATTTCTTAGGGTTAAGGTGAACCTTGTATTCATGAAGCTGCTCAAATATTATGTGTAAGATTGTTGGATGTTTGATTCTTATTTTGAATTTTCCTAGGACATCATCTACATAATATTCCATAATATCATGCCTAATATTATGAAAGATAACTACCATAGCTCATTGGTAAGAAGCACCTACATTTTTAAGGCTAAAATACATGACATGGTAATAAAATTGTCTCCCATGGATTTTTGAATGTTATTTTATGCTAATCTTCAGGGGTTATTCTAATTTGATTGTAACCAAAAAATCCATCCATGGGTGATGGTGTTTCATAACCTATTATATAATCAACAATCATATCAATGTTTGGTAAGGGAAAATCATTTTGAGGATAAGCCTTGTTAATATTATGAAAATAGGTGTAAAGGCTAATACCCGTGGTATTTTTGTTGATAGGAATGATGTTGGAAATCCATTCAGAATAGTCAATTGGTATGATGAATCCAACATCTAAGAATTACTCAAGATATTTATTGACCAATATCACTATATGAAAATGCTTTTTTTACAACATCTATTTGATTTGTTTAGCATCGGGATGCACCACAAGATGATGGACCACTAAAGATATGTTTAAACCAAGCTTGTCAACATACAACTACGAACATATGTTGATGAGTTTTTTTGATGAGGGAAATGATGAGATCATATTCTTCCTCTATGAGAGAAACACCGAGCTTGATAATATGAGGATTGTCTTTAGTACTGATGTTAACATTGATGGTGTCTTCCACAAGAAGCATGGAACCATCTTTGAAAAATGTTGGCATTGAAGGAAGCTAATATTATTCCTCTAGTTGTGGATCAACTGGCTCATCAAGCTCACCCATAAAAAATAGTATGAATCTTTCATCTTAGATAAAACCCAGTTTTGAATGTATTTGGAAGTTCATATATGGATTCTTCAAATGTTTTCTCCTTAATAAGACTAAGGCTTGCTCCAATGTTGATTACTTAACTATGGGAAATTTGTGCTTCCTCTTGAAGAGGGTGGACTTCCCCATCTATTGGTGCTTTTAATAAGTTTTCACTAATGAATGCATCTTTGTTTTTACTTTTTTACTATCCAATATCACCTCATAAAGGTTTTCAAAAGAGGACATTAATTTTTTATTTTCTTGAATTTTTTAATGAGGAAGGCGACCTGATCCCTGAAGTAGGCAATAAAGTCCAAATTAATTTCAAACCCCTTGTTATGTCCCCAAGTGGGAGACCATATTTAAGTCCCAATAATTATACAAGGGACTCATCATTCTAAAATATTTCTAATGGTATGCAATATTGTTGGTCCCTGTTGATAACTTCAAGATGCTAAAGGTCTAGGTGGATGGTAAGGATGACAATGTTATTAAAGAGGTTGGTGTTGGAAATCTCATCATAAATATAATAGGAATTTTAATCACTATAGGGAAATTATTCACCAAATTTTATAGTGTCATCACTTTTGAGATTAGAGGGGTCACCTTTAGGCAGTTTGAATCTAAAGCCTTGAGTTATTTTTATTAAACAGGGGGAACTAGATCAAAAATTCCTTGTTCATTTACCCCCAAGCATTTAAATTTATAATCTATATGCTCTAATATTTTATTGGCAATGGGATATTTACTACTTTGATAACATGATGTAAAGCCATCATTGTATAACCATGATTCTCTAGGATTGTTGATATGCTCTTGGTCTAAGAGACTATTTTTATTGAAGGATAGAGGCCCACTTTATAAGAATTTTACTTCTTATGCTAAATCATTTTGGTCCTGCCATATATCTTGGGGGATGTGGGAAGTTTGGCGATGTGAAAAACATCTTCAACTTCATATTCTTCACAACCTTTATCTTTGATAATGAAGTGTGATGAATCCTTTGGAAGAGACTATTGGATGTGGATGTAAGGTTATCACGATGGATATAATATGATTTGGGATTTTTAGGAAGCACATTTTAATCCTTTTTAAGGCCATATGCTATGATGGGACAATGATGGGCATTACAATATTTTACTTCAAGAATCTTGTAATACTGATAAGGTTGTGTATTGCTAGGGATTGTGACTTCCATACTGACATGTGAAAATTTAAGGCACTGATGCCAAATGAGTGGCACTATGCACATATAATGAATCCATATATGTATAAGAAGTAAGTTACATAATAAGTTTTGTCAATAACATGGCAAAAAGCTTGACGTAATAAGCCCAACAATGATAGGAAAATAAATAATGTCAATTGATTCTCTCTCTACATTATCATAAGACTTGATTCTAATAATATTGCCTTGTAGATCTAAGTCTAAGTATGCTATATGTCTAACCAACTTGATTTTATAAATGTTTAGCTCAAATCCATTGTCTATAAGTACCCTTTTCACTTTATTCCATGTAATAGTTGCCTCAATATAGAATGAGTTATTATGAGATGGACATGCAGGTGTAATGTCATTTGGGTCAAAGATGATTTGTTTCCCCAAGGATAAATATCATGAAAGTTCTTAAAGTTGTAAGGGTTTAATATCTGTGGAGACATTTGAATACTATAGAAGCTTATATAATATCCTTATGGATAGTGGATGTTCACATAATATCCAAGGTTGATATCTATGTCATGGTTTTTTATAATTGTTCAATAAGGTCATATGGATTTTTTAGTTGAGGATGTGGATGGTTTGGATTTGGAATGGGGGACCCTTTAGATTTTATCATTGGATGTTGATACAAAAGGAACTTAAATGGTAACCTTTGAGCATTGAGTATCAACACACCCTCAAGCTTGGTTAGGATGAATAAAATGAGATGGTAAAGGTCCCATGATAGTGGTGGTAGCACATTGATTGGTGTTAGGAGTATGATGGGAGTTGATCTTGATAGTGGTGACATGATTATATGTGATCTTACCTATAATTTTATCATAGTTGTGTTGGACATTGTCATAATAAATGCAGTTGGTTAAATAATTTTAACCTTAATTTTGATCATGATGCTAATGTTGTAGTTTACCCTAATTATTTTAATTATTTTGATTATGATTTAGGAATGGGTCTTTAAATATGCCCATATTCTGATTAGATGATGAAACAATACTATCAAGCTCAATTTTTGCATGATCAAGCATATCTTGAACGTAATGATTAAGTTGCATGCATCAATGTGTAGCATGGAATTTGAATATAAGATAATCAAAATATTTAATATATTTTACCATATTAGTTTCAAATTACATTCTTCAAAATGCTTGGTGATGGGCCATACAACCATGTTTGCAACAACTAGTTTTTCAAAGACAAGTTCCAGTGGTTCTCCAAGAGGGGAGAATGTCCTATACTAATATTATGTCTTAGGTGGTTCTATTTAAAGAGTGTGTTGTTTGAAGAGCGACTATTAATTTGGATTGGGAATTTTGGGCATGTTTTTATTGAAAATTTTGCACATGCTTGGATTTTGTAACTCCATCGCCCACATCATTTTTTTAGTGAAAACTCTATGTTTCTCCATTTGTGATTGGACATTAACTTGAGGTTGATTTGGATAATCCTTAAAGTATATTTAGATAAACCATTTCACAATAAGGGATTATTAAATTTGCACACCATTTTCAATGATTTCATCAAATGTATTTTCACAATGCAGTCACAATGAAAAGCCATTTATAGATGTAGTTTTGAAGTAAAGGTCATAGCTAGTTATTTTTATACATGTAGATGATATTTAAGGATTATATAGATCATCAGTCTTATATAATTGGAAAACTTAGAACTTGACTGTTCCTCTCAATTTTGGACCTTTCTTACTTTAAAAAGCTTAACATTTACTTGATCTTGTTCTCCTTGGCCTATCTCTTGGTCCGACTAGTCTTATGTTGATGACCTAGATATTATATCTTGCCAAGAATGATTAAAATATGGTTATCTTATGACCCTACAAGCTTAGAGCATGTGCCTATTTTATAACTATCAGAACATAAGCATCACTCCCAGATCCTTGTGTTGATGCTAGTGTCCTATCATAATGCACGTGTCTAGTGCCCTAAAGTCATCTAGTTTTCAAATGAAACATATCATAATGGTCAATCTAAGTGCTTTAATGTAATTTTTTCTCTAAAGGGATTAGTTTAAATACAAGATCAACCCTCATTATTTCTAGACCTACAACCTAACACGTACCAAGGCAACTTATCAAAGCATTCAATCAAACTCTTGATAAAGAAAAACTTCCTTATTTTATCCTATTTTCATATCAACCATAAGGATATCATATAAATAGGTTTGAGGCACTAAAAGAGTAGCCTAAAATCCTAATTTTTCAAGTTACAAGCTAGGTCACTATTGTACTTACTTTCCATAGAATGCATGATTCACACACAAGCCAACATGTAGGGGAGAATTACATCAGTTTGAGGTCCTCTTAGGAGTATTGGATATGTAGGCAATACTCATTAATAGAGGGATATTTGGGGTCATTTGGACATCATGTGTCCACTAACCCATTTTTCCTTATGGTCACTATGAAGATGAAGAACTAGGGTTTTATAATTTCATGAGTGACAATCTATGACCCATATTTGAATGCACCAGATCGAATGTGAAGACAAACCTAGAAGGATCCAAGTGTTTGCATCTTTTTCCAATAGGTATTCTATATAAGACACTTGTGTGAGGTTTAAATAGTAGCATCAATGTAACTTCCCAAGGATAATGCTAGTGTTTGTGGCTCTAGAAGCACTTAATCTAGAATTTGATGATTGTTTTAGAATCTTCTTCTAGTCTACTTCCTACTTGTTCTAGATCCAAAACTATGTCAGTATCAAAACCAACTAATTACATTACTTATTTGTTATTTCCATATCTAGAATAGTTATACTTACTATTTTTAGCTGATCTCAATTTAATGATTTAAACATATATTATATCTAAGTTTAGCATCTAATTGGCCTACTATAGAGATAGTTTATCACCCCTATACCTTATGCTGTTCCTATCCCCTTTAACCCTATATAACCCCAATATAGATTTTTAAGGTTAAACATTTGGTGAACCTGACCTCTATGTCTTTTCATGAAACTACTAGGGTGTTCTATAAACTTTTTGTTTTTTCTAAGTTATAATTTTCTAAAATTTATTTTAAAAATTAGTTTGTTTTGAAAATCTAAAGAATACATAAAAAAAAGGATTGCTCCATAGAGTTTATGTGTCTCTCCTATCCTATTCTCATTTTAGTATTTAGAATATTTTAAATGGACAAAGAGGAGCCTCTTCCTCCTCTTAAACCTAAGGAGGGTGATAGTTATCATCCCTCTAACTAGGTCCATACTATCACTCCTTCAAGGGGTAAGGTAGATGGTGTATGTATGTATATTCAATCTGAGGTACCTAGGTTTTGTGTTTGTGAATCTCTAAAAGATAATATCACCAATATGAACACATTAATAAAATAGTTACAAAATTATATTACACTCTTAGAAAATCCAACACATAGTAGTGTTCATTATGTGTTTGCACTCTCATCTACCAATATTGTGCCAAACAAGGTTTCACATCCATATAGAAAGAGAAAATAGAATACATCCAAAATAAGTGGTTCCAAAAGCTACAAAAAGGATAATAAGAGAACAAGTGAAACTCTAAGAGAAATGATTCAAAATAAATTGATCAAATTACCTCCTATACATCCTATATATCGATCCAAATACTATTGTGCATATCATAGAATGTAATGGCAACACACAAACCATTGTTTGTCCCTAAATAAGAGGATACACCCCATAGTTAATAGTGGTGATCCTACACTCACTACATCTCATTTGGGAACATAAAATTTTCAATATTACAAAAATACCAAAAAAATAAAAAACATTCAAAAATACAAAAAACACTTTCAGCACCTACATACTCTATTGGCTCCTTAACATCTATGTGTTAGTTCCATGTTGATGGATGGCATATCAGTTAATTATACATACATATACGTGTCAAAATTATAATTAAGTGTGACATAGGCACACACATACACATGATATATTCCTATTTTGGATGTTACACATTCTCTCTACTCATGTCATATGGACATTGGGGGAATCTACATATGTGATCACAATACTCACAGATTATATCATTGTATGGTCACTTTTAATTATCATGTTTGAGACTATACTTAATTACACATGCCTTGATATGATATTCAATTGATGTTTTTTTTAACACATTTGACCCATGGGATACTATGCTATGTCTATGCTAGTTGCTTATGATTTCCTATATGCACTTCTTTGAGTGTCTTGCCTTGCTATTATCTTGGTTATGTATGCATTTGAATATGATGCTTTATTTGTGTCCCTTGTGCCTAAGTATGATTTCTTAGACATTTGAATATGTAATTATTGATTTTTTGGACATTTTACTAAGTCATGTCCCTTTGACTTTGTGACATTTGAACATGCCTCTTTTTATGGTCTCCTTGGACCATTGTATGTTGACTTACTTTTGAGTGCTCTTGTGTGTGTGTTTGATTTAATTATTGAGATTGTATTGTTACTATATAGACACTATAATTAGATTTATCATGCATCTTATGCCTTTATGTGATCACATTATTCTATGCACTTCAATATTACATTTACCTATACACGTTCTCCAATATGCTACATGGTTCCTTTCACAGATTATACAATTGTCTTATCATTTTGAGTTGAGGTAACTAACGGTTAATATTTTAACTCAAATAAAATAGGGGAATATTAGTGGGGGAATGATTTGGAAGCATGTTCTCCACACTTCTTCACATTTGGCACAATTTTTAGATCTAATGGGGCCCTGCTTTGGAAGCATGTTCTCCACACTTATTCATCATTTGGAAAACAATTTAGATTCAATGGGGGTATATCATATAGGAATGGATTTCACACATTAATATTTTTTTATTTCTCCATATATATTTGGAGAATGCTTTGGAATCATGTTATCCACACTTACATAGTTTTTGAATTGGCCAAAGCACATAGTTATATAATTTAGATTCATAGTTGTGCCATAGTTTTATACATTGGTATCATTGTTATACACAGTTTCAACATGAGACATACCTAAGGTGCATATGATATGAAATGTGTGCCTAATATGTCAAAATACGAATTAATTTTCATATTTTAAAACACTCTCAAGGACTATCATCACCTACTAGGATGGACTTTTATAGGCAAGAAAGTTGCATCAATACGCATGTGTACTCCTAAACCTTGCTCTTTCAATTTTAATTATTTCAAATGCTTATCAATTTCAAATTTTATGCACTAATTATATACTATAACATGATCTTGGTTGCAGGTCAATCACCAAAAAATTACTCAAGTTTGACTCACTTAAAGGCAAGGTGCGTTATACACACCCATGTATGTATTTCTTCTCCTTTAAACCAAAAATTTCATTACTATATTAAAGGAGGGGGAAAATGTAGATGATATATATGGATTATATATAACCTCAATCTTTTACACTTGGAAAAGTTAGACCTTGGCTATTCCTCTTAATTTTGGACCTTTTCCACTTTCAAAAGTCTCACATCTACTTATCTAGTGCCCCTTGGCCTATCTCTTAGTTTGAATAGTCTTATGTTGATGACCCATACCTTCTATCTTTCCCATAATGATTATAATATGCTTATCTTATGCCCTTGAAATTTTAGAGCATATACCTATTTTCTAAGTTCCAAGACATAAGAGTTAGTCCCAGACCCCATGTTGACACTAGTGTCCTACCTTGATGCAAGTGTATAATGCACTAAAGACATCTAATTTGTAAATGAAATGTTTTTTAATGATTGGCCTAAGTTGTTTAGTGTGAATTTTTATCAAAAGGGATTAATATATAGATAAGATCAATCCTTATTATTTATAAACCTATAACCTAGCACAAACCAAGGCAAATTATCAATGCATTCAATCAAGAACTCTATAAAACAAAGCTTCCTTATCCTATTTTCATATCATTTATAGGGATATCACATACATAGGTTTGGAGTATTGAAAGAGTAACCTAACAGTCTAATTTTCCAAGTTACAAAATAAGTCACTATTGTAATTGCTTTCCACATATTCATGATTGACACAAAAGCCAACATGTAGGGGAAAATTAACTCAGTTTGAGACCCTCTTAAAGTATTGGCTATGTAGGCAATGCTCATTGATAGAGTGGTCTTTAGGGTTAGCTCAACACTATGTGCCTACCAACTCATTTTTCCCCAAGGTCACTATGAAGGTGAAGAACTAGGGTTTTATAATTTCATGAGGAGTGACAATACATGACCCCAATCAAAATGCACTAGACTGAAGGTGAAGACAAACCCAGAAGCATCTAATTGGTTAGATCCTTTTCTATACAGTATTTTGTATAGGACACCTATATTAGGTTCAAACAGTAGTATTAACACAACCATCTAAGTCTAATGCGAGTGTCCATGGCTTTAGAGGCACTTAATGTATAATTTGGTGACTGTTCCAAAATATTCTTCTAGTCTATTTCCTACCAATTTTATATCTAGAATTGTGTCAACATCAGAACTATCTAAGTACATTACTTCTTTTTCATTTCCATATCTAACATAGTTATAGTTAATATTTTTATCTTATCTTAGTTTAATGAGTTTAACATATGTTATATCTAAGTTTATCATCTAATTGGCCTCCTATAGAGATAGTTTATCACCTTTGTATCTTATGTTATCTCTATCCCCTTTAACCTTAGATAACCCCAATAAATATTTTAGGGTTAAACATTAGGAGAGAATGAGGAAACATGCTAGAAAATCCTCTCCATAATTGTAAAAAGGCTAAAAATCTCTCCTTGCATTATTTTGAGTTGTAAAGGTCCAACAATGTCAATTCATGTTCCATGTTGTAGGATAAATGTTTCACAAAGCATCTTGAGAGGTCAACAAAATTAGTGACCAATCCTTTAGGTAAATGAAGGAATAATTCTAGGGCTTGGTTGCCAAAGCTTTATAGGAACAATCTAAGTAGATAGATGTCATTGAATACTACTTATTGAAAAGCCATGAAGAATTATTT
Organism: Torreya grandis; assembly: GCA_037957365.1. Classification (NCBI taxonomy): domain Eukaryota; kingdom Viridiplantae; phylum Streptophyta; class Pinopsida; order Cupressales; family Taxaceae; genus Torreya; species Torreya grandis. The sequence continues at coordinate 3,390,155 of JARHVA010000722.1, read as the reverse complement.
GATGTGTTCTCTTGGGTCCCCTTTCCATTACACTTATCAAATTTTGTCACCTTAAAATGAGGATGGAAGGGGACTTGTAGAATAATCTTGTCAAAATAATAGGGACATAATTCTTCAAATTTGAAATTTTTACTTTGGTTCCCTATTTGTAGTCCATAAATAACATCCTTCATATCTTGCCACTCTTGAGACATTGGAGCATTTTGAGATAGGTATGATGCATGCTGATGGGGTGGATTGATGGATTATGATTGACTGGTAAATTTGAGTCAAATTTGGTGGGAATAAATACTATTTTGGTGGATTTAGTGGGAACAATCATCATATTAATAGGAATATGTTGTTGATTATAATGTTGAGTAGATGAAATTTATTATTGATTGGGTGGGATTTGATGTTGGTTGGGTGGGATTTGCTACTAATTAGATCAGATCTACTACTAATTGGTCATGATTTGTTATTAATTTGTGTTGGATTGAGTGAAATTTAAGGTAAAAACCAAATTATCAAGTATTTGCCTTACATTTTATAATTGATTTATCATAACCTGATTAGTATCTTGAGGTGGTGTCTCCACATGGGTCTATTTCCATTTTCTAGAGGACTTGGGGTTTGGATGTGGGTTTTCAACCATGTTGTGACCTTGATTTTGGTTATGACTAAAAGAAGCCTTATCTTGATGTTGTGTCAGAGCATCCTCTTCTGATGTGTGGATAAGTTATTGTAAAATTTTTGGGGCATAATCCTTAGGAAATTTAGCACCTAGCTCTAATAATTACAAGATAATTTATATTATTGTTCAAAAAGTTATTATTCAAGTTGGGCCCTTCTCAAATCCATTATGTGTGGGTTATTGTTGGTTTCAGTTTCATGAATATTTATTTCCACCCCCATCTAAGTGTAACTAAGTATGAACTTCTTGATTTTGGTCAAAATGAAACATGTTCCCACCAAAATTATTGTCAAAGTTAGGATTATATCTAGTTCTTTTTCATGTATAATGAGGCATGGTGCTAAAATGTATTTCTTACTTTGTATTTGGATTGAAAATTTGAATTGAATTCAACTTATTTTTTGATTTTGAATCAAATTTAGATTTTAGATTTTTTGGCTTGATGTTAGATGATCTGGACTTTATTTGAATTTTGAATTAGGGTTAACTTTTTGGATAGAATTCAATTTTAGTTAACTTGCCTTGTTTGATATTAACTTGTGTGCCTCTTGGAAGTGATTTGTTTTGATGCCTTGATTTTGATTTTATTTTTGAATTTAGATGTCTTTGAAAAAATTTGCTTGATTTTTTATTTTTGGGATGTTTGAATTAGATTTGATGCGAGTCTTGAGTTAATTTTTTAAAAATGTTTGATTTGATTTTTAAAATGTTTAACTCAAGGTACACTTAGATGTTTAACTTGATTTTAGAAGTTTGACTTGAGTTGACCTTGGATTTAAACTTTGACTTTATGAGTTTGGTTTGACTTAGTAAAAAAATGAATGTTTGAATTTAATTGACTTTTGATTTTTATTTATGAATTTTGAATTTGAATTGATGTTTGAATTTTATGCATGATTTGGTTTGAATTTAGAAAGTTAACTTGATGTTTGACTTGATTTTGGATAGTTGATGTTTGACATTTGACTTGACTTTGGAATTAGATTTTGACTTTGACTTAGGAAAGTTGATTTGATTTGAATTGATGTTAGACTTGATTTTGGATAGTTAACTTTTAAATTTTGATGTATTTTACTTATTTGACTTGACCTTTGACTTTTTAATATTGACTTAATTTGACTTCATGTTTAAATTTTGATGGGTTTAACTTTGTTTTAAATGATCAAGCTTCATAGTCAATACAATTTTTACAATAATCAAATAAAAACATGTAAATGATAAGCCTTATGCTTAGTATATAAGGTGTGCAACTCAACTAACAACCCACTAATCTACTTATGTAATGTGTTGACTAGGATGGTCACCCAACCCTCACTCTTATGTTTATATGTATTGAGTGATCTTCAAGGATGTTGTTTCCCCTACATTGATAGTTGTTTGTAGCCAAAAGGGCTTAACCTAGGCATAAACAAGGCTTTCTAGATATGTCCCCTATATACCTCATAGTATGATGGGGCCTAAGTCTATGAAAACTTTTAATTAATAGGCTACATGAGAGGGTCTAGTCCCTTCATTCCCACTCCATCTATAGTATTTTAGTGGAGTTCCACCTAAAAATATTTCCTTGAGTGGGGTTGTTTAAGGTCTGTGTATTAGAAAATAAAACCCCCTCACTTCATGATGCGCTTAAAATACATAACTACTTGGTTAGTAATGACAACTCCTCCCTCAATTTTTATACCCCATCAAAACATGAAGTTGGTTCTAATGATGGGGGATGAAATCTTAGTTTTCAAACCATAAAAACTTGTATTTGAGGATCAAGGTCCAAGTCACACAACTAAAAAAAAGAGACTTACACTATTTTTGATTCCCAAGATCATTCAAAGGTATGAGGGAAGAACATATGTAATGTATGTTTGGGATAAAAAAATCAATATAAGTTGTTTATGATTTCCATGAACTATCTTACAATGTAAGGGAAGAGCATAGGAAAATTTAGATTACACAAATACACACACACAATCAAATGAAAAAATAAAGCAATTAGGTTTTTTAATACCTAAATTTAAATGTGTGTTCAAGCCCAAAAAAGAATTGTGAGATTTTGTTTGGTTGATTTAAGACTTTGATATGCAAAAACCTATAAAAGATAGATTAGTAGTTTGTTTTATATAACTTTGACAAGCATAAAACTATGTACAAACTTGTTAGATCATAATCTGCCAATGATTCCACTTAAATTAGATTAATTTCACCAAAATATAGGCCAATTCTGCCACTCTATGAAAAACACAATAAAAAAATTGAAAACAATTTCACTAAAATTAGAATGATCTTACCAAACTTAAATAATTATGTCACCCTAAAAACACAAAATATAAAAATATATAGATGATTTCATTAAAATTTGGAGGATTTCACTTAATCTAGGATGATTCTTCCAATATAAAAACATAGACTATTAGAGAGATGAAGATGATTTCATTGAAGCTAAGATGATTTTGTCAATCTAAAAACATAAACTATCAAAAAATAAAGATAATTTTATGAAAATTTGGATGAATTTACTAAAGGTAGGATGAATTTGCCAATTTAAAAACATAGATTATAAAAAAATAGAGATAATTTTACTAAAGTCAGGATGGTACCACTAATATACAACCACTTAATGTCAAAAAACCAAATATAATTGTTGATACTATGGATTGCACCCTTAAAAGAAGGCTGGGCTTCTCTCTTCCATGTGGCACAATAGAGACTCCTCTCTTACTGTGGGTCTAGCAAAACTGAGGGGAGAATCTCTAGATAAGGGCTAGCTCCCTTTGATGCATCTCTAAAGTCTTTTACTACTATTTCATAACAATTGGGGGGGGGTGAAAAGAGAGTGAAAATACTAAAAATAGAGCCTAAACTAAAGCAGTGATTCACCAAAATGGTTGGTCTACTTAGCTTTGACATACACTTTACACTAAGAACAAACTGATATACACTTCGTTTTACATGAGAAACTCTTCTACATCAGTGTTTAATAAGGGCTCCTCTAGATATACAGGGAGGAAACACTACTAGAGGTGTTCTAAGACACACTATGGCAGCGTATTCACATGCACCTATACTCTGCAGTAGACACTTCTTGTTGACCTACAAAAGAAGAAATCACAATATGCTAGACATGCTAGAATCATTCTGTGAAAGCATAAGGGAAAATGAATTAACACAAGACAAAACCATAGACATATGCAAAAGTTCAAACTCAAATGGAGGTAAACATGCTATGTTTTGATTCAAGGTAAAATCCTGCAAGGCTTCACCATACAAGCTAAGAGATATCTTCCTCAACTGAGAGGTTACAATATATAACATAAAGAGAAATACTTCTAGTGCCTTCTAGAATAGTAGCCCATGCTATGTTGAATGCATTGGAAAGAAGAAACTTGCTCATGATGGTGTCATCTTTCTAGAAATGACCTGGAAGAACCATGCTATAGATGTCGTAAGTCTTGACTTTACAGCTTAAACCATCTTAATGTTCTTGTAAAATCATGGGTCACTTTGTCTCATTTTCAGCAATAACTCCCTATGCTAATACTTTTTGTGTGCCACCTAGGCTATTCTATTCTTTTTTGTGCTTGACTTATGTGTGCATGGTCACACTTTCACTATTTTTTGTCTCTTTCCTGGAAACTCAACTCTCAGGCTATCTTTTATCTTTTCCTAGCTCTTTAGGCTCCTTTCTCAGTGGGTCATTGAGTTTACTTGTGGGTCTTTTACCCCTTTTAATTTCATTAGTCCTGCACTATTTGATCTCTTTCAGGCCACTTTTTGTGAAGGCATTAGTCCTTTAGCTTCTCCTCAACAGCCGATGCATCCCGCTAAAATTAACGTCTACGGACCTGTCACTATTTGAAAACCAAATGGATATTTCATCACCTTAAATTTGACATCTATAGGCCTATTTCCATTTGAAAGCCAATGACTAGTTTGCTACCTTGAATTTGATGTGTGCGTGCCCATCACCAGATGTTTGAACTGCCAACAACTAGTTTGCTATGCTGAAATTGACGTTCTCGAGCCTCTTACCCCTTTGGAAATTTATTCAACCTTTTGTATTCCTTTAACCTTTTTTAATTTGGACCTTCTTAAAGGGAAGGTGTCCCTTTGGCCTTGGAAAAGGTCCACTTTTGGGTTGCTGGGAGTCCCCCACAAGGGCACTTACCCTTCAGGCTCCTTTGAGCTTGCTTGTCTTATGAATTCCTTCAGACAAAATGTCTAAAGGAATTCCTTCAGACATTTTGTCCAAAGGAAATCCTCCCTTCAAAGTCTCGACCCTTCTTTCTTTCGGTCTTTTCCTTCAAGAAATTCCTTTGACAAATTCTTTAGACAAAAAGTCTGAAGGAATTCCTTCGGGCTTTTATTCGAAAGAATTTGCCTTGGTCTACTTTCTTTGTGAATTTATTCAAACAAAATGTTTGAAGGAATTCCTTCAGGCACTTTGTCCAAAGGAATTCATCCTTTGGATCCACATGGATTTTCTTCAGACCAAAAGTCTAAATTAATCCTTTGTCTTTTTCAAGGATTCTCTCTGAAGGGAAACTTACCTTTCAGCCTTTTGCCTTGTCATTTTTTTGAAGGTTCTCTCTGCCCTCTATAAGGGCACTTTTGGGTCCATAAATACCCTCTACAACCTACTAAAATGGTCCAATTTGTAATCCAAATGCCCTCCACAAGGGCACTTTATCCTCAAAGCTTTGTAAAAGACTTATATCTCTTTGAAGTTGGCCCATTCCTTTGCCAAAAGGCTTGTGAAAACTAGCTGCCCACAGTGAAATAAACCTCTAGATCAACCTAAAACATCTACAAAGCTCAAGTCACTTGGTTCTTTACAGAATAGGTCTACTATAAAGGGAAATGGCACAATTGTAGTAGAGGGAATACATCCAAGATTGATGGCTCAGGATAGTAGGGAAAGAAGGAGATCGATTTTTGGCCTGTAGGACCAAAATGGTCAACAATAATTTCAATAAAATTTGAGAAATTTTCAAAGTTAGGATGATTTTTCCATGTTCCCTACAAACATAGGCAAAAACATTTTTGCTGAAAGATAATATGTTTCTTCCAAGGTTATTCCTATTCTATTAAAGTTTGAACATAAGACTTTAGAATGAACATGATTCTGCCATAAATCTTAGAAAAAAATTTCAATGGTTTTTGGGAAAATTTGGAGGAAAATTAGCTAAATAATACTAAACGGTTGGATAATCAGGCTTATGAGTCTTCAAAGGGGATTTTGGGTGAAAATGGTCCCATGAGCATGTCATATGTAACATCACGAAATAAAGATTAATAGTCTTTAGTATAAATTAAAAAAGAATTGAAATATCTAACTAATTTAAACATGTGTCCTCATATTGAGCAAGACAAAAAGAATGCAATTACAATTGAAAAATAACACTTGTTATAAATTTATTATCCTCTTGGTAAATTTGGATGAGTTGGGATGTGATGTAGTTTCAAAGGTGCGTCAAGACACAAACAATTTGGTAGCACCTACTCTTGTAAACTAGATGATTTGATTGGATTCTTGATCATGTGAGTTGAAGCTTTGATTCATAATTAACAACACTTTGTTGTACAAATAATATTGTTTTTAATGGAGAGGAATCCCTCTATTTATATATTTTTTGAATGATTATGGAATGTTGGAAGAAAATCAAAATCAATGGATTATAAGAGGTCCTACATCTCATTTAATGCAAAGAATTAAGTGTGTAAGAAAATTTAAGAGATCCACTGATGAAAGTTTAGAGTGTGTAAGAGCAAGTCATTTAAGAATATTTGGAGTATGTAAGAACCTGTCAAAGACCTTACACACTTTTATTCTTGCATTGAATTACCTTGGAAAAGAAACTTTGAATTTGGTTTATGATTTTAAATTGGCAAGTGGATTTTTGGATGACATCATAGATTTGAGATGGAAAATAGATTATTTGATTTATTGAAAAATATGAAATGTGTGTGGATTATCTTACCAATTGATTAAGATGATTAATTAATTTTATTAATCCATATTTTTCATTAGTGGAATGGGCCAAAGTTGATTTCATATTTGATTCAATGGATGATTGACTAGGGGTGATGTTATAAAGTGATAATCTGATTCATGATGCATTTGATGAATTTTATAATGTGATACGGTGAAATACCATGATTAAGGATATATCATCATGATTCAAGATAAAAATGATGATTAAATTGATGATTTTAGGTGATTGGAAGAAGTTGGGGTGAGCTTGCACAATAATATGGGAATGTGATTTAGTGAACAATAATGACACCATAGTGGAATAAATGAGGTGTTTGTAAGGGGAAAGAGAGGAACACAAATACATTTAGATTATAAAGGGTCTGAATCATAAATAAATATGAATATAAGAGATGAGACTTTCAAAATAAAATAAGTTATAGGATGCATAATAGGAGGGAATGTTTCACAAGGTGGAAGCTAACAAGAGAACCCATAGGGCCTAATTCAAACCAAATTGGGTAACATAAGAATAAATAATAAATAATGCAATAGGACCATTTTTATGTGTCTACATTTTTCCCACTTTGATGTGCATATGCGCTTACATATCAAAGTAGAAATGCAGACATGATATGGATATAAAATTTTGTGTTCCTAGATCTCTAGATTAAAAGCCAATGCTCTTAGTGTTGGGTTCTTTTAGTTAGTTACACTATCATATTAAAGCTTCTCCCTAATAGTCTAGTTTATTGGCCCTATAATGCAAGAGGTAAGTCTCATGTGCTCACCTGAAGTGCATAGCGAAAGATTGGTTATCGAATACTTTGAAGCACAATGTTGTGTGTGTGGTCATCTTTAGTAACATAGTTCTTAAAAAGTTACTAAATACCATAATATACCACTATTATCTATATTATTCTAGATTTAACTACCAATATAACTAAGGTCATCACTACCATTTAACAATAGCAATAAAATAAAAAGATACCCATGAGTTTAATAAAGACATCCATATTTCAACACTTAGAATGATTTATAATGCAATATGGCTAAACACTGGTTTTTTATTAATAGCTTATTAAATTACAAGACAAAGGTTCTATATCTATTCTTAAAAAAACATCCTCCCAAATGATTAAAATAGGGGTTTTTATACTTATTTTTCCTTGACCAAGTGTCAATATTCTAACTATCATGGACAAATAGCACATAGACTCCCAATAGGCTAAGAGTCATGGTTCTTACAACTATTTATTCCTAGACTTTGGCCTCTGCACCCCTAGATACTTGCTCTATATTATATTTTGGTGGCCAAGTACTCCATTCTTCATAAGATGGTATAAAACCTCTAATCGGTGGGGTCAAAGTGTCCTACTTGAGTTACTCTTCTAACTACTCCCATGTCCCTCACACTCCACTTCCCTCACACTCCCCTAGTCTTCTACTTCTTGTTATGAGTCCTCTATTCCTAGGTCCCTCATGAAACATTCTTATTTGATAAGGTCCTATCATGCTAGGTCTCTTATGCCATTTTTATTCTATACCTATCAACTATGTGCCATGGCCATCTCATACCATCTAAGTACTTACATCAAAATGGATAATTGTATTTTTCCACTATACACAAAAAATGGAATAATATTTGAACAAAATCTAGGGGTCAACATCACCCCACACTAAGCCCTTAGTCCATCTTGGACTAAGTTACATTGATGTCCTCCAAAAATTTTGGCCCCTTCTGCTCGAGTTCCTTTTTTAGCTCATCCTACTGGGATAATGCTTCAAGGACTTTGGTAGTTATTCATTCAATGGACTCATTTGATTCTTTTAGTTCCTTAAGTTGAGTTAGAGTCTCTATCTTCTTCACTTGTTCATCTAGGGCTGCACTGGCTTCCTTCTATATGTCTTTTAATTTGGAGACCTCCTTGTCAACCTATCCTTAGAGTATGGAAAAAATTGTGTTTATTTGTTGACTATGATTATTAATGGCTTCTTCCATCATCTCAATATCCTTGAATGATTTTATGCACTAAATGTGGTCTTTTATGAATAAGGCAACATCAACCACTTGCTACCTCAGGACCTCCTCATCATGGAGTCGGGATTTTACTATTTCATTTGGGTACACCAAGCACATAAAAATGCCATCCAAAATTAAGATAGCCTCCTTGACTCTCTCCAAAGTACTTTTGAAAATGTCTACCATCATAATGAATTGTTTAATTATTTCTTTGGCATCATCTTTGGGCATAGGGTGATCCTTATTTTTCTTAAACAATAGCTCAACCAATGTTTCAATTTTTTGATTGCATCCCCATCTAATTTTACACCATCCACAAGTTTTGGATCATATTTCAAAATTGTCTTGTAAAGGCTTAAAACCCTTACCTTAGCCTCAGTGGCCTCTTGATTTTTTTGCTTCAAGGAGGCCACTTCTTTGGCTAGGGCTCTCTTTTTTGCATATGATTTATTATACATCTATACAACTCTACCATGTTTCCTTTCCACCGCGTTCACATTTAATTTTGATAAAATGTTTTGGCATGCCATCTCCATGGATAGTTTCAAAAATGTGGCACTTGTCATTATTAGAGAGAGCCGTTGTGGATCAATATTCATAAGGTCTAGTAGACCTAGAGCATCTGGGCCAAAAAAATGCAATCCAAATGAATATAAAACTAGGGATCTTCACTACACATTTTAAAAAGGGAGGACAACTACTTCTTTATTTCTAGGGTTGCATCTTTGGTGTGGAAGTACTTAAAAAGATATAAGTTATTATCTTCTATGTCAAACTGGTATTATTCACATAGAGTGGAGAGCCCTCTCTATTCCCATTCCCCCTCAGCTATCCCATTTCCCCTTTCTAAGTCTCACTCAAGTTCACCCTCTTGATGGTTTTATGAGGCTATCTCATCCACTCCCATTACATCAATAAAAATTGATCACCATATGGGCCCTCTTGGACTAGGGATGGAGTCTTCTCTGAGTCTAATCCCAAATTATGAATCTACCCCTGATAGGGGTCTCTTTAGGGCACTTGAATTAGAAGTTGTTGTGGTATTGATCTGGTGGTAGTCTTTGGAGAAGGTAGAGGTGAAGGTGGTCATGGAGTGGAGAAGGTGGGGAAGTTGGATGAAGAGATGAAGGGTTTAGGGTAGGTGAGTGTGAAGGAGTGGAATGAGATGGTGAAGATGAAGTAGATGGTGATGAAGTGTGAGATGGAGATTGATGATATAATGAAGGTGGAGGATGAGTTGGAGAAGGTGAAGGGTGGGGTGGAGAAGGTTAAGGGTGAGATAGAGGTGGATGTGGTGTGGAAGAGCGATAAGTAATGGGTTTAGAGGGATGAACCTCCATTGTCATCTATCATTTTTGAGGGGACTACTACCCACTTATACTAGTACTTAACTCTAGCTGCTTTCTTCATACTTTTGGATCCTAAGGGAGCCTTTCCTTAGGGTATCCATCTTGAGGGTATTGGTGGGGGCATAACATATAAAAGAACTTATGGACATACTCCCTGAATAGGATATTCTTAACCTTAATATTGGTTAAGTTCATTTCTCTTCTCTCTGTAAAGGCCTTTTTACTTGGATACACAAACATTTTATAGAGGGTATGGTGCTCTACATCGATCTATTCTACCTATAAATTGATTGGATATGCATCATAAATTTAGTTGATGAAATCAATAAAGTAGTGCATAGAAAAGACACATGGTAGTTTAAGCCATGCTGAAAGCTTTCCCAAAGGGTTCATTTGAATGTGTGCCAAGGAATAGTGATACTTCATAGTGAATTCTACTTGATCTATGGTCAAGGGGAAAATCCTTAGAAATGCACCATTCATCCCCAAAAGCCACCTTCATCCCATCAAACCAGTACCTCATCTTCAACTTATATGTTAGGGTGTTGTGTTGGGGGCAAGTGAAGGCTTTGAAGTGCTCAACATGGGACTTGTGAGTGGGCATGTATACTCACTTTAATATTCTTGAGTTGTATTCAAGCACCCTGATCTCATAAAAAACCAATAATAAAAGGATTTCTCCCCAAAGAAACCTATACTTAGGCATTTTGTGTACCTTCTCCACATCTTCAAATATCTTCTAAGAAAAATATAGTACCCAATTATATTATGTGCCCTAAACAACTTGGAGAGTAATGTACAGGTGGGTGATGTCTACCTCCTTCCATTAGTTAGTCCCTCTGACCTTGGTGGAAATGATCCATGCTAATACTCTAAGGTTAGGATCTTGAAAGATACAAATGTGCATTACATGCCCTTATTTTTGGTACACTAGCAAAGTGTTAGTCTACTAAATCTCCTCTATATCCAAGTCATATAACACATTCACCCTTAAGCACTGAAGCCCCATATATTTTCTTATCCTCTCCATGGTGATCTTTATGTTGTGCCTCATGAAGTGGATGTAGTCCTCATGGATACTTGAGAGGAAGAACTGAATTACCTCAGTAGGCTTACCAAAGTATGGCAGCTTAAAGATTTGAAAGAGGCTAACCTTGTCTGATTGGTTCTTGATGGACAAGTCATAGACCACTTGATTCCTAGTGTTGATGGTTTGGACTTGATAGTCATTTTAAAAATCTACTTCATTGCCTAGATAACAATGGTTGTAGTAAAAAATTGTTGTAGTTAACACCTTAGAGACCCAATTCTCCACATGCAAAAATGACTCTGGGTACTGCATCTCTTCTATTAATAAAGATAAAGGAGGGATGTTGGGGTATTTTATGATGAAGAGGCCTACACCTGCTTTCCTTTCTTCACCATATTTACTTTTTCTATGTTCTCCCTCACTTCTCCTTCTATGCTTTGTCTCAAGACTCCCACGTGTTACACTTGTTTTTTTATCTCTTCTAGGTTTACTAAAGGCTCTTCTCTTTTAGGAAACCAAGCCCTTCCACTCACCTCTTCTTCCTTTGGTATTGTTAGAATATTTTAAAGTCTCTTAGCCTTTTTATTTAGATATGTTACCCTATATGATGCTTGAAGGTTAACCCACATCCATATCACATTTCCAAATGAATACGGGGTGGTGATCTAACTTGATTTGGCTCTTGAGCTTCATACTTCAACAATGGTGGAACCTATAACATACAACTTCAATAATCTCCACTCCTACACACAAGTACAAACTTAAAAACATCTCCTCTTTGCCTAGAAATAACCTATGTTGCTTTTCCAACTTTGTAAATGCTTTGCTTTGCAATAAATTTGGTTTCATCGATCTCTAGTTCTCTGGTTGACCGTTCACACTTAGCAATTGAATATTTAAGCAAGGTAAATTTTAAAATGAATTTGGAAAGTTTATTTATAGGTCCTTTAGGGGGGTTAACCTCCATTAATTTCTTCCCTCCCCTTGTCACTTCAATCCATAAATGCATATATTTTAAAGGCCTTCATACTTCAAATCTTGTATCTAATATTTAGTGCCTTAACAAATTCATCCCATCATTCTAGTCACACACTTCTTGCCATAACTAACCTTGTTACATTAATGGTCCATCCCTTCCCATGCCTTTATTAGGAGTGGATGATGATTGTGTCCCACCTTTCCAATGAAGTGGAAGATAACTATCAACTAAATGGTAGAAACCTTCTAAAATAATTTAAAAGTGTATTGAATGCTTCACATTCCCTTAATCACTTACATGACATACATGACTATTGTACCTTTGGAACTTGTGCACCCACATGTCTTTACATGCCCATTTATAACTTTGAACTTATAATGATTCATATACATGGTGCCTTACCCCACACTAAAATGGGTTTGTGGTCCTCCACAAAAACACAAACACAAACTCAAAATTACATTAAAGAGTTACACGCCTCAAGGGATGTACTTTTTTTATTGAAAATATTAAATTCTAACCTAATGGCCTTAAGCCTTCTTGATTAAATTTTTTAAATTAAATGGAATCACAATACAATCACAACTAACTCCCATTATAGTGTCCTAAGAGGAACTGACTATCCATTTTTTTAACCGACAAGCTTCAATAGGTTGAAGGCTATGTATTATGATTGGACCATCCCAATGGACTCAAAGATTCCCAAGGTGGTGCATAAACTTAGAGTCATATAAAATAAATTTCATGCTTATGAAAAATACTTTATGCTTTAGATGGTGATCATGCCATGATTTTTGTTTATGTTTCTCAACATCTTAACTCTAGTGGGTGAGGAACCGAGCCTCATCTAGTTTCATCAAACCATCGATCCTGGTTGTCAAAGAGGATTCATTATCTAAGTTTCCCACACACACTATCTAGAGAGATGGAACCAATAAATCCACTAGAATGAACACTTTTTTCCATATATTAGGTTGAATGGTGTAATTTTATTGAGGTGATTTTATGTAGTTTGATAAGCCCATAGTACTGTAGATACTCTATCATCCCAATCAATTTGGCTGACTTTGTAAATTTATGTCAAAGTGATACCAAAGATCTTATTAAAGGCTTAAACTATTCCATTGGCATGTGGGTGGTATGGTGTCATTTTATGGTGCATGATCATGAACTTGACTAATAAGATACAAATCATCTAATTAAAGAAGTGGGCGCCATGATCACTGGTAAATATTAGGAGACATCCAAATCATGTTATAATGTTCTCCTAGATGAATCATGTAGAAGTTACTGTAGTAAAATATTTTGTTTGTGCTAATTTAGCCTAACATGTGAGGTAATCAATTGCTATACTGATGTACTAAGAGACCATTTGTCATCTTGATAGAGTGATAGGCCCCACAGAGTCAATATCCCATTTTTTTCATAGTTATTGAGAAAGAATAGGGCATAATGACATAGCATCTCTTCTATTTAGTTTTTGTATGTACTGATAGACATCATATTTCATAAAATAAGCCTTTGTATCTTTAAATAAAGTTGGCCATCAGAGTTTAATGAGAAACACCTTGCGTGTAGTAGCCTCTCCAACATAATGTCCTTTAGTAATACCTTCATGGACTTATCAGAGCACTTCAAGGTGCTCATTTACATTACATAATAATGAAGCACCTCATCATGATCCATATTATAAATATCTCTTGTTATGAGCTGATAAGGTGTGGAATATATCACAAGTTGCTTTTTCTCTTATGAATGAGGAAGTCAGGTGCACAACTAGTATTGAAAAATGTTGTAATATCCTCCAACTCTTTAGGTACTTGAGCAACTCAAAATAACTATACATCAAGAAGATCATATTCTATGGCATATGGGGGTTCTCCATTATCAATTTAGGATAAATGATCAGGTCTATAGTTGGTCTTTCTAGGATTTAATATTATAGAAAATTGGAATTCTTGGAAGATAACAATCCAATGGTAAATCCTTCCATGTAGTAATGCCTTGTTGACAAGATACTTCAAGGCCTCATGGTCTATATATAATATAAATGGAGTGGCTATAAGGTACTACCTAAATTTTTTTAGAGCATAAACCATAGAAAAATATTTGCATTTAGTGGTGGTATATTTATTTTCAACTGATGTTAACTTTATACTAGCAAAATAAATTCAGTGATCCAAGTTTCCTTCACCTGGTTGTGTAAGTATCATGCTAACTGCCATTACAGATGCATCAACATGGAAATGAAAAGGATTTTTCCAATTATGGAATTACAAGATATGAGTGGTAACTAACCTTTTTTTTAGTGTTTCAAAAGATCTTTTGCAAGAATTAGTCCATATAAACTATTCATTGTGCTTTAGAAGCTCTTTTAAGGGTGTGGTGATCTTGGCATAACCCTGAATGAACTTTTTATAGTAGCCCATGTGTCCTAGAAAGGCATGCACCTCACACTAATTTTTGGGCACTAGCAGTTAGAGAATAATAAAGACCATGGATGGATCTACCAGGACTCCCTCACAAATGATATGCCCAAAAAGTACATGAAAAGGCATCACAAATAGATACTTATTCAAATTTAGGGAAATTTACAACACTCAACAATGCTTGAGCATGAGTCTCAGATTGGCACAATGGTTCTTGACCAACCCATACATAGTCCAGCTGTCTACATAGACTTGGAAAAACTTATGGATCAAATCTTTGAAATCCTCAATTGCTATCCATGAGAATACTGCTAGGGCATTTTTCAATTTGAAAGGCATGATGGTATAGGCAAAAGGTCCCCATTTAGTAGCAAAAGTAGTCTTGGATTGGTCTTCCTCAGCTATTTGGACTTAGTGGTACCCTAAGGACCCATCATTAAAAGAGTATACTTCACAACCAACAATTGCCTCTAAGATTTACTCCATGAAAGGTGTTGGGAAAGGATCTATCACATAAGATGCATTTAAAACATGGTAATCCACATAGATCTGGATATGACCATCCTTTTTGATACTGATCACCATGGGACTAACCCAATAAAATTGATCAATGGGAGTAATTACTTGATATAGAGCATGTTATCAATCTCTTCCTTCATGTATGCTTGGAGGTTAGGGTTCATCTTGTATGGATGTTTCTTCATGGGTCAAACACTGTCAATCAAATTTATATGTATCTTCCCTAGAGAAGGGTGAAATCCTTTCATTTCAATATAATTCCTCAAAAATACATCCTAATACTCTTTTAACAACTCAAAAATCTATGAGATTTCTATCTTAGTCCAATAATTTCCAATTGTAGCCATCTTAGGTTCTTGATCTGTGCTAATGTTATGTTGAATAGTTTGAATGGGACCATGATAAGGGTTTTTCATTAGAGAACTTGTATCCCAAATAATTATTGAACTAGTACTTATAGGGACATCTAAGTGGTTTTTCAAGGGGTTGAGTGAATTAGATCCTTCACTTTCATCTACCTAGAAGATGAATTTTTGCTTACCCATACAAATCTCTTCTCATCATTCTTCATTAGGAACCAGAGTAGGGATATAAACTGATTGAGTGGGAAGCTTAGTGAATAAGTGTAAGGGTTCTTTATGTTCTTGATGAACATGTCATAAGTGATGTTTGACAAGACTAAGATCCCCAACAATTACTTCTCACATGGCTTGAAGGGTGAGACACAAGTCCATTCTTGGGGAAGAGTAAGAAACTGTCGATGTCATGTTATCCTTTAGTAACTACTAGAACCTAGTACCCATGTGAATCTCTTCATGAATGTACCAAGCCTGTACCTAAGTGTGTAAAGTTCCATAGAATGTATTGACCTAGAGGTACTCAGGTAAGAATGTTTCCTTAGCTCCCCATAGTGTCTCACAAGCCATAAAGTGAGGTTTGTGTATTTACATGCCACTGTAACTTAATGTTCCTCTG
This sequence comes from Torreya grandis, assembly GCA_037957365.1. NCBI lineage: Eukaryota > Viridiplantae > Streptophyta > Pinopsida > Cupressales > Taxaceae > Torreya > Torreya grandis. The sequence continues at coordinate 3,374,213 of JARHVA010000722.1, read as the reverse complement.
ATCTTATTATCATGATGAAATCTATGATGTAGAGTAGCTCACACTTTATCCCAATACAAAAGGTGATCTTTATGATTACACCACCATCTAGTGGTGGTTTCATAAAAAATGTGATCTAAAGACCTCATATAATCATTTTGGGTATCATATAACTCTTTGAGGTGTTGGACAAAGTCACACACCTCCATTTGTCCTTGAAACTATGGAGCTTCATCAAGTCTCTCCAGTGGTGGTCCCTCTAGTGGCCTTCTCATTGATAAACCCATGAGGTACACAAACTTGTGATTTTTAGAAAGCTATCATGAGATGCTTTCTCCTTTGTTTACAGTGCTACACAATCTTGTAGTGAGATCATAGTCACTATGGGCCCACTAGTTGTAAGCATTACTTGTAATATCTAAGATAGACTAGTTATCCATCCATTGGACAATACCATCTAGCATTGGGTCATGCTATTCATCATTTTGAGTAGTCACATTATACAAGTTGTTGATGTCTTCATCAATGCTCATGGGCTTGATATAAGGAAGTCCCTATGCTTGGTCTAAAGGTATTACTATGTGCTAATTAATATTCTCAAAGCTAATGTATCAAATTTTAAAGCTCAAATCTACATGATTCTCATAACACCAAGACATTCCCAGTAAGGTTGGATAGTCATCAAATTTTACCAACTCTAATACCTCAAAATTTTATTTGAAGGGAACCCCAAGTGTGTCAATGGTGGCATTCTTGAGGACTCAAATAAGATGCACTTGAGTCTTATTCACCATGAATATGACATGAAGAGAGGGATGTAGGGATGTAATAGACATTTTTCACCAATCATATTTAGTGAGAACATTAACTTCCATACCAATATCTACTAGAATATCCTAGATTACCCATCCATTGATAGTAGTAGTAACTAATATCTCTGCATCTTCTGAGGAAGAGGAACTAGGATTTTCCTAGCATTGGGCATGATTTAAATAGTGATCTTCATTTTAAAAACTAAGGTGAGGGTGGAATTCATTTGGTAGGTGGGATTGACCTTTAAGCCAAGTGTTGAGCTAGGAAATAATGCCTTCATTAAGCATATGTTTGCATAGTTCCTAAAAATTATTCTACACCACTTGAGGTTTGGCTTTCCTTTACACTACAGTGAGCTATGTGACATCCTTATCCTTAAGGTATTGAATATTTACTTAGATCTCTCACACAAGTGCCATTGTATCTTGAAGGACATCCATTTGCTATTGTACATCAAGGTACTTCCTTGCTCATGGTTTTTCCCAATGTACCTTCTTGACCAGTTTGGCTATAGATTGAGTCTATCCCCCACTATGAGTGGTGATATTTACTTGTACTATTGGGATGGTCAACCATGTACACCATTATGGTTTGTCTATGTGAATCATGCCAACACCCTTTTAATTTTAGTCTTTATTGATGGCTACATATAGATCAAGACACTCTTCCAGTCCATGGTCCTTTAAATACATAGGTTGGGTACTCTAGGTAATCCATTTAATAGTGGTTTGGTGGCCCACATTTGTATCAAGTACTTGGTGAAAATCAACCACTACCTCATCCTAATCCTCTCTTTCATCCATGGTATCCACCATTATCTTGGGTATTGATGACTAAAGTTTGGCACATACCATACACTCAGGCTTCATGAATATCACTGATCAATCAAAAATCATTTGTGTCATGGCTATACACATCAAAAATAATAAAATACTTAGACACCTTAGTATTTTTATCTCACTAAAAAAGTGGACAAGAATGGACATCATGTTCCTCATGATTAATCTCATAATTTTATTTCATTACTACATAGATGTTCTTGCATGAGCAGTTGTTCCTTGTATGCCCTTCAGTCTCATAGTCGGTACACTAGACACCACTAAGTGTCTCATGTGCATTATTTTCCATAAAATTCTCAATTTGTGATGTCATGGATTCTATCTATTCCTATATAAAGGGACTAATCTTGGTATCCATACTTTCAACCACTTCAGTGTGGAGGGTAACTTCTAAATCCTCACACATGCTTGTGAAGGTTCTTTGTGACAAGGTTTATTAAAAAGGTAGCAATAATCATCCCACAAACCATTATTCATGCTATGCAATATTGATTTCAAATGATAAATTAAAAATAAATGTTTTGAATCATGCATCATATTCACATACACTCTCTGTAAGTCCTTGCTTTATGTCTTTCAACACCACTATACTTTGCTACTGAATGTCAAGAATGTCAAATTCCTATAGGAAGGCTACTTTGAGCTGGTCATAGTTGACCACTACTTGCTGAGGGTCAAATTTGTGATACCAATTATGCATGTGTTCTAAAAGTGTGGTTATAAATTAAGTTTCCTTTCATTCAGAATATGTGATGCCACGTGCTCTCCAAATTAATTCACACTTATGAACATGCTCAACTACATTCTTTACCCCATAGTATTCAGGTAAATACATTTTAATTTCATAGTAGACCATAGTGGGTTGTGTTTGAGTGGGTGGTTGATGTGAAGATATAGCTCTAGTTATAGGAGGGGGTCCACTTCCTCCATCGCCTCTTCCTAATCCTCCTCCAGTGCCTCCAGTAGTAGTGCCCATGGGAAGGGACATGGTAGAGGGTTGATTTCCCAAGTTTGGTCTTGTATTATGGCCTCGAGGGCCATATATACTGGGCATCCCAAGCTATGCCATATAATTCCTTTGAAGAGGGAAAGATAATTTAGATTTTGGATGATCACCTAATAACCTATTTTTTTGTCTCCCATACTAGTTTAGTTTTTGATTATGTACAATCTATATCCCAATTTTGTATATGTATTCTATCTGATTCAAAGGCATGAACATGTAATATGGTGGGGGAGGTTAGTTGACTCATACTTGGTTATTCATCTCTTACATCCAATTCATTTCTCCTTCAAAGGATAAAAGTGGCAAAGGATGTGGCTCAAAAGTGATGGGTTCTCCATGCACATTTGCCTCCCTGTGGCTCTTCACAACACTCCTTGAGGTTTCTCGATCTCTCCATGTGCTGTTAACTCCCATGATCCTCTATTCATAATCGTCATACTTCCATTTTTTTAATTCTCACTAGCTTGCTACCATGTTGATCCCACAATCTTAAATCAATAACTAGTCTCCCCTCCTACATGTGTGGCTCATGCACAAGAGATTTTAGCCTTCCATAGGTAGAGTTTCCAATCCAAGGTCAACAATTAGATTTTTAAATTTGAAAGTAAACAATGAGAGGTAGCATCCCTTTAAATCTCATAGAAATTAGAACTTCACTTCCTTAGGAAATGAATAAGTGGTCATCACATACTCTAAAATGTAGCTATTTTGAATACCTCTCCACCAATAGTTAACTACTCACATCCAGGGAAGTCCAATTCATGCTAAACTCCTTTGTCATTCAAGCATCCATGATTGCCTTCATCCAATATTTTGAGATCATCCTTGAGCATATGCTAAGATCCAAAAATTCAAGAGAATTGGGACCTTAGAAAATAAAGTCTCATATAGAGAGATATAGAGATTCTACTCTACCCACTATCGTGTAGAATTTCCTAGTTCAAGATATGAAATTGTAAAGCTATCTTTGACACTAGTAACTAATTCTTCAAAATTATCTAATGTAATGTGCTCAAACATTTCCCATGTTCATGATCTAATTACTTTGGGTCCCGATAATAGAACCAAAATGCTGGGTTCTTTTAGTTAGTTCCACCACAGTGCTGAAGCTTCTCCCCAACATGCTAGAGTGTTAGCCTATTGGGGAGAAGCTTCAGTGTTATAGTGGAACTAACTAAAAGAACCCAACACCTAGGAATTTACAAAAATATTATTTATTTTTATACACACACATGGGTGAGTGTTAAATAATTATAATCTACAAAAATATAAAAAATTGAAAATAATCTACATCATTCTAGTGGGAAATTAAATGGAGTTAGATACCTTATCAAATTTGGGCCTCCATACTTGTCTAAAATCCTTAATAATTTTTTTATTGGTTTAGGATATTAATTTCCTACTCTTTATCTTACTTAGGTATTATATCATTGTAAATGTTTATCCCAAATTAATCTTTTCTAATTTTAATACCATTGATAGTCTTCTTGATTGAAGCTATTATGGTGAATCCCAATGTTAGTTGTTTTAATGATCGAGTAATGGATTCAGACCACTTGTGTAGATTGAGTTCCTTTGTGACTTGTGAGTACTTAGAGTGTGGAATAATTTAGAATCATCTTTGGGGGGACTTTTAACTCTCTTATTATTTTATCTCTTTTGGGGGGAGTTTTTCCTATAGGATTTCTCCTTTTTCTCCACTTTATGAGAGTTATATGTATATTTTGCACTTTTTTGAGTGTTTTCTAGATTCCTCCTTTGTACATAGGTATGTTATTTAGGCACTTTATTTTCCAAAACCCATATGAGGATTTTTTACTTGTCTCCATGGCCTTCTTGGTGATTTTTATATTGACATCAGTGTGGTATCCCCACTAGTGAAACTAGTGTGGCAACCCCACCAATATTTGTGCTCACTTCTCACCATCTTCTTGGAGGGTGTTGAAGCAATGCTTCCTTGGGTTTATCACTCTACACAGTATTATACAGTAGAGTGTTAGTATTTAGTGATCCATTTATTCAACACCATTCTTACTTTCACTTGGATTTTACAGTGACTCAACATCCATGTAATCTAACAAGATGGATTGGTGTCCATAGGGACATGTGGATTCACACTACATCCTTTATTATACCCACATAAGCTATGCTTAAGGGGGGTGTTGGTGTAGGATATTACTTTACTACTCTTTATCTTATTTAGGTGTTATATTATTGGAGATATTTATCCCACATTCATGAGGATGATGGGTTTATGCCTTACTTACACCTATATTGGGGAAGTTAGTCCCACATGCATGGGATGGATGGGATTCTCATATCTTCTACCTATTTGTGCATCTCTATTGTAAAATATTTGACATAAAATATAATAGAATAAAGGAATAACTGATTTATTCTTTATGTGTAATGCTAAAGCTTTCATGGTTATGATAATGGATTCATGGAGAGGTATAAGTTGAAGAGTTTTCTTAACTTTATCAATTTTGAGTATAATTTTTGGCAACATTAAATCAATCTAAATGAAATTCAGAGTGGTACTATAAATTAAATTGAATTCAATATTGAGTAAAATCCTAAATAAATATGATGTAATATCAAATTGAAGTGGAGTTAGAAACCCTTAAAATATATGAGCCTCAACATATTAATAAATATGAATCACTGAAAATTGGAGTTAGGCACTTTGTCAATTGTGGGTCTCCAAATCCATCTTTTTGAATGTCATAATTCACATTTCTTAAAATCATGTTTATAAATATAATTAATGAGATATATTCCCTCCTTTTGATATTTGATATAAACATGTGAAGCTCACATCTCACAAAAGAGCGATTAGATGCACCATGTGTAAAACATGATATAGAATCATTGTTGTATAACATATAAAGATGCAATATTTGAAGTGTGTATATTGTAAATAAACTACTCCATATGGGCCCATGATATAATAAATGTAGGATCAAAGAAAATATATATCATATGGGCTCAAGATATAAGTAATATAACATTTGCGTCATTGGGTATAAAAATGTACAACTTTATTATAGGATTTTTGTCCTTGTAGATGCGAGATAGAAATCATGGAAACATAATCAGGTTGTAAAGGTATTTTACATGATATATATCATAATAAAATGACAAAAATAAAATAAATGATACATATAATATAATTTAAAAATGTTATGAATTACATTAGACACAATGCAAACATGATAAAAAGTTAAAAATGTTATAGAGCACATTAGACACATTGTAAACATGATAAAAATCACAGTAGAAATGATATAAACATGATAATAAGCAAATTTAGACACAATTAAAACATGATAAGAAATATTTTAGAAACAATGTAAACATGATAAAATACATAATATATATGGTGTAAACATGATAAAAATCACATTAGACATATAATAAGCCTACAAAACACACTGTATAAACATCAATCATGATAAAAGACATGTTAAATATATGAAAAACACATAGTAGTCACATTAATAATAAATATAGGTACCATAACATGCACTATGAAGTCAAATCAAGCACACGAAGACATGTTAGTTGCAAGTAATGTAGTCATAACATAAGGTACAAAATACATGGAAATCAGATCATGCATGTAAGAATTTCATAGATATATCATAAATCAAAATCATATACAAATTCACATCATACAAAGCTATCAAACATAATGATTATGAAAGAAACACATCAAAAACCTGAACTTTGTATATATGATAGTAAAAAAATTAGGCACAAGATTGGCATGACATAAATTATGGCAACATGTAAAATTACATCTATATAAATAATGTATAAAAATGAAAGGGTAACACATTATGGATTAAGGATGTGCCCCATATTTCCCCTAGAGTTTCCCCTAGAGTGAACATAAATTTTTTCCTAGCCTCCTATGAATCCATAATTATAAAATTATAACCTTTTGAAAAATAAGATATTTTCCAAACTCATTAGTTCCATATATGAAAAAGAAATGAACTAGTGCCTCTATATAATAATCCATTAGCCTAAGAATTATATTAGGATATATTTAGCTGACATGTATCACACATAATCTTTGACTTAATTTCTTAATATTTAGGTAACATATTTATAGGTGTAGTCAACATATTTTGGTTTATAGATTTTCCATACCCTAATTAGGGTATATATAGGATGTAGTGTTAGGATATTAGTCATCATATACTCAGAATTATTTGCTTATGTAAGGACTTAGGATGTTTTTCCCTTTAACTACCTCAAATATATATTTAAGTATTCTACTCTTCATTTTACTTTACTATGTGGATCTTCTCTTATTTTTAAGTGCATGTGGTATTATCCTTATATGTTCTATTATATTATTGTAATTATACATTTGTGATATAATGAGTTCATTACAAGTGTTATAAAAGCCTTAATTTTCATAAGACATGGGAGTTTATTTCAGGACATCATCAATTAACATATGTTGTGAGGTTTCATCTTTTTTTTGACCTAATTTATGGTTTAAACCCCAGTTTTGAATGATTGTGCATATCTCACAAACTGCTATAATTTTTTCCTTATTTTTTTAGGAGTTTGAATATTTATTCAAGGAATATCCAATCTAATTTTAAAATTTTTGTGATCAATCTTGACCTAGTTATTGAAAATTTAGGATTTTCATAAATTCCCTCTACAGACCATAAATTTTCATTTTTTTCTAATTTCCTTACATTTGTGGAAAGCTTGAAAATAATTAAGATGGGTTTATATATAAATTTTTTATTTGAGGTTGAATTCATTATAAATTTCTTTGTTTGGATATTTTTTAAAGAATGGTCATTCTTTATAACTATGGTAAGGGAAATAATACACAAACACTAGGGAAGACCTCTTCCAAGGAGGATAAAAAGTTAGAGGTAAACATGAGCCAATATAATGAATCACTTATCATGTGGGAATCAATTGGAAGAAAATCTCAAAAAACGATGTAATAAAATTAAGATCACATATGAATGTTATTAACAAAATAATATATAAATCAGATCCAATCCAACATGGCATTGAAAACTAGTAAGTTGGATCAAATCACATCATCTATTATATTTTTTTGACATATCCAAAATAATTTATATAGGCCAAGATTTAAGATATAATTGATTGTAATACTCATAATATATCAATATACCCACACATTATTTACCTTAATAGGAATCCAATGCAACAAAAATATAATTTTAATACATGATCATACCATTTTATGCCAATGGTGGACATGTGTAAGTTTGATGGAAAGGATCCAATCAATTGGATTACATAAATGGATTTTTTTGGAGCTACATTAGGTTCCTTATAGAAAATGGTTACATTTACATATTTATATTTAGAACTTGATCAATTCATTTGGTATCATTGGCCTTTATGATGAAGATAAATATGAATCTCAATGTTACCTAGTTAGTCTTCATAGAAGAGCTACATACACATTATAGTAGAAGTTTGACAAAAAACTACTTCAAAGTATTGGCCAAGTTGTGACAAACATGTCTAGACAAAGATTATATTCAAAAAAATTAAACCCCATCCTTGAGAGTGGATAAGGTTACAGAAAAGAGCATGAATGACCTATTCTTAGGACTCAAGGAAAAAATTCAACATGAAGTACATATATTTAATCCATGAATTGTATTTGAGTATAATAGTTTGGCATGTAAGATGGAGGAAACACATTTTTACAACATGTGATAGGTAGTCCCAAGAATAAAATATTATAACACCCTTGTGCCATCATTCCTTGAAGAAACCAAATTATCACCTTGACATATTAAAGATAAAATGGAAAAAATAATATGAATTGATTTTATATTAAATACATTAGAGGACATAAATGAGAAAAAATAAAGTCTTCTACATTGAAAGCATCATAGAAGGAAAATAAGATGATGAAGTTGAAATAATAGAAGAGCTATAGAAAGTATTAAATAATCCACATTAGACTATATCTTATTATGTGATTTTAGGTATTAATATCCCAAAAACACTTAAGTTTATGAGATTTAAGAAAAAACACAAAGTGATAATACTAATTAACTTAGGGAATACTCACAATTTCATCAATAATAAGTTGGTTACTTCTTTGAATTATTTTGTGTACCCAAATCTAGAATTTCAAGTTATTTTAACCCTAAATTGAGATGGGTCAATATAGTATAGGTTTAAGAATATACAAATGAATAATCACAAGGGTGTTAAAATAGATCTATAGTAGGACAATTGATTATAAACTCATATAAACAATATTCTAAATTTGAATACTGAGATATACTAAAAATAATAAGTACAACTATTGATTGATATAGAAATAAATTGAAAATAAGATTACTTAACTAGTTTATTATTCATATGGAAATCTAATATAAAACACACTAGAAATAGTTTAGATCCATTCCTTGGACCAGTCATCAAATTATTGAAATTTTACCTCTATAGCCTCAGACACTTGCATGTACCTTGAACAATTTTGTTGATGCTTCTATCTAACTTGGATATAGGTGTCTAGTAGGGAATACATACTATATTTAGATGCAAACATCTAGGATATTATGGGTTTTATTTCACCTTCACTCTAGGGTGCCTAGATATGGACCATGAACTATCACTCCTTTGTCAAATAGTAAAACCCTTGTTCTTCATCTTCATAGTGACTATGGAAAAATGGGTTAATATAAACATGATCTTGAGATAACCCTAAAAATGCCCCTATAAATTGGTGTTACTTACATAGCCACTACTCTGAAGAGGGATTTAAACTGATGTAGTTATCCCCTTATGTGTACACAAAGGTGTAATATGTGTAAAAAAATTACAATAGTAACCTGGATTGTAACTTGGAAAATAGGGTTCATGGGCTACTCCTTCAATCCTTTAGACATGTATATGGGATGTACCTATGATTGACATGAAAATATGAGAAAATAAGGAAGCTTTGCTCATTTTAATGCTTGAGTGAATGATTTTGGTAAATTTCCTTGTGAGTTTTAAGGTTTGTGTTAGGTGGTGAATGAATGTAGGTTGATTTTAAATATATATCAATCCATTTTGAAAATATCTCACATTAAATCACCTAGGATAACCATAGGTATACATTTTATTTATAAATTTGATGAATTTAGGGCACTAGAAACTTGTGTTAGAACATGAAACTTGGGTTGATATAGGCATCTAACTAGGACACATGTGCCCAAGAAGCTAAAAAATAGGTACATGTCAAAAACTTTCAAAGGATGATAATAAGTAGGTTTATATAATTATGAGCATGATAAAAGTCACGAGTCATTAAGATAACATTATTTAGACTAAAAAATAAATAATTTGGCACATAGAGATAGTGTATGTGAGCCTTTCATCAACAGGAAGGTTTAGAAGTTGAAGGCACATCCATGATATGTATTTTCCAAGTGTACAAAATTGAGATGCTATATAATTTAGATTTAGTGTCTACACAAGTCATGGTTATGGATGAGGGTGAAATTAGTTTTTTAGGAAGATGTCATAGTTTTAAAATCACTATGGGGGACTACATGTCTAATATCCTTGTGTGTGTTATTCACATGGGAGGAGATTATATTATACTAGGAGTCTAATGGCTCACTATTTTAGGCACAACCTAAATGAACTTATAAGGAACTATTAATGTGTTTTCATTATGAAGTAAATATTTTTGAAATGATGGATTGTAATAAAACTTACCACAAATGGTAAGCTCTCATAAAATGCATAATATTCTAAAAAGGGGGTTAATATGGTTTGTGGCATAATTATTTACCGTAGAAGAAATAAAGTTAAATATGCAAACAAGGCTCGATGTTTAGGGGATTATGGATAATAATTTAGTAAATTATGGGAATATGTTGAAAGGGTTGAATCTAAAAATAGATATTGATCATGTCATTCAACTTGTAATATGGATCCATCCACCCAACTTCACACTTTACATATACTAATATGTGCAAAAGTGTGAGATTCAAAAGATGGTACATAAAATGTTGGAAGCAGGTATTATTCATCATAGTCAAAGTGCATATTTTTCTCAAGTAGTGAGGTGTATAAGAAGGATGAAACTTGAAAAATATGCTCTAAGTACTCAAAAATAAATAATTTCACCATCAAATATAAGTTATTTATTCCTATAATTGATGTTTTACTTGATGCATTAGATGGTGTTGTCTATTTTATAAAACTAGATCTTTAATTAGGGTATTGTTTTAACTAAAAGTGGATTATGTTCATTCTATTTCATATTTAAATAAAATAAATGACTTATAGCTAATTATATTAAAAAAATAGTAAAATATACACTTCACACCTAGTCTAATGTGCTAAAAATAGTAAAATATACACTTCACACCTAGTCTAATGTGCTAAAAATAGTAAAGATGTAAAAGGAAAATGTTAAATTGATAATTGTACTTGAAAATAGGAAAAAGATGATGGAACAATCACACCTTAATAATTTATAAAATTATAAAATAAGATCTAAGGTATACATGCATGTAGTTGAATGCATGTCAAATTCAGAGTGTTGACTATGCAGGGATGGGATCAACACCTATATCATGTCCAAGATGAGATTGATGCTAACCTGTTTGACTACTATCTATGTCCTTCTATATTATTTATGTCCTATGCTCAATTTTAGATTGTAATTTGTTTATGTCACTTCAAAGATGGATGTTTTCTCTATTTATAACTATGATTCTCTTATATAGTGGATTAAAATATAAGAATCGTGTCTTCTTCCTTCTTATTTTCCTAGTATGTCAATAACTCACAACAAAACAAAGTTTTGGGTTAGGCAACCCTTGTGGAAATTTTAATATGTATCCACACACTCAATAAAATCTCATGTAGTTATCTATAGTGTGAATGGAAATATTTAGGTAGAGCTTAAACATCCTCTTCCCTAAATTTGAAGATGTAACTACATGCAATTCACCTAAGACCTTGTTTTTGGTATAAGAGGGTGATGCACAATGGATGGATCTACCACAAGTGTAGAAATACATATGGAAATGGTTCACTCAGACTTTAATTATGGAGTAGGAAATTGATACTTAATGTTCTCCCTCTTTCCTATTATCTTTTTTATTTTTAGTATATTAAATGGTGTAGACAATAATTTATGATTATATAGTACCTCAGTCTTGTACACACTTGGAAAACTCAGAACTTGATTGTTCCTTCTAGTTCTTTACATTTCCCACTTATATAAGTATTGAATCTACTCTATATTTATGCCCATTGGCATATATATCTTAGTTTGAACAGTCTTATGTTGATGACCTAGGTATTGCATCTTGCCCATAATGCTTAAAATGTACTTATCTTCCATCTCTACAAGTTCTAAACTTGTACCTACTTTCTTGCTTCTTGGACATTAATGTTTAGTACAAATAATAGTGTCGATTCTACTATCCTATCTTGATGTAAGTGTCTAGTACCCTAAATTCATCTAATTTACAAAAAAAAAATATCATAATGGTTGGCCTAAGTGCTTTAATGGGATTTATTACTCTAAAGGGATTGATATAAATATAAGATCAACCCTCATTCATTCCTCACCTATGACACCTAGCAAAAATACCAAATAACATTCAATTTTAAAAAAATTCCCTATTTATTCCTATTTCCATACCAATCATAGGGACTATACATATATAGGTATGAATTACTAAATAAGTAGCCCAAGAACTCAATTTACCAAGTTACAAGCTAGGTCAATGTTGTACTTACTTCACACATATTTTATAATTCACACATAAGATAACACATAGGGGAGAATTACACGAGTCTAAGACCATATTCTAGAGTATTAGATATATAGGTAGTGCCCTATAAAAATAGGGTCTTTAGGGTCAACTCAACACCATGTGCCCAATAATCCATTTCCCTTAGGGTCACCATAAAGATGGAGAACTAGGGTTTTGCCATTTCAAAAGAAAAGACTATCCATGACCCAGATCTAAATGCATAAAAGTAAAGGAAAAATAAAAACTAGAAGCATCTAAGTGGTTACATATCATTCCAATAGGTATTTCATATAGGACATTAGTGTAGAACGTATATAGTAGCATTGATGTAATTGTTTCAGGATCACATTATTGTCAATAGTGACAAAAGTATTAGATCTAGAATCTAATGATTATTCCAAAATCTTGTTCCCACTTAATTTTTTGGTTGTTGTAGATCCATAACTTCATTAACATCATAAAAATCTAAATCCATCACTTCTTTATCATTTCTATATCTATCATAGTTATACTTTCTATATTTAGACTATCTTAGCATAATAAATTTAGTGTATGCTTATATTTGAGTTTAACATCTAATTGTCATACTATAGATTTGATTATCACCCTTGTGCCATTTCATTTATATATACACCTTTTAATATTAATCTAAGGCTAACTCCAACCACTTATATTCCATTTCAGGGTTAAACATTCGGTGAACCTAAAATTTGAACATCAAACCCTAAATCACTTAGGGTTTTTTGATTTTTTATATTGCTGATACCTAAATTGCTATAAATTTTGAAATCATATTTTTTGGATATTTCTATTAATTATTCTTATAGTGGTTCTTATTTGTTATATCTCATGCCTAATTAATTGATTCCAATCTATAAGGGATTTAAAACCTACGTTCTTATAAAATACTCATTATAATAATTTTTACAATAAGAGGATTTTAAATAGAAAACAACACTTGACCTCTCTTCAAAATTCCTTTTGAAATGCCACCAAATTAGAATATAAGGGATATGACATTATTGACAAATTAATCAATACGCATGCAAAAATTTCATCCTTGTGATCCTAAAACAATCTATTGTCTATACAGATATCCTTTATGAGGCATTACATGAGACACAAGTTCTAAGTGATATTGAGCCTACTTATTTTGTGGATATTAAGAACTATAACAAACTCATTACCATTGATCCAATATATTTTCCATCCAGAGATATTGTTGACCAAAATTTACCTCTATTCATACACGTGATAATTTAAAGTAAATGTATCAAAAGAGTGATCATTGATAATGGATAAAACCTAAACATCTGTAGCATATAATTACTAACCCCCATGGGTGTTGTCCCAAGTCTTATTGAAAAAATAATTATGCAAAGAAAAAGGTTTGATGATTCAAAAATCCCTCTGGTTGGTCAAATTATATTGAATATTATTGTGGGTCCTCATACATTGCCCACTTTGTGCCAAGTTATGCCAAATTATTTGAACTATAACATTCTATTAGGATGATATTGGATATATAAAATGTATGCGGTTCTCTAAATGTTGCACACATGCTAAAAAATTTATCATCAAGGAATCTTTTACACATGTCCAATATATCTTGATACCTTAAAACATTATGCAATGATCCAAAAAATAGATAATCTTGAACCACAATAATCTAAATATGAGTTCAAAAGTGACACACAAGTACAAGAGCCTAAGTAGAGTATGCTATTTAAGGTACCAAAAAGACAATTTACATATTTACTTGAGTCCCCATATCGTTACTCCTATAATGAATATAGTATGAGCTTATATCTCTTCATCATCCTATTAAGGTTGATATGAAACAACCTCTATCCAAATGATATGATGTGAATGTTTATTTTCACTATCATTAAGGACTTGGGCATTTAAAAAACCATTGATTTATTTTGAAGCACAAGATTCAAGATCTTATCGATGACCAAAAGATTATATTTGAGGATCATACAAAGGAATTAAGTTCACAAAGACTCAAAAAACATACATGCCAACAAGATTTAATAATTACATTATACATTAGTGGTTATTATTTTTGGCATAACCATATTGATCCTACACAAACAAAAACCACTTATAATATTAAGCATTTCAACATCTTGGTTTTGGACTAGAAGACTTGTAAAATAAGGTCACGTAGAAAGACTCATTGGGAAAAATATTAATACCAATTTCTTGTGGTCCTAAATTAATTCAAACATGAGTTTGGGTTATGCCTACCACATGTTCATATGAAATTACACTAGAAACTCTTTGGTTATACCAAATGGAAGCAAAAAATGATCCCAATGAGCAAGGTATCTTGTTTCCTCATGAAGTCAAATTAATAAATATTTCAAATCATATCATTAATTCTTCTAATACACATGAAAAATGTGAGGAAGAACATATTATATACCTTTTTAACCTATTCAATCATGATGCAAACAATGTAAAATATCCAATTTAAGGTTTTAAGCTTCATAATAGAGAGACATATATGACCATCTAGTGGATGACATCATAGGATGATCTTTCCTCTTCAAAAATTCCAAAAAAATAAAAAACATCCAACAAAATTGAAAACAAACTTTTGACACTTACTGTTTCCAACTATTTTTTGCTTTTCTACATTCAAAGGAAATAAGAAACTAAAGATTAATGGTCAGGGGTTAGATGATACCTGGATGAAGTTTGCACACCGTATCCAGATGATTGAAGGGACTCCTCTTTGGCTGTGGAGGATGACACCTGTAGATAAGAAAGACTTAAACAAAGAGATTGTTAGATAGATATATGGTGGACTGCCAAGCGAAAGCTCGGTCCCAAAAGTGTAAAGACTTCCTTGTGGGATGACAGTCCACTTATTGATAAAAAGAATGTCAGATAAAGATAATGATAAAAGACTAAGCAAGAGAAATAAAAATAATGCGTACCTACTTTCGGTCTGTCACAGTCACCGACGTCGATTGTTCTACCGGCGTTGGTTATTCAGGTTGCTGACATCGGTTAGTCTACCGACGTCGGTAGGGGAAATGGTCGATGTCAATCAGGGTAATGGCCTTGGATGGGTTTTGGATGAGTTTCAACTCTGTCTGTGATCAACAGAATGGTCTTGGGATGTCTATGGGAGTCTAATGGTTTGTGCAGGGTTTACAGGGCAGAGAGTATGGCCTGAAAAGGGGATCAGATAGAGGATAGGGGCAAAAGGGAGATAAAGATGAGGGAAGGCTAACAAGAATGGGTAAGGGTAGGAGGAAGGCCTCTCAGCCTCTCCAAGAAGAAAGTCAGGCTTGGTCTGGTCTATAGTACTTAGAATTAGTAAAAAGAGAACTAATTACTGATGCTTTATAAACTACTGAAATGAAAGGGCAGAGGAAATACTTAGCTCTGGTGAGATGAAGAACCAAGGTGTAGAAGACTTGTTGTTGATGTGGCTGATGTAGAAGACTTCCTGCAATGTTTCAATCAGGGGTGGAGTGACTGATGCAGAGTTCTTGTAGCCTGTGATGCTTGATGTGCATGTCTGAGAGAGAGAGAGAGAAAGGTCAAATACCAGGAGCTAGAGAATTAGCCTTTGGGTCTATGATTTGGTCTGTGATTAGTCTTCCATTCAGCCTGTGAGTTGGTTTTAAGCAACTGATGTCGGTGATCCCACCGGTGTCGGTCGACTGGTAACCGATGTCGGTGGCTAGAAGATGGGTAAAAAGGCTATTTTTAGCCTTTTGCCCATTCCTCCATCTGTCAAGTTCAGTGGTCATGGTAAAATGATTGAAGGTGGGTTTAATAGGCATGAGAGGTTAGTGAGAGGGTTGAAATAGGTCATAAATTGGTCATAGGGTGATGGGAGGCATCCAAGGGGAGGTATCCAAGGGTGAGGTGTCAAGGGTGAGGTGTCAAGGGGGTGTTATTAATTCAAAATAAATAATTATTTTAAATTAATAAGTGTGTGGGTTAGGAATGTTTAGAAGTGGACCAAGGGGACCAAGGGGGAGTCGACTAAGGAGTAGACACAATTTTAGTGTCTACATTTGCCCCTTTTTGTCTTGTTGGTTGTTCTGACGAACTGCAAGACAAAAATAGGAGTAAGTTGCCCCAAGTATGGGATAAGTTCATTTTTGTCCTATTGGTTGTTCTAATGAACTGCAAGACAAAAATAA
Organism: Torreya grandis; assembly: GCA_037957365.1. Taxonomy (NCBI): domain Eukaryota; kingdom Viridiplantae; phylum Streptophyta; class Pinopsida; order Cupressales; family Taxaceae; genus Torreya; species Torreya grandis. The sequence continues at coordinate 3,357,607 of JARHVA010000722.1, read as the reverse complement.
GAGTTGATTGCCCCAGGTATGGGATGAGGTATCCCCCCTCAAAGCAAGAGTCAAGGGAAGGGAACCTAAAATCAGGGGCTGATTTGATAGATAGTGGATGGATATGGTGAAGTTTGAGTGTGAACACTGCAATAGTTGGGATTATGCACATAACACTTCATGAGATGGTCAGGTCAAATTGTCACAGTCAAAGGTCGAGGAGTGCTAAAATCAAAATAACTGGTCCCCAACATTTAGTCGTAGCTGATTGGGTTATTCGATCCAAGCTGTAGCTCCAATGGTCATCATGTTCCAAGTATCTTTGGGCCTAGGAAGTGCTCTTGGAAAACATGAAAATGTCACAAGTAGTGGGGATCAACTTACTCACAATCCAATACTTGTGAGGGTCGTAATGTGGTATGTAGACAATTTGGCTAACTATTCGTGAAGTAGCCTACATACAATCAAAACAACTAAGGTAAAGTTGCCTCGAAAATGGTCATGGTCTGAGGAGATAGTCACGATCTCCATAGTCATTGGTCGAGTCGATTTGAGATAGATAGTTGGTCCATTAGATGGACGGTCGAAGGAATGGCTGAGCTAACCTCAGAAGACCCCATGTCAACTAAGTGCTGCCTACATAGCCCCTATTTGAAGGGCCTCAGGCCAATGTAGTTCTCCCTAAAAGGGAGGAAGAAGGTCGGTTATGGATGGGTTGGACTAGGTTAAGCCATGGTTAAAGGTTAAATGGTTTGTCCATCAAGTAGACAAACAAACGGATGTGGCCGAGCTAACCCCAGAAGATGTCATGTCATTTGAGTGCTGCCTACATAGCCCCTTATTTGAAGGGCCTCAGACCAATGTAGTTCATGAGAAGAGTCAAAATGGTTGATAGGTGGTTTGGTCATGGTTAAGCCATGGTTAAAGGTTAAATGGTTTGTCCATAAAGTAGATGAACAAACAAATGTGGCCGAGCTAACCCCAGAAGATGTCATGTCATCTAAGTGTTGCCTACATAGCCCCTTGTTTGAAGGGCCTCAGACCAATGTAGTTCAGGTGAAGAGTCAAAGTGGTCAATAGGTGGTTTGGTCAGGTTATAAATGATGAAGGTATGAGGATGCTACAACCTTTTCCATATCGTGTGATGGTGTATTCTGTAACATTGGTTGAGTGGTCTTTCATCCCTATAAATTTTCCATATTAGTAATGGTGTATGCTAAAAATGAATTGAGATTTTTATGCTTCAGCAAGTAATGGTTTATGCTTGACATAAATTATGTCTGGTCAATAGTTTCCATGTGTATTGTTTTCCATAGAAACTATGTGAATGAGCTATGTCATGGCAGTGGTCTGAAAATGGTTTGGTTGGTTGGGTTTGGTTTGGAAATGATTTGGTTGGATTGTTTGTGACCAAGATGTAGGAAGGGAAAGGCATTTTTTCCCTTTCATTGACAAGGACCATAATGATTGCATAGATAAGGTTTTTGGAAACAAAATCCCCATTCATGCATTACGTCGTTGACCATTGATTGTGTTAGAGAAGTAATCGAATCACTTTGACATTAAAATGAGCTCAAAATCCCTTGAGTAGGTGATGTGATATGTTAGGATAGGGTAACCCTTTTTAGTAGGGATAATGTTGCCCCTTTTTATAGGAGACCCTGAGAATGACTATAAATCAAGTCCATGACCTTTTTTTTTTTTTTTTTTGGTAGACTGATCAATGCGGAAGTCTACATGGGGATGTCATTTTGTTTTAAGGTCATTTGTGAAGCTGATCGATGCAAGAAGATTCTGAGAGAGTGCTATTTATAGCAAGATTTTTAGGCATAGCCATCCTTCGAGGGAGTGGTCTATATTTTTTCTTTATATGTTTTAGGGCTTTGAATAGCTGTCCTTCAAGGGAGCAGTCTATTAGCTACAACAATTATGCAGCTGTCCTTCGAGGGAGAAGTCTACATTTATAGTTTTATGACCTTTGGATATTTTGTTTGACATCTCCATTTATTTTTGACTAAATTTGTAGTCATGGACAAGACTATAGAAGCTTAAGGGCTCCCTTTTATTAGGACAAAGCATCCATATTTTACAAAAGGGTCACATAGTGTTTGTGGAGGGGAACAGGGTAAAAAGAATGAGGATTAAAATGATAGGGATTGCTCAAGGGATGAGCTCAAGCTAAATATCAAGTGAATGAGTACTTGATTAATAGTAGAATGGTCACAGATGCAAGTCATTAAGAGGCTCAAGTTCTGGTCGGCCTTCAAGAGAAGATAGATGATAAGTCCCTGATCCATACTTGTGCATTATGATGTAAGGTCTGAGTCAATTAGGAGCAACTTGCCTCATTTACTTCTTTCCATATTGGTCACATGTTAAAGATGATTAAGAAGTTGGTTGATGCTTGGTCGATGTTTGGTTGATTGATATTTGGTCAATGCTTGGTCGAGGTCAATGTTTGGTTGAGGTCGTGATAGTTAGGATAGAGTCGAATTCCCCCAGTTATTTGGTGATGAGGAGAATGCTTGAGAAATGGTTGGATAAGATGGAGAGAAGACATTGAAGCTTCTCTTTGTCAAGGAGTGTGATGCAAGGATGAATTTTGTGAAGCTTTTTGCCTGATAGGCTTTAGTTTAAGAGGGTGAGATCCTGATCTTCCAAGTTGGAGTTTGGAATCTCAGAATTAGAGATGGTGATGGAGGCAATGGTTGGTAATGTTTTGATTAAAGAAGCTAGTGATTGGGGTCTTCAGGTTGGACCTCCACTGTTTGTAAAGTTTTGATTAAGGCTTTTCGATGTTGTGGAGAGCTTTGAATGAGGTCATACAAAGATGTCTTCACAAAGGTTGGGTGAAGTTGTTTCACCTTGGAGTCATGAATTGGCTTTAAAGATGTTGGATGGGATGTGCCCAAGGTTGAAGTTTTGGGTTTTGATGGTTGAGGAGGCTTGACGAATGGATATGTTTGAGGGAAAGAAGACCTTCTCTTTCCCTTTATCCTTCATGGTTTGTGACCTAGTGGTCACATTGATGGTGTTGATTTTGAACAAAGGGTTGAAGGTGATAGAGGAACCATAGTTTGATGATGGGCTCCCGATTTAGGTGATGAGGTTTGAGAGGTAGGGAATGGTGTCGGTGGCTTGGTTAAAGGGTGGTCAAGAGGATCCTTAATGAAAAGGGTGTCCTTTTTCAAGTGTTGACAAATGACAAGCTTTAAGAGCACAACAATGCACAGTGTCGTGTCCAGGTGTGTGATGATATGCACAAAATTTAGTGTCATCGAACCAAGATGGTTTTGATCTGAGAGTTGATGAGTGTGAAGGTGAGGAGGTTTGGGAGGCATGGGATGATGTTAGAGATTTATCAAAGGGGTCCTTAATGAGAAAAGTGCCCTTTTTCAAGTGTTGATGAATGACAGCTTTAAGAGTGCAGCAATGCTCAGTGTCATGCCCAGGTGTGCGATGATACACACAAATTTTAGTGTCATCAAACCAAGATGGTTTTGGTCTGAGAGGTTGGTATGGATTAATAGGTGGAAGAGTGATGTTAGAGGATTGTAACAATTGGTGTAACAGCAAGGTATAAGAACCTGCTAATGGGTTTACATGTTGTGTTGCAGTAAAAGTTGACAACTTCTATTTAGACATTGTTGAGGGGGTGTTTTGTACCATCCTTTTGTTTGGCGGTGTGGCCAGATGCGTAGATGACACTTTCGTGGTAGGAGGCATTGGATGTTTTGAAGGAGGTATGTTTTTGTTAGGTGTTGGTAGTAATGGAGGTGATTTGTTTTTGTTGTGTGTCGGAGTAGGAAGCACTCCTATTAAGGTGGATGGGTGTGGGCCCAAAATATAGGGCAATGGTGATGGTGGGAGAAAAGTTCTCTGATGTGGTTTAATAGCCTTCATTGGTTGGGTGTGAGGACTACCTCCACTTGTGAGGGGCAAGGTTTAAGTCAAACTTCACCTGTTCTTTTTCAATGCCAAAGTGGGTGAGGTGGCAAGTTCCTCTCTCGAAGAGAAGGGGCTGGAGAATATTGGCTCTTTAGTGGAAAGAGCGTAGGGATGATAATGGCTTCCTCATGTGGTTGAGGAGTGAAAAAAGTATGATCCCCCATTGATGATAAGAAGGATGAGGGCAAGGCCGCTGGCGTTGGTGTTGTCAAGGCATCCTCCAATATGGGAGAGGTCAAGGTAGACTCTCCTATGTGTGAAAGGGGGCTATCCTCCATTGGATGGAGGACTAATAGGAGAAGAAGGCTCTTCTACCTATTGTGGACAAATAGGAGAAGAAGGCTCTTCTACCTGTGATGGACAAAATAGGAGAGGATGGCTCTTCTACCTATAGTGGACAAATAGATTGAATAACCTCTTTGGACTGTGGGAGAGGTTAGTTAGGCATAAGAGGAGAGACCATGTTGACTATGCGTATATTACGCTCTTGTGGGCCATCGGCCATGGTCTAACATTATTTTGACTAAGGAGGATGGTTAGGGAAAGGTTGTCTAAAGATGTCTATGTTTTGGTTAGGTGGCACATTTGGGTTATCCAAAACAAGATCCCCCTTGTCTAACATGTCTTAGACAATGTTTTTAAAGGTTTTGCAATTGTCTGTGTCATGACCCTTGACACGGTGATAATTGCAAAAGTCATTTTCCCTATACCATGCAGGGATAGGTTTTGAGGGGTCAAATTGGGGTGGTCAAATTTGAGGGAGATTGAGGACCCCCTACTTGACGAGTTTTTCCAACATAAAGCGTATGATTCTCCTATTGGAGTGTATTGACACTGTATATACCGTTATTGGAATTGTTTTGTGATGCTTTGTGATGTGGAGGGTTCAGATTGGTTGGTTGTTGTTGATGATGGTGATCTAAAGACCACAACATTTGCCACTCCCTTGGGTTTGGAGTGGGAAGAAGTAGATTTGGATGAAGAAGGGTCATTGGATTTTGTGTTGTTATTTCGCAATTTGACCTTGTCCTCTTCGACTGCACAGAGTTCAAGCTTTCGGGCCATGATGAAAGCTTCATCAAATGTGTGGAATGTTTGGACCTGCAAAGTAGATGAGATGTGTTTGGCACATGCTCTAGAGAAGAGCTCGATGAGCTCAGGTTGAGGTAAAGAAAAGGAGAGTTGGTTGATTAAGCCTCTCCATCAAGCAATGAAATCGGCTATTGATTCATCGTCGAATTGTCTGATAAAATATAGGTCCATGATGGAGACCTTTTTAGTGATGTTAATTGAAAAGTGGTCAAGAAATAGTTGGGTGAGTTGAGTGAAAGAAAAGATAGAGTGACTGGTAAGAGAGCTATACCAATCAAGGGCAGCCCCCAAAAGTGACATGGGAAACGTGCGTAGTAACAATGCATCGTCATGTGCTATAAGGTAACAAGCGTGTCTAAACGCTCATAGATGTTGCTTGGGTCCTCTTTACTCTAAAAATGAGTAAACTTGGGGAGTTCCCACTGATTTGGATATGGTCAGATTGGGACTGAAGGATGAATGGGTTCATTATAGATTTGTTCATATGAGAGAACATTTCTTGAACCAGAGATGGATGTCTCAAGATTAGACATCTTATCCATCAACATCTTGATTAGATCAGTTGATGGATTTGTAAGTGGGGCACCCCCTAGGTTGTAGGGCACTTGGAAGGTGTTAGGAGGGGCATATGACGTAGTTGGTTGTGCCTGTATAGGTGCAACATATTGGTAACTAGTCATAGGGACTGATGTTGAAGTCAAGGGTGGTTGTGTCATAAAGCTAGAAGGCACAACCTGGCTTGATGTCACCACAGGTGGTTGAATGGCAGCACTGGTAAAAGGATAGGTAGTCACTCCCACGTTTATAGGCACAAGAGTGTGTGGAGTTGAGACAATCAAGTTCTGATAAGGTGTAGAACTTGGTTGAATTGAAGAGTCTCGCATTTGGCTCTTAGCGAGATAGTGTTGGAGAGCCTTGATGTTATGGTCAAGGAATCTCTCAAAATTTTGATCCCCTTCGGGAACAATTGGAGATTGATCGGGGGTTGACTGGATAGGAGAATATTCAGTGTCTGAAGTACACTCCATTAGGGGACTTGATATGAAAGGTGAAGGTGGAAGTGGTTATTGCCTTGCGTGGTCAACAAGAGTTTTGGTTTGACTACGTGTCAAAACCATTCAAGGCAAAAAGGGTCAGGTTCTAGAAACTATGTTTTTTTAGTTTCAAAAACTTAGAATGTGTGTCTAATAGCAAAAAGTCAGGTTTTAAGCCTATGCTATTTTGGAAGAAGTTTTGTTGACAGTGACCGATGTTAGTGAAAAACTGATGTCGATGAATTAAATTGCCGATGTCGGTCAGATAACCGATGTCGGTGAAATAGGTTGCTAACATCGGTGGGAAAACCGATGTCAGTACTGTGTGTTTCCAGAAACTAAAAGTTTTTGGAAGAAAGAAGAAAGTCTGAGCTATTTTTAGATCTCAGAATGCGACCTCACTAGCTCAAAAAACTAGATAGAGATAGAAAAATAGATGCAGAGAAGCAAACTACTAAACGTTAATTCCTAAGAATAAATTTTAGGATCATGTTGGCTTATGCCTTAGAAGAGTGTGTTTGGGAAGTTGGCTTTTAGAACGGGTCCTAAAAGAGGCAGTCTAAGGTTGGTTTCAGGTTAGTTTTGGTGCTCAAGATCTGTATTAGGTTTCGTACATGGCCTGGTGCTAAGGAGCAAGCTCCCCTCACTTCACGAGCCCAGAGATAAGCTGGGTCGCTTAGCCAGTATATACTTCCCCTAGAGTTTATACTCTGCCAGAGAACAGAGTGGGCTCTCCCCTTGGTAGTGAAGTCCAAGTAGGATTACCAGGAAGGGTAAGGTATCCGCTAGGTGATGAAATCCTAGTCGAACCTTGTCTCAGGTATGTTTAGATGTTTGATTTTGTGAATGTGGTCTGGATGTGTAACATAAGTGCACTACAATTTATTCATAATGCATTTTTAATTACTATATGAGTGGACTAAATATGCATTCAGGCAAAAATGAAATGCAATAGATTTTAAGCCCAAATCGAAATGTGTGTTCGGATGCAAACAAGTTGAGAAAAGGTTAAGAGCATGAACTTCACTACTCTAAGATGCAAAAAGGAAAGGTGACAAGAAGAAAAAGAAAGATTCTTTTTAACTTTGCTTATGGTTGTCTTTTCAAAATAAAGAGATAGAAGAAGGATACAAAGAGAGAAAATTCCCTAATGCACCTACATGAAAGTTTGTTTTAGAAGAAATGAACCCAAGGAAAATCCCAGGGTCCCATCGGGCGTGCCAGAATGTTTCCAACTATTTTTCACTTTTCTACATTCAAAGGAATTAAGAAACTAAAGATTAATGGTCAGGGGTTAGATGATACCTAGATGAAGTTTGCGCACCGTATCCAGACGATTGAAGGGACTCCTCTTTGGCTATGGAGGATGACACCTGTAGATAAGAAAGACTTAAACAAAGAGATTGTTAGATAGATATATGGTGGACTGCCAAGCAAAAGCTTGATCCTAAAAGTGCAAAGACTTCCTTGTGGGATGACAGTCCACTTATTGATAAAAATAATGTCGGATAAAGATAATGATAAAAGACTAAGCAAGAGAAATAGAAATAATGCATACCTACTATTCTCTTGTCTGTCATAGTCATGACGTCAGTTGTTCTGCCAGCGTCGGTTGTTTAGGTTGTCTGATGTCGGTTAGTCTATCGACATCAGTAGGGGAAATGGTCGATGTCAATTAGGGTAATGGCCTTGGATGGGTTCTAGATGAGTTTCAACTCTTGTCTGTGATCAACAAAATGGTCTGGGATGTCTGTGGGAGTCTAATGGTTTGTGCAAGGTTTGCAGGGTAGAGAGTATGGCCTGAAAAAGGGGATCAGATAGAGGATAGGGGTGAAAGGGAGATAAAGATGAGGGAAGGCTATCAAGAATGGGTAAGGGTAGGAGGAAGGCCTCTCAGCCTCTCCAGGAAGAAAGTTAGGCTTGGTCTGGTCTACAGTACTTAGAATTAGTAAAAAGAGAACTAATTACTGATGCTTTCTAAACTACTGAAATGAAAGGGTAGAGGAAATACTTAGCTCTGGTGAGATGAAGAACCAAGGTGTAGAAGACTTGTTGTTGATGTGGCTGATGTAGAAGACTTCCTGCAATGTTTCAATCAGGGGTGGAGTGACTGATGCAGAGTTCCTGTAGCCTGTGATGCTTGATGTGCGTCTGAGAGAGAGAGAGAGAGAAAGGTCAAATACCAAGAGCCAGAGAATTAGCCTTCGAGTCTGTGATTCGAGTCTGATGATTGGTCTTTCATTTGGCCTGCAAGTTGGTTTTAAGCAACTGAAGTCAGGCGATCTCACCAACGTCGGCTGACTGGTAACCGACGTTGACGGCTAAAAGATGGGTAAAAAGGCTATTTTTAGCCTTTTGCCCGTTCCTCCATCTGCCAGGTTCAGTGGTCGTGGTAAAATGGTCAAAGGCAGGTTTAATAGGTGTGAGAGGTTAGTGGGAGGGTTGAAATAGGTCATAAATTGGTCATAGGGTGATGGGAGGCATCCAAGGGGAGGCATCCAAGGTGGGGTGTGTCCAAGGGTGAGGTGTCATGGGTGAGGTGTCAAGGGGGTGTTATTAATTCAAAATAAATAATTATTTTAAATTAATAAGTGTGTGGGTTAGGAATGTTTAGAAGTGGACCAAGGGGACCAAGGGGGAGTCGACTAAGGAGTAGACACAATTTTGGTGTCTAAACTTACATGTTCTATTAGATCCTTGGCATCTATGTGTTACTTCCATATTGATGGACGGCATACTCAATTACTCCTATATATACATATATGTCATAGTTCTACTTGAATGTGATATAAACATACACAAACACATGAAACATTCATATTTTAGATGTTGGGATTTCCCTATACTCATGTCATATGGACATTAGGGGCATTCACTTCTTTGATCTTGATACACACTAGTTATATGATTTGATAATCACTCTATATTATCATGTTTGAGATTTCATATGTAATTAAAAATGCCTATTAACCATGATTATATCTTAAATAGGGTACTTAATATGCTATACACTTGACATTTTTTCCTAACACATTAGGTCTGTGTTAGGTCCATGGGCTACCATGCCATGTTTATATTGTTTGCTTATGCTTTAATTTATACACTTCCTTGAGTGTCTTGCCTTGCTACTGTATTCCTTATTTGAGTATTTTAATATGCTCCTTTTATTGTAGCCTTCATTCGTATATATGATTTATTTGACATTTTCATATGTCATGGTTTGTTGTATGGACATTTAAATATGTTATCCTTGCCTTTATGGACATTTGACTAAGTCATGTCTATTTAATTGTGAAACATTTGAACATGCCCCTTGTTTACGGTCTCCTTAGACCATTGCCTTTTGACTTACTTTTGAGTGCTCTTATATGTGTGCTTGTTGATGTTGTACTATTAATATATATATGTTTACATGATATTTATCATGCATATTATGTCTACATATGATCATATTGGTTCTATACACTTCAATGATATATTGACCTAGATATGTTCCCTTCTATATGCTATATAGCTACATTTATAGATTATATAATTGTCTTGTATTTTTGAGGTGAGGTAACTACCAATTCATATCTTTACCTCACCTCAAGGGAGGGGAATACTAGTGGGGGCATGTCATATAGGCATGTTCTCTACATTTGACATAGTTTCCAGATTTAGTGGGGGCATGCTTTGGAATCAAGTTATTCACACTCATTCAACATATGGTACTTATATCAATTTATAGATTTCGTGGGGGCATGATTTAGAAGCATTTTATCCACATTCATTTAGTATATGGTAATTATATCAGTTCTTAGATTCAGTGGGAGTATGCTTTGGAACCATCTTCTCCACACCTATTCAATATTTGACATCTCTAGATTACAGTGGGGCATATTTTAGAAACTAATCTTTCATATTGGTACTTATATCAATTTTCATATTTATCCATATATAGTGGGGGCATGATTTGGAAGTATGTCCTCCACACTTACACAATTATTCAAATTAGCCAAAGCACACAATTATATGATTCAAATTCATAATTGTGGTATAATTTTATACATTGGTACTATTATTATACATAGTTTTAGCATGAGACATATCCAAAGTACATATGCTATGCAACATGTGACTAATATTGTAAAAAATCTAAATCAATTTTAGATTCCAAAACTCTTTTATGGATTGTTACCATATCATAGACTTTTATTAAGCCAATCTATTGCAATAGTTGGTTTACTTTTGATATGGTTGAGGTGATCAAATCAATCAATCTTACCAAGTTTTTAGGTTGGAATTGATTATCCAACCTTACCAGGTTATAAGTATCATAGGCTTGTATGATTGAGATAATCTCAACTACAAGATGCCAACTCAATTTTGCTCTAATGTTGGGGGCATATTCCTTCCAATCTCTCTCTCTCTCTCTCTCTCTCTCTCTCTCTCTCTCTCTCTCTCTCTCTCTCTCCTTAGATATATGGACTTTAAATATTTATCTATATTTGTCCTAATATCAATTTTATAACCTTTCAATGATACATCCTTTTTTTAATAACTTGTCAATAGGCAAGATACTTACATAGACACATGTGTACTCCTAAACCTTGATCTTTCAATTTTAATCAATTTTATGTACTTTAAACCTATATTATATGTATTGATTTTATAATGTAACATTCTCTTAGTTGCAGTTTAGTCACTAAAAAAACACTCAAGTTGGGAACACATAAAGACAAGGTGTGCATACATACCCATGTACACATTCCTTTAATATAGATGATATTTTATGCTTATATAACACCTTAGTCTTGTGCACTTGGAAAACTCAAACCTTGGTTTTTCCTATCATTTCTTTACCTTTCTCACTTTTGCAAGTCTCATATATGCTCTATATTTATGCCCCTTGGCCTATATCTCTTAGTCTAGCTAGTCTTATGTTGATGACCCAGGTCTTCTATCTTGCCTAGAATACATAAAATGTACTTATCTTCCATATTTAGAAGTTCTAAATTTGTACATGATTTATTACTCCCTAAACACAAGCATTTAGGATAGATAGTAATATCAACACTACTATCCTATCTTGATGCAATTATCTAATGCCCCAAAGTCATCCAATTTTCAAATAAATGTATCTTAATGATCAACCTCAATGCTTTAATGCGAGTTATTACTCCAAAGGGATTGATATAGATATAAAAACAACCCTCATTCATTACTTACCTATGAAACCTAGTAAAAATACCAAAAATTTTTCAAAGAACATTTAATTAAATAAAGCTACCCTATTTATTCATATTTCTGTACCAATAATAGGGACTACACATCTACAGGTCTGAAGTACTAAAGGAGAAAATGAAGAGACCGATTTGATAAGTTACAATATAAGTCACTATTATAATTTCTTTGCTCATATTTTATTATTCACACATAAGTCAACATGTAGGGAAGAACTACATGATTTTAAGGCCCTCTTATAGAGTATTGGATATGTAGGAAATACCCTCTGATAGTGGGGTCTTTGGGGTGGCCTTGACATTGTGTGACCACTAACCCATTTTTCCTCAAAGTCATTATGAATATGGAGAACTAGGGTTTTTACATTTCATAAGGAAAAAACATCTATGACCTAGATTTGAATGCACTAGAGTGAAGGAAAATAAAAACCCAAAATAATTCAGGTCGTTACATCCTCTTCTAATAGGTATTTTATACATGAGACTAACATCAAACCCAAACAATAGAGTCGACGTAACCATCCCAGGTTGATGTTATTATATAGAGTGCTAGAAGTATTAGAGCTAAAATTTGATGACTATTTTAGAATCTCCTTCCCTCTTAATTTTTGCATGTTTTAGATCTAAAACTACATTAACATCAAAATAAGCTAAGTACATCACTTATTTGTCATTTTTATATCTAACATAGTTATACTTTCCATATTTAGACTATCTTAGCATAATAAATTTAGTGTATGCTTATATATGAGTTTAACATCTAATTGGCTTGTTATAGATTTGATTATCACCCTTGTACCATTTAATTTCTATATACCCCTTTTAATAATAATCGAAGGCTAACTCCAACCACTTAATTTCCATTTTAGGGTTAAAATAAAGGCTTGGGGTGATTTGGTATAAAAATATTCTCTAGGACACAATTCATTTTTATGATAACTATATAAATGATATTAAGTGATAATCAAGGCACATGGAACACAATTTAAGGCAAAGGGACCCAAAACAATGATGATGGATAGGGATGACAAGGTAATTTTTCCTACCTAAGGTAGGATTGGTAGGACTGTAATTCCTATTCTAAGTAAAAATATTGTGCAAGGTTCAACTTAGAATATAGGTATGTGTGAATTTAGGTTTAGAGTTGAGAATTTATATATTTAAATAAATTTTAATTTCATTTATAAGGCTGAATGACAAAATGAGGAATATTTTGGAGTAATATAAATCATATAAACAAGTAATTATATGCAAGAGTATCAAGCATGACAACACAAGGAAATTGTACATAAATTAGGTGTCTATATAATTACCCTACTATGATGTGTGTATGTAAGTGAATGCATCTGTGTGTCAAGGTATAAATATACATAATTGAAGCATGTGCCTACACTTACCTAGGGAAGGGTGGAGAGTGTGAACGATGCCCGATATAGGTTCCATCCATATTGATTTTGCTAACATTCTTGATATAATTACCAATTTCTACAAGTAGTCAATAATGTAATAAAAATTAAATTTTGAAATAAGTGAAAATTAATAGAGCATAGGAACAAATACAACTACTTTGTATCGAACCAAATATTGTTCTAACTTGAATTTTTTTATATCTCATTTGACCCTTAGCAAACAACATATGATTTTGCTTAAAAATAGTTAACTAGAGAGTAGTTAGAATTATGAATCATGTGGATATTTAGACCTATTCAGTTGTTTCATTTCATATGTTGTTGTAAGTTTTTATTTTGCATCATTTGAATTTAGTCCATATCTTTGTGTTTGACATAGAAGAGTTATAATGATCATATTTACTTCTATATGTTGTATACAATGGTATATATATTGTTTATATTAGGTTTTAGATGAAATAATGGACTAGCAATAATTTTTATGCCTAAAGTTAATGCAAGGAATATTTTACCATTACCAAATACCATAGAGGGAGATCATCATAGGGGAGGAGGTGATAGATGGAGGCATATGTACACAAAGATAATTGGAAACTAGAATAACACACACACATAATAGGCTTATTTGGTTTAAATGACTAATTTATGTTGTGTCTTATTTTAATTATATGGACTGATTACTATACTTCTCATAATTTGGTGTCATTTTGTTTGATTTGGTATTCTTTATGAAACCATCTTGCTTAAAATTAACTTACCTATTTTCATTGAATGTTGATTTGAAGTATTATTTGGTATTATGTATTGAATTCTTCTTTGATTATATTTAAAAAACTATTATGTTGTTAATCTCCACAAGCTACACTAGTGCATAACAATATAATGAACTTTGATTTATAAAAATTATTCATTTTGTCACCTTAGACATAAAAATAATATTGGTTACAATTTTTTTTATAATTTGGGTTAGTAATAAGAATAAATCTCGCTTGGCATAATGAGAACTCCATTTGAGAGTTTAGAGTTGAAAGACCACTAGAAACATATTTTTTTAATATACTTGGATCAGTTGGGACCTTTGGTGAGATAATTATGTTATGATTATGTTGGAATATATTATCGTCCATTATGAATTTTATTTGGAAATCATAAATCTTATAATCATTTTTTAGGTTAAAGTCGTTGATTATGATTTGATTGATTATATTTGAATACAAAAATGATTAAGTGTGTTTTAGAATAAAAGAATTGTTTTAGGGATTATTATTATTTGGTCAGCCTTGCATTGGAGTTATAGTGATGAACACCATAAAATCTTTCTCTATCTCTGATATCTATTTGATGTAATAGGGGTTTCATGAAGTCTTCTACTTTATTGGTCTTGAAGCCTTCTATAGGCTTATCACCTCTTGTAGGGAATGTTTTTGATAAAAAATTGGTCCTTTTATGTTTTAATAAATTTATTTCAATTTTTTATATGATCTCTAACTCAAAATACTGATCTTTAGCCTTTTTTAAATCTGATCCTTATAGACAAGACACAAAATAGTTCTATTAGACCTTATTAATTAGGTCTGTCTTGTATTTACACTCACTTGTAACCTTGTTAAAGTGAATTTGACTCCAAAAATAGACTAATAATACTATATTAGGGTTATTTCAATTCTATTTTTTGGTTTATAACCCCACACATAACCTTCAACCTTCCTTCTCTTTGGATCTTTATCAAGAAAGCAAAACACATAGTCTTTAGCCTTATAAACACACATGTAGACTAAATGTCAATGATATTTTATATTTTAGGATTATTTTAGCTCTAAAATAAATTTTAAAACATCAAAAATAGTCTATTTTACCTCCATAAAAAAATTCAAGTCATTTGGCCAAGTTACTTTCTTGTAATGGTGATTTTAGTGCTACAAAAATGGATTTCTAGACCTTATTTTAGCTCTAAATTTATTTTAGATATAAAATAAATTTTAAAACATAAAAAATAGTCTATTTTATCTCCATAAAAAAATTCAAGTCATTTGGCCAAGTTACTTTCTTGTAATGGTGATTTTATTGCTGCAAAAATGGGGTTTTAGACCTTATTCTAGGACTACAAGTATGAGTTTTGCCAATAAATATCTCTCTATCTGTAAAAAAAATTTTAATGATTCAAAAATATCTTAACAAACCTTTATACAAAATTCAAGGTCATTTTCATCATTATATTTTGAGATATTGAGGTTTTTGTACTGCTAAAACATGTTTTTTAACCTTCTTTACATGACTACAGTTTGAGTTTTACCTATATATTTATATAAAATAATTTATTTACATTTAAATAAACTTTTATATTTCATAAAAATACTATTAAACATTAATATAAATTCTCATCTCATTTGAGTCATTCATTTCAAAGTTATGCACTTTTTAATCTTCGTAAACCCTTCTAAAACCCTCACCTATAGGCCTGTTGAATGTAATTTGGAAATATATCCATTTGTATAAAATATAAAATCATGAAAATATTTTAAAACATTCATAATAATCACCATAAACCTATCTACCAATTTTCATAATAAATTAAGGATTCGCTTTCAAGTTATGAAGGTTTTAGTGCTCCCCAAACCCAAGTTTCTATTTGTAGGCTGAGAACTAACAAGGGAAATTTGAAATGCATAACCTATTTTTTAAAATTATTAATTTAAAAAGTATGAAATACAATTATCCTACACTTTTACTCAGTTTTATCTTGAAAAATCTTAAAAGGTGATCAAAAATGACTTTTTTTTACTGTCAAAACCTGTTATTGACTGTAGAATTCTTGTAGTTATTTCTCAAGCCTAGAATATGAAATAATACACTTAAAAACATGGAATATGGTTAAAAAAAACAAAAAAAATCCACTCACATTAATTTTATATTGAATTTAAACTAGGAAACTCAAATAACATAATATTTCATTATTTTGGTACAAGTATGATTTACAATCTTGTAAACTTTATTTTTCACACACTACCAACAACCTCCCACTTCTTGTACTTTCTCTTGTATTTTTTAATTAATTTATTGGATCATTTAATTGATGATTTATACCTTATAATTATTTATAATCTTGGTTTGTTATTGTTTCATGCAACAAGAATCTCTCAACCATCTTAGGACTCATCCTAACATCCCTAATTTAGTCTTCCACCTACGTTGGATGCATCTAGATTGGGTTTAAGATATATTTACATTGATTTTAGGGTTAATAGGAATTTAAAAAATATTTTTAGATCCTAATAACCCATTAAAAAAGGATAAATCTCTTTATAACATGACAAAACATTCAAAACCCTTACAACAAATTTAAAATTTTGAATTTCTAGCTTTTGGTGGGAAAACTATAATAGAGCTTATATGAAAAAAATTTGGAAACCAAATGAATCTAAAACCTTCCACATGACCAAAAAAAACTATATACACCTAATCAACTCCAATATTGACCAACATTCACAAAAATGAACCTACTAAGTTGATGCACGTACATCAACTAAGGTTTCATTTTTGCATGCACAGGTAAGCTACTTGGAGAGAAAATGGGGGTGAACTATTATTACTATGGAATTTTGGGGAGAAGTTATGGCGTGCAAGGTATTTTAGAGAGACAATGGATAAATTTATGGAAATGTGGCATTTTAGAGTTTCAAAATGTAAAATTGCAGCTAGATAATGACATGGGTCTTGGAATGGATAGTTTTTAAAAGGCTAAAAGAGGAAAATGGAAGAAGAAGAGGTATGGCCTTGGAAGATAATGAAGGAAAAAGGAGGATAAAAAATTAAAGGGGGATTTATTCTATTTTTTTTTGCAAAAATTTAAGTAATTTATGCAATTCTTTTATTGTTTGCTTGAATAATGGAATATGCATGGTTTGAAAATAAAATTATCTTGATATGGTGCCTCAAGTATAAAACCATAGATAAATTTAGACATTGAGTAAATACTATGCTTTAAATCAGGTATAAATATTATGGGTTTTGTTTTTAAAGAAAAATAGAAATAAATCTTATGAGTAATTGGATATGTGAGGGCTTGGAATGAAAATAGACTTTGTGGGTCTTTGTGTCTTACATTTTTTTTACATTAAACAAGTAGATCAGATTCTCAAGACATCCTTTGAGTGGATTAGTGAATGGGGAAAAAGTTATGTCTTTGTTGAAGAAATTTTTAAAATGATAAAAACCTTCTTGAGGTTTATTTTGTTTGAAAAAAAAAACATGGTAGACATACATGTTATCAAATAGCTACCTATAGGCATGCATTTGGTCTTTCCAAACCTTGATGTATAGCTATAAATTCATTTGTGGGTTTTATAAATGAAAAAAAAGAGCCATTGTGCATACCTATAGGTTTGAAATAGACCACCTATAGGTATGCATAATGTCTACCAAAACCACTTTTTTTTAGATGCATAATTTTAATATTACTCTTTTCCTAAAGAAAAAATCCACATTTTTCTAGTAGATACACTAGAGTATAATTGATAACCAACCATTTGTAGTAGTCATACTTTAGTTTGCATGTTATTGGTTTCCACATTGCATAGTGGTATTTATTGTTATTTTATGAATTATTTTAATCACTTTATATATTCCTCATTTGGATAAAAAAAATTCCTTAAACCACTATGTGGTGTGGCATTCAAGGTCCGTTTACTACTCATTGAAACCACTATTGAAACAATAGTGTTCATGGATCAATTATTTATTTTATCATGATTTTTATAGATTGATTATTATTTTATAATGTGGTATTAGTGGATTTATTTATCATCTATAAAAATCACTTTTGAAAACATAACATTCAAGGATGGATTATTCTTGTATTATGACATTAGTAGAATGGTTGTTATTTAGCAAACACTAGTTTGGAAGCATGATATTCGTAGCTTGGCTATTATTTTTAATATGGAATTTGTATTTTGATTTAGTAGTCATAGAAACTAGTTTTGAAACATAGTTTTCATGAATCATTATTATGTTTTGAACTACATACGGACATGATGTTTAAATCCTTGCATGTTGATTTTTAATTCCATAATATATGGTAATAATCATAGCATAAATTTTGCTTAAACCAAAATTATGGTGTTTAGTTATAATATTTATTTCCTTTCAAGAGTTGGTTCATAAACAGACCTATAGGTGGTTAATGACCACCTATAGACCTGTTTACCTATTATAACTAGATTTCACTACTTTGGATTAACCTTAAGTTGGAAACTAGTTGGGGAATGATTTATTTGAATAGGGTATGGATATGTGATGGAAATTAGTAAAATGAAGAATTTGGTATTTGTACATTTAAATGGTTTGGATATGGTACAATCACATTAAATGGTGAATTTATATTGTATGGTGTGGAATTGGCATTGTTCCTTGATTTCATCACTATGGGTTATGATTATGTTTTATAAATGAAATGAAATAATGAAAAGATTGTTTGATTTGTTGACTCATGAAGAGTGAATCATGCTTGTTATACATAGTTATACTCTTTTGAACCAAATGAGTTGAACTTAGATAATTATTAATACTTTTTGCATATATAATTAATAATATGTAAATGAGGTATGATTTTATAGACAATAATTTTTAGCAACTAAATCTAGGTCATATTAAAAATGTGTTAATATAAAGACTATTTCATAGTTATTATTATGAGTTAAGAATGTTGTTATCACCAGTTATAGCTATGCATGAAATTAGAAATTGCTTTCTATTGTTTTATAGTTGTATGAAATTTATATGGATTAGCTCTAGTTATTTTCGTGTAATACAATTATCCCTCAAGCTAAGGGATGGTGAATGATGGGAAGGAGGTACTCTCCAAACATCACTAATAATTAGTTAGCGTGAAGAACATGGATTTTATAGTTTTAGCAAAAAGTATGGTTCAAGTGAATAAGACCCAGCTTCATATGAAGTTTGAACTCTAATAAAATCTTTAGATAAAGTAATGTTATAGTTGTATTTATTATTTTTTCACTGTAATATCTATTTTTCAAGCATATGTGAAGTCATATTAGATATAGGATGATTTCCATGGTCTATCAAAATATTGCATGTGATAATGATAATATTTACACTATTTTGGATGAGTTCTCGATGTTCACATCATCATTATCTGATCCTCCATGAAGGTAAGGGCCACTCTAAGTGGGAAGGTGTGTGGGGGACCATCGGTCAATGGTTTGAGGAAAAATGCATAAATGATGTTCTCCTTATCTACAACTGGATTTAAACAATTATATGTATTACTCATTGCTATTGTATAAATTTATGAGTTGTACAAAGCTCCATTGTACTATTATAGTATGGACAATGATACCTATAGATGATTTTTGAGCTCTATGGATTAAATCAAGCAATTCAATCAACCCAAATAACCAACTTTATAGTTAAAGTGATAGAGCCATTAAGACCAAATACAATGGATGAATAAAAGCAATTCAAAACAACATTAGGATCCTAAATCTAAGTGCTCTAAACCATGATCAAACATAATGAAAAATAAAAAGAGATTGAGATTGGATTGATATACCTTGACTTAGATTTATGATATTATGATGGCATGATAAGGATGTTTGATGAAGGATTCAATGAATAAATTGGCATGGAGAAGTTATATAGCTACTCATTAGCCTTCCATGGAGGAGAGGAGTGGTTTAAATAGAAATAGGAGGGAAAGATGTATAGTGGAGATTTAAAGTTGGATGGAGGAGATCAAGGGACGAGGATTATCCAAGGAATTTAAAATTCCTTGGAAGCCTCTATATGTAGAAGTTTCTAGAGAGGAGGGGTTAGAATAGGGAGGATTATAGAATCCTCCAATTCTAGAATCCTCTTAGGGATTAATTAGGCTTAGGTATGGATTAGGTAAGGATTAGGGACTAGGGGTGTAGGAGAGCCTAGGAATAGGCTATTAGGTAGGCCATTAGGAATTTAAAATTCCAAAATAATATATAAGATAGGATTAGGATGGGATAATGGGGATTTAGGATAATTAATGATGAGGTGGGATAGAATAAGGTTTGTGGATGAATACATATTTATTGGGAACATTAGATAAATGAATAGGAAGGAGGGATATACTAGTGGGATAAATTATATTAAGTGGAATTAGTGTTGACTAATAGGAATATCAGTGATAATAATGTAGGTGAGTGAATTTAAGTGCATAAATTTTGCCCTTATTTGAAAAGTAATTTAAAGGGGAGTGAAGTGGAAGGAGTAATGATATTTAAAAGAAAAACCATATCATAAATGAATATTAGTAGATGATGTTAGTGGATATGATGCCCCTTCAAGGGGACATGTGGGGAAGAATGAGATAGATGACCACTCAAAAGAAGAAATAATGGGTGGGGTGAGATGGATAGACAAGGGGTTGGGATGTTAGATATGAGATATAAGATGAGGAAAACAAATTCATCATGAGAAATGAGCTATATATTGATGATTCCCTTGGCAAGGACACATGCATAGGAGTAGAGATGACTAGGTCACAGTTGATAACACATCCCAAAGGGGAATCAACCATAACATAATGATGACAGGATTAAAAGGCCACAATATTTAGATGTATCCCAAGCAACGATGCATGCAAGGGAGAGATATATACTAGGATAAAATGATGATTTAATAATTATGGGTGTAGATTAAAGCTAAATTTGAATGATATGATGAAGAGGATAAAATATAATAGTGATATGATTGAGTGACCAAAAGATGGGGGATGAGGATGGGTGAGAGAGATAGTGGCTGAACTATCCTTGGGCATAAAAACATAGCCAAGTGCTACTTACATAGTCTGAAAATACCTTAGGCCGATGTAGTTTTGACTTGAGGATAAATGATAAGTGATAGAGGAGATGATAATGGTGATGATGATGATTAGTGGCTAAAGGATGATGTTAGTGATTGGAGGATATGATTCAAATGATGAGATGAGGATTAATGATTAGATGTTAGTTGAATGGGTTATGAAGATTAGATTAGTGATGAAAATAAGGATGATTAGATAGATGATGAGGTTTAGGTGATCAATCCATCATAAATTCCATAAGGCTCATCCTAGTTTAAGTAATCTGATAAAATATAACACTTGACAATATGCCCCATGATATAAGTATGACCAAGAGGACATGATGCCAAAGTACATGTGTAAATAAAAAAATTTGCATCATCAAGGGTAGTTATAAGAGGTATTATAGCTTTGGTAACCTCATAACATCATTGTTCATTTCAAAAGAGACATGAAGACATGATGAAAACATAAGACAAACAAGATACATACATGATACAAACAAGTCAAAAATTGGACAAGCAATAAGTAATACACATAAGTGTCTACATGAAGTGTCATAGTGCCTTATCTAATGATGGGATGAGTGATTGGGTGATCAGATAGATTAGGATGATTATGATGTAGGATAGACTTGTATTTGGAGAGGATGATCATGATTAGGGTTAGGATGAGGATAAGGACTTGGATGAGGATATGGATTAGATGTTGCCCCTAGTTTATGATAGAAGGATGGATGATGTGATAAGGTCTTTGAATACTGAGTTTATCTCAAAATTGAATTGAAAAAGTGGCCAAGAAAGGTGATTTATAACAGTGATGACCAGTGATTACCAATAGACAAGGCCCTATAAGAATCCAATCTAGCAAGGATACTAGGATATAATGGGATCAAATACCTTTTATACTAGTAATGAGTGATCTGATGGGTGCTAGGTATGAAGAGGAAATGATAAGGAAAGTAATGGGTTAAATTACCTTTTATACTAGAAAATAAGTGATTTGATGGGTGCTAGATATGAAAAGGCAACTGATAAGAAGTGATGGGTGCCAGATTAAATTCTTTGACAAGGTTGTGTATATCGATAATACTTCGTCAAAAGGGATGATACTAAAGAGATGGAGGGATGGGTGACCACTTGGGATTGGATTTAAAGACTAAATGTGGTATGAAAATATGGGAAGATATGAGATGGATGGAGATGGATGTGATTAGGGGATGGGGTATAAGACAAGACACGATGGACTATTTTTGGCCTTTTCAAAATTTATGATTTTTAGGTTTTTTGACATATTTTAATTTTTAGGGATTTTTGGGATATGTATATACATTATAAAAATGGGGTTACTAGAAAAGGGAATACCAAGATTGGTAACTAGGATGAAGATGGATGGAATGATGGATGGGATGACAAAAGCATGAGGGTGATGTGGAACAAGTAGGAATGGACTTGGTATTGCTAATGATCACATCATAAATGAGCCAGATGTTTAGTTGCTTGAGTGTCCATTAGAGGATATGCTAAGATGATGTGATAACATGTCTTAATACACCTTCCTCATCTTTACAAAGGTCAAGATAGGCAAAAATGAGGGACATAATAGGATTCATGATGTGATGGAAAATGATGGACAAAGGGAGAGGATAGACATAGATGAATGGATAGATTTTACCCTCTTGAGTGTTGAGACACAATATGGACAATTGATTATTCTACCATGACATAAAAAACTAATTTTCATCATGGTACTTGCCCAACCAAAATACTAGTTTTCACCATTGGATGAATTTTTTTTGACTTTATTTTTTTATTGGGCATCTCAATTTATTGGAGAAGGGCAAGATGAAAGATGAATACATTGTGGTAATCTTCAACCAATACTTGTTTTGGGGATATATAATGCTAGGATTAGGTCTTGATGGCCTTTATTGATTCTTGATTTAGCATCCTCTAGATGTTTTTACCAAGTTTATTTGTAACCCCTATAAGGGATAATGATGCCTAGGGATTTGAGATATGGTGCAGATGGGAACATGTCATGATTATGATGATGGGATATAGGATGTGAATGAGGAATATGACTAAGATGGTATATATGATGGGATGGGGAGTAGAAATGGGGTTTGATAGTTATATACACCATTAGATATGGTAAAGGGAATATTTTAGATTGATATCATTAGATTAAGGGATTCAAGACATTTTGATTTGCTAATTATTTGATCCAAATATTAAGTGGATGGTTGGCCATGAAATTATTACTTGTGCCACTCTTTTGATTTGTGGAGTGGGTTTGAATTTGAATGCCCCTTGGTATTATATTTTATCTTTCACTAGAGGAGATTGATTTTTGAATTTATATATTATGATTATTTTGACTTTGGCATTCCTGTAGTGCCTAATTTTGGGCTTCACTAGGAGAAGACATTTTATGATTAGGCTAATGATTTGAATTCTCTTGAATTTGCTTATGGGATCAAAGATGATTTTATCATGATTTTTTATTTTTATAATATGGTCTTAGACCTTGGTATTTTTGGCACATGATGTTAAATTTAGAGGGGAATACAATGATGCATGTTCTTATTTATCCCCTTCGTAGGGTGGGATATAGGGATTATGGAAGTGAGATGGATGATCAATGTTGTGTGGTGGATTATTGGTAGCATATTACTTATAAAGAAAATTAGGATTCCTAACCTCAACATTAGAGAAAGTGTCCTCAATAATTGCCAAAGGATCACTAAGATTTTTTGTAGTATGTGTATCCAAAGTAGAATCAGATCCATTCTGATAATCTTTGACAGATAAAAATAGTAAAAACTTAGTTATGACTTCATAATCTTGATTAGGATAAAGATATATGCTTGGTGATTGATTGTCATCCAAATTGGAGGTGTATTTAAAAGGGAAGGCATAGTGATCATCTACTAAAATATTGATTAAAGATGATGTTTTTGATGAGGAATCTGACTCAAAAATTGGTACCACACATGATCCTGATGTAGATGTCTCTAATGTTGACTATGGTATACATGACTTTATGCTTCAAGTATAAGATTGATTATCAATAAGTGTACTCTAAATAGGGGGTATTTGATGTGATGGGTGAGAGGGAGGGGATGGAAGAATAATGGATTGAGTAAAGATAGGTCCATGAAAGGGATTGTGAGATGTTGGAGGACTAGGCTTATGGGACTTGGACTTGTGTTTCATGGATGATTGTTCAATGATGGGGGGATGATGGAAGAGGGACATGATGTTATTTAACTTGGCTTAGAAGGGGAAGGGCTTGGCATGATCAAGAATGGAATCTTGACATTTATCTTCTTAATCACCCAAGGAAATAGACTCATTTGATTCATCTTCAATTACTATGTCACCATGGTTAATGAGGTTTTAGAAATAATCACATAAAATTTGACATAGTTTAATGGAATTATACTAAGTTTTATGATATTCATAATATCAATTTGCTTTATACCAGGAAGGCTTAAGCTTGGTGGGATCAAGATGTCATATAGGTGGATAGACCATAATGTTGGCGATGACTAGTTGTTGGAAAAGGGATTCCAAGGATATAGGAAGGGGAGTAAAAGGAACCACATCATTCTTATATGTGAAAGAATTGGAATTTTGATCAGATGATGTTTGATATGATTGGGTTTATGGACTAGCAGTAGATGAGGTGGCCAAGATAGGATTCCCTTTGCTAGTAGAGGAAGGGATATATGAAGGGCTATGGCTAAGGGATGGAGGATTGGTATAAGACTCATTTGAAGGGGTTTATGTGGGAGGTTCAATAAGTTGAAAGGGGTCAACACTTTTGAGAACTGGGACACCCATCTTAAGGAACTATAAGAGGATCTCATCCTTATTGGTAGCTATGTATTGATCTATGGAAGTGGGGTCAAGGTTCATGGTGCTGGGTGCTAAAGGATGGGGGACTTTCCAGGCTTGAGTGTTGGATATGTGTTTGGGGGATAATGAGGTTGATAAGCTAGGATTTTATTTGCTAGTAGGATGAAGGAGTGGTGATGGAGTATGATTGGTAGATGGAATATTTGGCTGTGGATAAGTTGTTGACCAAATTTAACCCTATAGGTCAAATTGAGACCCCTATAGGTAAAAAATTTATTTTAAAATGTTTTATGGGTCTAATATTATGTCATAGGGTATATTATAGGTATTTTTATGTCATTAATACTATATTAGCCTTGGTCTTAGTCATTTTAATCCTTATGTATTTTTGAGCCATTTAGGGGTCATAAATGCAAGTGGCATGGTTTTTAAGGTGTCCAAGTGTCTTGTTTTCCTTTAAAACATCAAATAATTTATATTTCCTATTAGGAATGTTAGTCCCATCTAAATCTTGTAGGTTATCTAACTAAAAATCAAGAAACCAACTAAAAAGAGAGGAGTTTGGCACTTGTATGGCCCATGAGGGAAGGTGACATGTGGGAGAAGGTCATGAAATGTATATTAATCTTAATTATAACCATTTATACACTTGAAGTAATTTTTAAGTGTTAAAAAAGGCCCAAAACCATTCTATTCCTTCTTCACCCTTTTAGACACACAAAACTAGTCAACATGTTTGTACTTGGTATAGATAGTTGAAGAGGTTTCAGGTCAAAAAAATTTTTGGAGGTGAAATTAGAATTATAAAGATACATTTAAATAAAAATATTTTGAATTTGGTCAACTTTGCTTTATGAACCATCTCTAACAAGTTGACTATGTTTTTTTGCTCACTATTTCTTGCACCTTATAGGTTTTGATCTATTTTAGATAGGTTTGTATAATCTAGTTGGTGATGTTGACTATAGATGATGTTAGATATATTATCAAATTATATTCATGCTTGGTTAAATGTTTTATGGTGTTTTGATGAGCAAGTCATCTCATGTTGTAGGAAGGTGTCACCATGTGAGGTCTTAGTCCAGAGTTTTCCTTATTTGTAGAATGTTGGTTCTCTACAGAGGTCTCATATATATGGAATATGATGTTACACATGTATTAATTCCATAATTTTTCCCTCCTTCCATGATTGGTTTCATCACACCATTCTTTAATAAGAATTTTAGTCTTGATACTCAAAGTCAACTCCTTGCTCATTCTTACTTGCAGTCATAGGGAATCATGTGTATGGAGCATGTTGAGAATGATTCATGGAAGTGTAATTAGAGTCTCAATATGTGGAACAAACTCTCATACTAGGGACATAAATTATAAACTTTAACTTATCAAAAAGAAGATACTATGGCAATCATACTCAATCACTCACACATTCTACCATTATTATGCACCTACAAGTGCTTCAAAGGAATGATAACATGTCAATATGAAGTATTTTACCCTTTTTTTACATGATATTGATATATATATATATATATATATATATATATATATATATACATTATATACATTTTAAAGGTATAAGATTGATGATAAGGTCATACTTCATGTTCATAATTCACACTCCTTTCCAATGCTCTTGTTTGCCTGCATACAACTCATACACACCTACAGGTGCCCTCTAGAAGATGTCATGTTGAAAGGGGAGATTTGATAAGTGTTTTAGTATTTTTGAATTCTTATATAACATTTGGAAACCTTGGTGAAGGTATAGAGTGATTCACAAACACATATGTCTTGCTCACTGCCTGTTATTCCACATATACTACCTACATAGTGGAATAACCACCTATAGGTGGCATTGGTGGAGATATAAAGGTACTTGTACATAGAATATTGGATAATTTTAAGCTATTTTGAAGTATAGTGTGTTGAGGATATTATGTTAGGCTCATTTGAAGTGATATATTACTAGGAAAAGAGTGAGGAACCATTTGAAAACCCAATGACTGTATTTAGGGACCTTTTCCCTAAAAACATAGAAGAAAGGACCTCACCATTTTGTGGATGACATAAAACAAGGTTGTAAATGAATTTTAATGCAAATAATGACCTTGTATTAAATCCTATACATATAAGATAAAATTTGGAAAATATGAAGGCTATATGACTTAAGGAGGATGGTTTTTGAGAGACCTAAAGTTGCCCATTTATGTACTAAAGTTAGATAATAACACCTACATGATTTGAAACCCCAAGGTGACTCTAGCACCCAAGGTTAAAAATGGAACATACTGTCATGTGTGGATGAAATTATTGAGTGAAGAGGTAGTTCAAGGAGCATAAATATCATCAAGATAAGAGGTACTAAGTATTGACCACTACACCACCTATAGGCCTCCTTGTCATTACAAAATATATACATACAGGCTGGCTATAGGGTTATAATGAATAGTGAGTTAGATAGCCATGATGGTAGACCTCAAACCAAGTATAAAATGAAAAAATATAGTTATAATATGGTGTAAATAACTTAAATTATGGTTTTGTTCATAATCATCAAGGCCTTGATCATATAGTTCACCTACAAGACCCCATATAGTCAAATGTAGTTGATTATGAGATGCAGAGAGAAAATGGACTATGTTTTTGATGAGGTCTAGCATAAGAAAGATTAAAAAATGGGTATAAAATAATATAAAATTAACCTAAGGTATTTAATTAATATTTTTAATTGTCTTCAAGGTCAAATAATGTAGGGTAACCTATAGGTACAATACCCTAAATTTAAACATAGGCAGATGTAACACTCATCCTTGACTATGAAAGGTATAAAAAGGGTTATGTAGGAGTTTTAAGTGATGAGAAGACCTAAATAATATTAATTATGATCATTGAAACCTATATATGATCTTGGAAGTGGAAAAAAATAAATAAAGGACACTAAACATACAACATACAATTTGCATCCTTAAACCACTGTGCACAGTTTCTTTCCTAGGAAGTATGTCTTAGAATTTGAAAGATTTTGGGGGTCAAAATGACCTAGTAAAGGGATAAAATTTGGTAAATAAGAACTATATAACTTTAATAATCCCCTAAAACATTCATGTGGTCTGAGGAAATCGGGTAAGTACCCTCTATTTTATCTTATATAGAGGGCACTTCCTTTATGCATTAAACCTGCATTCTTAAGGAAGGAAGATGAAATGGTAGACCAGAAGAACATGGGATATTTAAGAAGGTGTGAAAGGTTACATGAAATATAAAAAAATATGAAATATATCTCATATAAGGATGAAAACTAATAGGGAGGTCTAAACCCTCAAATGTCCAAACATGAATGTTAGGCAAGGTTTAGGATTAGAGTTCAAATGAGAGGTCACATTCAATTATAACATGAGATTATATATATATATATATATATATATATATATATATATATATATATAACTAGTTATAACATGTTTATAGGATGAATTTGGATATGTATGATATATTTTAATGTAGGGAAGCCACAAGGAAAGCCACTTTTAGCTCAAAGATACATCAGACTTGTGCAAAATGTGAAAATAGGCTCGACAAGGTAATTTAAAATGATCACATCTTTCATGAGGATTTGAATGGAGATTAAAGAGGTTTAGGGAGGTTAATGGAGGTCTTAAAATTTTCATTTGTGTCATTTTTTTGAAATTCCAATGTCTAACCTTCATGAATAATCCTTAAGAGTAGAAGTGACCCAAAACCCTGGCAAACCCCTGGATAAAGACACGATTGCTAAAATGAGGTTGGAGAGCTATCTAATTAGGGTGGAATGACTATGAAAGTGTTTCAAACTTGTATAATAGTCTATCAATATCTTCCCCATAATTTTTTTCTATACAAAATTGTACATATGGAGTACAAAATAGGGTATTTTTGACTATTTTTTGCATTATGTAGGTTCTAGGAAGTTTCAAGAGATAAAAAAAACTTTGGGAGGAATATAGAGACTTATCATAACTCCTTATGTACATTTAATGCTTCATAAAAACTTCTAAGTGTGCATACCATAGCTCTCATATTAGCCATTTAGTATTGGCATAATGAACATTATAGTGAGAAGGGCGAAAAGCTTCTAGTAAACTAATTTAAGGTGTTCTTGATGACTCTAAGGCCATGGAGGGTATTTTAAAGTTTCATAAGTTACCTTTTTAAAATTTTCATGAAAAATTGAATCAATTTTGGAAGTCAAGTAAACAAGGTGTGTGAAAGAGGAGTTTTATTTAACTATAGATGGTGATAACTCACTTTTAGAGGAATTTAGATGATCAGGACTGAAAATAATGAATGGAGAATGTATACAATCCTTCTCCCTCAATCAAATAATTAGACCTATCCCTAGTTAGCTTTGGGATGTTGAAACAAGGGTGAATGATGGAGGTAGTTTTCTTGTGCAAAATGAGAACTCTTATGACACATTTCATAAGTCTAATGACTTGGGGTGATACTTGTGCTTCTTAACCTTGCATGATTAGTTTAAAATTCCATTCCCATACAAATGTAACTCATTTGATCAGCTTGAAAAATGTCCTTATGACCTTTGGGATTATTTCTTCTCCCTCTCTCTCAAGTTATATAAGAACTAGACATTTTGTCTTTTGTAAACTATGCTCCACTTGAGTATGGTGAATCCCTACTAATTTTAAAACTATGGATCAATAAGACTACTAATTTTACCTCTTTTATGACTATTCATAGTGTGTTCACTTGGATGATTAATCTTTCTTAGTGATGACTATTATTTCCTTAGCATTGTTATCTCATTCTCTCACATATTTGTAGTTGGAAAGATTCTTATTGTAGGTCATGTGAAGTGTTTTATTGATGTGTCAAGGTTGAGTGAGTTAGTCTATCCAAACATTTCCATTCTAGGCCTCTTGTTTAGTCCTCCTAGCCTAGACATTCATCACAACCTCATAATGAAATACAGATGTGAGAATATTTAGATTAGAGAAGTGTATGCTAAGTTAGTCTCTTGGCCTCATGTGTGACATGTAGCTAGTTGGTAGTAATCAATAAATTGGTGTATGACCTCCTTTGTGATAGTTTACTTTTAGTTTTATCTCCCTTTTCCCTTTCAAGCATAGGTGTAGTAGTGATCCAAAAGTGGTACATCAAGGGAGTTAGCCTTATCTAGAGATTCAACTTATTCTTAGGATCACTCATAACCTAAAGGTATTTCAATTGTACCACTTGGATGAGGAGAGCTGAGACATATCCCCAAAGGGTGCAAATCCAAGTTATAACAAAAGTATAAACTGGGGCTAAGGGATTTTAGATAGACTTAGTGGATGGTGGAAGGGAATGGGATGGATATAAGATTTGATGGTGGACTTGTTTGGGATTTGGTTTTAGTATTATGGGGTCAAAATAATTAGGAAAATGAGAACCCATCTTCTATATCCATGAGAGGAATTCATCTTTTTTTCTATGATGTATTGATTGATGAGGGTGACCACATCAAGGATTGTTGAGACTGATTTGATAGGGCTAGGTATTAGTTTGGGGTGAATGGGATCAAGGCCCAAAGGTAGGTGAGTACCCATCTCTAGTACTCATAAAAGGAAGTCATCCTTACTGGTCAAGATGTATCGGTCTACAAGAATCAGGTCCAAATCCATGGATGATAAAATATGTATGATGAAGGGGCCAATGTGGAGGTAGACCAAAGATTAAATAAGGTTTTCTAGAATAAAGTAGGTATGAAGGTCTAAAATAGAATTATTATCACTTAGATTTTAACCCTTTGAGGAGATGTGTAATATCTTCTCATCCAAGTGGCACAATTGAATCACCTCTAGGCTATGGGTGAGCCTAAGAATGAGGTGAATCTCTAGATAGGGCTAGTGCCCTTGATGTACCACTTTAGATTACAAATACACCTAAAATTTGGGGGGAAAAAGGGAGAGAGATAAATGAAAGTAAAATATTATAGGGGAGGTGATACACAAAATAAGATGATAAATTATAACCAGTACCATGTTACACATGAGAACAAAGGACTAACCAAACATACTCTTTTGATCTGCATCTTCTCACATTAATGCTACATTATAAGGTTATGGATGAATATGAAAAGATAGGAGGAATATAAAAGAGGCATTTAATGGCACTAGTGAATATACTAACTCACTCAATCCTTGACATTTCCTAGAACACTTCACATACCCTGCAAGAAGAAGCTTTCCAACTACAAATGGGATGAAAGAATGAGACAACATGCTAAGGAATCCATAGTCTTCACTAAGAAAGATCCAACATTCAAGTATAAAACACCATGAATAGTCATGAAGAGGTAAAAAATTATAATTATTATTGATAAAATGGTATGAAAATAAGTAGGGTTTCACCATACTCAGGTGGAGCATAAGTTATAATGGCCAAAATGGCTAGTTCTTATAGAACTTGAGAGAGAGAGGAGAAGAAATAAGTAAAAGGGTCACAATGATACTTTTAAAGATGAGATAATTAGTTACTTGTGCATGAGAAGAGGATATGGGATGAACCATGAAAGGTCAAAAGAGACAAGTGGCTATCCAAGTGATCAAACACTTGCA
The DNA here is from genome assembly GCA_037957365.1 of Torreya grandis. Lineage (NCBI taxonomy): Eukaryota > Viridiplantae > Streptophyta > Pinopsida > Cupressales > Taxaceae > Torreya > Torreya grandis. The sequence goes on along the minus strand of JARHVA010000722.1, from coordinate 3,326,624 downwards.
AAGTGGCATGAAACTCCTCATCCTGGCTCAAAAAACTACCTTCATGATTTGGAACTATTTGAACATAAAAAAACTAATTAGGGATAGATATTATGATTTTAATGAAAGGAAAGGATATCAGATATTCCTCTCCATGTATTTGTTGTAGGTTTGGTCATTTAGAATCATCTAGGAATGAGCCATCATCATCTACAGTCCAAAAAACTCCTCCTTCATGCATCCTGCACACTTAGCCTCCAAAAAGGCATAATTTTTACATGTAAACCCATGTGAGGGAGTGGATGAAACCTATAAAGACCCTCCATGGACTTATAAGCATTAGGGATACCTTAAAATCACTTCCACTTGAAGTTTTCATACTTTTGACTGGCTGAGATAAAGATATTTGTTTTCATACTTAAGAGTATTTTAAAAGAATTAAATGACCATAAGGAGTTATAAAAAGTCTATATCTTCCTCCTAAACTTGATTCCATACTCAAACTCTTAAAACCTACAAAACACACAAAATAATAAAAAATACCCTATTTTATACCCTATCCATATAATTATATACATCTCAAAAAGTTAGGTAGGATACTGATAGAATCCTTAGAAATTTATAATCCTTTTCTTGGTCAAACAAGTCTATTATAGTATCTTTCCAACTCTATTTCTCCAAACTAGTCATTGACAAGGGTTTAAGAGGGTCAGGCTTATTTTACCCTCTTAAGGTTTGTTCATAAAGATGGGAAATTGAATCTACAAAAAAATTCCACAAATACATAGTTAAAGACCCTAAAAAACATCCTTTAACTTCTTATATTCCCATGTATAGCATCAAAAGAGGTGTAAGCTTCCAAACTTCTCCTATCAAGCTTATTTTCACATTTTACACAAGTCTAAGTTATCTTTTGGGCCAAAAATGGCTTCCTTATGATTTATCTACCTTAAAAAAGATTTATCACCTTTTTATACACCCTAAAAACATGTTTAAATCCATGGGGATGCTCATCTCATGCTATAAATGTGAATGACCCCCATTTTGCCCTGGCTTAAAGCTTGTTTAATAGGCCCAAGTTGGATTTTAGCTCAAAACATGACCTCCTTATGATTCCTATGTATTAAACAAGCCTAGGTACATCTAAATTAACCCCATAAACATATTACAAATTTTTATAGAGCTTAACTCATGCTAAAAAAGGTTTTGACCTTTCATTTGGGCATTAGGCCAAAACCTACGTAGTAGGCCTATTTGCAAAGTTGATGGTTTAGGACACCTTCGTTAAGAATAACCCCTTATTAATTGGTTTTATATGACTAAATAAGTGTTATATATATTATTAATATTTATTGAAATGTCCCTTAGCTCCTTGGATAACCCTTTCACCTCTTTCCCTAAAACAAGCAGTTCACATTCAAGGGGAAGTACCATCTATTTGAGATAAAATAGAGGGTAATTCCCCTATTTTAGAATGAAAACTGAGTGTTGGAGGTGTATATAAAATTTAAAATTATTATCCATACCAAAATATATCCATTTTTCATATCATTTGACCCTTCAAACTTGAAAAATCCAAAACTAGTTCCTAGGAAAGCAAATTGACTGTATGGACTTCTAGTATGGATTGTGTATACCAAATTTGGGATCCTTATTTATGAAAAATAAATCATTATAGTTTCATGAGGATTTTTTAAATTATATTAAGGTTAAATAACCTTAATTAATCCCTCTAACCTCTCACATGTCTCTATATGCTCCTACTTGTCCCAGATTGTATGTACAATTTTGACTGTGTTGACTTGCCTTTTAGCCAAAGGATGATCCCTATAAGTGTTTGTAGATAATTTTGAATTATATTATGATATTTAAATAACTTAATTTAAGCACTAAGTTAATTTATAAATGTTTTTATACTTGTACATTCATGTTTGGACCAATTCACATCAAGAATCTTAGCTTTCTTGCTCTCTACCCCTCACAATTAACTAAAATTAACTATGTGAGGGCCTGAAGGTATAAATTCCACTTATAAAAGGCTTAATATCACTTTAATGTCCTATAATGTATTTTAAATCATATCCTACTTACCAAAATTTATGTCTATTTCATACTTCAAACCTTTCCATGGATGATGTAGAGATCATAGTCTGCTGTAGGTGATGTGGTACTTATATTAATTTAAAACCCTCTACCCTCTATAAACACTCAAATGTGTCTTCAAATGTTATACCTTCTTCAATTGTTACTCCAAATCACTTTTTGCTTCCTTGTTGCTGTAGATGAATATTTTCTTGATGGAAAACCTGTAAGTGCGAATGAGGCTTGAAACACTACATGTCCACATAACCTTGATGATATTAATGTATATTTTATGTCAATTTAACTCCATGAGGCCATAAAAACATAAGAGTATTCCCTATTTTCTCCCTAGTATACCAATGGTCACTTAAGGGTTCAAACCTATGGAATTTACTGCCTAGAAACAATGGTTTAGGGGGCATCTTTGGACCTTTTAATAGTTGACTTCCACTAACCCTCCTGACCCAAAAATTTACCATGTTATTTTAATTGATAGATAATACCAAATTATCACAATATGATGAATCAAACATTTGATGACTATATTATATTATCTTGAAAAAAAGGGTTTAGACCTCTATTTTTACAGTTTAGGGAAATTGGGCTTGAACCACACAATCATTACTTGAACATGATTTCTAACTCAAATTTGTCAATATATCCTCTCAAAAAGGTTTTACATTCTCTTTTAATCACCTCAATATTTCAATGAGGTATTCTAATAATGTTTCAACCTCTCTATATGGCACTAAAGCTCTCTGCCAAGTCACTTGTAGATGTTGATTTTCAATATATACAGGCAATGGGTAGAATATGGACAATATGCATTGATTTAGACCTCTAATGAATTATATATCCATACAAAAAACATAAAATGCATTCATAAAAACTAAAATAACTTGAAACCACTATAAATGCTCTCATAATGGCATGATGTCATCCTCTAAGACTCCTGTAGGTGAATATTTGAATTATAACAAGGAGACTATGTGCTTAGGTAGTGGAGATTGAGTCTCACTGTCAAGGATAATTTACTTTATTGAAAATTTTAAATTACATATATTAAAATTATGGGGATTTTAAATAAACCAAAATATCCTCATTTCAACATGATTTTCCTTTTCAAGCACCTAGCTGACTAATATAACAGTCATATAGCAAATTGATTGTATGGTGTTCTAAGACTGCATTCTCATGGAGATTACTTGGAGAATGGAATATAAAGTTAAAGGGAATAATAAAATAATTTTAAAAATTCAAATGAACCTAAAAAAATCCCATGAAGTCACCATAAAAGCATGAAAGTCTTAAGGATGGTGAAAACTTGCCTATTACATAGAAAAGTGCTCTCTCTTGCAACCCAAGATGATTAGCATATAAAAAACCTTGAAATATTAAAAAAACATAGAGATTATTATATAAGGCAACAAAAATAATTTGGAATAAACCTCAACAATTAGTTTATATGGACTTGCCCAAAATGGAGCAAAACCAATAGGTGCATGAAATAATAAGCATAAAACACAATCAAATTCATGAGGATGGTTCATGAAGCACAAAAAACCATTATTAAAACTATTTTAATGGAAATTAAGGTATATACATTTAATTTCACCTCCCAAAGTAATTTTATTTGGAACCTCCCCTACTGGTCATACCAAGTACAAACCTAAAGACTGGTTTTGTGTGCCTAAAAGGATGAAAGAGGAGTAAAATGGTTTTGGGCCAAAAATGGAACTTTTAGAGAATTTAAAACATGGAAATGATATTAAGGAAGATAAATGGATATTATATTATCTTCTCCCATGTGGCACACTTCCCCATGGGCTGTATAAGTGTTAAACTCACCCTTTTCCCAAGAAAATTGCTCTTTCTTCTGAAGAACCTACCACTTTCAGTTACCAATAGTTGATTAACACATGTGAAGAAACATGTCATGTGACATAGAATTTTTAAACCTTTAAAATTCCTAAGTAATCTTTATAACTCATTAAATTCCCTTTTCTTAACCTCAAAATGACTAAAATGACTAAGGACCAAGGCTAGTATAACATTAAATGACATTAATTAACCTATAAAACACCTTGTGACATCTATATTAGAACTATAAAACACATAAAAGTTAATTTTTTACCTATAGAGGTCATAATTTGACCTATAGGGTCAAATTTGGTCAATAAATTGGTGACTCATAGGGGTATTATGCCTGCTATACTAACTAGACTAGTAGCCTTATCAGTCCATTGGGCTTAGGGAGTCATATGAAGTTTGAGAAAAACAAAATGACCCTAACAACAAGCTTTGATCAAGACAAGACCACTTGACTACATCAACCAAATGAAGCAAAGGACACACAAAACAAGCAAACAAACTAAAAAGACACACACACACACATGTGCTTAAGGCACTTAGGGGAATAAAAAAAACTATTATGCAAAACTAGAAATTAATCATACCTCCTTCCTAGGATCAAAAGGTAAGTTTCTTGAATCATTCTCTTGATGAGATGAATCATAGTGCCAAGCTTATTTCTCCTTGGATTGGATGCTTTGTAGATCAGACCTATTCCTTGGCACTTTACTTGATTTGACCTCAAGTATATCATCTTAAAATAGGTATCTAATGTAGATATATTCCTATTTAACTTTTACACATACCTCATACTGCTATCTACTCTTCATCTCATGGTCAACTTTCCTCTTCTTTGTAGGCATGGCTTCAAGAGGATTGGTTTCTTATTCTTTAGAAGATCAAGGCCAATAAAAGCTTATTCCATCCTTCAAGAGCTGATGTGTTTCTCCCAATTGGTTGAGAGGATGATATCCTATCTTGGTGATTTCAAAAATGTCATCATGAGATGTATATGCCTCTTGGAAGGATATATTTGAAAGGTTTATTTTCCTTTGCATACTCACTTGAGCACCAAGGCTATCTTCTTCATGATTTACTAGATCATAGACTCCTTGAATAAGAGTATAACCTACTCCAATGACTAAAAAAAAAATCATCCCAAGGTTGGTTAGGAACTTGTTCTTGACCATCCATGGTATCTTGCATAGTGATGGAAGAATTAATGACTATTTCTTCCTCTTTGGCAAAAGGAGAACATTCATCCTCATCAACCCAATCAAAAATTTCAACACAAGAGACCACATATTCCTAATAATTTAGGACATATTGAGGGATCTCAAGTTATATATCAACTACCAAAACATGATTTTTGTTCTCAAGGTCTGCAAGATCTTCCATCTCCTTCTTTATAATTATAAGACTAGGCATCTTGAAGTCATGTGGCTTAGTCCAATGAGGCTGCCAAGGAGCTATGTCTTCTTAAAGCAAGAGTTATGAGTTTTTTTTAACCAAATACTCCTATTTAGGTTCCCATACCATAGGTACATCAAGTAAAAGGGTGATGGGGTGAGGACAAGATGAACTAGTTGGTGGAGGTGGCACATAGAACTCAAAATCAGATTGAGAGTGAAATGTAGGAGATTCTTTTGGAAGATCTTGAGGAAGGGGAGGTAGACCTTGGGATAAAAAAACTTGGTTATCTTAATTTCACTTAAAATAACTTAATTCACATCTAATTTAGATTGAACACTTTCTTAAAGAGGGGTAGATGGGGTATGTTTAGGCATAAGATATTCTTTTGGGTCTGAACCTTACATCACACCTTGACTTATAAATTTCATATTTGACTCTGACTCTTTAATTTTCTTGGCTAGGTTATCTTGGAAAAGTATCTATTGAGGTTTATAGGCATAATCATGAGGATGAGGAGTAAAATAGGGCTAACATAGAGAACATGAGGTATCTTGAGGAAGGGTGGGAGGGACTTGCATATGATCAAGTTTTTCTTCAACTTCACACTCTTTACCTAGGATTTTTTCCTCATTTCCCCATGATCCACTATATTAATCTATCTTAGGATGTTGGGATTAGGATTATTTTCTTGAGGTGGTGATTCACTTTGAGGAGTGGGTGAAGTGTTTAATAAACTTGGGATCTCCTTAGGCTTGGAATCTTCACCTTGTCTCCAACTTGGAATGGCATATCTAGGGGTCTCTTCTTGAGGTGGGGATGTAATGGGAGAGGGTAATGAGGGATTTAATTCCACTTATTTTTTTGATATCATGGATTTTTTCATCTTCATATTGGCCAACTCAATTTTCCTATCAAGATTAGCTTCAAAAATAAGGTTTCTCTTTTCAACTCTCTCTTCCAGAGGAAAAGTATGACTTTTATAAGCTTGATTGGGCTCATGAGTAGGGGTTAAATTGGACTGATAGAAATATTGGGGAAGTGGATATGAAGGTTTATAGGTTTGGTGAGGCTTCATTTCATGAATTCTTAGCCTATCCTCTAAGGATAAAATTAGGCCACTCATATCTAACATCTCACTTTTGAGCCTTTGCCAATTGGCTCTCTCAATAGGTGCCTACTCTCTTTTGACCAACTCTAATGCATCTCTCACCTTATTAATGAAATGAATATTAATATCTAGACCATATCCCCTTTATGTGTTAAGATCAAACATGTACTTTTCGTAAACCAAAAGTGTTTGTTTAAAGGTAGAAATGGACTGACTTGAGAAGTGGCTAGGTTGACTAGGAGAAGTAAGATATTGAGAAGGTTGACTATAAGATTGATGAAACCCATAAGGAGGATAATAAATAATCTAGAGTTTAGTTCAAAAAAAGTTTCCAAGTCATGATGAAAACAATTTCACAGCGTAGAGATCATTGAGAGCTTTCTGGTGCTTTTCACAGTTTGCAAAATGAACAACATATGCAAAAGTTATAGGTTGTTGAAGTTTTGGTTCAACAGGGAAAATGTGGTGTCACAAGATGACATGTCGCAATGCGAATTTGACAAGTGGACCAATCAAGTGGTGAAATGTGGTAGTCAATGGATGTCCAAAAATTTGGGTGATTTTTATCTTTGACAATGTGTACAGATAATGCATTGTATTTGAAATAAGTGTTTTTAAAGCTTTGTAATATTCGCTCATATGCCACATGGGAGAACACACACATTGCCACATAGAATGTGAGAAATACATGCCAAGTTATGTTGCTAAGTTATAGCTGTGAGATATATGCCACGCATTAGAAACCATGAGAAATGAACACCACATCCATCTACCTCAAGGAACATGAGAAGAGGGTAAGGAACTTAGCATATATGCTAAGATTGGCACAACACCCAATAACCCACGCTAAATGTAGAACTTGAAACAATGTGTATTCTAAACTTGGTGCCTTGAGCCCACCAAAAAGGGGCATCGATAGTATTGAAGAAGGCGCCAACCCTTTTTAAAGTCTTGAAACCCATTCCCATTTACTAATGTGGGACTAATAGATAAGCTAAGTGCCCTAAAAAGGAGGGAAGAGACTTGAATCGTGGACCTATCAAGTAAAAAGGATAAGCCTTAAAAACTTGAGCTACATGTTCATAAACAATATAAAAGCCACGAACTTCTATTTGAATGTAACCTTGGTAGGACTATGTATTTTTTATTTTAAGAGGCTGAGAGCTAGTTTAAGCTTGGAGATAGCTTTGTCAATTGGATTTTAATCCAATTTATGACCTATACACATAGAAGGTAAGCCTTTCAGTTAAGTTTTGTAATTGAAAGAGAATGTTATTATTATTATTATTATTATTAGACTAATAGATTGAATGAAGGACCAAAGCATATTCAGAAGGGGATGAAGACTGAGGAAGGATTCCATGTGGCTGAGCTTGAGTATATCAGTGAGGTAGAGTTCTTGGACAGAGATCAAGCCTGAGGGAAGTTGTGCAGTGAGTCAAAGAATTTGTAAGCCATTTATTACATAAATTTAATATAAATAGTCCTCACTATTGGGCAGACCCAGAGACAGGCATTAAATGCTAAACTCAATTATCAATGTCAGATGGTAATTTGTCATTTGCTTGCATGTTTTTATTTTAGTTTTTGATTTTTTAATTATAAAATCATGAAAATATTAAATTTTGACAATTTACGACATTTGATTTAAAACAAAAATTGGTTTAATTGGTAAATGGAAGTTTAAAGTCAATTGACAGTTCCAATCCAATTCGATAATCGAGAACACTTTTTCCAAACAATTTACAAGTTTTTTTGAGTATTTCAAGAATTTGTTAAGTTTGAGAAAATTAGAATCCATAGTTTTAAAACTTCACTTTGAGTTTATTAGTGTATTTTATGGATCAAATTGGTATTAGAGCAGTTAGAGTGTAGGGTTTGCTTCTAGTTGTGTGTTGACAATTGCTTCCAAAATAATTGGATTATTAGTTTGCATATTGATTATATTGTAGTGTGTAGTGTGGAATCAGGTGTTTGTAGGAAACCATGGGCAAGTTGTCACAGATTGAGGCCATCAGAGATGAAAATACAATCTTGAGATGCCAAAAATTTGCACTTGAATTACAAGTGGCAAAGTTAGAATTAGAGCTCGAATCCAAGGATGAGCTCTTGATTAGATTGTAATGTGGTGACTGTGAAAAGGTAAAGCCTTCAACTTTAGATGCAGAAATTATGACTAAGTGCACTATAAGTTATTCACCAAGTAATTCATTTAATTCTTCTTTCCATTTAGATTTGGATTCAAGTAATGATGCTTTTGGTAGTTTTGAACAACACACTAAGGGTATAGGATCCAAACCATTGATCAAAATGGGATTTAACATAAGAGGTCTTGGTCAAAATGGCCAAGGAATTACTAACCCAATTTAGGTTGAGCATAGGCCTCTTCATGTATGTTTGGGTTATACTAGTGTGTAGGTGGATGATGGAGAAGTTTCTTCCATGGCTAAAGGAAGATGAGCTTCCAATTGCGAAGGTTCTAGGCCACTAGTTTAAAAGTGTAAAGGTAAAAGAGGTATTGAGATTCTACCTCCTGATTCTTACACTAAATCTTCTGATCCAATTGATACTTTTAAGAAGTTTGGATATATTGTATAGAAGATAATGCAATCATTTCCATGCACTTTTTGTGGGATGAATAACCATAGTGATAAGACTTGTTGGAAACAAAATGCTTTGTTTAAGCAGATTGCATGTTTGAAAGACCATTCTCATGTTAAGTTGGGAATCGGCAAAAGGGGACCCTCACCTAAGAAGTATGTTTGCACTCATTGTAAAGTGAGTGGACATAGGATTGATAGATGTTTTAAGCTTCATTCATCTTGACATTCAAGTAATGTTAAAACTAAGATGATTTACAAACCTCTCACTAAGGTTAATGAAGCTAATTCAATCCATAATGTAGTTGACAATACAACCCAAGATAAGGTAAAACCTATAAGTGAAAATCCATTTAAGAGGTTAAGTCAATTTTTTTTTTGAATTACATATGGCAAAGCCCAAATCGATAAAGTATGCAATTGATAATGAATCCATAGAGACAATCAATTTCACTAGGAAGAAAGAATTGGTTAAGTGGATTATCACTACATTATTTTTGCAAAGCATGGTTAAGAATTCACCTAAGGGAATGAACAAGCTTTGATATATGTAGATTAGAGTTGGTGGGAACACTTCAAGACATGTTTACCATATGAATTTTTTCAATTCTCAATTTTTGATAACTCTAAGTTTTAATCTCCAAAATATGTTGTGTGAGTTGTCTAGAGGACTTGAACTCATTTGATCAGTTGGAGATATTAGCAGAATGCATGTTGTAGGTTGAGTTCATTCCCTGACAACACTTGTCTGAAATTGCTATTTTAAGAATGTATCTATTTTTGGCACATGGATGTTTAAATGCATTTTTTAAGACCCTATAGGCATGTTTGGATGTTAGGAAATATACACTTTATGTTGTTTGCATTTGCTTAGCATATAAGTCCCATACCAGGGCATTGTATTGCAACATGTCTACAACATTTATTGTACATTGTTGGCATTAACAAACTTGTTTTGCCATTACATTGGGAACTATTTCAGTTTATTGATAGTTCACCACTTTATAGGATGTGACATGGGCAGACAGTTTTGGTATGTTATGATCAAGTTATTGGTAGTTGCAAATTCTTTTACTCATGCCATGTGTAGGCATTTTAAGTTGAGTTTTGAATCATTTATTTTGCTAATGTTTATCTCTTTGATATGATTGGGTTCTATTTGATATGATACAGTAGACCAGTTATCAATTTTTAGGAGATCGTAGACTTTTGGAGACCAAAAGCCTCTTTTATAGGGAGGTGTGATTTGGATTTTAGTTAAAAAAGTTTCTAGGTCATGATGAAAAAAATTTCACAGCATATAGCTCATCAATAGCTTACTAGCGCTTTTCATGGTTTGCAAAACAGACACCGTATGCAAAAGTTATAGGCTGTTAAAGTTCTAGTTTGACAGGGAAAATGTGGTGTCGCAAGATGACGTGTCACAATGCGAATGTGACAAGTGGAGCAGTCAGGTGGTGACACGTGGTAGTCAAGGGGTGTCCAAAAATTTGGGTGATTTTTGTCTTTGATAGTATGTATGGATAATGCATTGTATTTGAAATAAGTGTTTTTAAAGCTTTGTAATATTCCCCATATGCCACATGGGAGAACACACACATTGCCACGTAGAACATGAGAAATACATGCCAAGTCATGTTGCTGAGTTATAGCTCAAGATATATGCCATGCATTGGAAACCATGAGAAATTAATGCCACATCCATCTACCTTGAGGAATGTGAGAAGAGGGTAATGAACTTAGCATATATGCTAAGATTGGCGCAACACCCAACAACCCACACTAAACGTGGAACTTGAAACAATGTGTATGCTAAACTTGGCACCTTGAGCCCACCAAAAAGGGGTGTTGGTAGTATTGAAGAAGGTGCCAACCCTTTTTAAAGTCTTGAAACCCATTCCCATTTACTAATGTGGGACTAATAGATAAGCTAAGTGCCCTAAAAGGGAGGGAAGAGACTTGAACCGTGGACCTGTCAAGTAAAAAGGATAAGCCTTGACCACTTGAGCTGCATGTTCATAAACAATATAAAAGCCACAAACTTCTATTTGAATGTAACCCTGGTAGGACTGTGTATTTTTTAATTTAAGAGGCCGAGATCTAGTTTAAGCTTGGAGATAGCTTTGTCAAGCAGATTTTAATCCAATTTCTGACCTATACACACAGAAGGTAAGCCTTTCAGTTAAGTTTTTTAATTGAAAGAGAATGTTTTTATTATTATTAGACCAATATATTGAATGAAGGACCAAAGCACATTCAAAATGGGATGAAGACTGAGGAAGGATTCCATGTGGCCGAGCTTAAGTATATAAGCGAGGTGGAGTTCTTGGACAGAGATCAGGCCTGAGGGAATTTGTGCAGTGTTTTAAAGAATTTGTAAGCCATTTGTTGCAAAAATTTAATAGAAATGGTCCTCACTATTGGGTGGACTTGGAGATGTAGGCATTAAATGTTGAACTCTGATATCATTGTCAAATGGTAATTTGTCATTTTCTTGCATGTTTTTATTTTAGTTTCTAATTTTTTAATTATAAAATCATGCAAAGATTAAATTTTGACAATTTACAACATTTGATTTAAAATAAAAATTGGTTTAATTGGTAAATGGAAGTTTAAAGTCAATTGACGGTTCCAATCCAATTCAATAATCGAGAACACTTTTGCCAAAAAATTTGCAAATTTTTTTGAGTATTTCAAGAATTTGTTAAGTTTGAGAAAATTAAAATCCATAGTTTTAAAACGTCACTTTGAGTTTATTAGTGTATTTTACGGATGAATAAATGTCATGTTGAAGTTGGTAAGGACCATGATAATACTAGTAAGAATCACACCAAGGTTTATAGGGAGTTCCATGAGATTGATATGTCTCACCAACTTATGTAAAATAGTATTCAACACCAAAATTATCCATGAAACTTCATTGAAATCAAGAACACAAAGGAAAATGTTATAAAAAATATTCAAAGGATAACTTGGGCTACTTGAATAGTTGATCTAACTTTAGATTCACCATTTATGCTTGGATAGATACCTCCAAAGGCTGATTATTGAAAGATAACACCAAAAATCTTTCAACCTCTTGGACCAAGAGTCCCATCAAGCATGACAAAAACTATTGTCACTTGGATTTTCACCCTTTCTGTATATTTCTAAGCTCTTCTCATCCAAGTGGATGAAGCACAATTGAATCACCTTTAGGCTATGGGTGAGCCTAGGAATGAGGTGAATCTCTAGATATGACTAGCTCCCTTGATGTAACACTTTGGATTACAACTACACCTAAACTTTTGGGGGGGGGAAGGGAGAGAGATAACTAAAAGATAAATATTATAGGGGAGGTGATACACCAAATAAAATGATGAATTCCAACTAGTTTCATGTTACACATGAGAACAAAGGCTTTACCAAATATACACTCTTTCAATCTGCATCTTCTCACATCAATGTTACATTATGATGTTATGGATGGACTTGCAAGCTAGGAGGACTAGACAAAAGGCCTTCAATGGCACTAGTGAATAGATTAACTCAATATTTGACATTTCTTAGAACACTTCACATGACCTACAAGAAGAAGCTTTCCAACTGTAAATAGGATGAAATAATGAGACAACATGCTGAAGAATCCATAGTATTCACTAAACAAGATCAAAAATTCAAGTAGAATACACTATGAACAATAATGAAGAGGTAAAAAATTAGTAGTATTATTGATCAAATGGTATGCAAATGAGAATTGCTTTTCTATACTCAGGTGGAACATAAGTTACAATGGCCATAATGCTTAGTTTTTATAAAACTTGAGAGAGAGAGAGGAGAAGAGAGAAGTCCAAGGGTCATAAGGACACTTTTCAATATGAGAGAATCAATTATTTGAGCATGAGAAGAGGATATTGGTTGAAATATGAAAGGTAAGAAGAGACAAGTGGCTATCCAAGTCATCAAACTCTTGCAAAGTGGCATGAAACTCCTCATCTTGACTTAGAAAATTACCTTCATGATTTGGACCTATTTGAACATACCAAAACTAATTATTGATATGTATTATTATTAAAAATAAAGGAAAGGATATCAAACATGCCTCTCCATGCATTGGTTGTAGGCTTGGTCATTTTGAATCATTTGGGAATGAGCCATCATCATTTGTAGTCCAAAAAACTCCTCTTTCATGCACCCTACACACTTGCCCTCCAAAAAGGCATTAGTTTTCCATGAAAATACATGGATGGAATAAATGACACCTATAAATACCATCCATGTCCCTATAAGCATTAGGGACACATTAAAATCACTCCCACTTAAAGTTTTCACACTTCTCACTAGCTTGGTCACTATGCCAGTTTTGACTGGCTGAGATGAAGCTATTTGTTTGCATAATTAAGAGTCTTTTCAAAGCATGACATGGCCATAGGGAGTTATAAAAAGTCTATATATTACTACCAAACTTTATTTCATCCTCAAAATACTTATAAAACTTGAAAAATACACAAAATGGTAAAAAATACCCTATTTTTCACCCTATCCATACAATTTTGTACAACTCAAAAGGGTGAGGAGGATCCTCTACAAGTTCTAATTCTTTTCCTAGTCAAAATTGTCCACTAGAGTAGTTTTCAAACTCCATTTATCTAAACTGGTCACTGGCAAGGGTTTAGGCCTATTTTACCCTCTTAAGGTTTATTCACAAATATGGGGCATTGAATATACCAAGAAATTCCACAAATTAATAGTTCAATAGGTACATAACATCAAAAGAGGTGTGATCTTACATACTTCTCCTATCGAGCTTATTTTCATATTTTACACAAGTATGAGTTGCATTTTGGGCCAAAAATGGCTTCCTTGTGATTTACCACCTTAAAAAATCTTTATAACCTATATATCCACCCTAAAAACATGTTTCAATTCATGGGGATGCTCATCTCATGATATAAATGTGAATGACCCCCATTTGGCCCTAGCCTAAACCTTGTTTAACATGCTTGAGTTGGATTTTAGCTCAAAACATGAACTCCTTGTGATTCATCTATATTAAAAAATATTAGGAACATCAAAATTAACCCCATAAACATTCTAAAATTGGTTATATATCTTAACTCATGCTAGAAATGGTTTTGACCTTTCATTTGGACACTAGGCCAAAACCTACATAGTAGGTCTACTTGCAAACTTGATGGTCTGGGACACCCTATTAAGATTAACCCCTTATATCTTGGTTTAATATGTCTAAATAGTTGTTATTATAGCTTATAAATCCTTCCTGAAAGGCCCCTTAGCTACTTGGATCACCCTTTCACCTCTTTCCCTAAAATAGGCAGTTTGCATTCAAGGGGAAGTACCCTAAATCTGAGACAAAACAAAGGGTCCTTCCCTTATTTCATCATGTAAATTGAGTTTTTTTGGAGTTCATATAAGTTAAATGGATTATAAATACCAAAATATATACCTTGGTCATATCATTTGACCCCTCAAACTTTCAAAATCCAAAACTAGTTCCTAGTAAAGCATACTAACTGTATGGACTGTGTATGCCTGATCTGAGATCCTTCTCTACTCAAAATACATAATGATAGTTTAATGATTCTATTTTAAATTATATTAATGTTTATATAACATTCATTCATCCCTCTAACCTCTCACATATCTCTATATGCTCCTACCTATCCCAGATTGTATGCACAATTTTGACTGTGTTGACTTGCCTTTTAGCCAAAGGATGATTCATGTAGATGATTATAGATTAATTGGACTTTTATTATGATATTTATATACATTAATTTAATTAATAATGTCATTTATAAATGTGTTTAGACTTGTGAATTCATTTTTGGACCAATTCACATCAAGAATCTTAGGCTTGTTTACTCTCTGCCTCTCACAGTCAACTAAAGTTGACTGTGTGAGGGCCTATAGGTATAAATTAAACTTAGAAAAGGATTAGTATAACTTTAAGGTAATTTTAGGGATTTTAAATCATCTCCTACTAACCAAAATTTATGTCTATTTGATACTCCAAACCTTGCCATGGATGATGTAGAGATCATAGTCTGCTGTAGGTGATGTTTTCCTAATGGAAAGAACCTTGTAAGTGTATGTTGAGGATACAAACCTATATATCAATTTTTTTGGTGGTACTTATATTAATTTTAAAACCTATACCTTCTCCAAACAATTAAATGTGTCTTCAAATCTTCTACCTTCTTCAATTGTTACTCCAAAGCACTTTTTACTTCCCTATTGTTGTAGATGAATATTTTCTTAATGAAAAACTTGTAGGTACAAATGAGGCTTGAAACACTACATGTCCAAATCACCTTGATGATATTCATGTACATTTTATATAAATTTCACTCCATAAGGCCATAAAAACATAAGAGTATGCCCTGTTTACTCCCCAGTATACCAATGCTCACTTAAGGGTTCAAACCTTTAGAATTTACTGCCTAGAAATAATGGTTAGGGGCATCTTTAGACCTTATAATAGTTGAGTTAAACTAACCCTCATGACCCCATAATTTACCAAGTTATTATCCTTGATAGATACTAAAAAATTAACATAATAGGATGCATTAAACCTTTGATGACTGTATTATATGATCTTGACAAAAAAGGGGTTAGACCTCTATTTTTATAGTTTAGGGAAAGTGGACCTGAACCACATAGTCATTGCTTGAACATGATTTACTACTTAATTTTGTTAATATATCCTCTCAAAAAGGTTTTACATGATCTATAAATCAATTCAATATTTCAAGGAGAGATTCAACTCATGTTTCAACCTCTCTATATGGAATTAAAGCTCTTTGCCAAGTCACATGTGGATGTTGATTTTTAGAATATACAGACAATAGGCAAAATATGGATAATATGCATTAATTTAGACCTATCATCCCAAAAACTTAAAATTCATTCCTCACACCTAAAATAACTTGAAACCACTATAAAGGCTCTCATTATGGCATGGAATCATCCTTTAAGACTCATGTAGGTGAATATTTGAATTATAGTAGGTAGACTGTGTGCTTAGGCAGTAGAGATTGAGTCTCACTTTCAAGGATCATGAAATTTATTCAAATGTTGAAAATAAATATATTCAAATTTTGAGGATTTGAAACAAACCAAAATATCCTCATTTTAACATTATTTTCCTTTTCAAGCACTTGGTTGATTGGTATGACAATCATATAGCAGATTGATTATATGGTGTTCTAAGACTGCATTCTCATAGAGATTAATTGGATAATTTAATTTAAAGGTAAATGGAATAATAATAGAATTTTAAACATGAAAATTAAACTAACACAAACCATTTAAGTCACCATCAAAGCATGAAATTCTTGAGGATGGTGAAAACCTACATGTTACACAAAAAAGTGCTCTCTCCTAAAACCTAAGATGATTAGCATATCAAAACACCTTGAAATGATAAACCAAACATGGAAAGAATTAAAACCTAAGATGATTAGCATATAAAAACACCTTGAAATGATAAACCAAACATGGAAAGAATTATATAAGGAAGAAAATATCATATGGAATAAACCTCAAAAAATGGTTTGTATAAACTTGCCCAAAATAGAGCAAAACCTATAGGGTGAATGAAACAAAAAGTAGAAAAACATAGTCAACTTCATGAGGATGGTTCATGAAATAAATGCAACCATTATTAAAAATATTATATATAAATTAAGGTATATAAGTTTAATTTCACCTCCCCAAGGGTTTGATTTGAAATCTCCCCTACTGGCCATACCAAGTACAAACTTGAAGACTGGTTCTATGTGCCTAGAAGGATGAAAAAGGATCAGAATGGTTTTGGGATAAAAATGGAAATTTAAAATAATTTAAAACATGTAAATAATATAAAGGAAGATTAAGGGACATTATATTATCTTCTTCCACATGGCACACTTCCCCATGGGCTGTATAGGTGCCAAACTCACGCTTTTTCCCAAGAAAATTACTCTTTCTTTTGAAGCACCTACCACTTTTAGTTACCAATAGTTGATTAAGACATGTGAGGACACATGACATGTGAAATAACATTTTAAAACCTTAAAACTTCCCAAGGAATCCATATAACTCATTAAATGCCCCTTTTTAAACCTCAAAATGACTCAAAATGACTAAAAGGACTAAAATGACTAAGGACCAAGGCTAATATAACATTAAATGACATTAATTAACCTATAAAACACCTTGTGACATATGTATTATACCCATAAAAAATATAAAAGTAAAGTTTTTACCTATAGGGGTCCAAATTTGACTTACAGGGTCAAATTTGGTCAAAAGTATGATAGGTGATGATGAATGAATGAGATATACTAATGGATTAAAGACTAGAATCAGATTTTAGATTGATAGTGTAATAGGTGTTAAAAAATTATCAACAATGCCTCACTTTCATTCTAGCAAAAGGATTGGGGATTGTGATGGGTACTTAGATTCACACTAGTAAGAAGATGATTAGATGGGTTACTAGTTATGAGTAGGCAAGATCATTAGATTAGAGATGATGATGATGATGATGGGTTTTGATATATTCAAACCAAAAAAGTGATAATATGCTAGTAAGATATTGACTAGGGTGTAATATTTGATCAAATTATGAATGATATTTGATAAGGGCTAGTATAGATAGGTGATAAAGAAGGTGATTAGGGATAAAGATGGGGGTGGATTAGGACCTGAGCATGACCTAAAAATCCAACTAGGATAAGATAAGATGGGGTTAGACTAGATGGGTGATGAGGTGACTAGGATCAAGCAAGGTCAAGATAAAATTTTCATTAGGACAAGACGTGGGCTTAGGATAAGATATGAATGACAAGACCAAATGTGATTAGGATGTGTAGGGAATGACAAAGGAGTCTAGGATAGAATGTGACTAGAAGGATGTACAAGAGAATAAATATATATACAAGAGGGAGATACAAGGATATAAAAGGTGATGATCAAGGTATGTGAGTGATGGGTATGATCAATGAAGGGTGGATATGGTTGGACTAGGAAAGGATGAGATGACTAGGCAAGTAGTTGATGAGGTAGACTTGGGTAAGGATGTAAAATGTGGTTGGGGTATGTAGGTGATAAGGGTATGAATAAGGATGGGTGGATATAATTAGACTAGGATGGGATGAAGACAAGGTGATAATAGGAGGATGTATAAAAATGGAATATGTACAATGGAATGATGATGAGGATGAACAAAAGGATGATGGGATAAGGCTAATGATAAGGATAAGGATATGTATAAATGATGATATGATAAAATGATGGGGTAAGGATATACAAGATAGGTTGTATAATGTCATAGATAGGTGTATAGGTTTAGGGTAAAAAGGTTAACTCAATTCATAAATAACATGGGTCTAACACAATACCTAAACAACACACACAATCATGAATCTTAAATTAGTCAATGGATAAGGGTGTGTAACTTGATGCCCACACCATCTAATGGATTCATCAGTGAGGTTGTAGGTCGATGACCCATTATGAAATTAACTAAACCCTCTC
Organism: Torreya grandis; assembly: GCA_037957365.1. Lineage (NCBI taxonomy): Eukaryota > Viridiplantae > Streptophyta > Pinopsida > Cupressales > Taxaceae > Torreya > Torreya grandis. Next base: position 3,308,069 of record JARHVA010000722.1, on the reverse strand, counting down.
AAAATTTCTTGCACATAATGGATACTTTAGAGTTGATACTGACTCCTATAGTGGTACACTTGTTATGATCGAAGGTTCCTAATCTAGGTATACATAAAGGTTTTTAGGTTTATCCCCTATTATTGGAAAGGTATAATGGGGCCTAAGTTTGTATAGGAGGATATCCAACTACCCTACATATTGGAGCTTAACCACCCCTCACTCTATGAAACCCTTTATGGGGAATTCCACTTAGGTGTCTAATGATAGCTCTTCCTGATATTTAGAATCAATCAAAATATGGATTTTATACTAGTGCATGGTGGTGAAAGCCATGGTCACTAGCCTAATATAAAAGAAAAAGGGTAGAGGGTTTATAGATGGTTTTTGATTTCCCAAGAATCACCATAAGGACATAAGGGGGAGAGCATACACCAACCATAGCCTTCAGGATACAAACAAGGAACCAAAAAGATTAATTAACCAGTTAAGATTAAGTATGATGTATTTACAAGATAAAAAAAGATGAAAAAGATAGATAATAATATACAAAACAAAAATGAAAATTACACACACACACACACACACAGATATATATGTATGTATACATACATATGTGTGTGTGTGTGTGTGTGTGTGTGTGTGTGTGTATAATTTTCATTTTTTTTTTAATATTCTTATCTATGTTTTTCATCTTTTTTTATCTTTTATATATATATATACACACACACACATACATACTTACACACACACACACACACACACACACACACACATGTGTGTGTGTGTGTGTGTGTGTGTGTGTGTGTGTGTAAGACAAAGTGATAAAAAATGATATATATAAGATAAGATGATTCAAATGATTTTTAAAGTGTCAAATGAAGTTTTTGACTGGAAACCTGTAAGCACATAGTTAGTAGTTTAAGTAGCACTTAAAAGAAGTAATCTGCAAGATAATGATTAGTAGTTTTAATAATCAATCTTGAGTGGTATCCTATAAGACACACATTAGACCAAAATATGACTTGCAAGAAGATGTTAGACAAAATTCACCCCTATAAAAAATAAGGTATTAGTCTAATAAGCCTTAAGAACACACCCTAAAAAAATTATGATTTTGGTCTATAACTTTTTTGGGTGAGCAGGCCATAATGTAAGGGTTAAGGGACAATGTCCCTTGTGGGTTCAAGGGGAAGATCCCCTTACGGGGTCTAGGGGCAACTACCTGGGCATGCTCCCTATCAGAGTATAGGGTGGGGTCAAAGGGCGGAGTCCCTAATGCCAAAGGTCATTTAGGCCTTGTGGGAGACCTGAAATGACTAAAAAATCATAAAAAATGACTCCAAAAATGCACTAAAAAAGGACAAAAAAATCAACACAAAATCACAACTATACAATGTAAAGTCACAACCAAAAAGTGCAAAACCACAACTTTTGATGAAAAATCACTGATTGTGAGTTATGATTTTGTAGAATTTAGCTTAACCATGATGGTCAGACTACAAAACTATGATAGACAAAATTGCAACTACAAATGACAAAAATGCTACTAGATACAAATTGAGAGTTGCAATTTTGTGATAAATTACAAAACCTCTAGATTTTGACTATTTGACATAACAGATGACTAAGTAGGATATGACAAATTACTTAGATGTCAAAAATGTGTTTATTTACAAGTAATTAGGGTAAATTATAATTAATTTTTGTGATATATAAATTTTTAAGATGGATACTCAGATTTTATCAAAATGACCCAAGGTTCTGATTAATCTAATAATAAAGGTTGTTCTAGTTAAATCTTTGTCCTAAATCTTTCTCATATGATCTAATGATGATAACCAATAGACAAAATTATGACAAAATATGGAAATTACAAAATCACTACTATGGACTCCAATATCATGAATTCATAGATCAATATCATGATTCTAAAATTTTTTGTGACCTATGATTTTGTTGAAGAGGGAAAAATGACTAAGAGGTTATGTGTTTTGTTCTGACTATGGATGATTCTCTAGCTTTTTCTCTTTCTTGCTTTTGCACCTGCTAATCCAATAGATCACAAGAAATCCTCTTCAAGATAGGGTTAGTAACAAATATGTTTTTAGAGCAGAAAACCCTTAAACATAATAAAAAAGGGGGCTATATGCCCTTTTTAACCTAAATCTTTTACACCCAGATGGTTAGAATATTGAAACACATAGGAACACACAAAACAAGCACCCAAAGTTAGATAATTAACAAGTAAAATGAGAGATTTGATGCCTGCATTTATAACCTACAAAACTGTAACTTAGCAGGGCAAAACTGTGACTATCAGGATAAAGTCATGAATTACAAAGTTATGGTTTTTTCAAAAGACACTAACTTGTATAATATACCATTAGTGGTTTACAAAATTTCTACTCTATAGTCAAAATCATAACTCTAAATTCAAAACTATGATTCATAAGTTGCATTTTTGTCCAAGGGTAAAAAAAATTTCACTGTTAGAGAAGATGGTTAGTGTTCAAGTAACATGATTAAGACAAAATAATTATTCTCAGGGATAAGATCATGACTACACAGGACAAAGTCATGAATACCAGTGAAATACCACAAAATCCACCTGTACTTACAAAATTTTAGAATTATAATATTTTTTTTGATCCAATTGACCCTATAAGCTTATAAAAACATAACTAACAAGTAAAATCAATTAATTAGGAGCAAGAGTCCCACCATGGTCTCTAAAATATATATGATTTTTGAGCTCTATGGATTAAATCATACAATTCAATTAACCCAAATAACTAACTACCTAGTTATAATGATAGAGCCATTAAGACCAAATGTAATGGATGAATAAAACCAATTCAAAACAACATTAAAATCCTAAAGATAAGTACTCTACACCATGATCAAACAAAATGCAAAATAAAAAGAGATTGAGATTGGATTGATATATCTTGAATCAAATTTGTGACATTAAGATGGCATGATAAGGATGTTTGATGAAGGATTCAATGACTAAATTGGCATGGAGAAGTTAGATAGCTAATCATTGGCCTTCCATAGAGGAGAGGATTGGTTTAAAAGAAAGAGAAGGGAAAGATATATGGTGGAGATTTGAAGTTGGATGGAGGAGATCAAGGGATGAGGATTATCTAAAGAATTTAAAATTCCTTAGAAGCCTCTAGATTTAGAGGCTTCTAGAGAGGAGGGGTTAGAATAGAGAGGATTCTAGAATCCTCTGATTCTATAACCCTCTTAGGGATTAATTAGGATTAGAGATAGATTAGATAGGGATTAGGTAAGGATTAGGGACTAGGGGTATAGGAGAGCCTAGGAATAGGCTAGTAGGTGGGCCATTGGGAAGTTAAAGTTCTCAAATAATAGATAAGATAGGATTAGGATGGGATAATGTGGATTTAGGATAATTAATGATGAGGTGGGATAGACGAAGGTTAGTTGATGAAGAAATATTGATGGGGGACATTAGATAAATGACTAAGAAGGGGGGATATATTAGTGGGATAAATTAGATTAAGTAGAATTATTGTCGACTAATAGGAATGTTAGTGATAATAATGTAGGCGAGTGAAGAAAATATACAAGTATACATAGAATACATGTCAAAAAATATATACAATAATATGGGTCCATGGGGAAAGAATGAGTTAATAATATAACAATCCCCTATACATATGTGCATCTCAAAACTCATGATTGTGACCTTGGTAGCCCTGGTGGTCCTCATCCCCCTCTTAAAGGCTGATAAACTGACTAAGATGAACTCACATAGAATGATAGATCACATCACTTGATTGGCATTGTGGCTTCATAAAATGTTTGATAATACTATGACTCATGAATTGATTGCATAATTTTCTTCATCACATCCATCATCCCTTGATCCCTCATTACCTAGTCCACCTCATCCTTGGCCCTCTTAGCCACCTCCAGCTCCCCTGTTAGTGTACAAATGTGGGACTGCATATATGCAACCTACCCCTAAAAGCTTATGATCTAAGCATCTCTACTTTTAATCTAGATTTTTAGAGTCACTATCTATGCCTACATAATAGTAAGCTATGCCTAAATACCTATAAACTATGCCTAGGCCTGGGTTAGTTGCCCATCCCTCTACACTACCTATGCCTATAAAGATGTAACCTATCCCTATAAGGCAGTAACCTATCCTTGATCCTAGACTAGTTGACCATCTCTCTAAGAAATAACACTCTGAAGATGAACCTACAATTGATCCCTCTCTTGGGTAAGTCCCACAGCCTTTGCTAATCATGTTTGTATCTCTCTCTATAGTCTAGCCAGAAGAGACCTCTCATCTTCTATCAATGGCTATCAAAAAGGTCCTACACCATCTCTACCATTGCTACCACCCACTTGTACCCATTAATGTCCCTATATTTGTTCTTTGGCCTAAGGTCCCATATGTACTATCATAATCACCTAATTACCATCTCCCCCATCCACATCTATAGCATCATGCCCATCATCTCAATCATGCCCACCTAGCATTGTAACCTATCTCATCCTCCTTGATAGCTTGTCTTGTGCCTAAAAGACTCTCCTCACAACACCCCACCTAAACAAAACCCTGGGACATGTCAATATAATTGGTATCCTAAGTCTCCACCATGTTATGTAAGCCAATATCATGCCTAGATCTAGTATCGGTGTATAAAAATCCCACTATACTGGGGTTATGCTATCATAATCAGTGCAGACATCTACTCTGTCTTTTGACCTCCCCCACTAAGGCCTCTTTTGTTCACTCTAAGAAAACAAATGTTCCACTCTTAGAACATCTTAGATGAAACTAAACTGATTCTAAACATGGTTAGGCCGATATCTCTCAATGATTAAATCTCATTGCTCCATCACATATCACTTTATGAGCATGTATTGGGTCACTATTTCATCATCCCATCCAAAATAGAGGCCTATGTATGGCATATAAGTAATATGATCTAGGTTTAGGCTACCAAAAACATCTCTATAAAATCTTATCTCACTTGCATGTCCCAACTGCACCCCTAATAACATGTACTAACCAAAAACCATTGGCTACTCACGCTGGTGAGCTGCTAGTGTCCCTAATGGTCGTTAGATAACAATGTGCTCCCAACTCTAGATATACCAAAGTAATGAAGGCCTAAAGCTTTTTGTTCCTCTATAAGCCCCCAAATGGATCTCTTTGTATAAATGTTCTAGCATAATAGGCCCCCAAGCAAATACCCAATGATCGTGAACCATATTGGCTACAACATCTCCCAGGCCTAAATGAATCCATTGACCACTCTTGTCTGATAGGAGATGCTAGAAATAAGAGATATCACCACCAAAATCAATCTATCAAAGGTACTGTTGAGGTCAACATACCCCCATTCATGAAAGATGGGGACCCTTATGTTAAATCATGCAAATTTTATACCTTAACATTGAAAATTCACTTGATCAAAGTACCACTAGACTATTTGTACATTGTCTTTATTTGAAGATCATCCATACTTGATTTGGTTGGCATATTTGTTCATAATTTTAATTTAATCTTGCCTAAAGTTGCTAACATTGGATATCTGTGTTTTAGGTTGGAGGTTTAATGGAGTTCATTTGAAATGAGCAATACTTAGGGTTTTGTGTTAAAAGTTAAAATTTCCCTTTTACTAGCCTTTGGTCTGTAATTGATTAATTGAATTCATATTTGAATTTTTAAAATACTTATTCTAAATTTAGTTTAAGTACTCCTTTTGAATTCAAATTTGATGGGAGCTTTTATTTAATTTTTTGAAAAAATACTTTAATTTGACCTACTTTATATTTTATCCTAAGGTCCTAGTCGTGTTTATTAACACAACCATGACCTTAGTCTAAAATCCTTATCCTAAGTTCTTCATGTCCTGAGCCCCCTTTGTTCCCTTTTATCTTAGCATGGTCTAACTAAATGTGGGGTCCCTTTTATTATGTTTCTAACTTAGCTTAAGATTTTAGCTTAAAGCTTTATTGATATTTATTAATATGAATAAAAACATTAGTCTAAGACTTTAGCTTAAGTTTTATGTTCCCTGAGCCCTGACTTAAGTATTTTCATTGTCCATAAGAACCAATCTCATTCAACTACCCAGATCAAAATCTACAACATGTGTTTGATTTGATGGAGAAGATTTGATGTTGCAAATAAAATTTTGAAGAGTCAAGGACCTTATGGACAAATACACAAATGACAAGTGGCATAAATGCATGCCACAAATTAAAGTTTGAGCATCTTTTAAAAATAAATGACATGCATTTACTCGAGTATGATTTATTTAACAATGGGTATCGAGTCAAAACTTTAATAGAGGCCCAAGACAATTGAGAAAGTGATAAGTGTCATAATCTCAACCAAAAAACACTTAATAACCAATGGCATTTGACCTAGAGGATCAAGATCTAATGGAGCATGTTTGATCAAACAATGATGATCAAATGGTGCATGATGAATATTGAAAAATCAATACAAATATGGAGACAACATGTGTAAATATAAGAAAATTAATAGCCATGTCAACTCACAAAATATTTTCTAAGAAAGATGTGGAGCTTTACCCAACATCATACAACAACAAAGAGCTTAGTCACCCAATGGTAGAATTCAAGGGATAAAATGGAAGAGTTGACCAACATCTTGATGGAAGATCAAATCCTTGGTTTCAAAACCATTAGCCTGGCTCATCTAAAACACAATCATGAGACTATTTGTAGGCAAAATCAAAATCCTAAACACATGGCCTAGAAACTTGGAAAGACTCCTTGAGGATAACAAGTAGCTTTAAAACAAGATGGAACACTTGATTGGGACCATGATCACCAAACCAACTACACTTAGATACATAGGCCTCATCATTGATGAAGAGTTTAAGCACAAAGCTACCCTAGTCATGTAGGAAGTGAGGAGCAAAAACCAAGGGAAATATGGGATGGATAATAGTAGGGTCATGAACATGATCCTATCAATAGAAAAAAAGATCACTGAAGCTAGGAGCATTAAAGAGGCTTTAGGAAGAAATGGTAGAGATCTTAGAAGCCTAGTAGACAAAGAAGATAAAATATTCATGAAACCTATTATTAATTTGAAGCTAATGGATGAACAACATCAGGGAGCAATGAAGATATTATAGCAACAACAAGGGACTTCAGTAGCACAAGGGGCCTCAAAGTTAGTTGGATAAAGGATAATCTTTTTATAATTAAGCACTGCAACATTTTGATAAGGAATATTCTTTTGTAAAGGCATGTACAACTTGTAAAATACATTGCCTATAGATTAGTCCATTAGGGAAAGTCTAGTGTATTCTAGAACATTTATAGAAAGGACAACTATCCTAACACTTGTAATTTTGTGATTGGATATGACTGACTGACATACTTCCTTATATTCTATAAAAGGAGTATTGTCAATTATAAGAGGGAGAAAGTTTTTTGAGCCAAAACCAATTGTAACTTTTGAGCAATTAATATAAGAAAGAAATTTTACAAAGTTTGTCCAAATTTTCTTATGTCTTTTGTTATCTTGGCTTCTCTCTCACTTGTTTATTCTGAATTCTAGATTTGAATTATTCTTTTGAATTCTTGATCTACACCTTTGAATGCATAGTTGTTAACTTGTGCTAATGCTTGGTTTAATTAAAGTTCTTAGATTCATTTCATTTTTTTACTCGCATTTGGGATAATGCTGTTTGCTTGTAGGAGTAAATATTTAAAGTGAATCTAGTTCTTATTTGCATTATTTCACACTATCATTAGATGTTTGTCTGATGTGTGATAGGATTTGATTTTATGATACTTCATGTCATACATTGGTTAAGTGAATGTCTAGATTATTAGAAAAATTAAGTGAGTTAGTACTCATATGGCTATAGTTTAGTCCCACATTTGTATTATGTGTTGTAGTAAGGCTTCTCAAAGCTTATATATGTAACTAATGTGCTAATGAATACTTATGTTGTTGTGACAAATTTTGTGCTCTACACTCTTGAGCCTTTGGCTCCTCCATAGATTATGGATTGAATCCTATTAGTGGTATCAGAGTAGGCCCATCCTGGACCTTTCTAAATTTCTTTAGCCTTAAGCTTCACAAGGCTAAGTAGTGAAGACAATGTGCGGGTGCCTTTGCATACGATATGGCTTTCATCATTCCTAATTTTGAACCAATAGTGCAGACCACATGCTAAATTCAACATCATTATTTGATGATAAATATACTTGTGAAATATGTAATATATATTGATATATAGTTTTTAGTGTTTTATTGTGTATATATATTGCAGTTTATGTGATCTAGTCATATAGGGCCATACACTATTTTTTGGAATTTGATATAGATATCTTTTATTCTGCCATTTCAGAGCAATCAGACAAAGGCCGTACATCAATAGAGACAATAAATTTATTTTTCATCCTTATTTGTATCATAAAACTATTATGTATGCAAGATATGCTCCAAGCTCATGATTCATGATCTGCATTCTTCTTGGTAACTTCACTTTGAATTCATCTCAGTGACTTCACTCTGCAGACTCAATCATGAACTCACCCACACCATTGGGCTCTATGATCCAACTGATCCATTCAACCACTGCATTAATTTTCTAGATTAGTCTTTAGCCCCTATAGTTTCACTTGGCATATTACCCACTTAGGAGAAGTCAAATCCAGATCAACAAATCCCATGCACCTTAATTCTCTCAAGGTTTCCTCCTACATTGCCATCCTTTAAAGCTTAAAAAAAAAACTATTTTTTTTGGTAAAAGCCCATAATATTTGGTCTTTTCATGGCTTTATTTTTGTAAAACCTGTGGTTTAACCTTTTAACTATTTAAAAGTAGTTTATAAGATTAAATGGTTTTGATTTTTATTAAATCATTGTTTTTTTCTTTAATAAAATTTTTTGTGGTTTTTGTGTTTAAAAGTGGTTTTAGCTTTTAATAGAACATGGATCTACTTTTGTAAGTAGTTTATATATATATTTTTATTTGTATTTAGATTTAGGTTTTCTTTCATAATGAAATTTGTTTTTGTTTTGTTTTTAGATTTATTTATTTTTTAATATATAGATATTAATTTATTTTTATAAACTTCTGAGTTTAGTTTTTAATTTTAAGTTTTAGATTTTATAAAGTTTTATGTTTTAAGTTTTTTTTAAAAAATAAAAAAAAAAATAAATTGTTGAAAATGTAAAATCAACAAAATCAAATTATGAGTCCTTTTTTTGGTATCTTAAGTTCGGAGTCATTTTTTGTTTTTTGTTTTTTTATTTGTGTCATTTTAATGTAAGTGTTATTTATAGTTTTTTAATTGTAAGTTTGAAATTTGAAAAAAAAAGCCTATGTTTAAAAACAAGTATTAATAAAATATGGATGTTATCTCTCATTTTCAATGTATTGAACATATTTTCGGGTGAACTTGACATCCATTTTGTGAGGGGGAATATAAAGATGATTAGTTCATGTAGTTCTTCTCTCCATATTCACACTAAAGGGGGAATATTAGAAAAATTAAGTGAGTTAGGACTCACATGGCTATAGTTTAGTCCCACATTTGTATTATGTGTTGTAGTAAGACTTCTCAAAGCCTATATATGTAACCGATGTGCTAATGAATAATTATGTTTTTGTGACCAATTTTATGCTCTGCACTCTTGAGCCTTCAGCTCCTTCATAGATTATAGATTGAATCTGATCATAGATGAAATTTTAACTTTGTCATGATGTTTGGAATGAAGATCAACAACATATTTCTTTTCTACCCTACCCTTCATGTTGCTCTTTTTTTAATAAATTTACTCTAACTTAATTTTAATTGTAAATATCCATATTAGATTAGTTCTTGATCATAATTCACCATTATTAACATATCATACTTCATATTTTACATAGATTAACTATTTGGCCACAGTGGCTCCCAACCATCAAACATTATAAATATGTAAAACAATCCACTTGCTTTACCTCTATTCCATCAAAATATAAAAAGATTATCACAACCTTCAACTCATACACTAAATTCTTATAATTCTAAAATGAGAAGTGTTCTTAAACACTCTGGGTACCTGTGATACATATTCAGACATCAACAAGTACCCTCATATAAGCACCTATCAATATCAATGCATATATCCTATATCCCCACCTATAATTCCCTTTCTAAGCATTGTAATGTCTATATTAGTGTATGATAACTCCAATATATTTGGTCTCCCCATATAGGAAAATATAAAATCTTGTAGATGTCTTTTAGAGTGACCATCATCTCACTTGTGATGAAATGAAAGGTGTTGGTCTCCAAATGTCAATACTATATTAATGCTATAATAAAGGCTCAATCAATACATATCATGGGCATAATCACTACATCATGTAGAACAATTAGCTATAGTACCCCAAAATCCACCTCGATCAATTGATGCATGTCATAAAGCACCTTTAGATGCCAAAACTGTGATGTCATCATGCCTAGATCCTCTTGCACCAATCATCATTTGCCCATCACTAGCTCTATAATAAAATACCTATCCTAACTCACATATCCTATCTATTCTAAGTTACCTAAAAACCCCAACTAATCCTTAATTCTTTATTACCTCTATCACTCTAAACCATCTCAATCAACCCCATCTCTACCTTGTTAATCCCCCACCCTAGCCTAACCCTTATCACACTAACACTACCCAAACTACCACACATATACACATATAATTAGCTTAATCAACCCAATATATCATTAGTACATCCAATTGATCACCCCATCTTATCCATCTAACCCACCTATCTAACTAACTAGCCAAACTCCCTAGCTCATCCAACCTAATAGTTGACCAAATTTGACCCTACAGGTCAAATTAGGACCCCTATAAGTAAAAGATTGATCTTTATATGTTTATATTAGTTTAATATTTTATCATAGGGTGTTTTATAGTCTATTTGATGTAATTAATGCAATTTTAGCCTTGGTCATGGTCTAATTAGTCTATATGTCATTTTGAGTCACTTAGTAGCTATTTAGGGGTCATATATGCAAGTGGCATGATTTTAAAGGTGTCTAAGTGTATTATTTTTATTTAAAATATATAATAGGTCACATTTCCCATCAATATTATCAGTCCCATCTGAAACTTATAGGCAATCTAACTGAAAATCAAGAAACTAACAAAACTAGTTAGCAGGTTTATGCTTGTATGGCCTATGAGAGAATGTGACATCTGGGATAAGGTCATGTAATGAATATTAATCTTAATAAAACTAATATTAGTGCTTTAAATTATTTTTAAATTCTAAAAAATGTCCAAAACCATTTTGTTTCTTCTTCACCCTTCTAGACACATAGAACTAGTTAGTAAGTTTATGTTTGGTACGGTCAATTGGAGAAGTTTTAGATCAAAAACCTTATGGGGGTGAAAAAAAACTTAGAGATATTTATTTTCATAATAATATTTCAATAATTTGTTGATTGTGCTTTATGAATAATCTCTAACAAGTTGACTATGTTTTTCTGCTCACTGTTTCCTACACCCTATAGGTTTTGCTCTAATTTGGACATGTTCATATAATTCAATTGGTGATTTTGATTAAAAATTATATTTATTATATCATTTCATGTTATCCATTATTTTTCTCACATATATAAGGGATTTTATAACTCAAATAACTCACTTTACAAGAAGGTGTTGATAGTGAACTTGCAATTCAATTTCACCATTTATAGAATGTCTCTTTCTTTGAAATGGATTCAAAACATTATGACATGGTGTATTTATCATTCCAAGGGTGTAATGAAAATATTCTTTTTTCAAAATTTCAACCTCTAAGGTTAGCATCATAGAGGTTGTAGTACATTGGCTTGCATAGTCAACTCCCAGCGCCTTCTCACAATTAGTCATGATTTGTGAAGGCTCTGAGAACATCCACATGAATATGATGAAGGCTTAAAATCTATGAGACATGGTATAGTAACATGAGGTAGTGAACTAAGATTTCAAATGGTAAAAAGGGGATTGTTATAGTCATATACAACACTTCCACATAGTTTGCCATGAATGTGCACCTATAGGTGCTTGAAAGAGGAAAGTCATGTTGGAATAGAGGTTTTGAAACTAGTTTAAAGACATTAATAATGATAAATAACCATTTAGAGAATTGGTAAAGAGTATAGGTTTATTCATAAGGTTAAAAACAATGCACATTTTCCACACTTACATTCACTGCCTGCACACATGCAAAAGTCCACCACATATAACCATCCCCTTTACCTTGTATTCTCCTCAACTAGGTTATAGGTGGCACTAACAGAGAACTGAGAACTCTTAATGGAGGATATAAGACAATTTGAAACCCTTATTGAAGTCCTATCATGTTGAAAAGGTAATAACACACATGTTTGTAATGCTAAGTGGGTAGGCAAGATGCGATATTATCTCTAAAGGTGAAAAGATTGTGTTTAGGGACCAAATCCCTAAAACATAAAAAATAGAGCACATGGTCATTTTATGGATATCATATGACTAGGTTATCAAGACTCTTGGTGCATATAAGTGACTATGTACTTTAGTATTCAAATAGGATAATTAAAATACAAATTTTTTAAAGTAGATGATCAATGGAAATTAGTTTTTAGAAGGCCCAAAGTTGCACTTTTATACACTAAACTTAGACAATGAGGTCTGTAGAATTTGAGAACTAACTAGACTCTTCACTTAAGGTTACAGTACTAAACCTATTTCAATGATAAAATGGTTATAGGTAATGAAAGGAGTATTTATGATCTAAAGGTTCACTTACAGAGAATGATATACTATGTTTTGGGTCCCATACACACATACAAGTGTTCCTTCATTCAAAAGTACTCACCTACAACTGACTAAGAGGTGACAATAAGTTAGAACAAAATAGTTGGAAGGTATGGACATGAATTATATTGGTATAAAAATGATTTTGTGTGGTAAAAAAAAACTTGAGAATATATTAAAATTATATATCTAAGGTTTAAACATGCTTGACCACCTACACGGATCACCTTTGAAGAAGAAACATAGAAAACACAGTCAACTACCTATGACTGGTATTGAGAATAATTAAACCTCAAAGTGTGAGATGAATAAGAGAATGGATGAAATGAGTCTTAGAAGGTTTCATGAGGGCTAATGAATTTTTTTCAAATCATAATCCATGCAAGTTCACTTACAGGTGCCTTTCCCAAACATGAAACACAGTCAAGTACCTTGACCAGTCAAGTGTGGGGCAAGACTTGAAGGGTTTTGACAAAGGTTGTAATGAAGAAGTGATTGGAATGGAATTAAAAATTTCATTGACATCTCATGAGACCCTTAGATCAAAAAATTAGAACATAAAACCATTTTTAAATGCATCACACAATCCACATGGTAAAAATCATGTACACAGTCTACCTTTTAGGGGTCTATTTTGGGTTTTGGAGGAGTTGGAAGGTCAAATAACTTGATTAAAATATTAATTTTTGTGAAGAGGGTATCCATAACTTAGAAAATCCCCTCCAAATTTTTTTTTTTTTAGGAAAATAGGGGAAGTACCCTGTTTTGTATCTCAGATAGAGGGTACTCCCCTAGAGCACAAACTATTAGATTTTGAAGAAGGAAGGTGATAAGGTGAGATAAGGGATGATTGGACCTTGAAATAAGGTGTGGGAAGTTGAAAAACACCTAAAAAAAATGGAAATTATAGCATAAAAGGATGAAACTCAATAGGGTGCTCCAAATCCTTAAAAATGCAGACATGCCTATCAAGCATGGTTTAGGCCTAAAGCCAAATGGAAGGTCAACTTCACTTCTAAAATAAAATAAGAATTCTAATGAGATATAACATGTTTATGAGGTCATTTAAATAATGTATAATATATTGGTATGCATAATAAATGATATGGAGAGCCAATTTTGGCTTAGGACCATATTATGGCATGTGTAAATGGAAGGAAAGGCTCGAGTAAGAAACTTGGGATGTTCACATCTCCTTTTAAAATTTTAATGGAGAATCAAGGGTCTAGGATGAGTTGGAGAAGGTCATGAAAAAATATTTTGTGGCATTAGTTTCTCTTTCCAATGTCATAGCTTTATGAATAAAGTTTAAGAGTAGAAATGGTCTAAAACCCTAATAAACCCTGGATAAGGACCTGATGAAGGAAATGAAGATGGAGAGCTATCCTAATGGTCCATAATGGGAATGAAAGTGCTTGAAACCTGTAGAAGAATCTTTAGGTCCCATCCCCACATACTTGAGTCATTCCTTATCTATATGAACAAGGTACAAAATTGGTTCCCTTGACTATTTTATGCATTGTATAGGTTACAAGAGGTTTCAAGAGATGAAATAAAATTTAGGAGATATATTTAGACTTATTATAACTTTTTATGGACATTTAATGATTCATCAAATCTCTTGAATTTGTATTTTAGTAGCTTCATCTTAGCCAGTCAAAACTGGCAAAGTGAGCAAGATGGTGAGATTTGAGATAACTTAAAGTGGATGGCCTTTTAAGGTTTACCTAAGTAGTATAAGGACATGGAGGGTATTTACAAGTGTCATCCACTACCTTTAATTTATTTTCATGGAAAACTAAAGGTAATTTTGAGGCCAAGTGTGAAAGGTGTCTAAAAAGGGAGTTAATTTGATTATAGACAATGATGGCTCACTTTTAAAGGAATATAAGTGATTAGGAATGCATCCAATGCATGTACATAACCCATAAATATTAGTTAAATTATGAAAGCTATCCCAAGTTAGTTTTAGGATGTTTCAATAGAGTTAAATTATGAAGGCAATTTTTTTGTGAAGAATAAGGAGCTTCACACCACATCCCATGAGTTACATATTTTGGAGAGCCGTTTGTCCTATTAGACCTTACATGGTCTATATCATAATTCATTTTTATACACATGTAACTCCTTTTGTTATATTTAAATTTGTTCTTGTGACTCTTGGACTTCTTATTTCTCTTCTCTGTCAAATTCTATAAGTAGTGACTTTTTTAGCTCTTTGGGGTAACCTCTATTGGTTATGGTGAGACCCTAGCCTTTTTTGTATTCGAATGTCTCTAGAAGAAATATGAAATTGAATTTTCCTACTTCATTCTACCTAATTGAGTCTTGTTGAAATCTTGTTGATCTTGTCTAGTAGAAGATAGTCTTTTCTAACATGTTGTCCTTGATTTTCCATTAAGTGTGCAAAAGAGTAATTATTATAGGTATTATTTAGTGTTATTTCTTAGTGTATAAGAGTTTTATAAGTTATTTATGATTTTATTCTCTAAAATATCATCATTATCCCTCTTAAGCATCAATATACCTCTTGAACCTAGCATATGAAACATTAATGTAATGATCTATCTTGAGTTGTGAGTTATGTATGAAAGAAGATTTGATTTGCTCTAAGTAGTATAAGTTCAGTAAATATGAGGAAAATAGTTTTTGGTGCATCAAATTTTATCTTTTTTAGTTTATTTTCTTATTTCTTTTCATGCAAAGTTGATAAGTAAGGAAGTGTTCAAAGAATGCATCAAGGGAACTACCCCTTCTAAAGATTCATCTCACCTATTGGTTACCCACATCTTGTGAGATGTTTCCATTGTGCCACTTGGATGAGGAGTGCTGAGACATCTCCTCAAGGGGTGAAAATCCAAGTGATAACAATTTTTGGCATGCCCAATGGGACTCTAAGTCTTAGAATATTGTCTAATATTGGTGCTGATCTTAACAATTTATAGTTAGAACATTTATATTCAGTACCTAGAAACTCCACTAAGTTTTCAACTCTTTGGTTACTAATCAATCCTAATTTTCCATTCCTAAGGTGACCACTAGGTCTGCTACTAAAAATATACCTTTGGAGTTTATGTAATTGCCTTGTTATTCTGTCAAGAGGTTAAGATTTGTGAATACTCATCCTTATATAAGGAAGTTTATTTTTAACAAACCAAGTAGAAGTATCTTTATTATTTCATCCCCTAATACTAAAAATATACATTCTAATATGGTTATATATTTACATTTTTTATCCTTCACTAGATCATCTCCTTTGAATCTTGCCCAATATGACCAAATTCCTAGAGCAACCATTAAAAGTGTTCCATGTTTTAGTGGAGAAGGTCCTATTACTCCCATTAAACACATTAGAAACATGGATTTTTTTTGAAATATCCATAATATCACTCAAGATAATGTATCCATTAGGCTATTAACATTGTATTTCAAAGGGAAATCTTTAGATTGGTATGGAACTTTACCTCATGCTTCCATTACTTCATAAGATGAACTAGGAAATTAATTGTCTAAGAGGTTTGAAGAGAATAATGATAATTTATCACTAGATGAGTAATTAAATACTATCAAGAGGGATCCTCAAGATTTCATGCAATATTTTAATTCTATATTAAAAAATACATGGGATAAGATCCTATCCCTTATGAGACCCACTCTAAATTATGCCTTCTTGTATTGCCGAAAGGCATTAAATAGCAATGTAACCATGATGATATAATCTATGGGTGGGAATAAACTACCTGGTACCTATGAGATATATATTAATGTTGAGAATTATCTTGTTCAAGTGAGAAATATTTCTCCTAGACCATTAATGCCATTATTTCTTGATTTACAACCTCCTAGTCAAACTGCATTACCTACCTTGGCTCCTTTGCCTAATAGCCAAGAGAAGTCTGCCCTTGCCCCTACCAATGTGATTCATGAATTCAAGAGTTTGATTAAAAGTGTTATTAATGAGTTGGTTTCTCTCAAAATGCAATAAACCTAAAATTATAGGCCTTATCAGCCTTACAATAAGTTTGGACAAGCAAGTAAGCCTCATTTTCAAGGTAATGCTCAAGGATAAGTTGAAATAACTCAAGCTAGACCTTACCAAAGTTTAAATACTAATTCCACATATATTCTAGAGATATTATTCCTATTAAAAATAATATTATTCAAGAACAACCATGGTACCCTTCCTATGACCAAAATCAAGGCCAACTTTCATATGCGAATGAAATGCCTAGTCAACCCATGATAATGCAAGGTAGTCAATTACCTCAAGTTCCCACTTTTGAGGTGAAAATATAAAATGTAATGGATAATGGAAAAACACAATCTGATTTGACTCTTATGAATCATTTAGAGGGAGAATTTTGTGCCAAGAATCAATTGGCAAGTTTAAATAATGTGAATGCTAGTGTATCTTTTAACACTAAATCTAAGAAGAGGGATATTAAAGAGGCACAAGGGAAAAATTAAGGACCTATTTTGACTCATACATCACCCATAATGGTATGTGGGTCTATATTAACTCCTAAGGTGTATGAAAATCATAAATTTTAGAATTCAAGATTATCTCCTACTCTTCCATCTTCACATGCTACACCACAAGGTACTAGTGCTTCCAAAGAGTAAGTCAAAATGAACAATCCTTATATAAATGTTGTGGATAAATTTAAGAATTCATACATGAATATTTAATTATGGGAATCATTGAAAATACCATAATAAAAGGATATTCTTTAAAAGGAATTGCTTGGACTAAGTAAACTAGTTAGATCAACAAGGATGAAAAATGTTATTTTAGTGAATGGAACTCAACCCATTGATGGAAAAGTAAAGAACACTAATAAGACTACATTTTTTATCTATCCTTGATCATTGGTGTTTGTTTATTTCATATTTTTATCATAGATAGTGGGGCTAGTACCTCAATCATGCCTAAGTCAATAGCAGATAAACTAGGCTTCAAGTATGAACCAATGGATAAAGGAGTTATACAATTATATGGGTCACCAAAAAAGACCTTAGGAGTAGTTAAGAATATAAATTTGAATTTACATGCTTGTAATAATTTATCTATCTCTCATGATGTGGTTATTGCAGATTTACCCCCATACTTTGCTCTTTGTTTATCAAGAGAGTTTACAACCAAGATAGGTAGATACTTGGCAGCAAATTGGTCATACATGGTATTCAAAACAAGGTATGGTACCAAGGTAAAGATTGAATCAGAATATATTCATAAAAATCATTTATATCCCTATATGCCTAAGTTTACAAATTTCAATTATACTATTCTTAATGAGGAAGACCTTCACATGGATCAATCTCCTACTTATTCTATTAAAGGAGTTTATGCTATACATCTATATGAATGGGGAGATGAATAATATGAACATGATACTTATATATTCATAGAATAATATGGTCTTGGAGTGTATTATCTTCATGAAGAAGACTCTTTCATGCCAAATTTGATGAAGCCAAATGAGACTATGGATGGTCTATGGAAACAATTTTTTGATGGATCAAGAAGTAAGGTTGGATTAGGTGGTAGAGTAATGTTAGTATCTCCATCAAAATAAAGGTATTACTCTAATTTCAAATTTAACTTCAGTTTTAATTGTAATGTAGTAGAATATGAGGCTGTCATTTATGGCCTTGAGTGGGATAGAAAAAGAGGTGTGAAGGAGTTACAAGTTTATGGTGATAGTGAGTTGATTGTGAATCAAGTGAGAGGTCAAAATATGACTAATAAATATTTGATTAAATTCTATAAAAATAGAGTGTGGGATATTGTAGAAGATTTCAAAGCTTTCAACATTCAATCTATACCAAGAAAAGATAACACACATGTTGATAGGTTGGTAACCATTGGAGCTCAGTTTGATGTTTGAAAGGGGATAAGAGATGACAAGAACCAACCTCATATCAAAGTTATTAGAAGGCCCTCTATACCTGATAATGTTAATAATTGGAAAGTATTTGATAGTGACCACTAAATATCTCTTTTTCTACAAGATAAGGTTGAGTTTTCATAAAAAAAACAAGTCTAAACTACAACAACAATATGGAGGGAAGATTGTACAATTGAAGACAAACAAGATCCCTAAGGGCTTAGTCATACTTGAAAGTATTTATAATGATGATTATTAATTAAATAAGGAAAAGGTAAACATGTCTACAAAAAAATAAAACTATGAGAGAGTACAAATATTCAAAGATAAGTTTCTTGCTCTTGGGAAGGTGTTTACTAGAGAAGAAAGATATGCTTTCATTGAATTATGCAAAAAAATTCTGATATCTTTGCATGGGAATATAGTGATTTAAAAGGTTTTGATCCAAATCTAGCTCAACATACCATAGAGTTAGATGATAATGCTAATACTATCAAGAAAAATAAAAGGCCAATCAATCCTAAGATTGAGCCTCTTATGACAAAGGAGCTTATAAATTTGATTGAGTCTAAGATCATTTTTCTTATTAAGCATTCATCTTGGTTGGAAAACTTAGTCCCCGTAAGGAAGAAGAATGGGGAGATCAGGTTATGTGTTGACTTTAGAGATTTAAATAGAGTTTCTTTGAAGGACCATTATCCTCTTACTTCCATGGAGAAAATTTTGCAAGTTGTGGTAGGTAGTAAAAGGTTCTCACTCCTTGATGGATATTCAGGGTATAATCAGATTTGGTAAAGGAAGGAGATCAATACAAGACAACCTTTACCACTAAATGGGGTACATATGATTATAGGAAAATGCCTTTTGGTTTGTATAATGCTGTGGAAATCTTCTAATGTGCAATGGATATGGCTTTTCAAGGCCTAATAAATGATATAATGTTAGTGTATCTTGATGATATCATGGTCTTCTCCAAGGATGAAAAGGATCATTTGAATCATCTTTGGAGTATTTTTGAGAAATTTAGAGAGTTTGGAATCTCTCTTAATCTAAAGAAGTGTGTGTTTTATATTCATGAAGGCAAACTCTTGGGACACATTGTTTTAAAGAAAGGTCTATCCATAGATCCTGAAAGGGTGAGTGTAATGTTGGCATTGACTTTACCCAAACACAAGACAAGTTTACAAAGATTATTTGGAAAAATAAATTTAATAAGGAGGTTTATTCCTAATTTTTATAATTTATTCAAGCCTCTAACCTCTATGCTAAGGAAATATGAAGTGTTTACTTGGACAAGGAGAAGGAAAGAGAGTTTTGAAGATATTGAGCAAGCTATTGTTCAAGTTCCAACTCTTGCAAGTCCTAATTTATCAAAGGATTTCAAATTGTATACTTTTATAAATGAATAAGTAATATATACCATTCTCACTCAATCAAATGAAGAAAACTTGGAATAACCTATTGCCTTTTTTAGTCAAGGATTGAAAGGCAATGAGGTAAGGTATACTTATGTAGAGAAGCAAGTATTTTCAGTTGTTAAAATCCTAAATAAGTCTAGGAATATGTTATCTAACAAAAAGATTCATATATTTTTAACTCATCATAATTTCAAATACTTAATTTTGAGTAGAGATTTGAATGAAAAAAGTGCTGGTTGGATTACAAAAGTAATGCAGTATGATGTAGAAATCAAGATAACCAAGCTAGTGAAAGGGACATGATTATGTGAATACTTTGATTCAGATTTAAAGGAAAAAAAGGAAGATATTTTAACCATAAAATATCCTATGATAGCTGAATCCTCACTAATGAGGAGTTTGACACAAGAAATGATCAATTTTCTTCAAACCAGTGAATGCCCATAGGGCCTAGGTAGAGCCAAAAGAAGGTACTTCAAATTACAATCTATTCCTTATGTAATTATTATTAGAGTATTATTTAAGAAAGATTTATTAGGTGTACTATTGATATGTGTTGAATCAGATCAGATTGATAATATATTATTTGAGTTTCATGATAGACTAGCAGGTGGTCACTTTGCTCCAAGGACCACAACTACCAAGATTATGAGAGCTGGTTATTTTTGGCCTAGTTTGTTTAAAGATACTCATGATTGGGTAAGGAAATGTTAAAAATGTGCTCTATTTGATATAAATAAAAATTGTGTAGCCTTACCTCTTCATCTAATACAAGTAGACCAACCTTTTATGTAATGGGGTCTAGATTCATAGGCTTAATTAACCCACCTTCTAGTGCTGGTCATAAGTGGGTGTTAGCTACCACATAGTACTTTACAAGATGGGTAAAGGTTATAGATATCATGGAAGAAAATGAAAGTTCAGTTTTGGACTTCTATGAAAGCATAGTGACAAGATTTGGGGCTCCTTCAACAATCATTTTAAATAATGCATTGGCATTCCTTGGAACCAAGACAAGTGAGTGGGCTTTGAAACATGGTATTTATCTTAGTAATTTCTCCAACTATTATCCACAAGGGAATGGACTAGATGAGTCCAATAATAAGAATATAATTAGGATTATTAAGACAACAATGAAGGAGAACCAAAGAACTTGGCATCCCAAATTGAAGACATCTCTTTGGGCTGATAGAATCACCCCCAAGAGAGCCATTGAAAACTCACCATATACACTTGTTTATGGAAGAGAAGCTATATTGCCTATTTCACTTGAATTAACAACTTTATATCTCACTTACCAGCTGGAGTTGATGGAAAATGAAAGTATGGAGGTTAGATTATGTGAGTTGATGGGTCTTGAAGAAATAAGGGATCAAGCTATACACACTATGAGAGCTCACCAAGATCAAACAAAGAGATATTTTGATAAAAGTTCCATGCCAAGAATATTCCAAGAAGGAGACATTATTCTAAAGTGGGGATAGGGATAAGCCTGGAAAACACATAAAGTTTGATGATTTATGGAGTGGCCCTTATGTCTTCACTCAATGCAAGAAACACAATGCTTTCCAACTCTCAAAGTTGGATGGAGAGGATTTTCATATCCCAGTAAATGGGATATATCTTAAACATTGCTACTAAAGTCATCCTCTCTCTTTGTATAAATCTACTAATTTTCTTATTTTCCCTAATTTCTTGTGCACATATATGAGTTTTATTGGTGTCTTATTTTGTTTTATGTTGTTTGGTGTGGTGTGGTTGTTTTGTGTGTGTTTTAGGAAATTAATTACTATTTGTCTTTAATAACTAATTGAATCCCTTGGCCCATGGATAAGATAAGGCTATTGATCTTTAGTATAGTAGGCATACTACCCCTATGAGTCACCATTTTTAAACCAAATTTGACCTTATAGGTCAAATTGGGACCCCTATAGGTAAAAAATAGATATTTAGATGTTTATATGGGTATAATATTTTATATTAGGGTGTTTTATATTCTATTTGATGTAATTTAATGTTATTTTAGCCTTGGTCATGGTCTAATTAGTCTATATGTCATTTTGAGTCACTTAGTAGACATTTAGGGGTCATATATGCAAGTGGCACAGTTTTCAAGGTGTCAAAGTGTATTAGTTTTACTTATAATGTACAAGAGGTCAGATTACCTATCAATAATTTTAGTTCCATTTGAAACTTGTAGGTTATCTAACTAAAAATCAACAAACCAATAGAACCAGTTAGCAAGTTTATACTTGTACAACCCATAAGAGAATGTGACATGTGGAATAAGGAAATTTAATGAATTTTAATATCCCTAAAACTCATATAATTTATTAACATGATTTTTAAGTTCTAAAAAAGGTCCAAAACTATTCTACTCCTTTTTTCCCCTTCTAGACACACACAATCAGTTAATAGGTTTATGCTTGGTATGACCAGTTGGGGAAGTTTCAAACCAAAAACATTTGGGGGGTGAAATTTCACTTATATAGATTATTTTTCATAAAAATAGTTCAATAATTAGTCAAATGTGCTTTATGAATCATCTTTAACAAGTTGATTATGTTTTTTTACTCACTATTTCCTACACCTTATAGGTTTTGCTCTAATTTGGACAAGTCCATAGAATTAAATTGGTAATTTTGAATAAATATGATGTTTATTATCTAATTTCATGTTATTCATGATTTTTATCACATCTAGAATGGATTTGATAACTCAACTAACTCTCTTTGTAGGAAGGTGTTGATAGTGAACTTGCACTTCAATTTCAACATTTACAAAAAATATTTCTCTAAAATGGATTTAATACATTATGAAATGGTGTCTTGATCATTAAAATGGGGTTAGGAAAATATTATTATTTCAAAATTTTAACTTCCAAGGTTAGAATCATAAAGGTTTCAGTTCATTGGCATGCATAGTCAATTGCTAGCTCCTTTTTACACTTAGTCATGGTTTATGAAGGCTCTAAGAACATCCACAAAAGTATGATGAAGGATTCAAAGATATGAGACATATTATAGTAACATGAGGTAGTGAATTGATCTTTAAAATGGTAAAAAGAGGATTTTTATAGTCATATACAAAACTTCCACACAGTCTACCATGAATGTGCACCTACAAGTGCTTAAAGGAGGAAAATCACATTGGAATAGAGGTTTTGAAACTGGTTTCAAGACCTTCATAATGATAAATACCCATTTAGATAATTGGTATAGAGTTCAGGTCTATTCATAAGGTTAAAAATAATACACATTGTCCACACTTACATTCACTACCTGCACACATGCAAAAGTCCACCTATAGGTGGCACTAGTAGAGAACTAAGAACTCTTAATGGAGGAGATTAGACAAGTTGAAACATTTCCTTAAGTCCTAGAATGTTGAATAGGTCATAACACATATTTGGAATGATAAGTGGGTAGGAAAGATGGGAGGTTATCTCCAAAGGTGAAAAGACTATGTTTAGGGACCAAATCCCTAAAACATAAAAAAATAGAGCACATGGTCATTTTGTGGATATCATATGACCAGGTTATCAAGAATCTTGGTGCATCTAAGTGACTATGTATTATAGTATCCACATAGGAGAAGGAATCTACAAAATTTGGAAGGTATATGATCAGTGGAAATTGGTTGTTGGAATGCCCAAATTTGTAGTTTTATACACTAAACTTAGATAGTGAGGTTTGTAGAATTTGAGCTCCAATTAGACTCTTCACCCAAGGCTGCAGTATTAAACTATGTTTCCATGATAAAATGGTTATAGGTAATTAAAGGAGTATTTATGATCTAAATTATCACTTAAATAGAATGATATACTTTGTTTTGTGTTCCATACACACCTACAGGCGTCCCTTCATTTTAAAGTACTCATCTACAACTAATTGAGAGGTGACAATAAGCTAGAACAAAATGGTTGGAATGTATGGACATGACTTGGATTCATATATAAATGAATTAGTGTGGTTATAAACACCTTTATAAGATATTAAAACACTATATTTAAGGTTAAAAAATTCATGCCCACCTATAGGGGTCACCTTTGAAGAAGAAACATAGAAAACATAATAATCTACCTATGATTGGTCTTGAGAATAATTCAACCTCAAAGTGTGAGATGGATAAGAGAATGGATGAAATGAGTATTAGAAGGTTTTATGAGGGATCGTTAAATTTTTTCAAAGACTAATCCATGTAGGGTCACATATAGGTGTCTTTTCCAAAGAGGAAATAGAGTCAAGTACCTTGACCAGTCAAGTGTGGGGCAATAATTGAAGGGTTTTAACAAAGGTTGTAATGAAGAAGTGATTGGAATAGACTTAAAAATGTAATTTACATATAATTATACCCTTATATTAGGAAATTATAACATAAAAACCTTTTCAAATGCATCACATAGTCCACATAGTAAAAAACTTGCACATAGTCTGCCTTCTAGGGTCCATTTTGGGTTTTGGAGGAGTTGGAAGGTATAAAAACCTGATAAAAGGCATAATTTTTATGAAAAGGGTCTCCATAACATGGATAATCCCATCCAAAATTTATTTTTTCTATGAAAATATGGGAAGTACCCTCTATTTTGTCTTAGACAGAGGGTACTCCCCTAAAGCATAAACTGTCAGGTTTTGAAGAAGGAAGGTGATAAGGTGAGATAAGGGATGATTAGACCATGAAAAAAGTGTGGGAAAATTTAAACACACCTAAAAAAACATGGAAAGTCCAACATATAAGGATGAAACTCAACATGGTGCTCTAAATCCTCAAAAATGTAGACAGGCTTATCAAGCATGGTTTAGGCCTAAAGCCAAATGGAAGGTCAAATTCACTTCTAACATTAGATAAGAATTATAATGAGATATAACATGTTTATGAGGTAATTTAAATCATGTATAAGATATTCGTATGTATAATAAACCGCAAGGAGAGACACTTTTGGCTTAAGACCATATCATGACCTATGTAAATAGAAGGAAAGGCTCGATTAAGCAACTTGGGATGTTCACATCTCCTTTGACACTTTTCATGGAGACTGAAGGGGATAGGATGAGTTGGAAAAGGTCATGAAAAAAAATTTGTTGGTATTATTTTATCTATCCAATGTCATAGCTTTATGAATAAAGCTTAAGAGTAGAAATGGTTTAAAACCCCACTAAACCCTAAATAAGGACCTAATGAAGGAGATGAAGATGGATGGAGAGATATCCTAATGGTATATAATGGGAATTAAAGTGATTTAACCTTTAATAATACTCTTTAGGTCTAATCCCCACCTACTTGAGGCATTCCTTATCTATACAAATAAGGTACAAAATTAGTTCTTTTGACTATTTTGTGCATTATATAGGCAACAAGATATTTCAAGAGATGAAATAAAATTTAAGAGATAACTTGATACTTATTATATCTTGTTATGACCATTTCATGCTTCATGAAATATCCTAAGTGTGTCTACCAATAGTTTCATCTTACCTAATCAAAACTTGTAAAGTGAGCAAGATGGTGAGAAGGGTGAGAAATTTAAGTGGATGGCCTTTTAAGGTCTACCTAAGTAGTTTAAGGATAAGGAGGGTATTTACAAGTGTCATACACTTGATTTCATGGAAAACTAAAGCTAATTTTTAGGCCAATTGTGAAAGGTGTCTAAAAAGGGAGTTTCTTTGACTGTAGGTAGTGATGGTTCACTTTCAAAGGAATTTAGGTGATTAAGATTGTAAAAAATTCATGGAAAATAATATTCATAACCCATATCTCTTAGTTAAATCATGAAACCTATCCCTAGTTAGTTTTGGGATGTTCCAACAGAGCCAAATGATGAAGGCAGTTTTTTTGTGAAGAATAAGGAGCTTCACACCACATCCCATGAGTTATATAGTTTGGAGAGCCATTTATCCTATTAGACCTTGAATGGTCCATATAATAATTCATTATTATACACATATAACTTTTTTTCTCAACTTGACACCTATTCTTGTGACCCTTGGACTTCTTTTTTCTCCTCTCTCAAATTCTATAATTAGTGATTTTTTTAGCTCTTTGGGGTAGCCTCTGTTGGTTATGGTGAAACCATAGAAATTTTTGTATTTAAATGTCTTAGGAAGAAATATTAAATTGAATTTTCCTAATTCATGTTGCATAATTGAGTCTTTTTTCAATCTTGTTGATCTTGTCTAGTAGAAGATAGTATTTTCTAGCATGTTGTCCTTGATTGTCCACCAAGTGTGTAGAAGAGTAATTATTACAGGTATTTGTTAGTGTATAATAGTTTTATAAGTGATTTAATATTTTATTTTCAAAAATATCATCATTATCCTTCCTAATAATCAATATAACTCTTGAACCTAGCATATGAAGCATTGATGTAACAATCTGTCTTGAGTTATGAGTTATGTGTGAAAGAAGCTTTGATTTGCTCTAAGTAGTATAAGTTCAATAAATAGGAGGGAAATCATTATTGGTGCATCACATTTTATATTTTTTTAGTTTTTTTTTATTAACTCTTTTCATGTAAATTTTATAAGTAAATAAGTGATAAAAGAGTGCATCAAGGGAACTAGCCTTTCCTGAGATTCATCTCACCTATTGGTTACCCACAGCTTATGAGATGTTTCCATTATGACACTTGGATGAGGAGAGATGAGAAATATCCTAAAGGGGTTAAAATCCAAGTGAAAACACTAAACCATCACTCCAACACTCATCCATTTTTCTATGCACTGACAAAATTGCTAATTATGAGGCTACCCTTAGTGGTCGTTTTGACAAAACTATTACTCAACACTTTCAATTTTGTTTTACTTCCTAGTCAGCCAAAACCATGAATCCCTAAATAGAAATATTATAAATTCATAACTCTATAGTCATGATATTATAATATTATGAATCCCTACATGTAATATTGCAATACCATAATTGTGGACTCACAGTATTGTAATACCATAGATTGCCCCCTCAAAACTACTAGTTATGATGATAAAATCATGATTGAGGGCAAAAATAATAGTCATGGTTTTTCCAAAGCAACTCAATCAACATATTTTTCCCTAAAAATCCATATAAAATAACTAAAAGCTATAAAAAATCCATAAAATCACTAGGCTAGGGTTTTGATACTCATCATAGGTCTAGCATCAACCTCTCTCTAGTGCTCCCAAACTCTCTCACCATGATGAGAAGCTTAGGGTAACCGGTTCATGGTCTTGCTTTAGAGCTCAAACCACTAAAAGTAAAAAAGTGCAAATGACCCAATTTTAACCTTTTTAGCCTATATGACCTCCCCCATACACCCCTAATAGCCCATTACTAACATCAACAATCTCTAATATAATCCAAATACCCAATTGACCCAATCTAAACACTTTTAATTACCTTTAATAGTTTTAGGGGCATGTAATGTCCAAACTCCTTACCATCTACCTTATCCTACATCAAGAACTACATTGGCTTAATGTCTTTTAGGAATATGTATGCAACACTTGGTCTCACTATTGTGCCTAGGGATAACTTAGCCACCATTTATCCCTTATCACTATCCCAACCTCAGACTAGTCACTTGATGATCACATGAAATTTTTATGCCCCAAATATTACATCAAGTAACTCTCTATAATTGATCAATAATCACCATATTTATTATACATTTTCAAGCTTTCCCTAGCATGTATCCTTACTATGGGGACTTATCACTAGCTTAAACCCATCATATATACATCAACCTCATCCTTAAAATTGAGTCCTCTTTTTAGACATTGGTCACTTGTCTAGAACCCATGACAACTGAACTACTTTAACCCCTTGCCACTTGGGGCATTTTTAATCATAGCTATGTCTTGGGGCATCCCAAACCCATTTTACCATCTAAATTTTATCCCACATTAGGATTTATATTCAAGTGACCATCTGGGTCTGTTCTCTCTACTGCTCTCTTGAAGGGAAAACATATCTTACCAACATTTGACACCATCTAACATCATGATTTTTATTTGAAAGACCATTACACCTTTAACTTCACCCCACTCAAAATGCACTTTCAAAGAGGGGAAAAATATATGTACCTAAATTCATTCACCTACATTATTGTCATTAATATTACTATTAGTCAACACTAATTTCACTTAATCTAATTTATCGCACTAATATACCCCCCCGTCTCAGTTATTTATCTAATGTCCCCCATTAATATTTATTTATCCACCAACATTTTTCTATCTCATCTCATAATTAATTATCCTAAATCCCCATTATTCCATCCTAATCCTATCATATCTATTATTTGTGAATTTTAAATTTCTAATGCTCCAATTACTAGCCTATTCCTAGGCTCTCCTACACCCCTAGTCCCTAATCATTACCTAATCCCTATCTAATCTATCTCTAAGCCTAATTAATCACTAAGAGGATTATATAATTGGAGGATTTTATAATTAATCCACCATAGATCTTTCCATCCTGTTTCTATTTAAACCAATCCTCTAATCCATGGAAGGCCAATGAGCATTTATCTAACTTCTCCATGCCAATTTAGTCATTGAATCCTTCATCAAACATCCTTATCATGCTATCATAATGTCACAAATCTGAGTCAAGGTATATCAATCCAATCTTAATCTCTTTTTATTTTGTATTTTATTTGATCATGGTGTATATCACTTAGCTTTAGGATTCTAATGCTATTTTAATTTGGTTTTATTCATCCATTGCATTTGGTCTTGATGGCTCTATCACTTTAACTAGGTAGTTGGTTATTTGGGTTGATTGAATTGTAAGATTTAATTTGTAGAGCTCAAAAATAATCTATAGTATTTATTAACAATTGTATAATCATCATTTGTTTATTGAACACATCAATGGCTATAACAATTAGTTATGGATAAAAATAATGTATTTCAAATCTGGTTCATTTTGAAAATAATACTCATTGGCATATTATATCTCTAACATTTGTTTACAGTCCTTGCACTATGTACTCATAGTAGGTGGTAAATATGAGAATAATTATACTTAATCAGTGTAATAATGACATTTATTATTACTATACTTTTACTTTCAACATATTACATTTAGTTGTATATAGTGTGTGAATTATAATATGATGTTAGGATCCATTTTTCTATGTGGCATATTAATTATCTAAAAAAAATGCACATTTTTCCATAGTTGAACCTAGAGTGGTTCTAACATGTGGTATCAGAGTGTAGGTTTAAATGCTTAGACCTAACAAGTTCAGTAACAATAACCTATCTCTCTTTTCTCTAAGAGAAAATGGTGAGTGAAAAGGAAAGTGTTGAGGGAAATTCTAACCAACATCCTTAACATGATCCTAATAAGCTAGTAGCTAAACAAGATTAAAAGCTTGACCAAATCCTCACAATCCTAAATAAAATTGGGATAAAATAGTATCCCTATAATAAGAGGTACATGTGCATGATGAGGAATATAATCAATAAGGACTTGAAGGATAATAGGTTGATTAGGAAGATCAACAGGTGCAAGAGCATGCTAAAGAGAATCAAACTACAAGAGCTTAAGTAGTTGTAAAACTTGCAAGAGACATGAAAAAGGTTAACCCACCTAAGTTCGATGAGATAGTTTTAGGTGATGGAATAAAATTATGGATCATAGAAATGGAAAAGTATTTTTTTATTCAAAATTACTTTGAAGTGCTTAAGGTAGTTTGGGGAGCTTATCAACTTGATGTTAAAGGAATATTCTAAATTATGGCTAGAAGGTGACTCCATGAATATCATTAATATCTTAAATAACAAAAATTCAGTTTCATGGTCTATAGAGGCAATGGTGTTGGAAATGAAAGCCTTACTTCAAAAATTTGAGAAAGTAACCATAACCCATACTTACTGTGAAGCCAATGGGGTTTTTGATTGGATAGCAAATCATGCAGTTCGAACAGGACACAAGGTGAGTTGGTAGGATACATTAAATAAGAACGTGGATCTTAGAGTGCTCATTAATTATGATGCAAATCATTCAATGGAGGGAAAGATCTACTTGGAATATAAATTCAATGATTTGGTGGAGTGGCCTTACAAAGGAAGGATTACATTCATTGAACAAAAATAATCTAGAGAATGTGAAGTGGGTTTTGTATGTGCTAGAAAATAGGTGAGTTTCATTACAAGCTGATAATAGTTGGTCTCATTGCTTAGTAATCAGTGTTTGGGTGTTACTAGATAATTGTATGGTGTGAAAAATGAAAGGAGAACCAAATAAGTAAGAACCTAAAAGCTGTGAAGATTGGAAAGCAAAACATGATGTCTAGAAGATCCTTCAGAGAGGAAAGGTTGTGAGCTACTTGAAACGGTTACATGGCTCAAAACCTCATATAACGATGGCTTTTTTCAAAAATTGGGTCAATGACAGGGTAACCCTCCATGGCATCACAGTGAAGCTCACCGAGGAATTCATAGCAGAGGTCACGGGGCTTCCAATGGAGGGAATAAAATTCTCAATGCAGACTAACATATCTAATGAGGCATTTAAAAAATTCCCAAAGATGGATGCTGAGGAGTAGCAGTTGGAAAAGAGTGGGGATTTTTTCAAGCTGGAGCAGATTAAAGGAATCTAGAGAGACATCTTATGTTGCATCCATGAGTATTTCATACTTGATGGAAGAAGCAAAAGAGTCCATAAATTTCATTTTGTCTTTCTTAATCATTTTAGGCACAAAGTTAGAATCTCCTTTCCTTTCTATTTGCGCTTCTCGCTGCTCCAAAGTCTGTTCACTCATAGAAAAAAGGAGTCTCATCCTATATTGCATGAAGGATTAATCCTAATAATTGAAGGCCTCTACAAAAATAAGACCATTGTCCTGAATCCTTATTCGGATAAAAATAAGGACTCACAGAGTAAGAAGAATGAAATAGTAAAGGGGAAATAAAAAGCTAAACCCAAATCCTCCAGCTTCAAAAAATAGGTTGTTGATGAGGAAACAGAGTGGGAAAGCACTGATAGTTTTGAGGAGGAGAGTATAGAGGAAGAGGAAGGAACAGAAAGTGGGGAATCCAGTTCCAGCAAGGAAGAAGAAGATAAAGGCAAGAATGAGAAAGAAGGGGTCACTATAGAGGAAAAAATTGAGAATAATAACTATGATCTTGAGGAAAATCAGCAAGTGCTAGGGGAAACTGAAAAAGATATGGATGTTCTATTTGAGGATCCTACGTCAAAAATAGAGAAGGAACATCTAGTTTAGGATGCCTATCATGCAATGGAAACTGGAGATCAAGTAAAGGATGATCTAATCCATAACGAAAGCCCTGTTGAAACTAAGGAATAGAAATAATTGGAAAGGGAGGATTATATGGAAAAGGATGAAGACAATCGAAAAGAGAACATAGAAGATTTAAGTGAAATAGGGCAAAATGATAGGAGGCACCCCTTTATGAGCTCAGCCAAATGCAAAGCAGATGCTATCCTTCAAGTTGACTCGTGGATGTATAAGGAGATAATGGGCCTCAAAAATAAAATGGAAATATTGGAACATAACCAAGAAGCAAATCAAAATAAAGTCAATAATCTGGAAAAGTAGATGAGGGATATTCCTATCAAACTTAAAGACTATGAGAACAATCTTAAGGAGCTCATTAAGGAAAGCAGAATGAAGATAGAGGAGGTAACCTCTAGCATATGTGCAGCTGCTGTAAACATTGGAAAATGAGCAAATGAGGAAATTAAATCCTTGAAGGGGCCTAGCAAGAGAACCAGATAGAGCTCAAGGAAGAGAGCAATGGAAGAGGTTGCTACGCCAGTGGCTATATCCATACAGGACACTGCTATGATTGGTAAGGAAGTGGTGAAGATGATTTTGGAATTAGAAGAATAGGTTCTTTGAGTTGTTACTGTCTTGGTCCTTTTAGTTGGTTGTAATAATTGGTTCCATTTTTTGGTTTTTTGTTTTCTTATCACTCTGGAGTTTCTAGGTCTCTGTAAAACCTGGGGTCTATCTTTTAATGTTCTTAAATTATGGTTTCAGGTCCCTGTAAAACCTATTTTTGATACTAATTAGAAGTAGGTAAAAGGTTTCACCTATGGACATTATTGTTATATCTTTCATCCTTTGTTTTAGGGTTTTGGGGTCCCTTCAAAACCTATTTTTACCTTAATCTAAAACTTGGTGGGCCAATAAGACAATTGAAATGGGCCTTAACTCCACCACCACCTCTTGGGATCAATTTTTAACCTTATTTAGGGATTAATGGATACCATAATTTTAATTTGATTAAAAATTGATTGACTTCCAAAATTTGAAGTAAGGATATCAGTCTATGTTTGAATATTGGAAAATTTTATTAAGCTCATGAAGTAGGTTCTCCAGTATCAGAAAGATGAATGTTTTAGGATTATAAAGTTTATCATAGGGATAAGGCATCACATTAGAGGTGAAGTGGATGTTCATGGATGAAATACCATAGACTGAGTTTTCTAAAAAGTTTTTAAGCAAGAGAAAAAGTTAAAATATCTTACATAAGTCAAAGATAAGTTATGAAATAAGTTTGGTGGGCCAAAAATCACTTTAAAAAAAAAGGATGGGACTTTTTGAATATACATATATTAAATGATGTTGAATAAATCAACTATCAATAACAAGTATCCTATACCTCACATTGATAACCTTTTTGATCAAATGTGATGTGCCATGATATTTTCCAAGAGTGACTTGGGAGTAGGGTACCACCAGTTAAGGTTCAATGAGGAAGACAATCTCAAAGTAGTCTTCAGGACAATATATGGGAACTACAAGTTTATAATGATACATTTTGGGTTTATGAATGCACTTTAAACATTCATGAATCTAATGAAAAATGCATTTAGGGATTACCTTGATCAGTTTGTGTTTATTTTTTGATGACATTCTAATCTATTCCAAGAGCAAAAAAGAGCATATTGAGTAATTATGTTTGGTTTTACAATGATTATGGAAGCATAAGCTCTATATAAAACTATAAAAGTGTGATTAATTTCATCTGGGTCATATTATATTTTCAAAAGGAATTTTTATAGATCCAACAAATATTAGAGCCATCATAGAATGGCCAACACCCAAGAACATTGATGAGGTGCATAGTTTTATGGGTTTAACAAGGTACTATAGAAAATTTATACCAAATTTATCCAAAATAGCTAATCCAAGCACTTCATTACAATGTAAAGAGAAATTTTTTGTGTGGAATGACAAGTGTGAAAAATCCTTTCAAACCTTGAAAGAGAGGCTTACTTATGTACCAATTTTGTGAGTGCCATATTTGAATGGTCAGTTTGTTGTGATAACATATACTTCAGGGGATGGTTTGGGTGGACTACTAATGTAAGAAGGATCTATAATTGTATATGACTTTATGAAATTAAAGCCTTAAGAGGATAATTATGCTCCACATGATTTAGAGTTGGAAGAAATAGTGCATGTATTATAGGTATGAAGGAATTATTTGTTGAGTAGACTATTTGAGCTCAAAACATATGATTTAAGGCTCAAGTATATATTCACCCAACCCAATCTGAATGTTTAGAAAATGCCATGGTTAAATTTTTTTAGATTATGTTTTTGACATTAGTCACATAAAAATTAGGTTAAACAGGGTTTCAAATGCTCTTAATTGTATAAGGTACAAAAAAAATGGCTACTATTAGGAGTGCCTTTTGAGATCAAGTCTTAAAGTTTTGACCAGGAGATGAATTCTATGAAAAAGTTAATAAATCCCTAATATAATATCCTCAAGATCACAAATATAATTTTTTCATTTTGAAAATGATGGGCTTTAGATATTTAATGGAAGAGTTTATGTTCCAAATAAAGAGAATTTGAGGGTGACCATACTTAAGGAGTTGCATAATGCTCTTGATTTTGGTCATCTAGGTTGTAACTAAGATCATGGTAGAGATAAAACCTCTATATTTATAGAAAGGCATTAATAAAGATGTAATTAATTTTATTTCAAGATGCTTGGAATTTCAATGAGTTAGGGCTAAACATGTGCATCCTAATGGATTGTGTTATCACATAGATTTTGTACCTATCTTGATTGTAGAACTTGCCATGTAAAAATATAAAGATATAATTGGATCACATCTAAGCTATAGGACCTTGGTGAATTAAGGTGAACCTATGGAGAAGGATAAATTGTTTTCACTAAATTTGGTGTAATTGATAAACTACCAGCTCATGTGAAAATTCTATTTCTTAATGATATTACTTATAAACTAGGGTTTTGAATGGAAGAAAAGAGTTTTGGAAATGAAATTCCAAAAAATATAAATGGTGATTGCACCAAATATTTTTAGTGGATTTTAGTGATTTCATTGAATGAACACAACATAATAATAAATATATTAAAATTTATAGGAGCATAAACTCATACAAATATGAAACCAAAGGTAATATTGGGTATTTTCTCATACAAGGGACAAGATTATTTATTTTTAATAAAAAAATATTTAAAAAGGGTAAAGTAATACAAAAAATGAAAATTTGTGACTAAAATAAGAATAAAACATACATAAATCTGATAAATAACCTTGTATACACCAAGATTACATAGATAAGAAAGGCAAATCTTAAATCTATTCTCATTCTCAAGGTTAAATGTGTAGATAAGTTATTCAAAATGTAGAATAATATCTCTAACAACAAAAATATAAATGAGCTATGCCATAGTACCCATATTTATATAAAAAATCTCATGAAAGAGATGTAGTTAACAAAGAAATCCATGCCTAGTTGAAGAACAAGCAAAATATAGAAACTCCATGCAAAAGGGGCATGATATTTAGTTGCAAAGGCATACTTGACAATGTGAATGGTTGGAAAGGGATATGCAAGTGTTGGGCATTCCACTTAACTACTAGAGGCATGAAGGAGACTTGGGAATCTTCATGTAATGCTTTTGTCTTCTTTAGTTAAATTGTTGTGGTTTTTCCATGTAATAATGCACCAAAGTGAAACTCAAAATTTAGAACAATAGATAAATTTTAGATAAATTTAAGCTATTTTAACAAAACCCTAACTTGTAATTTTTAATTGGGACTTTTACAGCTTCCAAGTCACACAATTTTGACAAATCTAGAAATTCATTTTATAATAAATGCTTTTACATTTTAAGCAACTCAAACTTGTCAAAAAGGAAAGTGTAATCTACAAGTTTGCTTTTTACAACTTTCAACTTGTCAAAAAGGAACATGGAAATTATAAGTGTCTATTTCTCAAAAAGAGATATCAAAATAATTGTTGCAATTTAAAATATGCAACTTTGTAATATTTTTATAATAAGGAAATATAATATACAAAATGTTTGTGATTAAAAGAATTAATCTATAACCAACAGTTTTGAAGACTCTTTATCCTTTTTTGCCTGTGTCTTCTCAATATATGCATCAAAATTCTTAAATATCTCTAAGATACGACCTTCATCGAGACCAAAATAGTAGAGGTGGCTTATTTCATAGTGTAAAATTATATCAAAGAGTTCCCTTCATGAAAATATATATTCTTGAGTCTCTTTTCCCATTTGATCCAATGTATTATGGTACTTGATAAAATGGTGGATAGAACTCAAGTTTAAGGTTGTATCTCATGCTAATTCTCCTTAGACTACTCCTTTAAATTTATCCTAAGCTTTCTACATTGAAAGGACCTAGTTTTGATGATCTGTTTCTTGACATGACAATTTATTTAATAAATATTTAATGTCATATATCATATCAATGGCCTTGTCATGTGTAGCCTTAGCTTTATTGGCACTCTCTATGAGTATCCTTATTTTGAATTGAGCTAATCTATCTAATTCCTCTTGCTCTGCATCATTTTTGTAAGGAGGATATCATTTTCAATTGTATCTATAACTATCAACTTTGGATATAAAATGTTCAATCTTTCTATCTCTTCTTGATACTTATTTTCTCTCTCAAAGTTGTACATCTCTCCTTTAGAGTTTTATAGTGGTCCATTACTAATTCAATAACTCTATTTCCCTCTGAGATGAGCTCTTCTTCCTAGTCCTTTATGTCCCTTCCCATGCTACCAATTATTATCATTACATCAAATGTTTCTTGGTCTATAATCTAAATAATAGGTTGTGTTAGTTGAGAAGCATGATTAATGAACTTATTTAATGCAATCATTAATTGTTCAACCTTGTTCTTCAATTTGTACTTAATGACCTTATCACTATATATTTTCTCAAAAAGAGAGTTAATGTTAAATTGAACATCATGTTTCAATCCCTCTCTTTTAGGATGACCAAGGTGAACTTTTGATATCTGGTAATCCCCCACAACTAGATCTTATTTCTATTTATTTGGTGGGGGGATGATAATCTCTACATAATTCTCCCCAATTGGATCATATAATATCATTGATATGGTTCTGGGAGTTTCTTTGGATTTCTTATATGCATCTATGAGGCCAAAATCAAATGTGTTTAGGGACACCATCTGCTTACATTTCTTCCCCACTATTTATACTAGCCAAATATGAGTAGCATCTTGTTATTCTAACACTGCCACTTGTGAATCTATAATTAAAGATGTTGTAATAGTGATTATGGTGACAATTTCTAAGTCTATCACTATTATAACCACTAAATCTTTGGTTTATGTTTTTCCAATCTCTTCCCCATTAGTGGGTTGACTGGCCACATTTATATCAGTAACTTGCTCTATCTATGCCTCCTTTATGGGGGTTGGGGTGTAATGAACCGCTACACCAAAAGCCTGGACGGTTAGTGAATCCACCCACTAGGATAATAACATCCCACCACGCTTCTGAAGCCCAAAATTTGGGCTAGATTTGTGCATGTACACAAGATCCACTACGTGTACAAGCCCCAGATGAACACTACAATGCTGACGTAACCCACCTGCTCTGTGACTTGAACATGGGTGGTTACTCTGATACCAAATGTAATAAACCACTACACCAAAAGCCTAGACTGTTAGTGAATCTACCCACCAGGATCATAACATTCCACCATGCTTTTGAAGCCTAGAATCTGGGCTAGCTTTACGCATGTACATGAGATCCAATATGTGTAAGAGCCCTAGATGAACACTGCAATGCCAGCGTAATCCACTCGCTCTGTGACTCAAACACGGGTGGTTGCTCTGATACCAAATGTAATGAACTGCTACACCAAAAGCCTGGACTGTTAGTGAATCCACCCACCAGGATCATAACATCCCACCAGGATCATAACATGGGGTTACTATGGAAATGGAAGAAATGGATGAGCCTACTAGGGGTGTGGGAGATGGAAGTGACACTAATGGAGGAGTAGGCATAGGGAGTTGAAAAAGGGGTACTTATGGGAGTGTAGATTCCAAAGCCATGAATGAATCAATCAGTGTTGTAGGGACACTCAGGTTTGATGAAAAGGGGAAAGTAAAGGGATATGTAAATGGAGTAGTAGGTTTTTTAGGGGCTGGGATGGCTAGTGGGATTGTAGTCATAATTACTAAATCTATGGCTATATACTACTATGTAGTGTTAGTTATTAACAGGTTATAAGTGGTGATCTAAGATGAGATGGAAATAATTGTAGGAGGGAGTGAAATTATATGAGAGGTAGGAATTATGGAAGGGGGAAGTGTAAGTGAGACTTGAGTGTCTAATTGAATTAATTAGAATATTGACAATAGACTTATTGACATAGGTGAACTAGTGGAAATAGAATGGGCAAACATATGAGGTGAAAGAGGAGTGGAAACAAGAGGAGGAGGTCTTAAAGCTAATGAAATTATAGAGATGGGAGGAGGGAATATAATATAAATAGGAGTAGATACTATAGCTAAGATGGGATTAAAAACTACTAGAGTTTCAATAGTGGCTGTATCTTTAGATGAAATCATTATTGGTTGATCTACTACTGCTTCTTGGCTACTTGACTATCTTCTCTTTGCCTTTGAATTTTGTTTTCTCTTGTGGGATATCACTGGCCTATCTACCTATTATAGGAGTGATCCACTATTAGAACACTTTATTGATGGTGGTACTCCCTTCTCCATGAGTTATTATAGCTTCTCACTAATTCTCACTATTTATTTGGTCACATTGACCCCAATTTTACTTAGCCAATTAATTGTTCTATTTATTACATTAGTGGTTCTATCCATTAATGAGAAAGACTCAAGAATAGACCACCTAACTAATAAAAGGGGTTGAGCATATATTTTATTCTCTTAGTATACCTTGTCTACTAGGGACTCATCATCAACCAATTCCTTAAGGATTGTTACCATGTTAAAGGCCTTGATATGATCAAGGGTCATCCTAGAATAGTTCGGTCTTACTTCCTCTTTATCTTGTAAGTCCTCTTAGTAGTATTTATAGTAGGGGACATGGGAATATGTTGAGATTCCTAGTGCACTAGTAATGTTTTCATTCACATCATATAATGACCTTGATCTAGAGCCCTCAAGGTCATTTGGGCCATTTTTTCATCTGTGCACTTAGCTTTTGATAGAAAAGGGAATGTATACCTCCCTATGTTGATGGGGAAATAAATTATTGCCTTATGTTTGTTGGATAAAAACTTGTGAGTTTTAAATATTTACCTCACAAGTTCCATTAATTCCCATTTATCACTCACATACATCAAGAAGATGTAAGGACAACTATTGAATTTGCATACTTTGATATATGATCATGTGGAAAACTAGATGAAATAAGATCCCCAGTTGGTAATCTTTAAAGTGGAATCATCAAATATTATATTCTTCTCCATATCTTTGTCAAACATTAATATGATGAAGTAGATGAATGCATCATTGAATCTTTTAATGTTCTGTCTTTTAGCCTCAAGAGTTAGGTCAGGGTAATAATTAAAAGCTTTATTTTCCTGGTCAACTACTATCTTTAGTCTTGAGAAGCATCTCCCCTTGGATAGTATATAAAATAGTTAAGAAGTCACAAAGAACTTACCTATATTTTGGACTTCCATCAACTACTTTTGGATGGAGTCATTGATCAACTATGACTAGTGGATGTACTAATTATTATGGTAGATTACCCATATATATATTGGTACATCTAGTCTTGGAAGTTTTTTGCATCAGGGTTCCCAATGATTCTATGTAATAGTATGATTAGATCACCTAACTCATCCTTAAAGTCTATTCTTGCCAATGTTTTGGGTAGTATTGTGGATATATCCCTATGGATCCTTAGCCATTATTTATTCATTACTCTTTGACATCTAGTGTTGTTATATTGATAGAATTTATTTGATGAATTTAGAGTTATATCTAGGTAACTCTCATATTTAGGTATCAAGAACACAAATTCTATGATGTCTGGGTCTAGGTTTAGAATCCTTTCCCTTTTTTCATTAAGCACCTATCTCTTATCCACATCATAATGATTTGATAATGTGAGATCCAACTTAGGGATCTACATAGTTAGGGGGAAAGTTGCTACCTGGAGCAGTCCATAATCATAAATGCTCTGAATCTAGTCATAATTGAATTTGGAATTTACTCTAGTCCAAAAATCCCCTAGGTCAATGTGACTATGTTGGTGTTTGTAATATTGTTTGTATTAGATTTTAAGCTGAGTGTGACATAAGGTCCCTTGGATTTGAACTTCATCTCTTTTCTAGACATGGGTTATGGAGAAATTGCTTAGGGAAAACCAACTATAGAGTTAGTAAGATTTGAATGTGTAAAGCATAGGTGAAATCTCCAATGTAGATTGGATTTATAATTACAAGGAAAATATCCAATGGAGATGGTAGATGAAAAATACACTTATGATCTATGGTGAAAACTTTACAAGAGATTGGGGTCACTTTGTGCACTAGAAAAATCTAAGGGACTACGAGGTTGTAACTACCAGGAAAAATCTTGAGGGTTTTAGAGTTATTTTAGAAAGTGAGAAGTTCATAGGGACTATTCAGGGAAGATGCAAGGGAATATTCAATTGGGAAAGGAATATTCACTAGTTTATATGAACATTGAAACAAAACCCTAGGTTTTTAATGGCTAGAAACTTGAATGGATGGTTTTGACAAGAATTTGTAGATAACCCTAAATGACACCATGAAAATGATGAAATAATATTCTCAATGCCTAAACAAAGAAAAAATATCCATAAAATATAACTATATCCACAATTGAATGTAGGAAAATGAAAATATCTAAATCAAGATTAATTTCAATAAAAGATAGCTTTAAAAACATAGGAAGTCAATCAAAATACCATGTAGGGGGATCAATGGAGTCATGGATTGAGTTCATCTTGGCATGGCTCAATTGCATAGTTTGAAAGGTCAAATGTGTGGCATTACTTAGTAGGGTCATAGAGCTCAAATGTTTATTTTTTCAATTAATAATGAATTAAATTAACCCTAAATTTATTTATAGAACCTTTTCATTAATTTACCCTAAGTTTGTGGTTGGTAGGAGATCCAAAGTTTGAGAGTAGTTTTGTAACTTTGTAATTTAAAAATTTGCACTTTGACCTTTGTATTCCATAGGTTGACTTATCTCTTTGAAAATGGGAAGGTAGAACTCATGGTGTAATTTTGAACTTTGCAAGTTATAGTTTGCATCTATAGTTCTAGATTCTATAGGAAGGGTAGTTGGTGGGAAGAAAAACTCGAGTTGAAATTTGTAACTTTGTAAGTTGCAATTTACAATCGAAGTTCTAGTTTCAAATTGGAGTGTTGCATGGGAAGCAGAGGTTTGGAAGGAGTTTTCAATTTTTTTATTGCATTTTAATATTTAGTTTATGTGAGGTATATGTTTTATGGGAAGTGAAACTCCATTTGTAATTTACAACTTTGCAAGTTGCAAATTACGAGTGGGGTTCCACTTGCTAGTAGTTATGGATTTTGTGAGAAGTGAAGGTTGGATTTTTTTTTTCAAGTTTGAAAGTTGTAAATGGAAAATTGTAAACCAATCTCTTGTTTCCACTAGCTAAGTGTTTAGTAAGAAGTGGAGGTCTAGATGCAATTTTCAAGTTTGCAAGTTGCAAATTGTACCTAGATCTCTGATTTCCATCAGGCTTTGGGAAATGATTGTTTTGGGTCATTTTAAGGTATTTTTATAAAAAATAATTGATATCCCTTAGGGTACTTGACATTTTGACATTTTTGGGACAAAAATATCAATAGGTTGTTATACCCATAATTCCAAAATGGAAGTGAAAAGTTATCAATATGGACTTTTTCTAAGGGATTCCCATGTTAAGAAACCAACATGATATGATTCTAGTGGTTGTTGATAAACTCACTAAGGTGGAAAATTTAATTTTAGGTAATTTTATGGATGATGCACCAATGCTAGCAAAAATATTTGTGAAATAAATTTATAGATTGTATGGGTTTCCAGAAAAAATCATTTCTGATAGAGACCCTTGTATGAACTCAAGGTTTTGGAAATATTTTAATGCAACTTTGGGTATATTATTGAACTTCAATACAACTTACCATCTTAAAATTCATGGGAAAACATAAAGGGTAAATTAGGTCTTAGAGGGCATTTTGATCATGTATTGCATGAATCAACAATATAAATGGGAGGAACACCTTCCATTAGTTGAGTTTGCTTATGAAAACTCATTCTATATAGCTTTGAAAATGGATCCATTCAAAGTTTTTTATGGTATAGGGTGTATGACACATATTAGTTGGAATAAATTAGAAGAAACAATGGTCTTTGTACTAGATATACTTGTTGAAATGGAAGAACAAGTAAAGCTAATAAGGCAAAGGTTGGTTGAATCCAATGATAGACAAAAGAGCTATGTTGATATGAAAATAACAAAAAGATAATTCTCAATGGGAGATAAATTTTTATATGGATTAAACCACAAAAGAGATCTATCAAGTTTAGAAAATCAACCAAGTTAACACCTAGATATGTAAGACCTTTTTAAGTTCTTGAAGTGATTAATGGTGTTACATACAAGCTTTCCTTATGAACAACCTTAACACAAATTCATAATGTTTTTAATGTTTCATATATGAAAAAGTATATGGATAATACCTCTCATGTATTGGATTGGCGTACATTACAAATTCTAGATCTAGGACTGGTAATAATAAAACTGATCAGAATACTTGATACTTGTAAGCTTAGCTTGCGTAATTAAGAGGTATCTCAATGCAAGGTCTAGTGGGACTAGTATTATGAAGATAACACCACTTGGAAGGATATTGAACAGTTTAAAAGTTTTCCCCTTATTTGTTTAAGATATTATACTAAATTATTTATATTTTTAGAATATTTATTGATAATAATGTCATTGGGATGATGACCTCTTTAAGGAGAGGTGGGTGTTATATCCCATTTGATCCTTAGTAAACAACATGTGATTTTGACTACAATTATTTAATTAGTGATTAGTTGGACTTATGAATCATGTGGATAAATGGACATATTTAGTTGTTTTTTATCATATGTTGTCATACTTTTTTTTTTACATCATTTGATTTTAGTGCATATCAGTGTGTTTGATAGAAAAAAGTTATAATCATATTCTTTAGTTCTATATGCTATATACAATGGTATATATGTTATTTAATTTAGGTTTTAAATTAGATAATGGACTAACTATATTTTTTCTACCCGAGGTTGATGTAAGGAATTTCTTATCATTTTCAAGTACCACAAAGGGAGAACATCATAAGGGAAGTGGTGGTAGATGGAGGCAACTACAAACAGAGAGAATAAGAAACCAAAACACCACACACAAAATAGGCTTATTTGGTTTAAATGACTTCTTTATGATGTGTGTCTTTCTTTA
Source organism: Torreya grandis (assembly GCA_037957365.1). NCBI lineage: Eukaryota > Viridiplantae > Streptophyta > Pinopsida > Cupressales > Taxaceae > Torreya > Torreya grandis. Next base: position 3,265,202 of record JARHVA010000722.1, on the reverse strand, counting down.
GTTAGATGGAGTGATTATTATACTTGTCATAATGTGGTGTGATTTTATTCATTTTAACATTCTTACTGAAATCATATTGATTAAAATTAACTTACCTGTTTGTATTGAATGTTGAGTTGAAATATTGTTTAGTATTATGCATTCAATTCTTCTTTTATTACATTTGAAAAATTTCTATGTTGTTAATCTCTATGGGTTACATTGCTACATAGTTACATATTGATATTTGATTGCTAATAATTAGTCAATTTATCACCTTAGACATAAAAAAATATTGATTACAAAATCTTTTTTTAAGCTAGGTCACTAATAAGAACAAAATTGCTCGACATAATGAGAATCCATTTGGGGGTTTGGGGTTGAAAGACCACTAGAGACACATTTGTTTATTATGTTTGAATCCATTGGGACCTTTGTCAAGATTATTATGTTATGCTTATGTTGGCATATATTATCCTCCATTGTGACTTTGACTTGGAAATCATAAAACTTATAATCATGTTTTAGGTTAAAGTCATTGACTATGTTTTGATTGATTATATTTAAACAAAAAATGATTGTGTTTTAGAATAAAATAATTATTTTAGGGATTTTTTTGGTCAACCATGCATTGGAGTGTTATGGTTTCATTTTTTCATGCATTTGTGAGTTCCTTGGAGAGGAATTTGAAGCAAACTATTGTTCCTATAGTGTTTTGGGGAGAAATTATGGCATAGAGGGTCTTGTAGAGAGATAATGCATAAATTCATAGAAAATAGTTTGCATGTGTGGTGTTTTGGATTTTAAAAATGCAAAACTAGAGTTAGATAATGAATTACATCTTGGAATGAATAGTTTGGAAAAGTTAAAAGAGACAATGGAAGAAGATGAGGCATGACCTTGAAGGATAAATGAATTCAAGGGGGATTTATTCTATTTTATTTACAAAAATTCAAGTAAATTTTATAATTAATTTATTGTTTTCTTGAATAATGGAATATGCATGGTTTGAAAATAAAACTAGCTTGTTATGGTTCCTTAAGTAGAAAACTCTAGTTAAAATTAGACATTGAGTAAATACTATGCTTCAAATTAGGTAACAATCTAGTGGGTTTTATTTTTCAAGAAAAATAGAAGTAAATCTTATGAGTACTTAGCTATGTGAGGGCTTGGAATTAAAATAGACTTCATGGGTCTTTGTGTTTTATATTTATTTTGCATTAAAAAAGTATAATAGGCTCTTGTGATGTCCTTTGATTGGATTAATGCATGGGAACATAGTTATGTCTTTGTTGAATATTTTTTTAAAATGAGAGAGGCCTTCCTAAAGTTTATTTTGTTTGGAAAAAAAAACATGATAAATATATAGGTGGTAAAATAACCACCTACTAGCTTGCATTAAGTCTTTTCAATACTTAAATTATAGTTATAAATTCATTTGTGTGTTTTAGAAAAGAAAAAAAAAGATTTGTTGTGCATACCTACAAGTATGCACAATGGCTACACAAATGACTTTATTTTAGATGCAAAATTTTATTGTTAATCTTTGCATAAAGAAGAAGTCCACATGTCACTAACAAATACACTAGTGTATAGCTGATAATAAACCATTTGTAGTAGTCATGCTTTAGTTTGTAGGGGATTGATTTAAACCACATTGCATGGTGTTATTGATGGTTATTTTTTGAATTGTTTTAACCACTTTATGTGTTTATCCTTTGGTAAGAAACCATTCCTTAAACTAGTCTATGGTGTGGTATTCAAGGAATGTTTATTACTCATTGAAACCAGTTTTGAAACAATAGTGTTCATGGCTTAAATATACATTTTTATCATAATTTTTGTAGATCGATTATTATTTTGTAATATGGTATTAGTGGATTTAGTTATCATATATAAAAATCACCTTTGAAAACATAACATTTAAGGATGAATTATTCTTGTATTATGGAATTAGTAGGATGGTTGTTATTTAGTTGAAATTGGTTTAGAAGCATGATATTCATAGCTTGGCTATGATTTTTAATATGTAATTTGTAATTTAATTTAGTAGTTATATAAACTACTTTAGAAACATAGTTTTCATGGATGATTATTATGTTTTTAACTACATAGGGACATGATGTTTAAATCCTTGTATGTTGATTTTTAATCTCCAAATATGTGGTAATAATCATAGCATACATTTTACCTAAACCAAAATTATGGTGTATAATTATAATCTTGCTTTCTTTTCAAGAGTTCATCCATAAACAAACCTTTAGGTGGTTAATGACCACCTAGAGGCTTGTTTACCCATTATAATCAAATTTCACTAATTTGGATTAATATTAAGTTGCAAACTAATTTGAGAATGATTTAGTTGAAAAAGTTATGGATATGTGATGGAAATTAGTAAAATAAAGAATTTGGTTTTTGTATATTTAAATAATTTGGATATGGTATAGTCACATTAAATGGTGAATTTATATTGTATGGCATAGAATTAGTATTGTTCCTTGATTTGATCACTATGGGTTATGATTATGTTTTATAAATGAAATGGAATAATGAAAAGCTTGTTTGATTTTCTGACTCAAGAAGAGTGAATCATGCCTATCATATATAGTTGTACTCTTCCAAACCAAATGAGTTAAAATCAGATAATTTTTAGACTTTTTGTATATGTCATTAAAAATATGTGAATGAGGTATGGTTTTATAGGCAAACATGTTTATAAAAAAAAATTGGGTCATATTAAAAATGTGTTATCATAAATGCTATTTCACAGTCACTATTTTGAGTTGAAAATGTTATTATCACTAGTTATAACTGTACATGAAATTAGAAAATGTTTTCTATTGTTTTATGGTTGTATTAACTTTATATGGATTATATATAGTTATTTTGGTGTAATCAAATTATCCTTAAAGATAAGGGATGGTGAGTGATGGGCATGAGGCCTTCTTTAAACATCATTCATCATCAATTATCATGAAGAACATAGTTTTATGCATTTAGTAGAGAGTATGGTTCTAATGAACAAGACCCAAATTCAGAAGTATGAAATATAATAAAATATTTGTCCAAAGTAATGTTATAGTTGTATGCATTTTATGTTCACTATACTATCTAGTTTACATGCATGTGTGAAGTCATATTAGATAGATGATATTTTACATGGTTTGTATGACTACTGCATGTGATAGTGATAGTATTTACACATTTTGGATGATTTTTTGATGTTTTCATTGACACTATTTACCCCTCCATGAAGGGAAGGACCACTCCTAGTGGGGAGGTGTGTATGGGACTATAAATCTATGGTTAAAGATTAAGAGCCTAGATGATGCTCTCCATATCCACAACTATATTTGAATAATTATATTTATTACTCATGGCTATTATATAAATTTATGATCTATTGTATAAATATCCATTACATTACTATAGTATGGATAATTATATCTATTAATAATTGTATAATCATCATTTTTATTGAATATTGAAATGGTTGTAATAATAATTTATGGATAATATAATGTATTTCAGATCTAGTTCATTTGAAAATTATATTGATTAGTATATTAGATATGAAACATTTGTTTATAGTTCATGCACTATGTACTCCTCATATGAGGTAGTCAATATGAGAATTAATATGCTTAATCAATGGATTAATTAGAATTTATTATGGATTTACTTTACTTTCATCATATTAAATTTAGTTGTTTATAGTGTGTGAATTGTAATATGATGTTAAGATCCATTTGTCTATGTGGCATATTAATTATCTAAAAAAATTCATATTTTTCCATTTTTGAACCTAAAGTGGTTATAATAAAAAATAATGTCTACTATTATAATCATTATGCTTATATAAATTAATTATTTTTTAAAAAAGTGTTATATATAACCACCACTTCTTTGGGAGTTTTGTGAACCCTCCTCTTAATTCTTGATCAAGGAAGTAGATAATGTGTTTTCAAGAAAAGCTTGCCAAACATTTGCATAATAATCTTCACTCAATAAAGTCTAAAAATGTTTTGAGATATGCCTTATTTTTGAGGTGATGGATTTAATAAATTGTTCCTATAATGAATCATCTCAAGAGAATATATTTATAAATACCATGTGTAATAAAATTATATATAGCCACACCATGTGTAATAAAATTTATATAGTTGATATCATTAAAAATTTGCATAAAACACATGTAACCATTAAATAATATCACATGCCAATATGCTTAGTAGGATATATGTAGGCAAATAATCATTCTCCAAGCATTATGTTAGATAATATAGATAACATCTTGTAAATATCAATGCCAAATATGTAGCTCGTAGGCTATAAGTGTCGTAAAGAAGTGTCACATGGAGTATGAAAGATAATATATTAAAAATATAAACTCAAGGGTACAATGACCCTATGGAAAAATAATTTAGGGAAAAAAAACATGTGCTAATTTAATAAACATGCTCCTAATATATCTAGATATATCAATGAAAAAAACACACACAAGTTATGTGCCCCTATTAATGCATGGCATGTACCATGGAAATGTAGGAACCAAGTAAATATACCATAATATATGTGTATGATATAGATAATGGTACAAATAATAGTATAATAAAATGTATGATAAAAATCATGGAAATAAGCATAATATAATTGACTAAATCCATCAAATGTGGAGAGGAGAGGAGACATATAAGATACATAGAGGAATTCTCAATGTTCTCAAGACTCCCTATAGAACTATTTGTCACTTCATCAAATACCTAGATAACACCTAATTTAGTACCACATAAGTTAGTAAACCAAAATAAAAAGATAAGACTCATAAGTCATGAGAACATAATAAGAGGTTCCTCTATAAATAAGGACACAAGAACATAAACAAGCACACATAATCATAAACATGCACACACAATCAAGGACTCACACATAGTCTACATTGTGACCAATATTAGTGTTACCAATCCATGTATATATCCATAAAGTACATGATATTTATATACTATAAATATATGTTTAATCTATGTAAAATTGCTTAATATGATAAATAGACAACAAGGAAAAATATCATCATGATTTTTGTATAAGTTTTTTACATGGTATATGAAATATAATACCATATAAGTATTAATTCAAGTTTACCATATGAAAAGAACAACCAACATTCCTCAATGTAGAAAACATGACCATAGTAGGGCTAGATATAGCAATGAATAATTATTTTATCAAAATTTGGAATTAATTGGTGCATTAACTCTAATTAATATAAAATGAACAAAAAGGATAAGAAATGTTGTACATGTCTTGAACTAGCACAATTAAAATGAAGTTATGACATGGATAAATATAAAATAAATGAATACAACTAACTATGAAAATTATAAAGAGAATAAATAAGACACAGTTGATTCCTACCTGTAACTTGACTATGTGCAATTGGAAGATAAATAGAATGATCCACACATATATGATTATGTGCATGTAAATGAATAATGATTATCACTATTTTGGGTCAAAATATACTATTTTTTTTGTAATTTGTGGGTTTATATTGACCTATATATATAGAAACATGAAATTTAGGGCATAGTCATTTGCACTTGCTTTAAATACAATTGTATGTGAAATTTTGAACTTTGGCTATGAACATAAGACCCAAAAATGACTTATTCAGGTTGAAAACCTAATAGGTTTATAATAGATTAGAATTTGTAAAGAGAAAAGAGGAGTGTAATGTGATAAGTTGACCCCAATCATCCATGTGAATATTGAATGATACCAACATTTCCATTACTCCAAGAAGGGAATTCAAGTACATGTAATTCCCCCACCTATAATGCTTAGCGTGATAATGATCCTTTTGATACATATATGCATATAGATATGGATTGAATATTTTATAATTATTTTATTGAATTAGATATAATAGGTTTATGACTTGGCTAAGGGTGGATTCAAGTGAATAAAAATGAATTTGGAAAGAATAGGAAATATTTTCTCAATGTGCAGTAGTGTAATGTGCCTCAATAATGAAATTTATAAGTGGTAGATTAGGTGACATATATGTGAATTTATATCAATCCAAAAGGGTGAAAACTCATGATACCTATCATAAAAATATGTACCAAATTGTAAGGGAAGGTTTAACCTTTGAAAAAAAATTATTATTATGAAGGGGGTAAGATTAACCAATAAGGATGGGATTTACTGCCGATCCTGACCCATGTGGGTTAGTTTTGACTTAGAGTGGTGATATTAATATTTATAATTTGACATGTTTGTATAGATGCTTATAGAATTTTTTAACAATTAAGAACATTTATGTAGGTGTAAAATAACAACTTAGAAAGATATAGGTCCATACAAGTACTTAGGATAGAGCGATGTGGAAAAATAGGGACAAATTAAGTGTTCAAGTCAATTAAGGTAAAATTGGGCCAAAATTGAAATTATCAAGTATTCTGACCAAATTTGAGCATCTACATAACTACACATAATTTTTCATGCCCACATAGATACATAGTGAGTACCATTACAACCTAAGCATAAAGAGAATATAGCAAAATATGTCTACATAATATATATCATGGCACTAAACATATTTTAATAAGCATCATGGAAACAAACATAATATAAAACAATTGATTGCATCTAGGTTAGTATGACACACATTAATAAACCAACATGTAAGTATAGAACCCATAAGATATGACAACAAAACAAGAGTATCCTATATGAATAAGGACATAAAAACATATAAAAATATGCACAATCAAAAACAAATAAAGGATTCCACATAACCCATATTATGACCAATCATAATGTAACTAGTCCATGTAGATATCCATACATCATATAAGTTATATGTATGAGAATGTTATATATAATTTATGTAAATTAGATCAATATGATAAATGGAAAACCATGAAATATATCATCATGATAATCTATTGTATGAAGATTACCCTAACATAAGCATGCCACAAATATGATCATGCCCCTTGTAATCACCTAAAAGTGGTATTTGGGTGATAAGAGTGCTACTTGAGACTACCTATCCCTAGATTAGAGCTAGACCTATCCCAAAGCCTATTATCACACTTATCTAGCCTTCGTGTGGGCTACAAATATCCCTAGTCATACTTAAATGGTCCCAAACCCTCATTTATTGATCATATACCTTCATGCCTAGTGTTATTTCATTTGTACACTAACACCATAATAAGGATGCTAACACCATATGACACTAGTGTCCCAATAATGGTGTTAATTTCCTTTCCCTCTCTTTTTCACAAATGAATTTATTTTCAAATATAAAACCTCCTAAGGTTAGATTAGACCTAATCTATCACCCACACAAGCATTAAAATAATATAAATACAATAATTTTAGCCATCAAACCATTAGATGGAAATCAAATGCAAAATACACATTCAAACTCAATAATTTGTGGACAATTAAGGTTATCAATCCCTATTTTACCCTACTTTTGTATACTACCATCTAAATCATTCATAAGTTTATATTAACTAGATTTCTAACATCAAGCACATTAAAGGCACTTAAGATCACTATCATATTAGATTCACTTGCACTTGCACTTGCACCAACAATTAGGTGGGGAGAACCTCATCAGGCTTGATCCCTCCTTGAGATTTTGGTATGTAGGTAACTCTCATCATAATAGGGTGTTAAGGATGTCCATCTTACCCTAATAACAAACACACTTTGTATATTATATCAACCAAATTCCCTAATAACATGGAAGATTAGGGTTTTATCACAAATTCAATAAAATAGGAAAATACATGGTTTTAGGTCTCATGCATATAGGAACAGACCTCAGAGATCCAGACACATGTGCACCAAAAAGCTTAAGATAGTCTTACATAGAGGACACTACCACTAGTATAAGGACACTTACACCATATTTCTAATAATGACACTACTATCTAATAGGGTGATACTATCTAAGAGGGATTCTAAAACTAGGATCATAGTTGCAACACGTAGATTAGCTTCTACCTCAGTTTTTAGCCTCTAGATCATCTATCTCAGTTTTTTTCTAGCTAAGTTCTTACTTGCATTATTTATTACTATTTTAAGAAAAGTAAAATTTAGTAAATTTTGTAACAAATCAGTGGTTGTATTTATTACATATTATTACCATGATTGAATCTTCTTAGCTCTTTAACAAACATAAGATTTACACTTGTTAAGTCCTAAAAGGTTAAAACATTTGGTGAACCCAACTTACTTTGAACATTGATAAAACCCTAACCCTATATGCTACTAGGGTTTGTATCTTTTTTCTCCTATTTTCATTGGCTATTTTAAGTTTTTCAAATTTTATATATTCTATTTTAACAATCCTATTTCAATTTGTTTACTATATGCCATCTAAAAAAGTTAGATCTCTTCCATTAATAAGAAGTGATAGGCTAGGTGGTAATCCTATTGAACATATTTAGATTCCTTCTATTTGAGATTATACCATAGACAAGGTACCAGTTGTAACTCTTGTCATTGATCCTTCACACCCTAATTATGTGGATATAAATTATAATGCATCTAAATATGAACAATATAATAAAGATAAAGATGATACACAAGGTGGAAATTAGGACACTTTCCCTCCACTTAACAATGAAAAACTAATTATAAACAAGGATGAGATGCTATATATATTTATAGATAGACTTTAGGAACAACCATTTGATCATGCATAGATTTTACAAGCCATAATGGAAATACAAAATAAATCAAATAGTGGTCAATTTTAAACTCCCCTAGTTGATAACATTATTACACCTACATTGGGGTGAATAATCTATCACAACAACAATTATAACTTAACAAACTTCAATGATAACTACACCTCTTATATCTAGTTTCTCCACTCTATATGTACAATCCTTTATGCACAAGGTTCATACTCTATAGGCTAAGGTGTTACATATTGAGCAGGGAGCCACTAGGCCATCACATGCCTTGAATTATCTTGTTATTTTACATACACCTTTGGCACATCACATAGCGATAACTCCTTTGCCATTCATATTTTTGGCACCTAAGATTACATTATATGATTGTAAAGGTGACATAGAGTACCATATTTGATTTTTTCACATAATATGTTTGGACTGTGTCTAATGATTGGATCCTTACTAAGTTATTTCTATAAAATTTAAAGGATTATGCCTTACAATGGTTTTATGATCCACTAAATCATTCCATCACCGCATTCAATCCTTTGGTAGACATGTTTTTAGCAAACTTATTCATAAATATCAATGATAATATATCATATGTTCAAGTTGCATAATTGAAACTCAAATCAAATGAGCTTATTATAGAATACGTCTTATGATATAAAACTATATTGGCCAAATTAACTAGCCCCATGGAAGATAAAGAGATTTAGGAATCTTTAAACATAGTCTTATACCAACATTACATGAAGCTATCTTACTTAAGAATTTTCCAACCTTCACATATTTATGCCACACATTGAAAGAAAGAGAAGTCAATCTTATTTTAATGGGTAAATTGAAATATACTAGTGGATTATAATCAATTTGTAAGAGTGATAATAAGCCTCCATACAAAGTAAGTGCTAGTGAAAACAAGAGTGATTTAAAGGCCATAGTTAACATAGCTTCAAAGCCATCTCCTCACCTAGTTTTATCAGCTCCTCCATGTAGAGTTTTCACCAACCTTACAAAATTGCCAGAACATACTTTAAAGTAGCTCCTAGAATGTAATGTCATATCCCTCCCTCCCATTAAATAGGTTGATACAACATGACCTCTTCCAAATAAATATGATGCTAATGTATTTTATGAATATCATAGGACACTAGGCCATACAACAAATAGATGCATTAGCTTGAAACATAAGATACAAGATTTGATTGAGTCTAAAATTATTGATGTGGGAACACCCATAAAGACACCCAAAGTATAACAAAAAAATATAAAAATTAAAAATATTCTTAGATTTATTTCCAAAACATATAACAAATGAGGTAGGGAGCACTTCAAGTGTTCACTACACATATCAAGTACATCCACCACCAACATCATATCACACTACTACATAGGAGGCACACCCAATACACAATATAATTGGTATGTACCACACTATAGTTATAGCTAGACCAGTCATCACTTTCTCATAGTAGGATATTGTTGATGATGATATAGATTTATATGAGCCTACATAGATCATAATCCTATTTAGAGTGTTATGGTTAACAATGGGTCAAGTGTTTGCATGTGCACTATCACACTTATACAATATTTGGGGTATTTAGAGTAGGATATATATCCTATAGACATAATTATCAGTGGTTTTAGTGGCCATGTTTAGAGCTCCATTGGGGAGATTATACTTCCACTATAGGTTAGACTAGAACATGTGGCCACTAAGTTCTTAATGATACCTAGTGTAGGCATATTTGACATGTTACTAAGTAGGCCATGGATATAACAACTATGATCTATCCCATCTATAATACGCAAATGCCTAAAATATATACATGTAAATTAGGTGGTCATAGTTGAGGGTATTCCATATGAATATCTTTTACCTAATCCTCAACTAGTTACATCCCAGTTACCAGTTACCTCACATTTATTAGTTACATATTTGAGCATAATTCTTAATAGTACACCATAGAGTTAAATGAAGCCACTATTGTAGGAAAGGTTTACTCCTATAGTATTACCACATACACATACTTTACCATAGAGACCATTATTATAGAGATCCCTGCATCAGAGATATGATATAGATTCTAGAGGGCCTCCCTCTCCTCTTTTTCATTTTAGATCAGTCTTATTGAGTTGTCAAGGTTCTCAACATAGGTTACTTATGACACATAAAACATCTTATACCATATGGGTTCCTAAGACCCCTATAGTTCATAAGACACCATAGTTAGTGTCATAGATTCCTAGTGTCACTACATAGGTAAGGACAGATATAGATCATTCAGTGTAGCATATTTTGGGACCAAAATTACCCTTTCATACAACACACATGATCATAGTTCCTTTATTTGGCATAGGTCACATTGGTAGTGAGTCTCCCATGAGACTTATCAGTTATTATAGTTCTTCCCTTCTTGTATATTTTTTCCTTCTCTCTTGATCCTTGTATATAGTTTCATTTTCATGTTGATTGTACATAGTTTATACCTAGAAAATACAAAAATAATATAATATTTCAAGAAACATAAAACATTCAAATAATTACTATAGAAAACATAGAATTACATATTATATGCATTTCTATGTTTACACTTATTATATTTTCCAGACACTACGTATGATATATATCTTAGTATAATCAATTTTATCATACATACATGCTTCACTTTTTCTTGTTGAGTGTTTACATATTTCTATATGACTTAGGTCCACTACACTAATCTAGATTTACTATTATCTACCCATTGGGGGCATTTAAATAGATACATGGGTTCTTAATTTGACACATTCACCCACTTGGGGGTAACCTATACATAATTTTGATTACAAGGTCCTAGATTCATATACCCTACATCACAACTTTAGCATTATTATATCTTGATATTGATCATGCTACACTTAGATTTTTCGCTAGCTATTACCACTTTGGAATAAACATATGTACATCTTATCTCTTACATATATTTATATTACATATTCATGCATACTTTCATTTCTATCTTACCTAGTTTAGACTTGATTGTATCTCTATGCTTATTATATTTGAGGGCATTTAAATATTCCATTGCTTTTTGGCTCTATGCCACTTCTATTTCATAGTATGTATTCTTTGGACACGTGCCCATGTCCTTTTGTGTGCCTTATTGATTGTGTATGTGGACATTTGAACATGTAATTCTATGTGTCTCTAAGCCAACTTGCTTATTTCTTGCATATGTGGACATTTGAACATTTCCTTGTATGTCTTGTTTTCTTAGATTTAGTGACATGTGCCCATGTCCCTTGTATTTTGGCCCCTTAGCCTAATTTATGTGCCTCATGTGTATTGTATGTATGATTAATGGTCATAACACTTATTTATTGATTGTTACACAATATAAATTTAGATGACATGAGGGACCTCATGCATTTCACCTTCCTACTTGGGTGTCATGATGGACATCATGCATCACCCCTTGGGTAGCTACATAGTTTTTACTTAGATTTTCTATTACATATATTCTTATATTTATCTTGACACCCTTATGAATGCTTGACATGACATACATATTGCATTAAAAACTTATTCTTAGATTATATTACATTTTGATGTTATGTATGTATATTATATTGGATTATTATGCAGTTATCATATATACTCTGGCTAACACATCCTACAGAGATTTTTATTTTGAGGATAGTTTTTGCATAGGTTCAACAAATCCACTCAAAAGAGGGGGAATTCATAAGGTTTTATCATAGAGATCAGGCTCCTATATTGTACTCACTATACATTTTTAGCACATAGGCTTAGATTACAAAAAATAGACTCAAGTAAACATAGTGGGAACTAGTGACACAAAGATCAACACAATTGCATAGAAATCATACCAGAAAGACACTAGCACTAAAATTAGGACATTAACACCAAATTTACAAGACGTGGTGCTACTCTCCAAGATATAACACTACTACCTACTAGGATTAGTTTTAAAAATACCCAAATTGGCTATAAAAGTATAGTAGGTACAATATATTTTTTCATAGGTTTAGTCATAGATTTATCAATATTGCTCAGTTTTACTTAGATTCATACTAGTTCAGCTTAGATTCATACCAATTTTCTTAGAATAGGGGTATCATGTGTAGCATAACCATTTCCATATTCATTTTAGATACCCAAATACATATTATTATAACTTAGTCTATAATCCATATGTTTAGATATTAAATTTGGGGGTATGTATGTGACACATTATTTTTGTATGCTCACTTACACACCAGTTGATTAGATGGAATGAAAAATTCCATGTCATTTTCTACATTTATACATATGAAATCATATTCTATGTTGCACACTAGTTTCATTCCTTACTCCATTTGTAGTGGTTAGAATTCTTGAGTGGCCTAAAGTTGCCTAATATACCTGAGTAGCCATAGAGATGACATACCCAGTTATACATTTATAGTTACATCACACTATTTTAGTTTTAGATGCATTTACTACACATTAGTGGGCAATAATGGAGTCATATCCTAAGTGAGTTCTTGATCCACCTACATGAGAGGGTTAGACACACCATTAGTATAATCTAAGATATTCACATGCCATGATCCACCATAAGGGTGGGCAATGATGGAGTCAAAACTACCCACACATGAGGATTGAGCAAGCCATAAACTCAGTCCAAGATATTCATAGATTGATCACTATACACACACACATAGGTTGTCACTAGGTTTATGCATTTGTTCACGTACCCACTAAGGTCTAGTCATTCCTTTCCTCTCTCCTATCTCTTTACTTAGTTTTACTTCTTTACTCATGTTAGTCTTGTGATTTTGATATCTCTTAAGGACTAATTTATACACATTTCACTTGTAGGACATGAATTGGAGCATGCTTCACATACTCTAACCTAGCTTCACATACTTAAACCTACTTTTACATGCTTCACCTCTTAGGTAAGTCTATGTACACTTCTTTTTCCTTTATCGTAGTCATTTCATTTTCTTGAATTTATAGAATAAAGGGGGGGGTAAATGTAATCACCTAAAAGTGGTATTTGAGTACTAAGAGTGCTACTTGAGACTACCTATCCCCATATTATCCCTATACCTATCCTAGAGCATATTATCACACTTATCCAACCTTCATGTGGACCACATACATCCTTAGTCATCCCTAAAGCAATCCCAAACCCTCATTTCTTGATCTTCACCCTTTATGCCTAGTTTTATTCCACTTAGACACTAGTGTCATAATAAAAACACTAGTAACACATGACGTTAGTGTCCCAATAATGGCACTAATGTTCATTACCTTTTTTTCATAAACAAATATATTTTAAAATATAAAACCTCCTAGGGTTGGCCTAGACCTCTTTTAGCACCCACACAAGCATTATAACATTATAAATACATGAATATTATCCCTTCAACCACTAGATGGAAATTAGATTCAAAATACACATTCAAATGAAGAATTTTTTTTGCATAATTAAGGTCATCAATGCCTATTATACCTTACTTCTACATACTACCATCTACAACATTCTTAAGCTCATATATCCTAGATTTCTAATCTCAAGCATATTCAAGACACTTAATACCACTATCATACTAGCTTCACTCACACTTGCAACAACACTTAGGTGGGGATAAATACATCAAGCTTAATCCCTCCTCAAAGTATTGGTATTTAGGAAAATATCATCATAGTGGGGTGTTGAGGATGTCCAACCTACCCCACTAACAAATAGACTTTTCAACTTGTATCAACTGGATGCCCTAACAATATGGAGGATTAGGGTTTTATAAGAAGTTTAGTTAAAACATGAAATATATAGGGTTTTAGAACTCATACACATAGGAATAAACCTCATATATCTAGACATAGGTACACCCAAAAGCTCAGAATAGTCTTACATAAAGGACACTACCACCAATATAAAGACACTACTACCACATTTCTAATAATGGTGCTAGTATCCAATTAGGGTGCTATTGTCCAAGATGGATTCTAACATTTATATCATATTTATGACACTTAAACCAACTTTTACCTCAATTTTTATCCTCTAAATCATCTATCTCAATTAATTTCTAGCTAAGTTCTTACTTGTATTATTTATTACTATTTTTAGAAAGGTTAAAGTTAGTCAATTTTGTAACAAATCAGTGGCTATATTTATTACATATTATTACCTTGATTTAGTCTTTTTATATCTTTAATAAACATAGAATTTACACTTATTAAGTCTTAAAAGGTTAAACCCCCCAAGGTGTTGGACATGTAGCTATATGACATATTAATGATCCATAATCATAGTTGACCTATATATCTCACAACACCCACTTAAGGATATACAATGAGAAACACTTGTGTAAATCATGGATATTAAAACATATGGCATAGTTAGATATGTAAATGTTTTAACCTAATTTATATTAATGAAATCAAGAATAATGTATTAATAAATTTTGGATAAGTTAAAACTAATTACCTAAATGGGACAAACTACCACGTAAAATCAAAATGCTACATATATTCAATAAATGACATGAAATAATTTGGAACTTACTATAATGGTAAATAAAAAAATGTTTAACCCTTTTTAGAATTTAAGGTTAAAGGGGAAATAACGTAATCAAAATTTAATTAGTTATTCTTAAAAGTAGGTCAATTATATAATCTAGATTCATAATATTCAATTACAATGTTGAATTATGAAAATTTATAAATATAAAAATTACAATGAAAAATATTAATTTGATTGTGTAATAACAAATAAGAGACAATACTTAGCTTGTTTATTAATACACATACGGATCTAAGAATTTTAAGTTTGGAAAAAATCATACTGATGCTCAATATTGATTCATTAGATTCTATAAATTAGCCTTATCTCAGCTTGGACACAACTGTCAAATTTAGAACACTAGCATCAATTATTATGTCTAATCGCAATGCTTCTGTCTTGTGTGGAATATCAAATTTATTATTAAAATTCCACCTACACCTATTATATGTCACTGTTGCCTTGTTAATTGTCTATTTAGATCTCATGCATATGTCTTTGATATCAGTGGTTAGCTTAAAACCATAGGTCCTCTGATTATGGTATGTGATCTTGAAAAACAAGGGTTAGTGGGCTCACATGAATTTGAGATAACCTTAAAGACCCCTCTTTCAATTAAAACTACCTATATAGACATATAATTTGAGGAGGGACTCAAACTGATGTATTTCTCCCCCTTATGTGGGCTAATATGTGAATAATGGTGTAGTATGCTATATGCGAGTACATATAGTGATCTAGATTGAATCTTGATAAATACTCATCATGGATTGTTATTTGAATAATTTATACTTGTATAAAGGCTATTCCTATGACTAATATGAAAATAGGGAAGAATAGGGTAGTATTAAATGTTTTGGAGGTGATTTTACTTGATAGTTGTTAGATGTGTGCTTGAAAATTGCTTGATGATAATGAATGGCATTTTACTTGTATTATACCACCTCTTTTGAAATGAGCCTCATATAGCATTAATTAATAAAGTTTGGATGGCCCTTAAATATTGAAATATTTTTGAATTTTATGCTTTGTGAGGTATGAACATTAGTGTCATAACTAGACACTAGCATTGATACTAGTGTCTTGCTCTGGATGTTAGTGTCTAGGAGAACACAAGACTAGATGGAGATTTATAACTAATAGTTTAAGATGTATTTTAGGTTTTTATGTGTTATATGGGCTATAGGTGATCTACATAATTAGAATAATGGGGTTGAGACATAAGATAATCATTTAAACATAGTGAGATGGTAAATACCATCCTTTCAGTTATGAAGAGATCATGAATAGAAGGGTTGAGACTTGAGTGATATTTTTCAAGTGTGTAAGACTATTTTATTTTATAAAAAACAAATTTGGTATCTACATTCCCCCATTTAATCTAGTAATGTATAAATATGAAATTACTAGGTTAAAGGAAAGAAAAGTGCATTGTGGTGTATACAACACACCTTGTCTTTACTTGAGACCTTTTTGAATTTTTTGTATGTGTGTACTACCTAAAACCAAGATCATGTTATGTGTCAATGCAACCATGTTTTCCCTTTGTATTTTCCTTTGGTGATGATACTTCCTAGTTGAAGTGTTAGAGAGAGGTTCACAACTAAAAATTAGAGAAGTGAAGAGGATAATTGGAGGGTGATCATGCCCCCAATCTGATACAAGGGTGAGTTTTTACCAAGGCCATTGAGATCACTAAATCTCATTCACACAACCTAAATAATTTATCCAATCTCACCTAGATCAAATAATATAAACATATCAAAATGAAAAAGGGGAGTAGTGCCAAGTCCATCAAGAGAATTTAATATAGACCACACTAACTATTATAGATAGATGAAGGCTCAAGTGGTACTTTTTAGTAAGGATGGTGTGAACATATGTATATGAATCTAAATGTGTATCTATAATTTGGTGTATTTTCATGGCATGTGTACCTAAAATGTGTATCAAGATAAAGTATATATCTAAATATAACCTCTATTTTGTAATTATATAAACTCTATCACAAATATGAAAAAATCTATCCCAAATCTATGAAAATCAGTGCTAAATGTATAATATTCTGACCCAAGTATATATCTAAATCATGTAAACTACATCAAATTATACCAATTTTTCCAACTATGTGTATGTGGACTAATGTCTCTATGACATGCCCCCACTTATATTCCCTCACTTTTCAGGTGAGGGTAAATGTTATTTCATAGTCACTTCATCTCAAAAGAATAAGAAAATTATGCTGTATCTATATTAATCATGTAGTAAATAAGTATATAATGGAATCATGTCTAAGTAAATATATTGATGAAACTCACAATATAAAACTTAACAAGCCTAAGATGCATGATATTAATTATAGCAATGTCTAGAAACAACAAACATAAACTCAACAACTAATCAAGCACACACATAAGAACACTTAATGTCACACAAAAGTGGTCTAAGGAGACACAAACAATGGGAATATTAAAATTTCACACACTCAAAGGAGAGGACATGTTCAAATGTACACACACTAAATAAACAATAAAAAATTAGGGTAAAGGGGCCAAAAAATAAGGAACATGTTCAAATGTTCCATAATCAACACAAGGAAATAAACAAGAAATACACTCAAGTAAGCCAAATGATAATATGAATAAGTGAAATATAAGCAACAAGAATAAACATATCATACTATTTATTTCATACACGTGTTATCAAAATGCCATGTAACATAACATATCTAGCACACTATATAAGATATAAACATGAGTAGAGGAATGTATAAGTGCTAGTATATAAAATTGCCATGATAATGTAAAATGATCATAAAATAATAGAACTTAAGTTGATTTTCATCAATAGAATCAAGATGCCTCTAATGTAGTGTGTCATGTGGGAAGAGGAAAGGTACAACATCTACATGAGCATGTATCATGGATCTAGTGCATGCCTGTATCACACTCAAGTACCCATGAAACATATGTGTGTATATAAATGATATTATATATACTAACATAAGGTAAAAAACATATTCAAACACTATAAAACATGTGAAATTCTAAATATTGTTGTATGTTTGATTTATTTGACTGTTTTTGTATTTTATTGAATATATATGTATATATATATATTGTTGAATATTTTGAAATTAAGAAGAAAGGGCTAGCTGATGCTCCATATAAGATATGATCATGAGGTGATTTAGGCTTAGGATGGGGTATAACATACTTGTAATACTAATAAGGATCATGAAAATGTGATAAATCATAATCTATATAATGTATCATATCATTCCCATGCCTCATAGGACTCTATGGTCATGAAGTAATAGTAGAATTTTTAGTGGTTCATGGAATCCATTGTTTAGTACTATTTGACTTATTTGGTGTAATTATAACCTTGGGTATTTTTACCCTATCTTAAACATGTTTATTTGATCTCAATAACTAGAAAATCCATGTAGGTGTAGATGAAAATAGAGTCCACTATGTGTCTTTGTTATTACAACCTCACAAGTATCAGTTTCCTAAAAAAGGGGTTTTCCTTTTGCTTACCCTTTCATCCATTATTAACCTTAGTAGGTTTTATGATTAACTATCTTGGAATAAACTTATTTTATTATAGTGGATATTCATATTGAATTCATGAAACTATGATTACCATGTTGGCACATGAATATACTTAAGACATATATGTATTATGGAGGGAACTACATGGAGATTATGAATCCAAGCTCATTCCAATAATATATCAAATAATCTCATATGTGGTATGACTGAAAATGTGGTGGTAAAATGTGATATACCAACTTTAAAATGTAAATCAATCTCACCAAACACATATTATGATTTCCCATCGAATGATTTGACCATCTTGGTCGAAGGGTATAAATCATCATGTATATATCCCTAATATGTGAGTAATGTCATGGTACATACATTATCACTAGAAAAATTATAAAACATCACACTATGTATAGGATGATGATACATATGTGATCTAATAAATAATGAGTGAATATTTAAATCATCATCCATAATATTTCTATCATCGAATGTAATAGAATGCCTCTGAACCATAGGAGGTATCTCATGTGTAAGTTTTCCAATAAACCCATCTAATGGGTGCCCATAGTGTGGTGGAAGAGGATGTGAATTATAGTCCATTTTCAATTTTAATGTTTATTTTGAAGATCTTGTAATGTATTATTGATTTTTTTAAATTTTAATGGTCACCTTGTCATGATTTTGAATCCTTTAGAAAATCATTAAATGCAATTTGTTTACTATCAATGAGATGTTGTATCTTATGTTCTAACTTGAAAAATATATCTGTAGAATACCCCACATATTGGTGATAGTCAAAATAATCATTAGAATCATACCCTTTTGGTAGAGATCAGCTTGTATCAACCCCTATGGAAGGAGGGAGAGATATGACATGACACTCCACTAGATTGTTAAGTAATGAAGTTTGAGACTCAAGTAATCATGTAAATTATCTCTTAGATACATTGGATAAGATGAGCCAATTTGGTTTTTGTGACATAATATCCACCATTTTTATTACTTATTTATTAGCTTATGGAGGTTTTAACTTATATCTTGGGTTGATATGAAACTTGGCATTAGATGTAGAAGGTGTGTTGGCTACATACTTAAGCTTGTTCGATGCAATAAGTTTTGTTTCTTGATCTCAAATAATATGTGATAACTCATCAAAAGATTTAAAATTATTAAATATAATAGACTCATGTAGTGGGGAAAATAATATTTGCTTAAAAATATCTCGAATCTCTTTATCTACCATTGGATTTGTCATTTTGGCCAACATTGTCTTATACCTCAAAACATATTCATTGATGGGCTCATTCGTTCCTTGTTTGATATTTAAAATTTGATAATATGACATATTTTTAGTAACATTGATATAAAAATGTGATAAAAACTGATCCAATAGAGGTTTTAATGTTTTTAATGATTGTACTAGTATATCATAGAACCATCTCAAAGCATAGTCCTTTAAGCTTCTAAAACAAAATTGGTTAAAAATTTGTCATTATAAGCATAATGAAGGTATGCTACATATAAATAATGAATATGTTGTTTAGGGTCATCCTTACCATCATAAAGTGTAAACTTGGGTCCTACAAAACTAATTGGAAAAGGGTGCAAAGAAATATCAGGTGTAAGAGGATTAGGCAATACATCTTATATTTGGTACTTTACAATCCCTTTGCTCAATATTTGTAACCTTTGCTTCTAAAGTTTGCATAAATTTGAGAAGACTTTGTATAGTAGGCCTAGTAATATTTGGTACTTTATAAGTCACCAAAAGACATGCAAATATTTGTGTGGATATAGGCATTGAAATTGGTAATTGAGTTGAAGTATTAATTATTCTCATGGAGGATGTAGTAATAGTTATTTGGTCTTTGGGTAAAAATGGTTAAAATCCATAGCCCATGCCCCCAATATATGTATTAATCGCTAGTATGATTGAGGGAAGGGATGTTGGGATTAAGAGCCTATAAATATGTCTAATATCCCCAAAATTTGTATTAATAGATGGTAATGGTGGTTCACTAATGATTTTAGCTTTTTCGGTTTCTAATAGAGTATTGAGGATATTTAGTAATTTCATGAATATGCTCATGAAACATGGAAATATTTTTTACTTGATCTTGATTAACTTCATCATGTTCATTATTATCATGTGTTTCATTATCTTCACGATCATATTCATTTCTATAAGTAAATTTTTAGTATGTTACTCATTTTTATTATTAGCACTCTCATGATTGTCTAGACTAGATAGGGTATTTTATTTAGACATATTAGGTGGAAGACAAGGAAGCTCAATATGGTCAATAAGTACACCACCTAATCTAGGACTATGCCTAGGTTCCATAAAAATTAATAAAATCAATATATGAATAACCACAATAATATGAAACCCTAGATAGTTAAAAACCCTATGGAAATATAGGATTTATATAATAAAACTCAGAGTTTAGGTTCACCAAAATTTAACCATTTTTAGAAAGAGTTAGGATAAAGGGGAATAACCTAATCAAATTTGCATTAATTATTCCAAAGAGCATGTCAATTAAATAATTTAGATCCATAATACTCAATTACAATATATATTATGTAAATTACCTAAACATATAAATTATAATGTAAAATAGTAATTTAATTATGTAATCATAAATTAGAGATAATTATTAGCTTATTTACTACTGCATAGCTAGATCTAAGAAGTGTAGGTGTGGAGATAGTCAGACTGATGTTGAAGATTGATTCATCAGATTTTGCCTTCTATTATCTTGGATAATTTTTTTGAGTTCAGGACACTATCATCAATACTTATATCTAATTTTAATGCTTCTATCTTATATATATATAAAATATTTTCTATAAATTACATGTACATCTGTTAGATGTCATTTTCACCTTACTAATTATCTAACTGGATCTTGTGCACAAGTCTTTGATATTAATAGGTAGCTCAAAACCCTACATCCTTTGATTAGGGAATGTGATATTGAAAAATAAGGTTTAGTAGGCTCATATGAAGTAAATTTGACCTATAAGACACCTATGCCAATGATCACTACCTACATAGCTATATAATTTGAAGAGGGCCTCATACTGATGTAGTTTTCCCCTTATGTGAGCTAGTGTGTGAACAATGTTGTAGTATATTATATGCAAGTGCATGTAGTGATCTAGATTGAAAATTGAAAAATAATACTCATGGGTTGTTATTTAAATGCGTTAGACTTATAAAAATATTAATTTTGTGATTGATATGAAAATAGGGAAGATTAGGGAATTATTGAATGCTTGAGAGGTGTTTTTACTTGATAAGTGTTAGATGTGTGCTTGAAAAGTACTTGATGATAATGAATAATATTTTAATTATATTTATAACACATCTTTTGAAAATATTTTCATGGAGGATTAATTAAGACATTTTGTTTGACCCTTAGATATTGAAATATTTTATAAATTTAGGGCTTTATGAAGTTTATACACTAGCATCAAAACTCAACACTAGCATCAATGCTAGTGTTTTGAACTAGACATTAATGTCTAGGAGAACAAAGACTATATGAACATATGTAAATAAAAATGTAATATGTATATAAAATTTTAGGCATTTTGTGGGCTACAAGTGATGTAGCTAATCAAAATAATAGGGTTAGGCCATAAAATAAACATATATGCATAATGAGATGGAAAAGGTGATATTTTCAGCTATAAAAAGGTCATGAACAAAATGGATGAGCCTTGAGTGATATTTTTTAAGTGTGTAAGACTATATTATCATATAAAATCCATATTTAGCATCTAAACAATTAAAAAGTACTTAGATATAAATTAGACAATGCAAGACTAAGATAAAAACTATAAAATTGACTATATGATTATGATAATTGATCGTGAATAATGAATAGGGCTTCATTTGATCTCTAGATAAGATAATATAATTATATAGGGGCATAATGTGCTATTATCTTTATGTCATACCAATGTCCTATAGGTTTTTATCTCTATTTGAAAATATGGCTTGTGTATTGTCACCTATTGGTCCTACATATGTATTATGTGATGCATGATATATTTCAAAAGCAATTGTGTATCTTTTTATTCAATTGTAAACTTGGTTCAATTGACCACAAATGATAAATGGAATAAAATGGAAAACAAGGTTAGTAGTTAAGGTTGTGCTAGAATTCAACACCCCTTATATTGAGTGTTGCCTACATACTAGTACTCCAAAGATGAATCAAACACCATGTGGTTCTCTCATTCTAAGATGGTGTGTGTGAAAGATTGGTGTAATGCTAGATGCTAGTGTAATCTTGATGTGATTAAATGATTTAATCAGGATTTGTGACCTAGGATATGTATTCATACATTATCTTAGGGTTAATATGGTTGTATTTATTCAAAATTGGGTGAAATAGGGAATTTGCTCTCAATGTATAATTAGAATTTTGGTGTTTTTGAATATGTAAGCCTCTTGGGTGAAAAATAGTTTGAAATTATTGATTTTATAGTGATCAATTAGGAAATAATTTGGATATGGATTGCTAAACATGTGAGATGACCTATTAAATGAGTTTGAATTTGTACAACTAACTATTATTTAGGATAACAAAGATGATGAAATTGGACATGACCATAAATTGGGATAGTCTAAATAGTGAGAATTTGTCTTAGGATCAAAGATAACTAAATTGGGAGTATGGATCAGTCAGTGGATAAGTTTGTGTTATTTTTAATGAGTAATAGGGACATATTGAGAGTATTATTTTCTTATAGGAATGGGTCATCCACATAAAAGTTAAGGAAAGTAATTCAAAAGACTGTGGAATGAGGCATGATATAAGTGCATATATAGAGTGGTCAAAAGTGCATTATTTTAGCTTAAATGTTAATTTATTTGTATAAATTCACCCTCCCATTTTATTCTAGTAAGGTATCAAATTGAAAGTACTAGATAAAAGGAAAAGTGTGTACCTAAACTTACCTAAAAATATAGTCTTTAATGTAGGCCAAAACACTAAATTATTCTCCATGTAAAAATTGTAATGATTAATGTATAAAATCAGTCTTTACTTAAGACAAAAAAAAAGAAGTAAAGAAAAAATAACTTATAGATCTATTGACATGTGTTTTGGCACACACCAACATGTAGAATAGGTGAGGGATTACCCAACCTATTTTAAAAGGAGGATTTTTTAGGGAACCTTCCCAAGATATTTGTTATTAGTTCTTAGTGTACTAGTCTCACTTAGTTGGTGATTAAGGTATGTTCTAGGTCAAGGGGCCTTTATCGGTTAACACTCACAAAAAGAAGCTTATAATAACAAGACTATTTCACTTAGAATTTGAAGAATTTTTTTAGCCAAACACTACTTTACATTCACCAATGTATCAATAATGAAAAATAAACAAAGATCATGAAATCTATATAAAACCTTAGGAACTAATTTTAGATCAAAATATTTATAAAATAAACTAATAATGCTAATAAAAAAGATCAAAAGAGAGGGTAAGGAGAAAAGGAAAGGAGATCCTACTCTGTAGAACAATAGATCTACTTCTATTAAGTGGATAAATCCTTTGATAAACTAATATTTTTTTGGTCATCAGAGCACAACCAACATGTACATATGGTGAAAGAGTCTAGGATAACATTAGATATGTAGTGGATGAAAATAAGGTCACCATATATATTCATAGGTTGAGAATATTAGTTGATAGATATTTCAAATTAAAGGTATTTCATGAAGCACAAATAAGATTCATTACACATTCTGGAAGAACACAAATAAACCTCAATAGTCTTAGCTTATGAAAAGAAGAAAAATACCTAAAAAACTAGAAAATTACATAAAGGGAAGAGATAATCTCCTTAATCTCCTACCTAACTACTCGAATCTATCATATTATCAATTATTTAACCCATATTAAAATGAAAAGATGGTATTTTATAGGCAAGGCAAACCCATCGGGTCATTAATCCATACACATACCAATGGTTGTAATAATTCAATAGGTTTGAGCCATTTGAAATTTGAAAATATTGATCAATCCTAAGATAATCAACCACTAAGCCATGCTTGAGTGATATTGAATTTAATTCTAGGTGGTTGAATGTCACCAAAATATCCTTAGGACAACCTTTTGGCCATGCCCTATGCAAGTTACCCATGCCTAATTAAGACATTCTTATATATTGTGTCCTTAGTCACCTGACTCTAATGTGCACACCAAATATGAATTTAATTCCACTGTCTAAATAAAATTGATTCTTGAATTTCGTTATCAAATTTCCATTAATAGTCCTCCTCTATAATTTGGCATTGTAGGTGAGATTAGACACATAAGTGGTTATAGGTTATGATGGTTTGATGGGATAAGATGACCATCAATTTTGGGCCTTTGAGATACTTAGGATGACCCTACCAATTATTCTAGAAATCAAGATTCATTATGTTATCTTGTTTCCACTTGGAGGTATTTTCTTAGTTGAGGGACCTATGTTAAGATCTTGTCATCAGGGGAATGTTGTGTGGAAAAATTTCACTTACTCACTGCTCGATTGAGGGCATAGATTTTGTTGATCATACTTTTGGTTGGGATGCCTCGAGATCTTGACATGTGGGCACATCCCATGCATTTGAAAGTCTATTTCTTGTTGAGTGTGTATCAACCACACTAGGGCCCCAGGGAAACAAGATTATGCCACATGGCATCATCTCATGCACCTAGAGGGTTCTTGGGTGGGATCTATATTCAGTGAGTCCTAACTAATTTGGATCTATGGGATTTCGACATCTGGCCTCCTCCCATGGACTCAATTGATCTCTCATCCATTTGACTACTTTGATCAACCTGAGAGCATAGAGAAGTGGGATATTTCCATGTGGTAACATCCCATTCACTTAGATACTCTACTGCCTGATTTACCATGTGATAAAAATATTGGGGGCCTGGGGAGACATGATTATACCACATTTTATCATCCTAGGTGTCTAAAGGATCCTTGGGTGGGCTTCTTTATTCTAAGCATTCTAGAGGAGTGAATTAGTGAGGTTCTGATAGGTGTTAACTCCTCATTCATTTTGGGCCTATTGGAAACAAATAGACATTAGAATTTTGAAAATATAAATTATTCATTAAAATTTAAATATGAAATTGACCCAAAAATGAATAAGGCAAAAACTAAATAAATACAAAGGGAAAGGCAATAAGCAGTGAGATTAATGAATAAAAATAGACATCCTACCAATATTAAAGCTAAAATTGACCCACCATTTAGAAAATGACTAATTTTTATAATGAAACCCCAAAAACACTTAGTCAAATCAACTTGAAAGGAATAAAAGATACCAAATAAAGATAAATTTAATGGGTAAAATGGTCCCACACAACCAAAAATTAAATCCAATTTAGCTTAATATTCCATAAAATGACTGAGTTTTAAAAGTAAAGTAATAAAAAAATCTAGTCAATAAACCTAAAATGAGACAATATTATACCAAATTAATCAAGGAAAAGATGTGATAACTCTGCAATAGTCAGATAATTTGTATAAATTTGAGGCAAAATGGTCTAGAAATAGAAATTTCAATACAGTTCAAAATATGACTTGAAATAGACTAAGACTTATCTAATTTAGGTAGATTCATAAAGTTATATCAATGAGGTCCCAATTACAAACTCTTTTATACTAAGTGCATATAATTGACAATTTAAACTTATAATTAGTTCAAAGAGTGAAGCGAATATAACATTATGACTATAACTTCATAAGGACCCCTTTTCAAATCAAAACAACAAATCAAACAAGCCTAAGGCACAAATTAGATTAAGGAAAATTCTAGACTCTAGATAAAAAATAGGTTTCATGATTTCATGATGAAATTAGGGCATGTGGTGCAAGCAAAAACAAATGGTGACTCTACTAGAAAAATCTCTTAAGTATTTTAGACTAAAGAAAAAGTTGACGAACCAGTTTTTTTTTACTATAATAGTGCATGGAACATGAACAAATTCAAGAAGGGACAAGATGGGATAAAATAAGTGACCAAATCCAATATCTTCATTGGCTTGGTGTGTGCAAATGAATTAATTTACCATTCATTAAGACCTACAAGGATTAATTATTGACTCTAACCATCAAGATAATGAGTCCTAACTTAGAGATGTTTACCTATACATTACTTCACTGCCATCTAGGCATCTATATCCTCGATAGATTTGACTAATCCCACTCAAGTAATTTCTCTACTACTAAAAGAGAATTTATATCCTTGACAGAGATTTCCTAAATTACCCAGAACTGAGTTTTTCTAAAATTGATTTTTTTCTGTTCTTTTTTCTCTTTTTACAATATACTACCTCAGTTAAGGGTTGGGGACCACTATGGCTAATGAAAGGTAGAAATATATATTTTTCACCCTAAGTCCTCACAATATCAAGTTCACCCAAGTATATTTAGAAACCATTTAAGATATAAAATTTGTGCCTAGTTTCAAGAGGATACTTTTAGTAGCTAACTAGCTTTACCCAAGCTTACCCAAACAAGAACAAGTCTAGAACACATAAAACATTCAAAGCCATAAAAATTGACTTATAAACACAATCCAAATCCATGAAATGGTCAAGGAATACTCTTGTACCAAAATTAAAAATGTGTTACTTGATTACAAACCTACCTCTTTCATTATTTTACATTGATAAATGCATGTTAAACCCCTAGGTCAACCAATTTTTTTCATCACATGAATTTAGTTGTAAAATCAATTAAAATTACCCGATTAAATTATTTCTTGATTACTAAATGAATCTAAATTAATAAATGCTATAAAATCAATCCACTAGATAAATCTAATCCATCTAGTGTTCAAACAATATATCAAACTACAAATTGAATATTTAATTAAGTACAATAAAGTAAATAAAGTACAAAAAGTATTGATATAATCCATAAATCATCCATGAATAAGCTTACAACCACTTCTATTTATAATTTAGATGAATTTATAAATTATAAAACCACTACTATATTGAATATCCATGAAAGAATGCTCCACATTATAGTACCAAGTTAAATATACAATACTATGAGTACAACAATACAAATGCGGTACATAAATACCTCCATGATACATAACATAACTTGAGTATAATCACAAAGATTAAATCAAATGATAGAGGGAGAGCATAATCTGAATGCCTTACCTCCAACCACAAACCAATGGTCTCTTATGCACCTCCCCACTAGGAGTGCCCCTACCCTTCACAGAGGGGTAAATAAGAACAATGCAAATATCAAGAAATCAATAAGAATCTATGTGTATACTATCACTATTACATGCATCAATAAAATAGACCATGGAATCCATTCCTCCATCTAAATGATATCAAAAAACACATGTAAACTAGAAATACTATGAAATGATAATGTCTCAGATATAACATTACTTTGGCTAAAGTTTTCATTATATTATCTAGATTTAAAATTTGACTCATTTTCACTTGCACATAACTCTCTACTTTTAAATCATGACTATCAAATGATATAAGGGGATAGGTTTATAAATTACCCATTGGCATCTCATATACATATCTCATGTTATCCAAATATAGTCTACATACAAGGATTCAAAATAAGATTAATACAATTTCAACATGCACTAAATACTATGCAATATTAAATGATGTAAACAACATCAATCATCAATCTAATTTTTTCCAAACATTAAACACCAAGGTGGTAACATAGATTTATCAAGACACTATATTCCATACTAGATATGTTTAATAGATTAGTTTAAAATTGAGCTATATATATGAGCATCATTGTAACAAATATGGTATCTAAGACTGAAACACTCTTACTCACAAACATATAAGGATATATAAATATATCATATTCAAGCATGAATATATATGTTTTGATTAATACATCTTTATGATGAGGATTGATAGATTATAAAGGAATACAAACAATTACTTATATCTATAAAGGTAAACCTCACATTATATCATCAATAATTACACCCATTAACTCACTTAGAGGAGAAGCAATGTCATGTACAACTTAATAAAATTGCATACATTATGAGTTTAAATCAAGTCAAACCCCTAATTTTTTCCCATGTTTTTCTCATAGTTTAACAATATTTATTACAGTACACACACACACACACACACACACACACACACACACACACACACACACACACACACACACACACACACACACACACACACACACACACACACACACACACACACACACACACACACACACACACACACACACACACATTTGTTTATCCTCATGTCTAAACAATGGATTTCCATAATGAATCACAAAATGTGTAGATAAGTTTTTCATGACAAATAAAAATCAAATATGAAGCTATAGGTATAAAAGACAATAGTGAAAAAATGAAATTCATTAAAAATGGTTTATCATGTTCCATAAACCCATTAAATACATCATGGAGGCTTCTATAGGTGTGAAGGGATCAAAACACACACACACACATTTAATCACCCCCTACAGTTCACATGTTTATCCAAAACTCAAGAGTATTCAAAATGTAATCCAAACCCAGCTTATTTTATTCTAAAATCACATAGAATTTGCCAACAAACCCTTGAAATTAGTCAAACAAATTTGTGTAGGTTATATATCAAATAGTTTATAGATTTATTAAAGGAGAAGGGTTTATAATTAATTTTATAGAGCTGGGGATGGAATAAACGTATATAACAATGATTCTCTCTAATTTTATGTAAGGGGATCTACTCATTTATGCAATCAAATACACCAAGAATTTATGCATTTATTTTCATAATAAAGCTAAGAATATAACAAACCCATTTATATTCTATGCATAAATCAAAATGTTGTTTGCCTTGTTAGGAATGCCTAATGTTCAATTGCAAAATGGGTAGATTATATTTCTCTTTGCTTAGAGATTATCTTCTCTTCTTTGTCATTAATCATGATCCCCATCCTTTTCCTCATTTTATTTCTTATTCCTCTTCCACATTTTATGCATATTTTTCATGATCTCCTATTATTCTATGAGTTACCCATCATGCAAATCTCCTAATCAATGCACCACTTCCTTCTTTTATTTAACTTAATTCATAATTCAATTTCCATAATCAAGTATGACTATAGATAACTCATCATCATTCCTTTGGCAAGCTCAAACCTCACAATCATAATGATAACCCAAAAACAAAACCCTAATTTGATTCCCATGTTACCTTTTTTTTCATTTGAAAATAAATATAATGATAATAAATCTCCAAAATTCAAACATTTTTATTTTCCTTTGAAGTTTATTGTGTATAAATATTGAAGCGTATGACAATGCTAAATCTTAATATTACATCATAAAATTCCTGAATAATGAAATGTTATTACCTTGTAGCCATTGATCATAAAATTCAATTAAATATCAAGATTTTGAAATTTATTTAAACACATTTGCTTTGGGTTATTTTACTATTTTTGGTCCTTATGCATTTTCACCCACATGACCAACTATGTACAAATCTAGATACTAAGCAATCTAAACAAAACAAGTATCACTTGACCTATCAGTGGGCAAAATATAGTCAAATTATAAATGCATAGTTGAGTAGGATAAATCAAGAAACCTATCATAATACAAGTTATATCTTAAAAGTAGAATGTAACCAATCAACTAAATACATAATAAAATTAACCATATTAACACACCCATATTTTTACCAGATATAATGTAGTGAGAAACAATATAACATAATAGAGGGTTAACACACATATGCAAGTCATGACTCATAGTGAAATCAAAGTAACAAGACTTAGCTATACCCAAACAATTGATGCAATAACATTTATTTCACTCAAAAACTAAATGTGGTGTGTGCATGGGTTTTATAGATATCTCTATACACCCATTGTAGTATCTTTACCCCCCTCTCTAATGATACTCTCCCTCTGAAACCTATGAGGGTGAAACCTACATCCACCTCATCAAAAAAATCGGTAATTAGTCTAAACTTAAAATAAACATCAACATATTTCCATAATAAACTATTGAATGTAAATAATCTACATAATCATGATCATAAGCATAATAAAACATATGAAACAACTATCTATCTAGATATCGATCATGAAATAAGTAATATATCTATCAATAAAATAACACACAAGATAATGATCATGAAACAAGTAATATATCTATGAATCAAACAACATATACAAATCCAACTCAAAAATAAATTAAAAAACTACCAATCATTAGTCCCATAATCCATCATTTAATGCTTAAAAATTTTGTAGAGGAAAATGGATGTGACATCTTTCCCCCTCAAATAGGTTATCATCTTGATGACATTATTTCAATAATAGTTCAAAAATTTAAAAACAAAGTTCAAAAAAATATAAATAATACTCAACATAAGTATTATTTAAATAAATGAGGAAATAACCTCAAAAAATTCTCATATTCCTCCCATGTATCACTATACTCAAAATATTAGTCTCACTAAAACCTGACACTATGATACTCTCTATTACGTAAATTAAGCTTGTGAGTATCAATTATGTTGATTGGTTCTATTATGACACCCTTAGATCTTGAACCTGTAATACATTCCAATCCAAAACATGTTTAGGATCAACAATATACTTCTTAAGATATGATACATGAAAAACATTATCCATTTATGCTAGAACTAGTGGCAAAGTAAGTCTATACACTATAAGATTAACCACTTATATAACTTCAAAGGGTCCCAAATATATAGGTGATAACTTTGTTGATTTTATAAACTTTATCACTCTTTTGGGGTTTGACCCATATAAATAATTTATGTCCAATCGAGAATTACATTTGCTATTATTTTTGGATCAACATAACTTTTCTTCCTGTCATTACCTTCAACCAATATTTGGCTTATTAATTTTACTTGCTCTTCTATTTTTCCAAGCATATCAGGCCCAAAGACCACTCTATCTTCTAATTTTTCCTATCTAAATGGTGTCCTACACCTCCAACCATATAGTGCCTCGAATGGAGCCATTTTAATAACTGATTGGTATGAGTTGTTGTAAGCAAAATCAATCAATGATAGGTATTCTTACCATTTGTATTGCTGGTCCATGCAATACATTATGAAAATATCCTCTAAGATCTAATTTATCCTCTCTATTTTTCCATCTATTTTAGGATAGTAAGCTATACTAAAATTCAACTAAGTTCCCAAAGCTAAATTTAAAGTATGCCAAAACCTAAAAGTCATATTAGGGCCCCTATATGAAATAATATTTTCAATAAACCCATTCAATATATAAATTTATTTCACAAACCTAATTGAAATCATCATTTGATTATCTATTAAATTACCAAAAATAAAATGAGCTACCTTGGTCATTTTATCCATAACTACCATGATCATGTCATGATGGTTCCTAGACATAAGCAAACCTTAGAGAAAATCCATACTAATAACTTGACACTTCCATTAAAGTATGAAATGTGGGTACACCAACCTAAAAATATGCATGTGTTTAGCCTTGAATCATTGACAATATAAGCATCTAAGCACAAAATTAGCTACATCCTTCTTAATTCCTTTCTATAAGTACAATGGTTTTAACTCTACTAGCAACTTCCTCACCCTAAAATGCCCCAGAATAAGAACATTATGCAATTCCTTTGGCATAATATTATTTAATTTTTTTATTAGGTAATAAATTCTATCATTGTACCTTAAAATCCCATCATTATCAAAATGAAAACCATGGTATATATAATCCTAAGAGTTTTTAGCCAAAACTTTCTTAACCCACTCATAAAACTCATCTCCAGTGAGAATTTAGATATTTGATCTCAAAAGGTACTCCTTATTGTAGCCAAAGATACACTGTATCTTATACAAATAAGGGAATATATAACTCTATTTTATTTTCCCTTAATGTATTTGATATCTAAATACTAATTTTATAGAAAATCTAACCACCATCTCTAATGAGCATTAAGGTTAAGCTGGGTGAATATATACATAAGAGCCAAATTATCAATCTTAAGCTCAAAAGGTTTACCTAAAAAATAACACCTCAAAAATTACAAGTCATGAATGATGGTAGAAAGTTTGATGTTATCATGAGCATAAATTTTATCATAAGGCTTTAGTTTCCTTGATTCATAGGCCAAAATTGAACCATCTTACATGAAAATTCCCCCTTAACCATCTCTTAAAGTAGATATTATAACTAAAAAATGGCCATTCAAATCCAGAATTTGTAACAATGGTGTAAAAGTAAGCCTCTATTTTAGAACCTAAATGGATTATTCACACTTATCTAACCACACAAAACACTTCTCTTTCCACTGAAGAGAGGTAATTAGGTTATCTATCTTGGAGAAAATTGGTACAAACTTCTTGTAGTACTCTATTAAACTCATGAAACTTCAAACCTCGTGTACATTTTTGAGTGTTGGTTAATCCATAATGTCCCTAATCTTAGATGGATCGATTGAAATTCCCTCTATAGAGATGATGTTTCCCAAGTATTGTACTCTTATTTAAAATAAATTACACTTGGATAGTTTTCCATAAATCTTTTTCTTTCACAACCACTTTAAAACTATCCATAAGTACTCAATATTATCTTATTCACTCTTAGAATAGATGAAAATGTCATCTAAGAAGACTACCACAAATTGATCAAGATAATATTTGAACACGCTATTCATGAGATTCATGAATATTTCTAGTGCATTCATTAACTAAAAAGGAAGTACTATGAACTCGTAATACCCATAACAAGTCATGAATGCTATTTTTAGAATATCTTCCTCTTGAATTCTCAACTGATGATATCCTAAAAAAATATCAATATTTTAAAAGACTATTACACCATGTATTTGATCA
This sequence comes from Torreya grandis, assembly GCA_037957365.1. Lineage (NCBI taxonomy): Eukaryota > Viridiplantae > Streptophyta > Pinopsida > Cupressales > Taxaceae > Torreya > Torreya grandis. The sequence goes on along the minus strand of JARHVA010000722.1, from coordinate 3,231,485 downwards.
AAAATATCATTAATGCAAGGCAATGGATAATGGGTTTTGATTGTTTCCTTATTAAAAATATAGTAATTAATGAATAGGCAAAGGGTTCTATCCTTCTTATTGACAAATATTATAGGTGCACCCTATGGTGAAACACTTGGCTAGATCAATCCTTTGGCTGACATCTCCTAGAGTTGTTCCTTTAAATCAACTATCTTAGTTTTTGTCATCTTATAGGGTGCCTTAGACTATGGTTCTGACCATGTAATGTTATCAATGGTGAAATCAAATTCCCTTTTTAGAGGTAGCCCTGACAGCTCTTCTAGGAAAACATCCTAAAATTATTACAAGAAAGGGTAGTTTTCCATGGTGGGTTCCTTAGTTTCACCAATTTCATTTAATTTAAATAGGAATGTTTGATATCCCTTATGTCGAGTCTTTTTCAACTAAATGGCTGAAATTTTCCTGAGCTTTAACTCCCTCTGACTTCCTTGGATTTGGGTTTGATTTTTGAAATCATCCAAATATTTGACCTTTTTAAGGAAACAATCAACTTTGACTTTATGCCTAGAGAGCCAATTTAATCCTAGGATCACATAATATGACCCTAGTGATACTATATAAAGATCAACAACTATGGTGAATTTTGGTAATTTAATTTCAACTTCCACTAGACATCTATCCACCTTGACCCTAGACTCATTACCATACTGTATTGACCATGCATTTGTCATAAAACCACCTTTCCTAGATAATTTACTTAGTATTTTAGGATAAAAAATCATTCAATATCTCTTGTATCAATCAAAATAGTTATTATATGCCTAAACAGAGTACTTGATACTTCTATGGGAGAGGCTTGGAATTTAGCTTGTTGATTATACACTACTACATGAATACATTGTTAAAAGGTTCCCTAATATGATGAAGAGGTTTTATTCTTGTTCTTTCCATCTATCTTCCATTGAGGATAATCCTTGGTAGAATGAACTCTTTCACATGTAAAACATCTATCAGGTGGTCATTTCCTGTCAACCTGATTAACACTCTTGAACCCTTCTTTGAATTTACCTCCTAGTTTCCTTTTCTTAGAAGCATTACTAAATTTAGCATTTTTATTATTATACCAATTCTTGCAAGTACCATTTTGTTTCTAGTTCTTATTATTAAAGGGTGTCTTGGAATTACCAAACTTTTTCTTAAACTTTTATCTAACTTCTACCAGTGATTTCAGCTTCTACTCTTATTTTAATACCTTTTCAAATTCTTGATCCATGGTGGATGGTCCATGTACATCCACTTCACACCCATTTTGGGGTTTTAGCCCCATAATGAATTTCCCAATTTAGAAATCTCATCCTTCTGGTACTATAGAACATACTTTAATAGATTTTTAAATTGCTCCCAATTTTCATTCACTAAAAACTCTCCTTACCTTAGGTTTTGGAAACTTGTCAGCTTCTGATTAAAATAGAGCTGAGGTAACCACTATATTTTAAAAAGAGTCACAAATTTCTCCTATGTTATGGTAGAAGAATCAAGGTTCATCTCCCCACCAATTTGTTGCTTCACAAGATGGTTGGTAAGCTCTCCACATAGCCTTAGTCACTTTGGAATAGTTTAGAATCTCAAAATAATTTTCCATTTATGTGAGCCAAGCTTCAACTCCATCACCCAAAACTATGCCATCAAACATGGGTGGATTAACTTTCTTCATGTTCCATGCAAGTTGTATATCTACTTGAGCTCTAACCACTTGATGACCTTCTTCATGCCCCTAACCCTAAGCCACTTCCTACTCTTTAGGTTATTCCTATATAACTTTCCATTCCTCTTCTTCTTCTTCTTCAAGTTCATGGAATTATCATTCAAGATCTACTATTATATCTCTAGTATTGTTTATGACTACAAGAATTTGATTAAATTTGTAGATTTTTCTAATAATAGCTAATCAGGATCAGCTTGAGGGCCTACATTAGAGGTTCCCTCTCCACTCAATTTAACTCATGCCATTAGGTTTGAGAGTTGAACCTTAAACTCTGATACCACAATGTTAAATATGTTTGGATTAATACAATAAAGTTAAACCCCATTAGGTCAACCAATTTTTTTGATCACATGAATTTACTTATAAAATCATTTACAATTAATTGATTAAATTATTTCTTGACTACTAAATGAATCTAAATCTATACATTTTATAAAATTAATCCAATAGATAAATTTGATCCATCTAGTATTCAAATAATATATCAAACTACAAGCTAAATATTTAATTAAGTACAATAAAATAAATCAAGTATAATAAATATTGATATAATCCATAAATTAGTCATGAACAAGATTGTAACCACTGCTATTTATAATTCTAGAATAATTTACAAATTATACAACCACTATTGTGTTGAATATCCATCAAAGAATCTACACAATATAGTACCAAGTTAAATATATAATACAACGAGCACAATAATACAAATAAGCTACTCAAATAGCTCCAAGATCCATAACATAGATTGAGTATAATCCCAAAGGTTGAATCAATTGATAGAGGGAAATCATCATCTGAGTGCTTTACTTCCAACCACAAACCAATAGTCTCCCACACACCTCCCTATTGGGAGTGGCCTTACCCTTCATGGAGGGGTAGATAAGAACAATGCAAATATCAAGAAATCAACTAGAACATGTGTGTAATATCACTATTACATGAATTAATAAAATAGACCATGGAATTCATTCCTCCACCTAAATGATATCATCAAATACATATAAATTAGAATTTTATTGAAATGACAATGTTTTAGGTATAACATTGCTTTGGATAAATTTTTCATTATAGTATTTAAATTTAAAATCTGATTCATTATCACTCACATAGAATTCTCTACTATTGAATCATGACTATCATAAGATATCAGGGGATAGGTATATGAGTTTCCCACTAGTATACTCAAATATGTATCTCATGTTATCTAAATATAATCTACATATAAGGATTCAAAATTAGATTAATACAAATTTAACATGCACTAAGTATCATGAAACATTAAATGATGTAAACAACATCAATCCTAAATCTAACCATTTCCATTCATTAAACACCAAGGTGGTAACATAGATTTATCAAGAATCTATATTCCATACCAGATATGTTCAAAAGACTAGTTTAAGATCAGGATATATATATATATATATATATATATATATATATATATATATATATATATGAGCATAATTATAATAAATATAGTATCCAAGACTACATCTTATGAGCATGTATGTATATGTTCCAATTACTACATCTTTCTAATAAGGATTTCCAGATTTTAAATGAATCAAAACAATTACTTATAACTATACATGTAAACCTCACATTATATCATCAATACCTACAACAACTAACTCACCTAGAGGATAAGCAATTTCATGTATAACTTAATAAAATTACATACATAATGATTTTTAATCAAGTCAACTCTGAATTTTGCCCACATTTTTATCATAGTACAAAAATATCTATTCCATTATGTGTGTGTGTGTATATTTGTTTATGTTCATGTATATATAATGGATTTCCATAATGAAGCATAAAATGTGTAGTTATAGGTTTGCATGATGAATATGAATCAAATATGTAGCTATAGTTCTAAAATATATTAGTGAACAAATGAAATCCATTATGAATGGTTTTGCATGTTATATAAACCCATTCATTACGTCATAGAGGTTTATACAGGTGTGTAGGGATCAATGCATATACACATTTAATCGCCCTCTATAATTTATAGGTTTATGTAAAACTCAAAAGTATGCAAAATGTAATCTAAAGCCCCATTCTTTTAAGCTAAAATCACACAAAATTTGGCAACAAAACCTTGAAAGAAGTCAAACAACTCCATGTAGGTTATATATCAAATAGTTTCTAAATTTATTAAAGGATAAGGGTTCATAATTACTTTTATGGATCTCGTGATGGAATAAAATTTTATCCCCAAGTCTATAATAGTGATTATATTTAATTTACTATAAGGGGATCTAATCATTTATTAAATCAACTACACCAAGAATTTATACATTTGTTTTCATAATAAATCTAAGACTATAACAAACTTATTTATTTTCTATGCATAAATCAACATGTTACTTGCCTGGTTAAGAATGTCAAGCATTTGATTACAAAAATGGGTAGATTCCCTTTCTCCTTGCTTAGATCTTATCTTCTCTTTTTTCCCATCCATCATGATCCCCATCCTTTTCCTCATTCTCTTATTTATTATTCTTCCACATTCTATGCACATTTTTCATTACCTCTAAGATCTCCTATTATTCTATGAGCTTCCCATCATGCAACTCTCATAATAAATGCACCACTTCCTTCCTTTATTCAATTAAATTTTGTAGTTAGAGGTCCATAATCATGTATGGTGGTATAGAACTTGCCATAACTCCCTTGGCAAGGTCAAACCTCATAATCATAATGATAACCCAAAAACAAAACCCTAATTCAATTCCCATGTTATATTTTTTTCATTTAAAAATAGACATAATGATAATAAATCTCTAAACTTATAACATTTTTATTTACCTTTTAAGTTCATAATGTATAAATATTAAAGCTTATGACTATGCTAAATCTTAATACTAAATTATAAAATTCCTAAACAATGAAATTTTACTACCTTACAGCCACTGATCATAAAAATCAACTCAATATCAAGACTTTGAAATTTATTTAAACATAGTTTCTTTAGGGTATTTTACCATTTTTGGTTCTTATGCATTTTCATCCATATGGCCAACTATGTACAAATATAGATACTAGTAAACCTAAATAAAACAAGTAACACTCGACCTATTAGTACCTAAAATATAGTCAGATTATAAAGGCATAGTTGAGAAGTATAAATCAAGCAACCTATTATAATCCAAGTTATGTCTCAAAATCATAATGTAACTAGTCAACAAAAGACAAGTATATCAAACATATCAATAGACCCATATTTATACTAGATATAATGTAGTGAGAAACAATATAACACAATATAGGTTTAGCACACATATGCAAGTGACACTTGTAGTGAAATTAAAGTAACAAAACTCAGCTGTAGCCAAACAACTAATGCAATAATATTTATTTCACTCAAAAAATGAATGTGGTATGTACATGAGTTTAGAGAAACTCTGTCTACCCCATTGTCAGTATCTACACCCCCCTCTCTAATAATAATCTCCCTCTAAATTACCTCTAAGGCCAAAAAATTCTTGTATGCACCTCATCAAAAAAATTGGTAGTTAGTCCAAACTCAAAATAATCATCAAAATATATCCATAATAAACTATTGAATGCAAATAATTTGTAGAATCATGATCATAAGCATAATAAAACATATACAATAGTTATCTATTTAGATATGAAAGTAATATATTTATCAATCAAAAAACATATACAAATCCAACTTAGAAATAAATAACAACACTATCAATCACTAGTCTCATAATCCATCATTTAATGCTTAAAAAGTTCGTAGAGGAAATAAGAGTTGATAATGTGGGAACCACATGGAAAAATAACTAGGGAAAACCAAGGGATGAAATCAAAAAGAAGTGAGAAAATAGATAAAAATAAATTGGGAAGAGAAACAAAGAAAAAATCATAAATTGAAAACAATAAAACAAAATAAAGCTATTTATAAGACTGCACCAGGCTATTTCAAGCTTGGAAGTATTGCTTAAGGAATTATCCATTGACAAGCAATGATACATCCTCACCAGTTAGAAACTATAGGCATAAATCATTCTCACCCAATATTTCAAAAATTTAAAAGGGTCTTATTGAATCTCTAAGTCACCCCTAGCTTGAAAACAGCTCACAAAGATCCTACAGATGATTTGTGTACTTGAAAAGTGTCAAGTTATTAACAGCAAACCATGTGCAGATGCCTCCCATTTATGCCCATGTCTAAAGCAGTCAATGTAGATCTATACATTAAATAAGTATTAATGTGTACCCCATGTAGGATCCTTCATTGCATGAGCCAAATAACACAAGTTGAAAGATGCAGATCCCCAGTATTTAAACAACACAAGTAGAGGTGAACAAAAGGTAGTTCTAAATTATAAGGAGCATACCCAGGTTCTTTCATCTTCATGTGCCTTCTTATTCAAAATAGTCCATATAACTTTAGGATGAAGTCTCGTACCAAATTAAAGCATTTTTATTTTTTGATCTCATACATCTTAGACTATGATGTATGTTATGAACATACTACTTCATAGACTAACACAGATCTAAGGTATAAAGTAATGATGTGGTAGTTTAGGGGAGGCCAACATAGTGATTGACAAATGGTAGTAAGTTATAAAGAGATAGTTAGAAAATTAGTTGAGCAATACCTAAGGCCTTGGTAGAATAATTAAATGCAAAATTGGTGGTCAAACATTAGAATGGAAGTATACGTCACCCTTCTAACTTTTTGAGGAATCTTCCACTCTTAGACACACATGTGGACCCAAAAAAATCTTGCCATCAACTCCTAAATTTAAATCACCAGATATAATTCAAGAAGCATGGGCATAATTCCATAATAGAATTAAAATATATATTTTCCACCCAAATTTAAAAATGGATTGATATTATAAAATCCCTATTCTTCATTGTAAAAGGTCAACACATTTTAAGCAACCTCATGTTGCAAAATTTGCCCTCCAAAGAGTACTTATATTGGCTGAATTTTGCAAGTTAATAAGAATTAAGTTCACCTCCCTCTATTATTATTACATTCTATGTGTTATTTGTGTTTATTGATCCTTATATGTGGGTAATGTTCACACCTATCATTGCTATACATTCCTGACACCTCTATGTAAAATTTGAAACTCACTTATAGGTTGTCCTATGCACATTCAAGTTTATGTAGACATTATCTATGGATTATTGTCATCCCTTTCAATGTTACACTACATTCATACACCTCCATGCAAAAATACTTATACATTTAGAGTTGCCTCAATAGATTCTATGTGATAAAGCCTTGTTCTTAAAGATTATAATGTGTTCATGAAAATAAGAGCACTCCCTCTATTCTCAATGTATCATCTTTTTATTTTATATCACTCTCTTACCTTCTCCCTCCCTTTTCCCTAAAAATATTAGGTGGAGATTAGTGGTAGATTTACCTTTATGCTCTTTAGGTTTGCACATTTGTCTTAAACTAGGTACACTCAAAATAGAAGGAATCTATCCTACTTCAGAGGCTCATCCTAAAGATCACAATGGTCTCACATATTGGGGATGTTCTCATCATTGCAATGAGACAACTAATTATCTATATATGTAGGTGAGTGATAACACTTTCATGCCCAATACTGAATGATTTTGTTCCCTATATAAGGTGTTCACACTTTGTACCATACCACAAAACATTCTAGCATAACTGACTATCCATAGGTTCATGTTTTGAATGATAATAGTTTTTGGCATGCCTGGTGGGACCAATTTGAAGAATAAGATAAGAGATTAGCACTATCCTTAGCTAACAAGTATAGGAGACACTCAGTAAGATAACCTAGTGAATCCAAGCATTTTTGATTCATAAAGATCAGTCCCTTAGATACATTCTAGATAAATAAGATCATATGCAAAGGGTATTAATTTCTATTTCATTGAGATTCCAATGCCCTCTAGGAGAAGAAGAGTAAGAACATATTTGTCCCCTATCAAAATAAGGAGTGGTTCAAGGTAGTCATCCCCTAGAGCTCATTATACACCTCCACTTAGAAAATCCCCCTTACCTAGAAGAAACTTATTTCCTATCCCACTCATGGATGTGTAGAGAAATCAACTATTTTTACCTTTAAATGGAGGTAGTATGTTGATTCTTGCCCAATATGATGACATTCTAATCGTATCCATCAAAATCTTATCCTAATTTACTTGTGATAATATGACTTCCCCTATGGAGTAAATTAATTATATTATGAATATTTGCTTAGTACATCATGTAACTGAAGATAATGTCTTAGTTAGGTTACTCACCTCTTCCTTCAAAGGCAAATTAATTCAATGGTATTGAGCCTTCAAACCAAATTCTATTCACAACTAGGACAAACTTAGGGAAGAACTTTGTAAGTAATTTAATGACCAAAATGACCACTTGTACTTGATAGATCAACTCACAACTATAATGTAAGCCTTGTATGAGATGATGGTTGATTTAAACTTTAGGTTATAGAGAGTTTGGGATCAGATCCCACCTTTATGTAAGCCATCCCCTAACACTGCATTTTTATATTTTCTAAAAGATCTTAACATTGATATAGCTATGATGATTCAATCTATGGGAGGCATAGTACGACCCAATGCCTATGAAATTATTGTGCATGAAAAAATTATTTGATCTAAGTAGGGAAAATTATTCCTAGACCCCCATGCCTCTATTCATAGAGCCTCCTCCTAGCCAACCAATTGTGTAACCTATGTTAACACCTATCCCCACCATAGTGATCCCACCAACTTCATTTATTATTTAAATTAATGAGTTGAATAAGGTGAAAATTCTACCATAAATATTTTGGAATGAGCTTGTTGCCCTCAAAATGAGCAAACATAGTACCTTATACCTCATCAACCCTTCACTCAACAATACTAGTCAAATAGACCTCCTTACCAAGGTCGTGTGTAAGCACAAAATAAGATCACATAAAATAGCATGCCTTATGTGCAAAAATATAAGGCTGATAATACCTCTAAATCCCTTATACCTATATAAAACAATTTTGTGTAGGATCCCAAATGGTGTTTTCCATGTAACCAACTACATAATAAATATACATACATAAATGGAGTCATGAACTAAGATCTCATGGTGTAAATTTCATCACAACCTCAAGAGAAAATGAATTCCACAACTTTACATGAAGGATAAATTTAAGTGCCAACACAACAACAAGATGGGTCTATTATTGGGAGAAGAAAATTAGATAAGTAAAGTTGCGTAGGATATTCTTTGAATATTCATGTGTTATATATGAAATTATCAGCTATATGTATTTTGTCCTATCCTCTTCAGCTTGTGAAAGGATAGAAGATGAATAGTCTCCTCTTTTTAGCACTAATGTATGAGAATAATATGAATAGTTAGGATATGTAGTGACTATAAATATATATGCTTGTTTGAAGAAAATGATGACCCTTTTCTTGAGATCAATATAGAATTTATGGTTATGGTTACCTATCATATTTCTTATGTTATTTCTTGTATGTGTTATCATGCTTAGTATTTAGTTTAATCTTACCTAAAAGTAATCTAAATTCTTTACATACCTTAAGAAAACATTGGTTTAATATTATTTCTATCTATCACACTATAATTCATCTCTATCATGTCTCTGCTAATTAAGAATTCTCTATACCAACTTATGCTTTATATCATAACTTAACTATCCTTGTCCTTAACATGTTCTATTGAATTATGAACCTTTAATAACAATGGTATGGTGAGCATGGAAACACTCCTTCTAGAGGAAAGTATGCTAAGATGGTTACTAGGATAATGAGACATTGAAACTTGGTTATACCAAAATGTATGGCACTTTATAGAAGAAAAATTTAAAAGGATCGGTCTCATCATGAGTGAAATTATTTAGGAATACATCTACTATGAAATATATGAATTTTTTTGGTGTAAACTACCTTGACTACTGACCAATTGGTTGATAAGACTAGATTACTATTGCTTCAATGCCAGAGTGGAAGAAACCATTACCTAGACTAAGGAGAAGATAGACCAGTTAGCAAAACTAGAAACTGATTAGATGAGAATGATAGACTAATGGATTGCCACCACCATTGATAGATACATTATTAAGTTAATAATATAAGTATATATAACATTTGAAGCTACACAAGACCACTTTGTCTGAGGAATTAGAGGATTTTTTTTTAGTGACTACCTCTCATGTTGAAGATGTTGGTTGTGGATAAGGCCATGGTACCTAATCCAGCCAATATGGAGTAATCATTTCAAGAATATGGGGATATATGCACATGAAGGTGAATGATGGATAGATGAGTAATTAGAGCTTGAACTTGAATCTATAATGGAGATAAGAGGAAAGAAGAGTTAGAAGAAAATTTTAGATTTAGAATAGGAACTGTGATAATAGAACATATGGAATAAATAGAAGAATACCCAAGTAGATGCAAGTAGGAGTAAGAGTAGTAGTAGAGTAGATTGATGATCAAGTGCACATATGTAATAAGTGAGATGATGGGTGAAGAATGGATAAAGATAATGATGTGGGATGTTAGTAGATGGAATGAGAGGATGAAGAATGAGATGAAGATGAGTTATATGAAGAAGAATGTGAGAATAACGTAGGAGTAGGGATAGTAGATGATATATGTAGTGTGCAACTACATAGAAGGGTATTGAGAGAAAAAAGAAAAATTATGTAGAGAAATAGAACTCAGTCACAGGTTAATCTTAGGTATAAGTGTAGTAGATGAAGTTATAAAAATGGACCATTCAATAGAAGAACATGCATCCCCATAGCCAAATCTTTTATATTCTAATACAACTTTTTAGCCAGGAGAGCAGGAAGAGAAGAGTTGGGAAAGACCATTTTTAGAGCACATGAACCATGGGGTACCAAAATTCACACATAGATAATTAGGAAGGCCTTATAGTTCTTAGATTTAGCTAAAATAAAATAATAAAATGAAGTAAAGAAAAGTCTAGTGCACACGTTAATTATTCTAGTGCATAGACTAGTACACAAATAAGATCACACAGGATGTAGACACCTCAAATAATAGCTATGCAAAAGACTCCATCCATCCAGTCAATATGATGAATCAATCAGGAGAATTTTTAAATTTGGTCATCTATGATGGGTTCATGGACCTTGAACAATACCTACTAACTTGAAAAACGAAATGGCAAGTTAAGGGTGTCATTGATGAAAATTTACAAAAGTGTGAATTAGTAGGGGCTCTAGCTAAAAGAGCATTGGAGTTCATATAAAAAAGAGATTTTAAATAGGAAATTCTAAAATATGTACAAGATTGTCTAATTTTAGAATTTAAGATTAAGAAATATACTAGCTAGATAATACAAGACCTGAAAGAGATAATGCAAAAGTCTGGAGAGTCAATCTATGACTATGATTGTAGATTTTCTGATGTAATGAATAAATTAGAATTCAATTTAATAGATAAAGACAAATCAACATGGTTCATTAAAGGATTATGAGGTAGGATTCAATTTTCCATTATGAAAACATAGTATGAGACACAAGCAGATGCTAAAGCTGCTACACTACATGGAGAATAGATTAAAGATTATAGAGAAGCTCCTATTGCTAATTCAAAAATTGAAAACACACTTTAGGATTTCATAAAAATAATGGAGAAATACCATGAGGAGGATAAATATAAATTAAGTCTATGGTGTACCAAGTGTAGAAAACGACACCATAAAAATTATTATCTTAAAGTCAAGATAGAATTTTGAGAGCTCTGTCAGGTAGTCATCTTTTGCAGCAACATATAAAGAATCCACAATATATGTATTGTAATTTTTTCAAATCGGCTAACCATGATGAGAAAATATTGGAAATATGATTGTCATTGATGTCAAAAGGGACATTTTTAGCATGTCATTAATGCTCAGGGATGAATATGGTGATCTATGTGATCCTAACAAAGGTCAAGAATGATTGGAATGCTTGGGTACATGAATGAAATTCATTCAATTCCTTATATTTATTATATGGACATTTTGGGCTTAGATAGGAAAAGATGAGAAGGATTTTTGATGACATCACCACTTCCACATATGAATGTGTATGGGGGAGCTAGTCACATGGTTGTGATCACACTAGTTCCTAGTTGTTATGCACTGTATTTGGAATCATGCACATCACCACTACCATATGTGAATGTGTATGGGGGAGCTGGTCATATGGTTGTGATCACACTAGTCCCTAGTTATTATGCACTAGATTTGGAATCATGCTTGCAAACTTAGCTAAAGATATGGGCATGCAAAGTTGGCTACTTAGAAAAAATATGCATAAAGGTCTTACAAAGTTGTCATTCTTTTACAAAGATCATCGATGGACATTTGAAAAAGAAATAGATGGTAGATTTGTTATGGGTTTTTCATGAGCATCTTGAAAATATGGACTAAAGATTTAATTGAGAGGGAATGAGCTCAAAGTTGAATAATATTTGCTCTCAGATATGATAAGGTTTATCAGTAAAAACCTAAGGGTTTAAGTCATGGCATCATATAAGATCTTTTATTTTGATGGTGATTGGATACACCCTAGACTCGATAGTTTAACTTATAACTTAAGTTTTTATTATCATTTTGAACTAAACCCTCAACCTAACTATTATTGACTTGAGCAGTGATCAAAGGACTTAATATTTCATAAGTCTTAGACTTTATATTGTATCCCATCTTGATCAATGACAATCACTTCATCGCATATAGATGATCCAATGAAGCACAACAAAGTCAAATTATCAAAAGGAGATCTGAGTAAATGCACAAATGACAAGTGCCACATTTATAGAGATTATTAGATAGAGACCCAATAAGTGTAAGCTTGTTAGAGTTAATGATCAATCTTGTCAGAAGATCTAACAGTGAGTGGGTGATCATATAAAAAAGATCCAATAGAGCAAGTGGAATCAGATGTGTTGGTGCATTTATTTGCTTTATTACATTTACTTGTATTTATTATTTATATTGGTGCACTAATTACTTATTGTAATTAGTTTATTATATTTATTAATAATTTACACTAGATAGGATAAGCTTGCTTAGCTAGTAATCATCTTTGATAGCTATCTTGTTACAGTGGAGTTCCACTCCACTATTCAGGGTAAGATAAGATAAGATTGATTAATTAGTAGTCAAATTGTGTTGATCATTTACACAAGTTGGATACCTATCTTGTTAGTGTAGAGTTGTATTCCATTATTCTTGTAGTCAGATATTAGTTGAACTACATGTGTTGTGTGAGTTTCCTGATATTTATCATGCATGCCTTGCTCTATATAAGCAATGGCTATTTGTGTATTTTATATCAGATTAATATTGAATTATTAAAGTAATTCATCATATTTGAGTTATTTATTCATTTTTTTTATTGTTTTAGGTATATAGTTATTATTTATTACTATCATTATTTTATCTCTTATTTATGCTTTCTATTAGATTCATTAGATCTTGTAAGTAATTCTAACATGGTACCAGAGCTATCTTGAATCTATAGATTGCTACATATTCAAAAGAAAAATATCTAGATATAGGATTGGTTTTTTGATTTTATATACAGGCACAAATTAAAACTTTATGGAGAATTTTTTAGCTCACCATTGAGTTTAGAGTGCTTGAAATAGTCAAAATCATCTACGATTTTATCCAAATTAGGTATAAGAAGAAAAATGGGCAAGGGTTTGATCTAGAAGCACCACACCCAAATCTAGGGGGTACCTAAAAATTGAAGTGTTTATGAGCAAAATAGACCTCACAGTTGTGTTTGAAAGGTGTCAAAACCTATAGATCCATATAAAATTTATCCAATTTGGACATAGTCACCCAAAAGGCAAATTTTATTTTGCTCCTAGTTATCGCTGTATGGATCGTACAGACTGTGTAGGCAATTTTTTTTAGCAGGCCTCACAGATCAGTAGGTAGATTTGAAAGGGCAATGTTGAGAGCCCACCGTTTGAACACTAGGAGGTATTTTTGAGTGAATATTTTTTTAAAATATCTTAAAATATTGTGATACTTGCTGTTGTACTTTCAATTTTTTTAGATTTGTCCATTTTTTTTTAAATTTAGGTTTTTCTACAACAACTCTTGCCAGTCCTCATTTTTACAACTTCAGAGGCTCATAAATTTCACATACAACCTCATATTAAGGTCCCATTTTTTTTAAAGTTAATATTTTTTTGAGCATAATGCATTGGTGTAGAAATTATTATAATAAAGTGTATATTTTTTTTACTTTTATACTAGAGGGCCTAATTGAGCTTTTTGTAAACTAGAAAAGTTATAATCTAGCCTTGTAACTAAACTAAATTATAAAGTGCCAACAAATAATTGATGGGTGGGATTAAAATAAATAATTTAGGGGGTTTTGTGGTGTGTTCTATACTTTGATTTTTTCTTTGTGACAATTTATTTCTAGGGCATCATGGGGAACCCTAAGTTCCCACTATTAATAATATACAACTACAACACATGGAGATAGAATGATTGGAATGCATTAATGATGATATGATATATGCTTTACATAAAAAATATTCTTACTCCACTTACTAATGCAAAAGAGTTACAACACTTTCTCTTTGAAATTACTAAAGTTATTGGCTGCATTTGGTCTTACATGTCTTTAGATTTAAATTTCCATCTTGACAAATGTACAACTCCAAAAGAGGCTTGGGATAAATTAGCATCATTTTTTTGAAAAATAGATGAGGTTCATGGTCACCAAATTGATAATAAACTCACTATTTTGGATCCTAAAAATTATGCTATAATACAAGACTACATCACTAAAGTCATAGATCTTAGAGCATAATTTTTTGAATGTAAAATTGATAAAAAGGATATTTAGTTGATTTTCAGTGCCTTACACAAATTAGGTCCTAAATATTCATCATTTATATCTATCTTTCAAACTCATAGGCTCACATTGGGCACATCTTATCAAATTCCCACCTTTGAGGTATTCTCTGAGATTCTAATGGTTGAAGAAGAAAAGTTAATAGATATGGGTCTAATCAAGTCATCCAAATCTCAATCTCTAATTTCAAGTCAACCTCAACATAAACAAGTTTAAACATCAACATCAAATACAGGTTCAAATAAAAAGAAGTAGAATAATTAAAATAAGTCACAAAAAGATAAGAATAAAGGGCAATAATCTTCCTCACAAGGAGACTATAAATCCACTAATAAGAAAGGGGATTCACAAAAAGGGACTGTCACTCCTTTCCCTTATTACAAAAAGGGGTTTCATAGTGAACTATATTGCTAGAAGAAAGAGATTGATGAACTTAAGGGTCTTCTAAAAAAGAATAACATCAATCAATCCTCTTCAAAGGATTCTTCCACTTCTTCAAATTTAGGGAAAGGAAAGCTATGACACTAGTTATACTAGCAAGTTTTCCCAAGTCATAGGTAATTGACTCAGGTGCTTCGCACCATATGGGTTCTGATCAAGAATAATTTTCTAGATTAGAGCCAATTTCTTTGCCTCATATTCTCATAGGTGATGATTCTAAGGTAGATATTATAGGAAAAGGTGTAATTTATATTGATAATGGTGTATTTTAGGATGTTCTCTATGTGCCAAAGTTATCAATTAACCTTCTCTATATCTACCAAATCACTCACTTTGATACTGGTAGGAAAGTTGAGTTCACACCTGATTCTATATCAATGAAAAAATTGGAGGATAATGCCTTAGTTGCAATGGCAAAAGTCAATAATCATTCTTGACTTTATTCATTCTCACATTTTGTGCCTCAATCTTCCTCTACATCTTTGTTCTCACACATTGATTTAGTGAGCAAGCTATGGCATGAGTGGTTTGGTCATCTGAACTACCACTATTTACAACAACTTATTTAGTAGGAGATGATTATAGGACTTCCATAGATTTAGTTTTTAGGGGGTGTATGCCATGTTTTGCCTTAGACAAACATCTAGAGGATAATTTTGATAAAATGAAGGCTTGGAGGGATACACAAGTCCTCAAACTTGTTTATAGTGATTTAGCAGGTCTATTACCTACTTTGTCTTTTAGTAAAACTTGTTATATTGATGACTATTCTAGATATTCTTGGGTTTAATTTTTGAAACTCAAGTGTGAAGTATTTGATAGATTTATTTAGTTCAAATATCTAGTAGAGAAATAATCTAGGAAGTATGTTAAGATCCTTCACCGATAATGAGAGGGAATATGTGAACAATAAGTTTGAATAATTATATGCTCTTAAAGGAATTGATCTTAAGTATTCAATTTCATACACACCTCAATATAATGGTGTAGTAGAGAGGAAGAATAGATTCTTAAAAGAGATGTCAAGTTATATGATTCATACAAAATCATTAGTACTTGAGTACTAGGTAAAAGTGATTAATTATGATACATATATACAAAATAGAGTTCCTCACAAAGATTTAAAGGGGATAACACCTTTTGAATATTGGTATAATAGGAATCCAAATGTGCATCATTTTAGAGTCTTCACTAGTCTAGCATGGGCTCACATACCTTTAGATAAGTACCACACTATAGAATAATGAAGCTGGACTTGCATATTTATGAGATATCCTGATGGTGTAAAGGGATATCAAATCATTGATCTAGATTCACATGAGCTTATTATAGTGAGAAGTGTTTACTTTAAATAAAGTCCTTCAGATTTATCTTCTAACATTTCTCATTTTTCTTCCTTAGAAGAATTAGATAGCAGTGATGATGATACTCCTGCTTCATTTACTCACAGGGATGATGAGGTAATACCTCCCCAATTGGGTTTTAGTAGGTCAAATTCTAGTTCATCCTCTTCCTCTAGTTCCTCACCCATTGATGCCTTTGTGGGATAGATATACTTTAGAGGATGTAAACCCTCTTATTATGGATCCATTAGATAGAAGGAAAACATGGTCACATCATGATCTTCCACATTCCTATATTGCTACAACTTCTAATCCATAGTCTTTTTAAGAAGCCACATGGATAGTTGAGTGGGATTCAATGATGGAAGAAGAGTATGACTCATTGATTAGGAACAACACTTGGGATCTTGTTCCTCTTTCTAATGGAAGAAAATTGGTACAATATAGGTGGATATATTGAACTAAGTTTGTAGTGGATAGAAATATTGATAAGTATAAATCATGCTTGGTAGCCAAAGATTTTTCCCAAGTGGAAGGAATTGGCTATATAGAACATTTGCACCTGTTGCTAAGATGAATTCCATTATCTTGATACTAGTTATTAGTGCAGCTCATGGTTGGGATGTACATTAAATGGATGTGAAGATCACATTTCTTCATGGGGATCTTCATGAGGAGATATATATAGAGTAGGTAAATGGGTTCATTTAGGATTATTCATTGGTATACCACTTCCAGAAGTCTCTTTATGGTATAAAATAAGCCCTTAAGGTTTGGTATTCCAAAATGGATACATTTCTTCTCTCAGTTGGATTTTCAAGATGTCACTCAGATCTGAATGTCTACATTCTATGGCTGGAGGATTCAATATTGTAATTGGTGCTCTATGTTGATGATCTCATTATTATAGGGAGCACATTATCCATCATCAATAGTGTTAAGACTATACTTTAAGATAGGTTTTCTATGATGGACATGGGCCTATTTCACTATTTTCTCAAGATTTAAATAGCATAGTCTTTTTTATAGGATTACACTTTCACATCCTAAGCATGCCATGGAATTGTTATCTCAATTTCACATGGATAATTGTAGGCTTGTACCAACTCCCTTTTTATCTAGAGTTAGACTTGAGGTTCATTGTTCCACTCCTTTAATTGATGCCACATTGTATCACCATCTTGTAGGTAGCCTCATCTATCTGACTCATACACGACCCAACATTTCATATGTAATTAGCATGGTTTCATGCTTATAGAGACACCACATGAGCTTCATTAGAGAGTTTACAAGTGCATTTTGAGCTAAATTTAGGGCACTATCAGATATGTGATTCACTATATAACAGGTATAGGTTTAGACTTGGTGGGATACACAGATTATGATTGGGTTGGTGATTATGATGATCATAAGTCTACTTTTGGTTATAGATTTCACTTTGGATCTAGCTCCATTTATTAGTAGAGCAAGAAGTAGCATGCTATTTCTATTTCATCTACAAAGGTTGAGTATTATGGCACTATTAATGCCACTACTAAGGTTATTTAGATTTAGAATATTCTCACTGAGCTTGGTGTTCCATTTCAAAATCCATTAGTCATTTAATGTGATAACTAGAGCACTATCCAGATCTTGAAGAATTTGGTTCATCATTAGAGAACCAAACACATAGAGATCCATATGCACTTTATCAGGGAGTTGATTCAAATAGAGATCATTGATCTTTAATATTATCCTACGGAGGATCAGATTGAAAATATTTTCACCAAACCTTTCACTTAGAGAAAGTATCTTCACTTGTGATCTATTTTTGGGGTGCAAGACATTAGTTCTTTAGGGGGGTCTATTAGACCTTCATTTTGAGGAGGATTGTTTTTCCTTCAAGTTTTCTCCTTTCCTCATCTATTTGCATAGAGTACCTAATATGGCTACACATTATCGAGACTTTTATCTGCATAGCCCTACCTAAGCTTTGCTTATGGGGGGTGTTGATGCATTTATTTACTTTATTGCATTTACTTGTATTTATTATTTAGATTAGTGTACTAATTACTTATTGTAATTAGTTTATTATGTTTATTAATAATTTATGCTAGATAGGATAAGCTTGCTTAGATAGTAGTTAACTTGGACACTTATCTTGTTACATTGGCATTCCACTCCACTATTCAAGGTAAGATAGGATAAGATTGATTGACTAGTAGTTAACTTGTGTTGATCATTTACACAAGTTGGACACTTATCTTGTTAGTGTGGAGTTGCACTCCACTATTCTTGTAGTCAAATATTAGTTAAACTACATGTGTTGTGTGAGTTCCCTGATCTTTATCATACATGCCTTGCTCTATACAAGCAATGGCTATTTTTGTATTCTATATCAAATTAATATTTAATTATTAGAGTAATTCATCATATTTGAGTTATTTATTCATTTTTTTATTGTCTCATATATACATTCATTATTTATTACTATTACTATTTTATCTCTTATTTATGTTTTTTATTAGATTCATTAGATCCTATAGCTAATTCTAACAATATGGAATAAAGTGATCAATGTTTATCGACATAATGGTGAGCAAAAGATCAAGTAAGTCAAAGAAGATCGATAGAGTGAAAGTGATCCAAAGATATAAGAAGCATCAAGATGGGACAAGAGATTGACAATTATGTCTAGACAGAGATTAAAAATGTGCACCTTCAAAGATCAAATGCAATGTGGAAGATCAGATCAAGAAGATCGATGGATGCATTTTAAAGTTGATAAAGCTAAAGTTTGGAAGAGTACAAAGATCTAATGGATAACATGAGCCTGTTAGAAGGTGATCAAATAGATGTGTTTTAAAGTTGAGACATTTGATTGTGGACCATCAGATCATGCTGTTAAAGGCAAGATCAATGATAGACATTTAAAAACATGTCTAGACAAATGGTAAGTTGCAAGAATATGTAGGAAATTGTGTATAAGCTATACATATTGACATAGATAATGAGATTGATCAATCCAACTAATCAAATCTACATTAGAGAGCTCGTGCATAAAAAATTGAGTCTATTAGATGCTATAGATAGTAAATAAACCTACAATTATGGTATGATGCATAGAATTGAGACATGAGAAATTTTAGTCTAAGTCTTTATGAACTAGAGTCTAAAATTAGTAATGTGTGTTACTAGTCTTAGTGTGAACACACAGAATAAATGGAACCCTAGATCATATATATATATATATATATATAATAGCTATACAAAGTAAAGGAGCTAGAGGAATTATAACTATGTCATAATTTGAATAATAAATAGACACAAGTGAAATTGTAGATAAAATGATCTATTATTGATAAGATGTGTCAAAAATAAAACTATATAGACACAATCAAGTAGAGAGAGAGATGAAGTGTGTCAAAGAGAAAATCAAAAAGACATGGAACTAGAGGGGCCAAAGTAAAGAAAAGTGGTTGGTGAAGCTAATGGAATGTGTCAATTAAGATATATCTGGACATAGAGTAGAGAAAAAAAGAAGCACAAAGAGAATTGGTAGAGAATGATTAGTTATAGATTAGACATGTAACACAAAATAGAGACCTAGATTCATTTATGAATCTAACTTATAATCTGGAGTTATAACTTCATAGATCTGATTGGTTGGTACCATTAGACAAACTAAGTTGGTGCTTAGTTAAGGGATTGATGTCTCCTTAGGGTTGGTGAACTTAAACATTGGAACTAGTGAGGTTCAACTGAGTTGGTACTTAGATTGGGGATTGGTGTCTCTATAAGATCAATGTCTTTAAAAGTGTAACCTATGAGGTTTGTTAGTGAAAATTTGAACTATGAGGCTAGATTAGAATAGTAGATTTTAATATCTATTCTCATCATGTTTTTTCCCTTTAGGTTTTCCACATATAAATCTTGTGTCATGTGAATTTGTATGAGTGTGATCTATGTATGTTTGATTTAATTTACATATAGTCTTAATCTTAATTAAAAGGTTTTAAAAAGGAACTAGTTTTAATTCATATACTGATTCACCTCCCTCTTAATATCTAGGTGTGTTCTAAAAATTGGTATCAGATCCAAGTTACCTAGAATAAGCTTAATCAACTCAGGTAGATCTTGGAACTATGAACACAATGACTTGTCAAGAAGGATCTTCATCAAACAAATCACCTCTCTTTGATGGATCTAACTATGCATTTTGGAGCATAAAAATGGAAGATTATTTATCCTCATTAGGGTTTGATATATGGATATATGTGGTAAATGGATATGTAAACCCTAATACAACTCATATCGATCAAGCTACCAAGAAGGCATATGAGAGCAATGTCAAGGCAATGATTGTTATTATTTGTGGACTATCAAACTTAGAGTTTATATAAGTGATGCAATGTTAAAATGCTTAAGATATCTAGAATAAACTGAAAAGCATATATGAAGGAGATGACAAGGTAAAGCAGGCCAAGATACAAACTTATAAAGGTAGGTTTGAGAGTCTTAAGATGATTAAAGAGGAAAATATTGTAGACTACCTCCTTAGGGTAGATGAAATAGTCAATGGAATCAGAGGCCTAAGAGAATAAATAAAAGAGTCAATTATTGTCAAAAAGGTTTTAAGATCTTTGCCATCAAGATATGATTTTAGAATCTCTGCAATAGAAGAAGCAAGAGATCTAGATAAACTCACTATTGATGAGTTACATGGGACCTTCATAGCATATGAGATGAGAATGGGATAGAGAGACACCTTAAAGAGAGAAGTTGCATTCAAAGTTACCAAACAAGCAAAACTAGAAGCATCTTCAATTGGATCTATGGAGACTGAAGAAGAAGAAGAAGCCAACTTTGTCAAGAGATTGAAGAGAGGATCTAGAAAGTACAGAGGTAAGTTACCCTTCAAATGATTTAATTGTGGTAAAGTATGAAATTTTGTTGCTAAATGACCTCATAATTAAAAGGATAAATTTGAGCAAGTAGAGAGTTACAAAAAGGTGAAATCCTATTATCCCAAGAATAACTTCTTCAAAAATAAGAAAGGTCTATACACAAAAGAAGATAGTGACTCAATAGAAGATAGTGATAGTTCAAATGATGATCATGACTGTGCTTTTTTGGCTAAGGGAAATGAATCCCTGTTCATGTCAGTAGAATCAACTTCTATATATCTTGATCAAGAAGAATTTGAAGACTCAAATGAAGAAGGAGAAGTAGACCTTGAATGTGAGCTCATCTATGCTTTAGAGTAAATTGATAAGCTGAGAAAAGAGAGATCAAAATAGAAAAGTCTTGGACAAAAGGAAATTGATAAAATTTCCAAAAGTCTTGATAAATCTAATTAGATGATGGTAAGTCTAAAGACACAAGTTGAAGAGGTTAAGAGAATAAAAGATGTAGTCAAACTTGAAATACAATTAAAAATTAATGAATGCATAAATCTAAAAGTAGAGATATTGTCTTTAAGAAAAGATATTGAAACAACCAAAGGTCAACTAAACAAAATTCTAAAGTTGACAGGAAGATTAGACATTCTGGATGAAATGATTAACTCTCAAAATCCCTCAAAAGAGAGATTAGGTCTTGATTATGAAAAGAGAAAGAGTTTCAATAATATCACATCTACTAATCTATATGAAAATTTCAAAGTAGAAGGGAAAGCTAAAGAAATAAAAGAGAAAGCTAGTAAGGACACAAAGAAAGACTCAAACACAGTTGATGTGAAAAAAGCTAAACTTAAGAAGAAGCTTGAAGAGAAGAAGATGAAGTTAGCTGATGAAAATGGATACACCAAAGTGAGAGACTTGAATAATCTAAATATTATAATATCTCCTCATACTATACTAAAGAATGCTATGACCATGTACTCCTCATATTTTTGTGGTTATTGTTATAGTTGTAATCAATTTGGTCATAGGGATATTGATTGTAGAGTTGTACCTACAAGGAGAAATTTTTTTTAAGTAGAAACTTATTCACTCCTATGTCAGATACAAATGTAATGTGATATAATTTAAATAATTTTGGTCACATAGCTAAACATTATAGAACAAGATTTGTAAAATCAAAATATAGAGTAAGAAGAAAGGCATGCCTCCAAATGTGAACAAATGTTCACAAGTTTTTGAGAAAAAGCCATATAAGAAACCCAAAGATGTGTGGAGAGTAAAAACTCAATCCATGATTTCTCAAGCTACACTCCATTCCAAGGATTAGAATTTGTGGGTGATACATAGTGGATGCTCAAAGCATATGACTAGTGACAAGAGAAAGTTCACCAAATTAAACAAATTTAAGGAAGGATCTATCAGATTTGGAGATAACACAATAGTAAAGATCAAAGGTAAAGGAACCTTGAACATAGATGGAAAACTACCTACACATGATGTACTTTATGTTGAAGGATTAAAGCATAATTTTCTAAGTGTCAGACAAATGTGTGATAATGGATACAAGGCCACCTTTAATGTAGAAGGATACAAGTTAAAGAGATCTAGAAGAATACTTTTAGAAGGGAGAAGGATTGAAAGCAACATCTATAATCTTATTGAAGTAAATGGTAATAGTTGTCTCATGGGAAATATTGATGAGAGATGGTTATGGCATAGGATAATGGGTCATGTCAACTTTGATAACCTAGTCAAAGTAAGCTCAAATAAGTGTGTAAGACACATGCCCAAGATAGCCACACCTATAGATACTACTTGCAAGGAATGTCAACTAGGTAAGCATATAAGGGTCAAATTTCAAACAAAGGAGTATACAACTACAAAGCCTTTACAATTAGTTCATACTTATCTTTGTGGTCCTACCTTGACATGAGGATTAAAAAAGAGAGATATTTCATGTTGTTTGTAGATGATTACTCAAGAATGACATGGGTAACTTTTTTGAAGGATAAGTCACAAGTATTTGAGAGATTTAAGATTTGTAGAGCCATGGTAGAGAATAAGATTGGAAGAAAAATTAAATGCTTAAGATCAGATAAAGGTGGAAAATTCACCTCAAATGAATTCATAGAGTATTGTGAGAATCATGGGATCAAAAGGCACTACTCTATAGAAAGGACTCCATAACAAAATGGAGTTATTGAGAGAAAGAATATAATAATCAAGAAAATGGCTAGAACAATGCTAAAGGAGGCCAAGTTACCTAATAGATATTGGAGAAATGTAGTCCAAATAATAATATACATCTTGGACAGAGTTCAACTAAGGGTAAATAGTGACAAAACTCCCTATGAGATATGGTATGGAAAGTCTACCTTTGTTAAATAATTCAAAGTGTTGAAAGCAAAAGCTACATTAGAATGAAGGAAGATAAATTGAGAAGCTTTGAATCAAGATGTGATGAAGGAATATTTCTTGGTTATTTCACTCAAAGAAAAGCCTATGTATGTTACAATAAAAGGTTACACAATATAGTGGAGAGCATCAATCTCAAGGTTGAAGAAGGCATACAACATGTTGAACCTGACAAAGAAATTATTATTAATGAATTAGATTTTGAAGAAGAAGTATATAATGAATAAGCTAAGGAAATGAATGAAAAGGCACCTCCAAGATTTGTTCAAAATGATCATCCTAAAGAGTAGATAATTAATAATAATAATGAAGGAGTTTAAACAAGGAGAAGAGTTGCAATGAATAAGGAGAAAGTAGGTTTTTCTCTAATGTCTAAAATAGAACCTAAGAGATATGTTGAATCCAACAAGGTGTTAGGATAAATTAAAACTCACATCTATCCCCAAATCACATACAAGATAAACTATGAAATGAATTAATCAAAAATTTAGAAAATAAACATAAACATGCACATAAAAAGAGACACCATATTTAACATGGTTCACCCAAGATGGGCTACATCCACCAGAATTGTCTAGTATATTATTTCTAGTAATATAATAGAGAAACAAAACCTTATAAGAAACCCTGTTACACCTCTCTACCTCTTTTTCCTTCTCTCTATGTACAATATTTCATAATTCATCACAATCATACATCTCAGCCATTTATCAATATATTTTAGGTGAAAAACACCTAAACATAACCTCTATCATAAAATATATAAACCTTTAATCAATGGCCCATATTGATTAAAAAATTATAATTTAACAAGGTAATTTTAACATTAAAATGGGATACAAACCTGGCTAAAATAACATCATAATTTTAACCTTTGATTCTGGAAGACAATTAGGCTCCACACCTATCACAAGGATGAGAATTGGCTTAAATCCATGGAATAAGAATTGAATCAAATTGAAAAGAATAAAACCTGGTAGTTGGTTCCAAGACCCTCAAACAAGAATGTGATAGGTAAAAAATGGGTCTATAGAAATAAACTCAATGAAGATGGAGTTGTTATAAGGAATAAAGAAATATTGGTGTGCAAGGGATATGCTGAAGTTGAAGGTATAGACTTTGAGGAAATAATTGCTTCCATTTCTAGATTGGAAGCTATAAGAATGTTTATAAAATTCTCTATTTACAAGAAGTTCAAAGTCTATCAAATGGATGTCAAGTCTACTTTCTTGAATGGGAACTTGGAAGAGGAATCATACATAGAATAACTTGAAGGCTTTTAGTTGTCTGAACAAGAAGATTATGTATATAGATTGAAGAAAGCACTTCATGGTCTAAAACATGCACCCAGAGCATGGTATTCAAGATTGGGCCAACACCCACAAAAAGAAGGATTCAATAAAGGATGTGTAGACATATATATATATATATATATATATATATATATATATATATATATATATACACACACACACACACTTCAAATCATAAGGTAATTATATGTCAATTTTTGTTGTTTATGTATATGACATCATCTTTGGTGGTAAAAATTAAAAAATGTGCAAAGAATTTGCTACACAAATGTAAAGTGAGTTTGAGATGTCAATGCTAGGAGAACTTTCCTTCTTCCCTAGTATATAAATAACACAAACTAATGAAGGGATATTCATATCCCAAACCAAGTATGTAAAGTAGATGCTCAAGAAATTTGAAATGGAAGATAGTAAACTAGTTAGTACTCCCATGATAACCATATGCAAGTTGAGCAAAAAGGATGAGTCACTTGATGCAAATCAAACTATGTATAGATCAATGATAGGTAGTTTACTATACCTAGCTACATTAAGGCCAAATATCATGAAATCAATATGCATGGTAGCAATATTTCAAGCTTATCCTAAAGAGTCACATGCCAATGTAGTGAAAAGGATTTTTAGATACATCAAGAGCATAATTGACTATGTCTTATGGTACCTTACAAGTGAAGAGTTCACTTTGATAACATATATAAATATTGATTAGGTAGGAAGTGTAGATGATAGAAGAAGCACTAGTGGTGGTGAATTTTTCCTTGGAAATAGAATTGTTTCATGGCTAAGCAAAAATAAAGAGTTAGTTACTCTTTCTATAACAGAATTAGAGTATGTTGTAATAGTGGCACGTTGCACTCAAGTCTTGTGGATGAAGAAAACACTCAAGGACATCAAGGTTGAGTACAAGTCATCTATTTTTATTATTTGTGATAATTCAAGTGCAATAAATATATCAAATAATCCAGTGATGTATTCTAGAACCAAGCACATATCAATCAAGTAGGACTTCTTAAGAGAGAGGGTTGTAGATTAAGAGGCTACAATATAATATGTGCCAACTAAGGACCAAGATTGTAGACATATTCACCAAACCTCTTCCCAAGGAACAATTTGAATATCTAAGATAGAGGTTAGGAGTGGTGGCTCCTACACCACATCACTAGATCTTAGTGATAAGGCATGAGTCCAAGGGGAGTCTCATAGAAGCTTTATTAATCCCTAAAAGATGAATTAAAAGTCAAATTAGGTATGTATACTTCTAAAAATTATTAATGAGTTGAAAATTGTAGATTCTTGGACAAAATACTTCATTTGATAAAGGGGGAGAAATATTTGGGCAAACAGTCAGTTAGAGTCCCTTTACCATTTATGTTAAAGGGGGGAAAAAGGTGTAAATGATCTTTGTAGGAGAAAGAGAAAAATGTTCTCTACAAAAGTTCAAATGTCAAAGAAGAAGTATAGCAAGTGTCAAAGTTGAGTATTAGGCAAATGTGTCATATGGCATTGCCTAAGGGGGAGAAAGTTTGATATGAACAACCTTATTTCATATTTACCAGAAGCCAATGTAATCAATGCTTGAGAATTAGCTAAAAAGTAGAAAATCAAAGAATTTAGTTTTCCATCAATGACAAAGGGGGAGATTATTGGAAATATGAGTGTCATTGATGTCAAAAGGGATTAATGTCAAAAGGGACATGTAAAGCATGTAATTAATGCTCAGGGATGAATATGGTGATCATTGTGATCCTAATAAATGTCAAGAATGATTGGAATGCTTGGGTGTATGAATGAAATTCATTCAATTCCTTATATTGATTATCTAGACATTTTGGGTCTAGATAAGAAAATATGAGAAGTTTTTTGATAACATCACCACTACCATATGTGAATGTGTATGGGGGAGTTTGTCATATGGTTGTATCACACTAGTCCCTAGTTATTATGCACCAGATTTAGAATCATGCATGCAAGCATAGCTAAAGATATGGGCATGAAAAGTTGGCTACTTAGACAAAATATACACAAAGGTCTTGTAAAGTTGTCATGATTTTACAAAGATAATCTATGGGCATTTGAAAAAGAAATAGATGGTAGATCTGTTATGGGTTTTTCATGAGCATCTTGAAAATATGGACTAAAGATTCAATTGAGAAGGAATGAGCTTAGATTTGAATTATCTTTGCTCTCAAACATGATAGGGTTTCTTAGTAAAACCCTAAGGGTTTAATTTATGGTGTTAAATAGGATCTTATATTTTGATGGTGATTAGATATAGCCTAAACCTGGTAGCTTAAGTTATAAATTAAGCCTTTGTCATCATTATGAAATTGGCCCCTTGACCAAGCTATTACCAGCTCAAGAAGTGATAAAAGGACTTAATATTTCCTAAGTCTTAGACTTTATATTATGTATTAGATTGATCAATGGATATTACTTAATCACACATAGATGATCCAACAAAGTGCAATGAATTTAAATTATCAAAAGGAGCTCCAAGAATGCATAAGTGACAAGTTTCACATTCACAAAGATTATCAAATAGAGATCCAATAAGAATAATCATGTTAAATTTAATGATCAAGCTTGTCATAAGATCTAAAAGTGAATGGGTGATCATATAAAAAATATCTAATGGAGTGAGTGAGCTCAGATGGAATAAAGTGATCGATGCTTATTGACACAATGTCAAGTGAAAGATTGAGAAAGTCGAAGAAGATCAATAGAGCAAAAATGATCTAAAGATATAGGAAGTATTGAGATGGGATAAAGATCTTGACATTTAACATCTCGATAAAGATAAAAAAATTATAGCTTCAAATATTGAATGACATGTGAAAGCACAGCTCAGGAAGATTGATGAACACATTTTAAAGTTGATAAAGATAAAGTTTGGAAGCATACAAAGATTTAGTGGATACCATGATATTATTAGAAGGTGATTGAATGGATGCATTTTAAAGTTGATTCGTTTGAGTGTAGACTATTAGATCCTAGTGCCAAAGGCAAGATCAATGATCAACATTTAAAGACATGTCTAGGCAAATGGTCAGTTATAAGAACATGCAAGAACTTATGTATAAACTCTATATATCAACATAGACAATGATATTAATCAATCCAACTAATAAAATCTACATTAAAGATCCTATGCATTAAAATTTGAGTCTAATAGATGCTATAGCTAGTAAATAAACTTGTAATAATGGCATGATGCATAGAATAAAGATGTGGGAAACTTTAGTCTAAGTTTTTATGAGCTAGAGTCCAAAATTGGTAAGGTGTGTTACCAGTCCAAGTGTGAACACATAGAAGAAATGAAACCTTAGATCAATTTTTTATATATATAATAAATAGACAAAGGAAGGAGGGAATAAAGTAATTAGAACTATGTCATAATTTGAAGAATAAATAGACACAAGCAAAGTGTATATAAAATGATCCACTATTGATGAGTTGTATCAAAAAGGAAAATATACAGACATAGCCAAGTAGAGAGAGAGATGAAAATTAAAAAGACATAGAACTAGAGGGGGTAGAGTAGAGCAAAGTGGTTGGTAGAGCCAATATAATGTGTCAATTGAGATATATCTGGACACCAAGTAGATAAGAAAAGAAGCACAAAAAGAATGTGTAGAGAATGATCAATTATAAATTAGACTTATAATAAATAACAAGGACCTAGATTCATATGTGAATTTGACTTATAATCTAGAGTTATAGCTCCATAGATCTAATTAGTTGGTACCATCAGACAAACTAAGTTGGTGCTTAGTTAGGGGATTGGTGTCTTCTTAGGGTTGGTGCACTTAAACATTGTAACTAGTGAGGTTAGCTTGAGTTGGTGCTTAGATTAGGGATTGGTGTCTCCATAAGATTGGTATCCTTAAAAGTGTAACCTATGAGGTTTATTAGTGAGACTTAAACTATGAGGCTGGATTAGAATAGTAGATTCTAGTAGCTATTATCACCATGGTTTTTCCTTTTAGGTTTTCTATGTATAAATCTTGTGCCATGTGAATTTGTATGAGTGTGATCTCTATGCATTTGATTTGATTTACATATAGTCTTAATTTTAATTAAATGGTTTTAAAAAGAAATTATTTTTAATTCATACACTAATCCACCCTCCCTCTTAGTATCTAGGTGTGTTCCAATAGAAAATTGTAGAGATTTATAGGAACGTAAATAGGGCATCCCCAAAAACATATTTTACATTGTAGTGTAGTAAATATCCTCGATGAAACAAGAAAACCCAAGCTTAGAGTTTGATAAGAGTGCAACCCAAATGGGTCCACAATGGACTCTGAGTTCACCAAAATACTAGCCTCATAGTTTGGCCAGATGGACTCCTCTTTCACTAAGTTGGACATCCTTGTCCCCTCAATACTAGTATACAAGACCTTAGAATTCACCCATAATGTAGACACAACAATTGAATTGGATCCTTCCAGTTATGAACTAACAATTTAGCATGGGAGATAATAATCAATAGTACCAGCATTAGAACTTTATGTAGCCACAAATAGGATATCAAGGGGGATATCAGTCTATTATAGGAGGAGGTCGAGGTGGTTATAGAGAAGGATATCAAGGTGGTAGAAGAAATAAATATTAATGGCCTCCTCTACAATGCTATCTATTTGGAGAATATAATCATGTCTAATAAAATTATTTGATGAATCCATAATGATAGTCATATTGCACATACTATAGAGCCTTTGATCAACATGATACTAAAAATTATCCTATTCTAGAGAAGCAGAGAAAGGACAGCCATCCAAAATGTAAATATGGTGTGGATCTTAAATAAAATTAATTTCTAAATGTTGTGACATGGAAAAAACATGCAAAAAAGGACTACCTCCACTTGAAATGCCTCATGATCATGACATTAGAAAAGTTAAACAAGATAAATACCCAAATCTAGCTATAAAAAAGAGTCTCATAAACAAAGTTATGCAATTGATGAAAAATATTCAACAAAAGAAAACTATTAATGGCAATGCTACAACAATCGATGAAAAAATGTATGGCCAAATTGTGTGCATTATATGATAAAATGGGGTTGTCACTACACTTATGGATCTCCTAAAACTTTTGAGTACTTTGTAAAATGAAGACATGTCACAAAACATCATGAATATACTACATAGTCTTTTGGAATGTGCATAACATGGCCAATAAAAGACAAAGAAATTGGTTTAGTATGTTAAATTAAGAAACCATGGGATGTTGATATATGGATTGATATTGACGTTATTAGTTACGAGATCCCAAATTCTATCTTTGATTTTGGTAGCATAGTTAATATGATTCCTAGATCTACATGGGAAGTTATTGGATGACTAGCTCTTAACTACAGCCTAGTAACTCTGATCTTAACTGATTATGAAAAATTTGAACCTATTGGTAGATTAGAGGACATCAAGATCAAATTCTTAGACTTGTCTCTATGCGGTGACTTTGAGGTCATATATATGAAGATTGTAACAATGCACTACCCTCTATTAATAGGAAAAAATTGGGTGTATGATGGTCAAATGACTATTACTATACTGTATAACCAGCTTGAATCACATTAAGGTGGTAAATTTGTCATTCTTCTCAATAGAGTGCACAAGCCTTACATAATTCCTACTAAAATAGACTCTCCATACGTTCCATAGGAAACTAGTTGGATGAAGGTCAATACTAAGGGGAATCTAAAAGCTCTATGCATAATTCACTACAACTTTCTATACCAGCATGCCAAGCCTCAAGTATAATCACACCTCTATCAAAAGTTCAAGATAATAGAATAATGAAGACTAAAACTAGTAGCTATGTAGCCTATGGTAAACCAATTTGTCATCAAAGAGTGTACTTATATATCTATAAAGTTGCCTACTCAATTAAAAGTTTATTTATTATATCAAGATGATGATCACATGTAGGATTACATAAAATTGATAAGGGAAGGAACTTTTTCTTAGGAAGTAGCTTCATCTATTAGTGGAAACTCAAATACCCACCTCCTCAATTGGGTCTAAGGTAACCATAAACTTTGACTAATTTGAATGGTCATGATGTACAAGTGATAATTGCTTGTGTACTATGAAATAGAGGACATCAATGATTTAATTCTATGCTTGAAAGTCCATATCCTAACCATAAATTAGTGGGTTAGCACTCTAAACTATGCTTTGAAGGGAGTTGTTACAACATGGTGGGAAACTCATGAAGACAAAAAGCTTTAGTGGGATGATGCTTATGAACTCATGATCAATAGGTTTGAACTACCATAGTTCATCCATACCAACTATCCATTATTTCAAGAAGGTGAGTGCCCTAAGATTCATGTACATAAATGTGTTAAAGTTTGGAATGAGGAACATGTGGCACCCAAGTATTGGGTTCAAATTTTCCACTATACACTTGCTCCCTTACCAGTAACATGGTACATGCACCATGAAGACCGGAGGGAAACCAAACATTGGGCACAAGTGTAGAGTGATTTCATAAAAAAATTTGTCTTTAAAGATGAAAATATTGTAGTTCATAATGCACTACAAAAATTCAATTACTTTCTATGCCATGGGTGTGTGAAAGATTTGATCACCAAAATAGAATTGACTACATAGAAAAATGTAGATTTAATATTAATTCAACACTTAAAAGGTATAAACCTGTTAAGACTAAAGAACAAGCTTTACCACAACCATGTCACTAAATCTAGGATGAGGTAGAAGACAATGGAGATTCTGATTCTGATGTTGATTTAGAATTGAATGATTTATTTGAACCTGAGTGACCTATAAAACTACTTAAGGACACTGATGTAACATTAACTAAAGAAAATAATCTATGTAACATATAAATTCTAGAATAGGAATGGAAAAAGAAGATATAGGAATCTATGGATGAAGGAAAACGCAATATTTATCAGTAGCCTCTCAAAAAACATGTCTTTAACATCATAACAAAGGAGGTTACAAAATTGGCAAGTGTAGGTGACTATTGGATGGAGACTAAAATTTTGGAATCCTTACAACTTTTGATGGATTACAAAGATATCTTTCCTACCAAATTATCAAAGGTTCAAGGAGTTGACCCATCTCTTTTTGATATATACATTTAATTTAAGGAGTGTGCATGATCGATCAAGAAGTGACCATATAAGCTTAATCTAAATGTAAAACTAAAGGTAAAGGAAAAATTGGATAGAATGCAAGATGTAGGGATAATATTTCTAGTAGAAAAAGCTAATTGGGTAATCCTAATGGTATTTTAGCCCAATAAAATAGGATAAATATGAGTATGTGGGGACTACCATATTCTGAATGATGCCTACATAAATGATCCTTTTCCAATACCTTTTATAGACAAAGTTTTGGAGTCTATTATAGGATATGAAGTATATTGTTTCATGAATGGGTTCAATAGATGCCATCAGATTTTGATCATAGAGGAAGATAAAGATAAAATAATGCTTACAACAAAGTGGGTTTATTTTGCATATAAAATGATGCCATTTGGACTGAAGAATGCACCTATGGTATTTTTGTGCGTAGTAGTTACTACATTCAAAGATTTCATTCATGATTTCTTGGAAGTTTACCTTGATGATTGGGTAGTCTTCTCCCTATTCAAAGAGCATTTTTCCAAGCTATGTTTAATGTTGGAATGATGCTAAGATCTATACACTTCTATAAATTTTTAAAAATGCTTATTTTTACAACTTTTGGTGTTTTACTTGGACATGTCGTTTGTAGTGACATCCTAGTGGATTAGGCTAAAATTGTAGTAATATTGAGTATGCCACCATTTATTAGTTCCATTGAAGTGCATTCCTTTCTTGTGCGTACAACCTACTACCAAAAATTTATCAAAGGCTACACAAGGATTTCGTCTCCACAGGAAGGCTAACTATGCAAGAATGCTAACTTTATATGGATATCTAAATTCTAAGTAACTTTCATTGAGCTAAAATAGTGATTGATCACTATGCCCATACTTGTTTTCCTATATTGGAGTAAGTAATTTCATGTACATGTAGATTCTTTGGGCATCATAGTTGGTACTATACTTGCATATCCCATAGAAGGTGTGCTTGATCATCTTATCCAATTTGCTAGCTAGAAACTATCCAACACAAAGAAAAATTATACAACTATAAAATGGGAAGCATTGGCCATTGTATTCACACTTCAAATATTTTGGCACTATATTTTGGTGACACCATTCAAATTTTTCATTAACCATCAATCCCTACAATAAATATTCAACAAACTGATGTTAGGAGGATGAGTATCTCTCTAGTTGATGTTGTTTTAAGAATTTCAATTCTGCACAAATGTAAAACTAGGGAAAGAAAATTTGGGACATGACCACCTTAGTTGTATTTCAAATGGTGAAGAGCTGAAATAAATATAATAAGACTCACCTAATGCACACCTATTTTATGTCTTTACGATTCATAAAAAATTCAAAGCAATTTCCAACTTACTCAAGCAAGGAATCTTCCCTACAAACTTTCAAGAATGGGATAAAAAGTAGTTTATGACTAGATCACTACCATATAACATCATTAATGGACTACTATATTACTTAGGAAATGATGAAGTCTTGCATAAGGTTTTCCTCAAACATGAATGACCTTAACTCTTGGAAGAAGCTCATCAAGGAGTAATAGGAGGACACTTCACAGGAGAGGCTACAACTAGAAAGATTCTATAGAGCAGACTATGATGGCTGAATTTATTCTAGGATACACAGAGTTACATAGCACTATAGTGTCTACCATTGTATGAAAAAATTACTTTAGAAAGATGAGATGTCATTGTAATCCCTTTTAGCATATTAGCCTTTTGTTATAATGGGGTATTGATTTTTTTGAACCAATAAACCCACTAAGAAAGCATAGCAAAGGTAGATACATCATTACTATGATAGATTATTTTACTAATTAGGTTGAAGCTATTGCCACATGTAATTTTAGTATGAAAGATGTAGTGAAGTTTTATATGAAAAATCATTACTAGGATCAGATGTATAATCAAGTTGATCAGCAACATAGGAATGCAATTCCTAAACAATACTATCAAGGACATAACTAAAGAGTTTATGGTCTCTCATCATAAAAACATTGCTTACCATCCATAGACCAATGGATAGGTTGAAGATTCAAATAAGGTACTAGGGAAAATGCTTAAAATAATCTATATTTTTAAGTAGAATGATTAGGAAGATCACATTCCTATAATCTTATGGTCATATTATACAAATTACAAAAGGGCTACAATATTTATACCATTTTAGTTGGTGTATGGTTTGGAATTAGTCATGTCAATGGAATATCTAGTACCCAACCTATGCATCACTATGGTCATGCATTTAGGAGATGATGAATCTCTTATTAATCAACTCTTAAAACTAAATAGGATAGATGATTTCAGACGAAGAGCAACATGGACATAGGAAGTGCATAAGAAAATCCAAAAAGCATAACATGATAGGAACTTGTGCCAAAAGGAATTCCATAAAGATCAGCTAGTTTTATTGTATTATAATTAGTTTAGAGCATTTACAAGTAAGCCTAAAATAAGATAGAAAGGGCCTTACATTATACATGACTTAATGCAATAAGGAACAATAGTTTTAAGAGATCTTTAGGGAACCATGTTACCAGGGTGAGTAAATGGATATAGGCTTAAGCTCTACTACCAATAGTCTATGGATCTAATTCTACAAGCTGAGTGGGTGTTGAGTAACACCATGTAGATTAAGATTTATCTATTTTTCAAGTTTTGTGTTTGTCTTTATTTTCTAAATTTTTTTGTTTATAGATGATCTCATCAATAACATTGGTGAAGTACAAAGACCAAGCATCACATACACTAGATTGTGTAGGAAGATCCACATGTACTATTAGAAAAGTCAAATAGGAGTGAATAAAAATATTAAGTCTAAGAAAGATGCCAAAACATCACATCAATGAGATATCCATTAGATAATGGTCATCCACTAGAAGTAAATGCAAGAGCCAAGGGTTGATGGATGTGATCTTCAATAAATCGATGGCTAGTCAATATCAGCTACTCGTACCCCTCATACAAACACCTTCAAGAATAATTATGTAACTACACACATGTTGAAATGACTAGCTAGTTTAATGGCTAGGTTGAAAATTGATTTTCCACATCTACCATTACATTCAAGATAAGTGGATAGCTAGGCATGGCCTGGACGTGGAAGCTAAGATGCACAAAAGCTATAAAAGATAAGTTTGAACTCTAGTCTTGCATTTCATCCTTAGAATATTTTTGAGATATATAACTATAAAGAGATGAATAATTTTCATTACATATAACATCGAAAAGTATTCAATTTTCCTATCACATAACCATAAATACCATGCAACTAATTTGACCCCTCTTTAAAGCATAATAGGAAGCCATAGGTGTCAGCATGGCACTTTAATAAACCAATATAATGATAAAGAGGCATTTAAATACCTCTATGAATCCAAAAAATATATATTTTGGCCTAACCCTATTGATGTTGCATAGCCACTTGCCCTCATAGCTCCCCATAAATTCCAAAACACAAATGTTGAACACTTACTATGAATGCCAACCTTTGGTGACATGGGAGAGGTCATTCAAGTATTTCTTGGATGGTATAACAATGGAAAAATCTATTTGGGTCTAGATGAGATGGTGTTTATCAACACCCACGCCATATCCTGAGCCTTGGGCATGCCTGCATGAGGAGACACCCTACTAGCCTACAAGACCAAAACAAATCCTATTTTTGTAGAAGTCTAGGAGCTATATGTGCAATAAAATTGAGGGATCCCCATAGATGAGATTCTAAACAAACATATATGAATTCTCATCTAGTGCATCACTAGATGATTTTGGTAGATGACTGCAAATAAATACCTAAGGGAGTTATGGACATCACTCACAAGATGATTCACCAGTAGGAAGAATTTAACTAGCCTGAATACTTTGTCCAAAAATTGATCACAAACATTTTGAAGTTCCACACCACTCCTAGGTAGACCTTTTAGTATCAGTTCCTGATCCTTTTGCTTTGTTTTACCTAATAGAAATCACCTAAGGGGGAAGTGCACCTAGACATGGACTACTGGCTAACACAATAGTTTTATAACATAATATAGATGTAGGAATGTGGAGCCCTCACACATGAGGGGAAGTTTAAAGCTTAGTGGGAGGAATGTCTACACCTCATCACCATACACCCTAGAGAACTGCCAGATGTCTTGTAGTATTTAGGACAGCATGCCACTATCACCCTCTTACCTAAGGGAGTCTTTATCACAATTCATGAGTTGCCACACTCATAATTTAAACCACTCCCCTTATTCATCATAATGGATATGGATAGGCTAAGGTGGCCAGATAAAAATAGCATGTAGTCATACTAATAACTCCTTTTAAATCTATACCACTAGGTGTAGACATTCCTACTACACAATCATCAGAGCCAACATCTAGTTCACAACAAAAGAAAGGGAAACACAAAGCAAACCCTCATTCAGTGTCACCTCCTCCAAAGAAAATAACATGCAACACTATGACCTAAAGGTACCATAGATTTTTAACTCCCAGGACCTCATGGAGATGGGAATTGATGCATATGAAGTCTACCAAGTCATGTTGGTAGACATGGCTGGAGACTATTATGAGGAGGAAGAAAAATAATTCTATTTTTTCCAAGGTAGTGTGCATAGTGAAAATCTAGAAGTAGGTTCCACCTAATCTTTAGGTATAACTCCCAGCTTATCCACCTTCCATAATTGTAGATATAGTCTGAGAAGAGGAAGAATAACTTTAGCATGGAATGGACTTCTTTCAGCCTTTGATTGCTCTAACTTTTTCCCCTAACATCATTTTTTCACCCCTAATAGAGAGTCTACTATAACAACTTGTGTGTATGCCAAGAGCACGGTAAGAGACAAGAGTCTCTCCTACCCTAGAAGAACACACATTTGGTAGGCCAGTTGTTGTGCAAGAAGCACAACCTACTCTTGAGCCTTTTACACCCTAACATGATATAGATTGGTCATAATTGTTAGAGAGAATCAATGGGCTCTAAGTTTAGAGGTGTGACCAAAGGACTCCCCACCATCACCATAGGTGAAAGAGGTTGAGGAAATTGTACAAGAGCATCCCATAAAGGAAGAGAAATAGGCCACTAGAGAGGAAGCCATGCTCATAGCTGAACACCAACTCAAGAAGGAAGAAAAGAAGAGAAAGATAGAAGAAGCACAACAACAAGTAACACAACATGCTGAAAAAGCTGAGGCCTCACAAAAGGCCAAAGATGTAGAGGTAGACATACAAAAGGACAAGGAGATGGCTTGAAAATTCCAAGAAGTTTTTTTCACATAACAATAAGTGTAAGAGGAGAAAGAAAATAAGGAAAAATAAGAAGAAAAATGACAATAATATGCAGCAAACTAGGAATAATGACAAGATAAGAAGCTACCAAGAAGAATAATGAGGAACATGATAAATACCTATGGTAAAAACAAATGCAAGCATAAGCACAAGCCTAGGTGCAGGCCCAAATTACATAAGAACAAGAATAAAATAAGAGAGAAGCAGAAGAATAGAGGAAGAAGGAAGAATAAGAGAAAAATTAGAAAGAAGAAGAACAAAGAGAAAAAGGAAGCCAAAGAGAAAAAGAAGAAAGAAGAGGAAGAGAATACTAAGAAAGAGGAAGATGACAAGAGAAGAGAGGAAGAAGAAAATAAGAAGAAACAATAAGAAGAGGAGGAAAAAAAGAAGAAGGAGGAATAAGATAAGAAAATGAAAGAGGAAGAGGTAAAATAGAAGATGACTAAGGACACTATGTAATAATTTAAGCTAATAAAAAAAGCCATAGTGTAGTATCAATCATTATCCATGAGGCAGGCACAAACATAGTCACCACAACTTCCACTAGGAGGTGTATGGATCTGGGATGTTCCCTCAATTAGTCTTGGTACACCACCTTTTCCCTTCCACTAGCCCCCATGCCATGTTAGGATCCTACAACAACCACAAGCACATTTTCCACTCTTCCAGTCAAAAAAGAGGCCTCTTTAGATGGTTTTCACCTACCTTTAAATAAATAATTAGAGGGTGATACAACATTCCAATAATTTATTGCACAAAAGGAAACCTCCTTGAAACAAGAGAAGGACCAATCAAAGGTAGAGAATGTGGAACTCAGGGCTCACATGCATGAAGCAATGAGTATAATTAAAAACACTTTCCCAACCTTGGCCTCTTGAGTCATATGGGAACAAGTCATGTCAAACCATAGTTGGCTCAATACCTTGGTCATAGAGCTTACAAAATACTAGTGCATAATGTAATAACTCCATACACTCAACAACTTGGGCTATAATTTGAAGACTAACACCATGACTTTGATTAATCTACTAGGGGAGTTTTAAAGTATGTTTGACATCACAACCCTATAATCCCATTAGATTGTATATAGTCTTTTAGAATAGAAGCAGTAGCTTGATAATCCAATTTCTAGCTCTAGCATAGACTTTGTCATAGCTGCCATAACTAGTGCAAAAATGCATAGACAAACTACCTTGATCGATGAAATTAAAATTTCACTCCAAAAAATATTTAAATGCTAGGGATAATTTACATAAATAACTCCTCATCTAGTAATATGACCTATGATGTAGTGCATTTGTGAGGTTTTAGGCAGAAAGACACATAAACAAGTTAGAGAAATTGAGCATAGAGATTAAAATAAAGGTTAGTAATACAAGGGCAGATCTAAGTACCACTCAAAATGTGGACCTAAAGGAACTCATTAGGTGTTACACACTAATGTGTGTCTTGATTCACATGATCCAGGAAATGATGCTTGACTAAGATGTATTTAAAACTAACCTAGCTCTATTCTAAACTAAGTTGACATTGATCCTCAAAGTTCCTCAATATAAACCACCATCATAGCTCTAAAAAAAACTCACACAGTTCATGACTAATAAGTTTGAGGGTAAGGATCTTACTATCTAACATTCTTCCTTAGAAACACCACCTCCTTCCAATTACGTATTGTGAAATGCACAAATTTTTGAATTTTTTTGTAAAGTTTTGAAAAACTTTATGTATTAGGGATGACTAGTGAGGCAAGCAATGTCAAGATGGTTTAAAACCCACAAAGGGTGGCCACCTATTTATGCTAGCCTATTGAAAACTTTAAAGGGTGGTAGGTTGGTATGATTCTTAGTTTAAAACCTGAAAAGGTAGCTAAGTAGTGCACAAGAGGTGAAAATAAAAAACGGTGCCTTGAGAAATTACTATGATTCTTGCTAGTCTATCCAAATTTTTAGATTTTTCCCTCAGTGCACAATCAGAAGAACCTATGATGTTGTCTTAGTACAAGATAACACTTTAAGTTTGAGAAAGTGTTGGGAGAAGAAAATTGGATAATTAAAGTTGCATAGGATATTCTTTGAATATTTGTTCATTATATATGAAATTTTTAACTATATGTATTTTGTCTTATCCTCTTCAACTTATGAAAGTATAAAAGATGAATAGTCTCTTCTTTTTGGTGCCAATGTATGATAAGAATACGAATATCCAAGATCTATAATGACTATAAATATGTATGTTTGTAGGAAGAAGATGATGACCCTTTTGTTGAGATCAATATAGACTTTCTGGTTATGGTTACCTATCATATTTTTTATGTTATTTCTTGTCTACATTATCATTCTTATTGTTTGGTTTAATCTTATCTAAAAGTAATTTGAATGTTTTGTATACCTTAAAAAAACACTTGTTTAATCTTAGTTCTATCTATCACACTATAATTCATCTATATCATGTATCTACTAATTAAGAATTATCTATACCAACCTATGCTTTATATCATAACTTAGCTATCCTCATCCTTAGCATGTTCTATTGAATCAGGAACCTTTGCTAACATCTACTCTCATAAATTGGTAGGAGGAAGACTTAAACTACATAAATCAGAGTGGGGCATCAAGTGGAGGAAGTAACCTAGTTGATTTTAATATAAGATTCAAAAAGAGAGAGACAAAAGAGGTAATACCAACTTTGACACCCTCATCTTCAATGCCCTATATCACTCACATAGGTACACAAGACAAGGTGACTACATAATTTTTAGTGCACACAGAGAAGGCTATGTAAAGAAGAGATTTGACTTAGACAAATACATAAATACAAGAAGATAATAATATTCTAAATCCATAGTCAAAGTAATCTCAAATTCCCTTCAACATAGTCAAATAGATAAATAAGGTGAGCCTCAGTATAACCATGTGGGATGCTCTTGTTATTTTGTCTCAAAGGAATTTACTACAAGATGCTTTGAAAAGATTTTAGGAGTGTAAGCCATCCCAACTTATACCTTTCATATTTTTGAGTCTGTCAAGCTAGAGTAGAAGAAATGCAAGTATATAGTAGCACCAAGTCTCCCCCATTCTACATCTCCTTGATCATCAACCAATATATAGTACACAATTTCATGATCAAATTAGGCACAAGTAAATCAGTGATGCCAAAGAAGATCATAGATACACTAAAAATCACATAATCCCTAATTTTAAAAGGAGTGGTCCAGCTCAATGGCATGATAATTAGAACTATGGGAATAATCAAAGATTTGAATCTTACACTACATGCATGCCCAAGTATCTCAATTGTGTAGGATATTGTAGTCATTGACTTACATTCCTAATTCAACAACTACCTCTTTTGAGACTTCATGATAAATATGGGTGGGTAGTTATCTTTAGATTGGTTATGTATGTTACTCAGAACTAGGTATGAGACTAAAGTGACCATCAGGGCTAAACCTATCTTCAAAATCCATGTTGAACCATAATATTCCATCCTAGTTGAATTAAAATGTGAAATGTTTGATCAAGAGGAGAATTTGATTCTCCATGAAGCCTTAACACCTCTTAAAGAGATCTTAAATAATTTTATGGATGAATGGGCACATGAACATTTGAGTGTGATCCATATGACAATCTATAGGAAAAAGGGATAGTTACGTAATGCATCTTAGAGGAGGATTCCATACTACATGAGTTAATTTTGATGCAAGAGGACCCTAAGGGTACATGGATATTATACTTTGATAGATATCAAATTAAAAATGGTGATAGAGCTGATGTGATGTTAGTCTCTCCTCAAAATGAGAAATATTTCCATGCCTTTAGATTGTAGTTTATTTGCACAAATATTTATATAGAATTTGAGGCACTGATCCAAGGCCTCAACTGGCATAGAAGAAGGGAATAAAGATGCTATATGGATTTGGCAATAGTGAACTAGTTGTTAACTAGGTTAGAGCTTAGATAATGATGAAAAATGGATTGATGAAAGCTTAGAAGCATAGAGTATGGGATATCATTGAAGGATTTTATGTATTCAATATTATTTCCATACCAAGATCATATAATATTGATGTAGATAGACTCACAGCCATAGGTGAAAAATATGACATCTTATGCAATATAATAAAGTAATCCAAATAACTTATCAATATCATAATCAGACTGATAGTCCTTAACAATGCAGAGAGTTGGTAGATGTTTAAGAGGGATGATCAAACCATCAGTTTCTTATAGGATGAGGTAGTGTTTTGTGCCAAGAAACAAACATAGCTATGAGCCCAATACAAAGATAAAGTCATACAATTAAAGGGAAATAAGCTCTCAAAAGGGATATCCACCTTAGAAACCATCTTCAATACCAATGATCAAGTCAAAGGAGAAAAGCAAAACATGACAATATAAGAAGAGGTATCTACACATGTAACCATTTTAGAAAGAAAGATCCTAAAAGTTGGTAAGGTATGGTCCCCACCATAAATTAAGATCTTCATTTAAATAAATAAGATATATGATGATTTATTTGCATGGAGTTATAAAGACCTTAATGGCTTTAATCCAAGCTTAATATAACACACAATTGAGATTGAACCTAATGCATAATCAGTCCATTAGAAACATAGGCCAGTCAATCCAAAGTTTGAACCTTTAATGAGAAAGGATCTTACAAATCTCATTGAAGCTAGTATAATACTTCTAATTAAACACTCTTCATGGGTTGTCAACTTAGTCCCAGTATAGAAGAAGAATGGGGAAATCCGTCTATGTGTGGACTTCAGAGATATGAACAAAGATTCCCTTAAAAACCACTATCTTCTCCCACCAATGGAGTATATCTACAAATGATCATAGGTGTAGAAATATTATCATTTTTATATGGTTACTCATGATAAAACCAAATTCTAGTACAAGAGTGAAATCATTATAAAACAACATTCACCACTAAGTGGGGAACCTTTGCATACTAAAAAATGCCATTTGGTTTGACAAATACAAGATCAAACTTCTAAAGATCCATGGATATGGAATTTAAGGAGATCATCAACAAGATCATCTTGGTTTACCTTGATGACATAAATATTTTCTTTAGGTGTGTAGAGGATAATTTAGGCCATCTAGAGCAAGTATTTGAAAGGTGTCAAAAGTTCAAAATATCTCTGAACCCTAACAAGTGTATCTTCATAGTTAATGAAGGCACTCTACTAGGACACATTATTTCCAAATAGGGACTCACAATTGATCCAAAGTGAGTCAAGGCTATCTCATCTCTCCCTCTCTAAAGCTAAAAGAAGAGTCTCTAGAGCTTCTTAGGAAAAATCAACTTTGTTAGGATATTTATGCTTGATTTTGCCACCCTGACCAATCCCTTCATTTATGATGCTCAAGAAGAATGCTACATTCAATTAGACTCATGAAGGTAGGGAAAATTTTTAAGCCATAAAATGTTCTATCACATAGGCTCCCACATTGATCAAACTAAATTATAGTAAGGATTTTATCCTTTATGCATTTGATGGGTTGGAGGGCATCTCAACTATCTGTATGCAACCAAAAAATGATCATATAGAGCAACCAATTACCTTCTTCATCTAGGAATTGAAACATTATGAGCTATGATATAGCTTCATGGAGAAACACATCATCATAGTTGTGAGAGAACTCAAGAATTTTAGGCATATCATCTCCAACAACAAAATCCAACTCATATTTGCACACACATGCATTAACGAGTTTTTGCTCAGTAAGGACATCCATGAAAAAGAGATGGTTGGGTCATAAAGGTAATAGAATATATGTGGACATCTAGGTCACCAAGCTAATGTGAGGAAAGGAAATTTGTAAAAAATTAATTGAGGTGGAAAAATTTAAAGAAGGAATAGTCTTAGTGTCTCATGAAAAAGAACCAACAAGCCAAGAATCTACAAAATATTGGGTTTAGGATATGAAGGCCTTCTTTTAGTATGGCATGTATCCTCCTAGCCTTGGTAAATCCAAGCGTAGACATTTCAAGTTGCAATCCATTCCCTATGTGCTTGTTAGTGGTGCACTTTTTTATAAGGTCCCCAATAGAGTCTGATTAAGGTGCATAGAATTAGATCAAGTGGAATTTTTTGAGAATTACATGATGTCCTTGTAGGAGGACATTATTCACCTAGGATCACTACTATGAAAATCATGTGATATAGTTATTATTATCCAAATATATTCAAAGATGCACATGAATGTTTGAAAATTTGTAAGAGATGTGCCTTCTTTACATGCAAATAAAGGCTAGCATGTTTACCATTACACCCAATACAAGCCAATCAACCCTTCGTATAGTGGTACTTGGATTTCATAGGCATGATTAACCCACCATCAAGTGATGGGCATAAATGGATCCTCATGGCCATAGATTATTTTAAATGATGAAAAAAAGTAGTAGTTCTCAAGGAGGCTAATGAGACATCTATCCTAAGCTTTTACATAAGCATTGTAA
The DNA here is from genome assembly GCA_037957365.1 of Torreya grandis. NCBI lineage: Eukaryota > Viridiplantae > Streptophyta > Pinopsida > Cupressales > Taxaceae > Torreya > Torreya grandis. The sequence goes on along the minus strand of JARHVA010000722.1, from coordinate 3,187,584 downwards.
TGAGATTTGGTATCCCAAACACCATTATCTTTGATAATGCATTGGCCTTCCTTAAAACTAGGATCAATGAATGGGCTATCAAGCATAACATCTATCTAAGCACCTCATCAAATTATGACCCTCATGATAATGGTCTAGCCAATTACATGAATAAGAATTTGATTTGCATCATAAAGAGGACCATGGAAGATAATTAGTGAGATTATCATACTAAGCTCAGAACTTCCCTTTAGGCTGATCGAATTACACCCAAAAGATTATTGTGAAATTCACCCTTTATGTTAGTCTATGGAAGGGAGGCTAGATTGCACACATCTCTTAAGTTACCTTCATTGGAATTTTCCCATTAGTTAGAGTTACTCAAAAGTGATCCCCTCATAGTAAGATTAGTATATCTAATGGAGCTTGAAGAGACTAGAACACATGTTGTGCACATTGTAAAACTTTAACATGCCCAGATGAAGAGGAATTTTGATAAGAGGGTCTCTAATATAAATTTCCATGAGGGGGATTAGTGCTCAAGTGGGATGTAGATAGAGAAAAATCTAGAAGGTATACTAAGTTTGACATGATATGGAGTGGTCCATATACCATAACTAGCCACAAGCAATCCATTACTTTTCAACTTGATAGTTCGAATGGAGAAGAAATACCTATCCTAGTCAATGGGATCCATCTCAAACACTATCTCCACTAATTATATATAATTTTTAAATAAGTAGATTAGATGTTTTTAATTTCCCTAAGTGCCATGTGCACCTTATTTTGTGATGGTATCATTTCCTCTAAGCACTTATGCATAGTGTTTATCTTAGATTAGATCTCTTTCCTCTAAGGGTCTGTAGCACAACTACTTATTTTTAATAGGAGGTTCTCAATTAATCCTAAAGCCAAGGATAAGTAGCCAGTGCATGTGTAGATGAAAGGACCAAACATTTCAAAGACTCCATGCCCAAAGGCTTACTCCAAAGGCTACTAGATTCCCACTTAGTAGGCAAGCAACTCATAGAGGTCAACAAAAGTGTTGACTCTCTAAGTCACCCTTAGCCTATACATATCTTATAAAGATCCTATAGAATATTTTCACTCCTATAAAGTGTTGAGTTCTTAAAATCAAACTGTGTATAGATGCCTCCCATCTACACTTGTGCCTAAAGTAGTTAATATAGATCTGTACATTGACTAAGTATTAATGCATGACCCATGTAGGATCCTTAATTGCATGATCCATGTAACATGCAAGTTCAAGGACAAAGATCCCCAATCTTTAGATAGTGAAAGCAAAGGTGCACAAAAGGTAGTTATGAATTGTAAGGAGTATGACCAAGTTATTTCATTTTCATGTACCTTCTTATTAAAAAGAGTCCATATACCTTCAAGATGAAGTATTTTACCAAATAGTAGCATTTCAATTATATGATATCATACAACATAAACTATGATGTATGATATGAACATACTAATTCATATATTGATGTAGATATCAAGTATTAAGTAATGATGTGATAGTTTAGGGGAGGCCCACATAACAATTGACATGTGGTAGTAAGGTATAAAGAGGTAGTTAGAAAATTAGTTAAGTAGCACCCGAGGCCTTGATAGAACAAGTAAATGCATAAGTGGTAGTAAGACATTATAATAGGAGTATACACCACCCATCTAACTTTTCTAGGAATCTTCCACTCTTAGACACACATGTGGACCCAAAAATAATCCTACCATCATCTCCTAAATCTGAACCACCAGAAAAAAGTCAAGAACCATGGGCATGATGCTATAATAGAATTAAAAGCTATACTTACCACCCCAAGTGGTGCTTTAATTGAAAAATGGATTGATTTTATAAAATCCCTATTATTTATTGTAAAAATGTTGACACATTTTAGGCAACCTCGAGTTACCAAAATTTACCCTCTAAGAGTACTTCTATTGGATGAATCTTACAAGTTAATAAGAATTAAGTTTACCTCCCTCTAATCTTATTTTTTTATTGAGGTTAAAGGGGGGATTTTTTGAACCAGAGTCCCCAAACCATAGGATAACATCAACACAAGGAATATCCATAACAAAATAAGCATCCCTAAAGGGAATAATAGACCACAACACAAAAACAATAAGAGAATAGCTAAAAAACTTCTCTCACACAACCAAACAACTTAGATTAAACAATACTTCCTGAGATGTCTTCCCAACATGCCTTCATGTTCCTAAGATTAGTGTCAATTTTTTTGATAATGCTTTCATATTCTAAGTTTATGTTGTGGATTCCACTATTGTATTGGCCCTTTGTCTCATTTCCCTTACCTACATAACTAGGATTAAATATCTCTTTGAGGTGCTCATACCTCCCTCTTTTCTTATTACACTTTGTGTACTATTTGTTTTTATTGATCCTTATCTATGGGTAACATTCAACCCTCTCATTGCTATCCATTCTTGTCACCTCTATGTAGAACTTAGAAATCACTTGCAGGTCATATCCTATGTGCATTCAGGTCTATGTAAACTTTATTTGTGGATTATTTTCATCCCTCTCAATGTTGCATTATATTCTCACACCTCTATGAAAAATAATTATGCATTTAGAGTGGCCTCAATGGAGTCTATGTCATAATTCCTTATTCTTAAAAAAATTTAGTGTGTTCATGATAGTAGGAACACTCATTCTATTCTTGGTGTATCACCTTTTTATTTTCTAGTACTCTCTTACCTTTCTCCTCTATTTTCCCTCAAAATATTAGGTTTAGATGGTATATTTGCCTTTCTACTCTTTATGTCTACATGTTGGTCTTAAACTAGATACACTAAAATATATGGAATCTGGCCTACTCTAGAGGATCATCCCAAGTAGCACAAGGGTCCTACACCTTAGGGATGTTACCATAATTGTGATGAGACAACCAATGCTTTACACATGTAGGTGAGTGATAACACTTCCATGCCTAATGATGAACACTTTTCCACCCTATAAAAGGTGTTTTCACTTTATGCCTAACCAAAAAACATTCCTTCATAGCTGACTATCCATGGGTGCCCATTTTTAATGACAACAAGTCCTACCCAAAGGGCATCAAAATTTCCATTTTGACCTTTTTTCATGAGCCTTATCTAAAAGAAGGAATAAATTAGAGATTAAAAAGGCTTTGGTTTTGGATATTTTTTCAAACCAACATATGACAACCTCTTGATGCTTACTAAAGTGTAACAAAGTTACGTCACATTTCTCTTCCAATTACATCAAGTTTAGAAGATGATCCTATATATTGTTATCAATTTCCAAGTAATCATTCATGAATTACAAGGTAGGGATCCTCAAATATATAGGGAAGATGGGATCTTAGCAATATGTTAGATGATATGGGGAAGTTCCTAAAAAAGACTTAATTTTGGTCTTATCAGACCATAATGAAAAATTTAAAACATTATGCTAGTCCTTAGGATTCCTCTCCAATATTTATTAATTACATCAAGTAGATTCTTATTAATTGATTCAAAAATCCCATTACCTTTTGAATAAAAAATGGATGAAATTTTAAGGATTACCTAATTGTCATAGGCCCACTTATTAAATTTTGGTGAAGATAATTTAGGGTCATTATCACATACCAAAGCAAATGGCATACCAAACATAGTGATAATATGGTCCTCAAGAAAGATGATTATTGTGGGTTAGGAGTACAAAGAGGAAATAAAAAGTAGATTAGTCTCTTGTTAGTCAAAATGAGAATATATATATAATAATAATAATAATGAACTAAGACTAAACCCTCTTACCTAAACACTGGGGGGAGCATAACATAATAATAAAAAACACACAAAAAAGATGAAGATAATACAACTTTCTTACCTCCTTTGTTGCATATGGTGCTTACTTGTTGGCATACAAGTGTTCATGCTTTTCTTATGATGATTATATTATTTTATCAATGCTCCTAAAAGGTGGTAGCATCTCTCTAATGCCACTTGTGTCTTGGTGTTGAATCTTGGCACAATTTTGGCATAATAATTCTACTCTCAAAGGCTTCAAGATGGTATTCCAATAAAATAACCTTACACACAAAATCTTGTAAAATAATGGTGTAGGCACTTGTATTTATATCTTAAATAACTAAATCTAACCATGGCTAGATTAGGTTAAATTTTAACATGGGTTGAGTCTAAATTACTCTTGGTTGGGTTAGTCTAAATATAGGATGGTTTACGATACTCATGAAATCTTGACAAACTCAATTTTAGATATTTGTGAGGTATGAAAACTCACTTTAGATATTTATGAGGTATGAGTCATATTTTTGAGTATTTATGAGATAATAAATCACTTTATTATCCCATTTGACTCTTTAACTTCATTTTTAATAATGATACATTTTTAATAAATGAAATTCACTAATTTGATTTAAAGTTTTTGTTTAGGCAAGTTAATTCAGATTTGTAATAGAATTAGTCTTGCTTAATGCTTTTTAGCTTTTGGTAATTGATTTAAATGTCATGAATTAATAGATTAACATGACAAAAATGTTAAATTACTAGGTTAAAATTTGACTAAGGTTAGAACTAAACTAGATTAGTGATGCATACATGGTAATACACCAAATAAGTTGGCCTCATAATGTTTCTAGGAAATTAAATCCCTTACATGTAATGAGTTTAGGAAATTTAGGTGATTTCTAGGATTAAAATATTTTATTTTCTAGAGATTGAACCGATTGCCAATTTAGGCATGAAAGTGGCCAAAATTAGGTGCCTACAGTTTTTCCCTATTTAATAAGGCATTTTGAAACATAGGCATAATAACATATTTTCAAATAATTAAAAAGTCATTAATATGAATGGTTCATGCCCCAAAGAGTGGTTGATAATCCCTTGATACCCTCTCAAGGGAACAAGCAAAAAAAAGAAACATAAAATGTTCCCTCAAAATGAAGAAAATGACATGATCTACATGGTAATGGGGGTGGGATTACTAAATTTCCCAAAGGTAATTATAGATAGTAATGAAAAGTGGAGTCACTAAGCTGCCCAAAGGTGGTTATAATCAACAACATAGGGTGTGACACTGGTTTTCCTAAAGGTAGTTATAAATAATGGCATGAATGGATACCCCAATAGGATAGTGGCATGGATGTTTATTTTCCCAAAGGTAGTTATAATTAGTAACCAAATGAAAAACATTGATTTTCCCAAAGACAGTTATAATCAGGAAGGAAAAACTAAGAAAAAGAGACTGATTTACTCAAAGATGGTTATAATCATCAATGGAAATGGAATAACACTAATTTGACTAAAAGTGGTTATAATCATGAACACATACATTGGCAAAGGATAAAAACACATTTCTAGACTATATATGAATTTGAACATACATGTTCAAATAAACATGGGATATATGCTAAGAAATCATGTTGTTAAATGGGTCTCAGGAGGGGGCCCAAAAATATAGTGATGGTATAGGATAAAAACACATTTCTATCCTAAATGTGAGTTCAAAGATACACATTTGAATAAACATGGGATATAGGCTAGGAAAATGGCATTGTTAAATGGGTCTCAGAGGGAGGCCCAAAATAATACTGTTGGCAAAGGATAACAACACATTCCTAGCCTAAATGTGAATTTGAAGATGCACATTCAAACAAACATGGGATATAGGCTAAAAAAATGGCATTGTTAAACAAGTCTTAGAGGGAGGCCCAGAATGATAGTGCTAGCAAAGGATAACAACACATTCCTAGCCTAAATGTGAGTTTAAAGATGAACATTCAAATAAACATGTAAAATAGGTTGAGAAAATGGAATTTTTAAAGGGGTTTAGAGGGAGGCCCAAAAGGATAGTGCTAAAAAAGTATAATAACACATTCCTATCCTAAATGTGAGTTTAAAGATGCACATTTGAAAAAACATGTGATATAGGCTAAGAAAATGGCATTGTTAAATGGGTCTCAGAGGGAGGCCCAAAAGGATAGTGTTGGTGAATGATAACAACACCTTTTTAGCCTAAATGTGAGTTCAAAGATGCAAATTCAAATAAACATGGGATATAGGATAAGAAAATAGCATTGTTAAATGGGTCTCATAGGGAGACCCAAAAAGAATGGGTAAGGCAGGGGATATTCTTTTGGATAATATCACTTTATTATGTTGTATGACTCATATAGATGCTTATTCAAATATTTTGTTCTATATAAACACATAATAAACCATTTGTTTCACTTATTTATTACTAATGTATTAAGGCATGTGTTAGGGTACCTAATTGGAGTTATGAATATTGAAGATATGTTGCCATTATTAGGAGACTCCATATGAGCATGGGTTTCCTTTAGATTGTGATATTATGCATGATATTTATGGATAACTAAAATGTCAATGTATACCCTAAGCATGGAAAAATCAATTTAAATTCAAATATAAATGACTTAAGAATAAGATATGAAGAATCAAATCCCAAGTGTAAATAGAACAAATAAATTAAGTGTAAGACTAAACACAAAAATTCACAACCAAAGTATGAGATATGGATAATCAAGACTTAAGTGGAAATAAAATGTAATAGTATTATGAAAACTAAGAAACAAAAAATAAATAAATAAAACGATAAAAATAAATAAAAATACAAATAAATAAGAACACAACAAAACACTAATAAAAACATAACAAAACAATAAATTGAACAAAATGATGAAAAATAACTACGCAATCCAAAGCAAAGAAAAAAATTCTGTAAGTAAACTACTCTAAACACACATAAACAAACAAATGACAAGACACAACAATGGTTAATCACAATATTGGTGCAAATATAAAACAAGGTTGCCCCTAGGCCATAGGGGAACAACAACATAAATGAGACAAATAAAAATTTCCCCAAGTGTGTAGGAGACAATAACAAAATAAGATGACAAACAAAATGGGGAGATAGAAGAAAAGGAAAGGGGTAATCAAGCTAACTCTAGATGCACTAGGCAAGTGAATGTTTCCTACATAGTTCCATAGATGAAATATCCAAATTAAACTTTAAGCTAAATGTATTTCTCTTAGGATATGGGATAGAAGAAAATGAATTACAAGAAAACATGATTGACATATAGAGGAAAATGGGAATGGTCTCACAAAAATGGTGAGTGTGTTTCAAATGAGGAATACTCACAAAATGATGAAAGTTTTGAGGTAGAGAGTACTCACAAAATGGTGAGAGCATAAGATGAAGCCAAGTGGTCATTAGTGTATCAAAGTCAAATACATAATTCTCATAATATGAAATTGTAAAATGATGAGAGTGTATGACTTAAGTCTAAGAAGGATGGGGAAATTAAATGACAAGTGGTTACTCATGAAATATCTATGGGTCCCAGTATCCTTAAGGCAAAGAAGTGGCTGATAAAGAAATCAAGGTATGGTTAAACTAACTTGAGATACTCCATGTATCTAGGTGTTACCTACATAGTTTGTGTAGACCTCAGGCTGATGTAGTTCTCCTAGAAATGGGAGGAAAAATACCAAGGTGGTCTAAAAATAAATTGAACAAAGAAGATGGACCATCCTAAAAATTTTGACATATTTATTTTCACATGAAAATTCTAAGCCAATTTTCAATGATTTTGTGACTTTTGGGATTTTCTAAATCTTTTCCAAATGTTCAGGGTATTTTGAAATTATTACAAATGTTTTTGGAATTTTTCTACGCATCTCAACTCAATTAAGAATTATGAGACACAAAATAGTCCAACTCACAAAATGGTAAGAGCGTGGCATAGGGTGCTCACAAAATGATGAGAGCATTCAACTTAAAAAACCCATAAAATGGTGAGAGCGTGGAAAAAAGGTGACCGAGAAGATGTCAATGTGAATCAAGTGTTGCCTACATAGTCTCATTAGGACCTAAAGTCACTATAGTTATACCTATATAAGAGGCAGTGAATTAATTCTAGTGGTTTTGGTATTTTTAGAATCTCAAATTGATCAAAAATTATGAGATACAACATGGTCAAAGCTCGCAAAATGGTGAGAGTGTTTAACTTGAAATGCTCATAAAACAATGAGAGAACGGCAAAAGGGTGACTAAGCTGATCTCAATGTGAAGTGAGAACTACTTACATAGTCCCATTAGGACTTCAAGTCACTTTAGTTATGCCTACATGATAGGCATCTAATTAACTACCATCAAGTTCAAGGTAAAAATAAAATTGTAAGGCAAACGAGAACATTAGTGGAAATATGATGTGGTAATGCATGGTAAAGGTGTTATTCCTAATTTTCCCATAGGTGGTTATAATTAGGAAATAATGACAAAGGGTTAGTGGTACTAATTTTCCCATACGCAATTATAATTAATATCATAAGGTGGAATACTGATTTGCCCAAAGGAGGTTATAATCAGTGGCACTAATCAAGCATAACAACAAATGAAAGATGTAATTATTAGATCCACTGTCATACTACCTTCATATACTTCCATTCAAACATGTAATTCTAAAACAACTATTATAACTAAATATATCATCAACCACTAAATGTGCCTAAATAATAAATGAATCAAAAACAAGGATAAGTGTGATATTCAGGGTTAGGTGAAAAGAAAAAATAGGTGAAGGGTTAAGGGTATGGTAGAGCAATAAGGTGTATAGTAAAAATAATAGGTATAATGTGGTATAATTTAGATGATCCTTTTAGATGATAATATGAATCTTTCAAGCATAGAAATGTTTGATGTACATTATGTTCATAGTTTCATCAAGTTCATCTTCTTTAGGTGTAACAAGCCTCTATGATATAGAACTTTAGTTGGACATAATTACATAGGTTCCTAACCAGTTTGGTTGGAACTTTCCTTTTTTCTTGGAATCAATGTTTACATTTTTATTATTTTCTTTTAGTACCAGGTTTCCAAACTCAAATCCATGTTGTTTTATGTGCCTATTATATTGGAATTTGAGTTAGTTCTAAGAATCTTGAAGATTATTCGAAGTGGCTAAATGTTTACCATCAAGTAAGCCTAGCTCCTACAAGTGAGCCACTGTGTAGTCTTCAACATTAATGATTCGATGCAATGAAATTTAGAGATAAGGAAACTTAACCTTAGTAGAAGAATGGATTTAGTTCCTAAATAAGTGAATAGGATGTATCTCCCATTAGAGTATGGAATGTGGTATGATATGATTAGATGGAGTTTTATAACTACAAGTTCCAATTACAACCAACGTCATTGACAATTTTATTCAAAATGTTAAAAATGGATTTATTAGAAGCCTTAGCTTGGTCATTGCCTTATGGATAGTAAGTGGTAGATAAATGTTGTTTGATGTGGTATTGAGAACAAAGTGATCTCATATATTTATTATTGAATGATCTACCATTATCATATATAATATCAGAGGGGATGCCATTATGGAAAATGAGATGGTTGAATATGAACTTGGAGATTTGCTTACTAATAACATAAGTGAGGGGAATGGCTTCCACCCACTTAGTAAAGTATTTGGTAGTAGTTAGGATGTGTTTATGACCATATAAATGGTTGGATTAATCTTCCAAATAAGGTCAAGTCCCCACGTTGAGAATGGCGATGGTGTCATTAATGGTTTGAGTGTCTTGGCAGGAACATGAATTAGATTGGCATGCTTCTGACACTTGACACACCTCTTTACATATGTATCTACATATAATTACATATTTATCTAGTAATAACTGGTACACATTAAATTTTTGGCTGATATTACCCCATTAGTGTGTCTCCACACTCCTTCATGGACTTACCTCAATCTAGTTCAAATTCTCCTAAAGGTAAATAATGAAGCAGAGTTCCATCATAGATTTTATGATACAAGGTTGGTCCAAGTAGGGTGTAGTGAGAGAATTTATGAGTGAAGTATTTTTTTTTTTTACATGATAAATTAGGAGGCATGGTTTGGTCTTAAATATAGGCATATATATTAAAATATTAGGGAGACGTGGGACCAACAATGTCATAAACCATCTTGATGGCTGATTGTCCATTTACCAGTATTAAGAGATGTTCAACAAGAAATTGATAATCCATATCTCTATTAGTGATTGGGATCATAGAGACAATAATGTCCATAAAATCCATTGTTATATTATTATATGTTAATAATCTACTACTTAAGAGTATCAACCATACCTTGATAGGGTACTAACTTCTCATCTTTAGTCTGATACTGATCTATGACCTAATTGATGATTAATTAAGAAACACCATATAATAATAAATGTTGAATGTTACACTGTGCTATTTGTTTAATCCCTAAAATGAAAACTTCATATTTGGCCATGTTATTGGTAAAAATAAATCCAATACGAAAGGACTTGGGAATGAGATCCCCTTATGGTGTGATAAACAATATTTTGGCCCCTAATCCATGAGTTGTGAATGAAACATCAAAGTACATCTTCCAATATTTAACCTCAAGAGGTGCATCTATTTTTTCAATGGTCATGATGGTATCATCTAAAAATTCCAATGTAAGAGGTTGAGTATCTTGAAGAGGAGCTTCAACAAGCTGATTTATGAGTATTTAACCTTTAATGGCTTTCTGGTTGGCATATTCAATTTAAAACTTAGTCAATAGCATAATCCATTTTTCCATACAACCATATAGATATGATTTGTAAATTAGATATTTGAGTGGATATAATTTGGAAATAAAAATGGTCTTATTGTTTAACATATAACCATGCAATTTTTGGGCTGCAAACACCATAACTAGATTAACTTTTTCAATTAACATATAGTTATACTCATACGTGACCAATGTTTTTATTAGGTAATATATGGCATGCTCCTTTCCATGTTCATCATGTTATGCCAAAAGTGCCCCTAGGTCATTCTCAATTGCTGATAGGTAAAGAAGTAATGGATTATTTGGTGTTGGTAACAATAAAATAGGTGGGTTGGCAAAGTATTGTGTAAGTTAATCAAATGATTTTTGACAATCTTAATTCCAAGAAAATGTGACACCTTTATTCAAAAAGTGAATAAATGGATGGAATTTATCATTTAATTATGTTATGAAGCATTTGATGGATTGAATCTTTCCCTTCAAATTGTGGAGTTGCTTCAAGGTAAATGATGGTGGCATTTATGTAATTATATGGACTTTGGATGGGTTGACTTCAATGCCCCTATGAGAGATAATGAAACCTAAAAATTTTATATAAGTGACACTAAATACACATTTCTTTGTATTATTACTAAGTTTTTACTCATGAAGTCTCTCAAATATTCTTCATAGCATGGCTAGGTGATCGGCATAGGTTTTAGATTTACCCAAAATATCATTGACATATTCCTTAATGATGTCATGCATCATGTTATGAAAAATCACTATCATATCTCTTTTGTAAGTGTTTCCAACATTATTAAGTCCAAATGGCATCACCTAAAAAAAAAACATTCCCCATGGGTTGGTGAATGATGTTTTATGTTGATCTTTTGATGCTATCTTGATCTGATTGTACCCTGAAAAACCATCCAATAGAGATAATTTCATAGCCAACTACTGAGTTGACTATCATGTCCATATTAAGTAGAGGAAAATAATATTTCAAGAAATATTTATTGATGTCTTTGAAATCAATGCAAATTTAGATCCCTTATGGATTTTTACATATTGTCACAATGTTTGATATCCACTCTAAACAGCTTATTGGATTGATGCATTTCAGTCTAAGAGTTTTCCCAACTCTTTTTTTACTAACATAAAAATATGATGATGCATCTTATGTAACTTATATTTAATAGGCTTAGAATCAAGGTGTATAATGAGATGATGTAAAACCAAAATAAGGTCCAAACCTAACATGTCAGAGTAAGTCCATGCAAATATGTTAAAAAATTCCCTTAAAAGGGATGTAAAAGATTCATGTTCATCCTCAATGAAGGACATGCCTAGTTTAATACACTTTGGGTCTTTTGGAGTCCTAATATTTAATTCTAAAGTGTCCTCTACTAAAAGTGTAGAACTATCATCTAGAATAGTTATCAAGGAGTTGAACTAATTAATAATGGCAAAGTCATCCAGATGAACTATCTCATCTAATTCACCTAAACAAGATGAATCAAAATCTACTATTGATAACATTGGCCATGATATGAATACCTTAGGGCACTCTTGAATAATTTATGAAAAATCTTTCCATTCCTTAGTGTTGATATCTAATCCATAATTAGGCTGCAAGCTAGATATTTTTTATGATTCATATAAAGAGGGGTGAACATCCTTGTCTAATGGCACTAAAAATTGGTTTTCACCAAAAGATTTGACTTTCTCTTTACTTTTTCCATGTTAAAAAAGTAACTTAAAGAGGTTTTCACTTTCAGACCTCAATGTTTGATTTTGTTTTTATTTTTGGCTAGGCAAGTTCACCTGCTCTCCAAAGTAGGTAGTAGGATCTAATCTAATAGCAAAGCCTTGCTTGTGGTCTCTAAGAGGATTATGAATCCTTAATCCTATAAATTCATATATGGACTCATCATTTTCAAACTCTTCTAAAGATACTTTTGACTCTTATTGGCCTCATTCTATCAATTGTGGATGGTAAAGGGTTAAACATGTAGGTTGATAAAAAAGGCTAACAATGTATATGGTATGGGGGTTAAAAAGGTTTGTAGAGGTCAGGATATTATAGATGCTATAATCAGACCCTATATCATTGATGACGTTATCATCACTAGTCATTAGTTTTGGAGCATGAATTAGGTATGTTGGGTCACCCCTAAGTGGTTTAAATCTAATACAAAGAGTTCCTTTGCACTTAGTCATTAAAACTAGTTTGATAGTGCCTTGTTGATGTAACTTGAGGCTTTGACCTTCATAAGCTAGGTGATCCATAATCCAATTTGGAATAGGATAATTCTCATTTTGGTAATATTCAATGAATTCATCAGTGTATATCCATGAATCATATTATAGTAAGGGGTCCTACTCTAGGCCAGAGGCCAGTTTGAAGAAAATAAGCTTATTCAACTAAGATTTTCCTTTGGTGTCCCATGCCATACTAATAGTGTTGGCCATAGGTCTCCTATAAGCTTTAATATTTGTGAGAAATTTGGATATATGGAATGCATTATAGATGCTATATTCTCCAATACCTTTATTAGTGACTTAGAAATGGTTGAAAATATTTGATGGAGGCATGGATGACATAGAGGCTAAGTTATTTGGGTCAATGTAATTAACTTCTATGCTTGATTTAATGGCATTTCCATTATCTAATTTTTCTCCTACGTTGGGCATAAGATTCATGCCAAAATAGTAGTTGTATCTTTTATTTTTAGCTTCAAGGTGCATATAATACTGATATGGCTAAATATCAACATGTATAGTCGCTTCCATTATTGAGTGTGGAAATTTTATACATCAATGAAATCTAGAAGGTATAGACTTAATTTCATGAATCTAAGGTCAACCCAATAACTTATTTTAATATAGTTCTAGGTATAAAACATGGCACATAGTATCATGGGTTAATGGCCTAATGACTATTGGTAGGATAATGGTACCTTGAGATTCCCATTCTTCATTATCATATGCCTTGATAATGATGTTATCTGGCTATAAGTCAGTTGTTATATATCCAAGATGTTTGACCAACTTTAGAGACATAGTTTTGAGATTCAAACCATTATCTACAAGGACACATTTAACTCTATAGTTTGTTATACCAAATTCAATGTACAATAGGTTATTATGAAGAGGGCATAGAGAAGACATATCACTTTGGTCAAAGGTAAGATGTTGGCTAAGGGCCAAGTGTCCTACCATGGCTTGGAATTTTTTTGGAGTGATATCATCTAGCATAAGGGATTATTTCAAATACTCATTCAATATGTCTTTATGGATGGTAGACATGCATGACAAATCCATGATGGATATGTGTGCAAGTGTCTTATTTAGTTCTTCTATAAAATCATAAGTTTCACCTCAAATTTATCATTTGGTTTATTTTTGATGGGAAAAAAAGTTTGATTAGGCTGATTTATAGTTTTTAGTTGTGGTCCTCTGATATTAACTCAGGCTCGTTGAGTTATGATTGCAAAATCTTGATTTGGATTTTGGATTTTGTAGTTGGCTGGGTAGGTAGGGAGGCTAAAAATGATGATTATTAGATGATAGGTATTTTTATTATCAACATGGCCTATATAATAATACATAGCATAGGGAGGTTGGTAGGTATTATTTGGTAAATAGGCATTGTTATATGAATGTCCAAATTTATTGGTATTTATTCTAAAGTTAATAATGATAGTGTAAACATGACTACCTGAAAAATGTACTACAACATTGTTATAGGTATACACAATGACATGATTACATCCTTAGTTGGTTTTATCATTTTGACCTTGGTTTTGACCATTCTACTACTATTGTTATTGTGTCTAGCATTATTATTGTTAATTTTGTAGTGGAGTTCTTGATCATTATTGTTACTATTATTGGTACTATTTTTAGTTGTTGTTATTATGTTGGGGAAACAAATTTTGGTATATATCAAGTAACAATTATTCATAAGAGCATGAACATCTCTTTATATCTCTCCTTTATCTAACATGTTATTAGTCATATGTTTGAGTTGGATACACAGTCTTATAGAATGTCCTCTAAAATGATGGTACTCACAAAATTAATTTTCTTTGTATCAATTAAGAAAAAGGAGTATCATTAGGAAATGAATTTACTATAGGCCAAATGATCATATTTGATTGAACCAATATTTTAAAAAAAAAGTCAATGGAATCACCAAGGTCACTGAATTGGTAGGCAATGAGTGATATTATCTTAGGAGGAGGGGTTTATAACTAGTTTTGATTTTGTGGTAGTTGGTTTTGTGGAGGTCCTGGTGGAATGTATAGAGGAATTGGTTGTTGAGTGGGTTGTTATATATGGATAGTCAGTGTTTATACCATATAAACATGGTGTGACCTAATAAATCCATTTTTAATAACATTCTTATTATTATTATAGGGTTTAGGTCTTTCATTATTGTTGGCTTGAGGTGGCGTTGAAGCCAATATTTAATTTTTATTATGATTATGGTTTTGGCCTTAATTCTAGTTTTAGTTATGATTGAAAGATAATATATTGATTATGCCTTTGTTATCAAGGGATTTCTTAATCTAAATTCCTTTTACTATAACCTCTTTAAATGTATGAGCACATTATAACTCAAGATGGTAGGATATCTCACTATGTAAGCTCCTTATAAATATTGTAGCTAATTATTTATCTAATAGATTATGAGTAAAATGAATTTGTAAGGCTCTCTAATGTTTCAAGTATGAGACAAATATCTCACCAATCTTTTGTTTAGCTTGACCTAGTTCCACAAAAATAATCTCATGCTCAATATTATATGAACAATGATGCAAAAAATTCTCTGAGAGATCATCAAAGTTATTTGGTAATTTAAATAGCCATTCCAAGGCTTGTCCATCTAGACTCTTTGAGAAGAGAAAAAGTAGGTATATATTACTATAATCCATAAGCTGGTAGACAATAAATAATTCTATCAAATGTGCTCTAGGGTCACCATTTCATTTATAGTTTTCAAATTTAGGTGGTTTATAACTTGGGGGAAATAATATTTGAAAATATTCCATGTTGAATGGATAAGAAGATATATCCTCCAATTTGAATTTATTCATTTGTTTTCCCACCTGTATCACTTGAATTGTATCCTTCATCTGTTGTAACTCTTAGGCTAGGAATTTAGAAAGAGTGGCCTATTGTTGTGGGGGTTGTGAAATTAAAGGTATGTTACCTTGACCAAGGTAGGTGTTTTATGGGATATTGGTTGAATTAGATGGATGGGTAGGTATGCATATCCATGTATTATGATTATATTGTGGGTAAAAAATATGTTATTGTTAAATCACATTTTGGTTAGCATTATATACATAACCTTGGCTAGTGGATTCTATTGCAGTAATGGCATTTGGCTCTATAAAATGTGTTAGTACTATTGGGTTTGGGATGGAAATTTTTGCCTACTTGTTGAACCCTATTTGATGTAGGGAACATGTTATTGACTAGGTCCTAACTACTGAAGGTGTTGGTAGTTGGATCTTTGTTGCACGTGTGATACCCATTGGGTGAAAAGAAATTATTGTTGAGCACTTGATAACTACTATGCACAAGAACCTTTTTATTAGCTAAACACATCATTGGATGGGTACTTGTTAAAATAGCACTTTTTATTAAAGCAATATTTTTTGAAATGACACTTGCTAGTTTGGTAATTGTTGGTTTGACACTTGTTGGTTTGGAACTTATTTGTTTAGAAACTATTAGGGTTTTTACATTTTTTTATTTGGCATTTTTTCATGTTGACCAACTTAAAAATTTTGACCAATAGAAACACATTTTTTATTAGGTAATGTTTGTGATTGAGAAGGTAAATTGGTTTGTGCTTGTTGTGCTAGAACATTCACTATCATTTGTTGAGGTGGCATAGTGTTATGTACTTATTATGATGGTAAGTTGTTTTATTATTGGCCCATTTACCCCTATTTCACATTTGAAGAAGTAGTTGGTTGAGGAGTGGAAGTTACTTATTGATTTTGGTAAATAGGCACACTTATTCCCTGATGTTACAATCCACTCATGGTGTTATTCAAAGGAAAGTTCTAAGTATTACTTGGAAATAAGTTAGACCTATATGCAATCAAAATTATATGATGTACATGAATTAATCCTAGATTAGATAAGATAGAGCTCACCTACACTTTTTATTGGGTATACACTTGTTAAGCTAGAGCATGACTAATATGGGGATCGACTAGACCCAATTAGGGGATCACTTGTATCACTTGTCACAAAATATCATGCTAAGAAGGGTTCTAAATCCTAAAGTCTAACACAATTACATAATAACCCTAAAAGAGTCTTATAATTTGATATTTCAGTTATGTTAACAAACAAGAGAGAGTAAAATATTTTAATAATAAGAAAAGTAAACTAATCTAGTGCACACCAAAGCTTGTGGAACAATGTGAGGGGTTAGATGCAAAGAAATCAAATATGTATAGGGAACTTAAAATAAAGTAAGTATGAGTAACACCCTAATACATAGAATATGAAGAGTGATATTATTTGAGCCAACACTTAAGCTACTTCTTTCTACTAAAAGAGAGGAGAACAAAGTTAGAATATACTTACCTGAATGTGAACCCATCATGATTCAATCTCTCCCTTGGCCAATGGGGCTTTGCAAGAGGTTGTTGTGGTTTGTAAGGATCACTTTATTAGGCCAAAGCATCCAAGACCTATCCACAAGACTAAATTATCCAAAATAAGAAACCTAAGCTAAGACTCCTCAAATAGAATGGTGGAAGAGCAAATTATGAAGAAGCACAAGTGAATAGTAATTCTTAATTACCTATTCTAATAATGACCAAAATGACTTTGTATTTATAGGCAAAACTAACCCTAAAATCATCCAAAAATGTTGATTGTGCTAGGTCGACCTGATTGACCAAGAAATTTTTTGAGCTAATGCCTAAAGTCTATGCTAAGTCAACTAGAAGGATAACAAACCTAAAGAGCTAAAGTGACCCTAAACTATACCAAGTTGACTAGGTCAACCTAGTTTACTAAATAAGTCAAAAGGGTGTCAAGCAAGGAGAAGGATAGAAAGAGGAAAAGACTAGATGAATGTGCACGGGAGGAAAAATAGCTTAGGGAAAGGTTTAAGGAGATGAATGGATTGGAAATAATGTGGTAATAAGGGAAAATAATCTTGCAAAGCAAAAAAGGTATGCCCACCCTTTTCCCATTGTACCCCTTAAGGTATGCACTTAGAGAGATTGAGTAGTGATGAGTTCTTGCAAGATGTAAAGCATCAGTATTTGATAAAATTTAAAAATATTTTATGTATACAAGACCCAATTTGGTTTAAATTGGACTACACTTACGTGTTATCCATAATATTTTAAGTGTAGTCTTCTATTTGAGAAATATTATATTATATCAAAATTTAGACATTATACATATCACCAACCAATGTGCTTTGGATAAAGGGGTAAATGTTTTGAATTGTGTATCCCAAAGCATCTATTTATTTCCCTATTGATGGAGCTATCTCAATAAGTGACATTTTGGAAACAACCCTTGTGTTGAGGTTATGAGATAGGTTTGGTATGCTTGTTATACCTATTCCATTTATTCATCCATAATGCTTTTTATTTTTACAAGTGTATTGTGGTCTTGTTGTGGCATTTAAAACAAATATTGGATATAACTAGTAGATGCTTATTTGAGTGGTTGAATTCAAAAATATTACTAGGTGTTCTAATCAAACTACTTAAACTTTCATGTGGGAAGTCTGACAAAACCTTATCTTTTACTTCGATATATATAACTATCACTTCATCCTTATTTTACAATAAATAAAGTTCAAATAAGTATAGATCATATCAAGTTTATGATGTTATCATAACATAATAGGGCTATTATTTTTGGTTCTATTTTATGTTAGACATCATTTGAGCAAGGTATTGTTGTGTTTGCTCTAGGTCTTGTACTAGATAAGGAGGCACATTTACCAAATACTATGTTAAAGGATTAAGTTGGACTTTATATTTGTTGAGATGGTCAAAGATGATGGAAAGATTAGAAAGATGATTTGTATAGTTTTGGATTTGGTGATAAGATCATCCACATATGTTTTGACAATTTTATGAATGAGGTCATGAAAGATATGAGTCATTGCACATTGGTAAGTGGCCCTAACATTTTCTAGATTGAAGGGAATTTTAACATAATAATAGGTACCCCATTCCATGGTGAAAGTAGTATTATGTTGGTCCTTAGGATCTATATGAATTTGATTGTATCCTAAAAAGCCATCCATAAGAGATAACATTTCATATCCAATTTTGGAATTGACAATGGCATTTATTCAAGGCAAAGGAAAGTTGTCTTTAAGACAAATAAGATTAATATTGTGGAAATAAATGCAAACACAAATAACCATAGTGACCTTTTTTTGAATAAAAATAATATTAGAAACCCATTTAGAATAATCCATAGGTTTAATAAATTTAGCATTGAGTAGTTTGATGATTTCTTTATGACATAAGCTGGTAACTTCAAGAGGAAATTTGCATTGATTTTGACACACAAGTTTGGAATCAAGATAGGTAATGATGTTATGGACCACTATGCTAGGGTCAATGCCAAGCATGTCTTGGTAAGAATAAGTGAATGCCTCTTAATACTTATCAAAAAATAGGCTAAAATTATCATGTTCAGAGGGTGAAAGTTCTTAGGAAACTATGATTGGTTTAGGGCACGAGGGAGTACCATATTCAACATGAGTCATTTCTTCAATATACACGGCATTAACATCTTTAAGTGGTATGGTGTGTTGGGTAAAGATGAAATTGGATTAGTTTTGGGATCAATGCTAATGATAAAGTTATTTAAGTGAGGAGTTTTAGTTTTAAAATTTCCAAGTTTTTGATTTTGCCAGGGGATTTGAGGTTCCCAGGCATAAAGTAACTCAAGAATAGCTTCATCACTAGGAAAAGTAGGAAGAGGGAAAAAATACTCAACATCTACTTCTAGATCTAAAATTTGGTTACCATGGTGATCATATTCAGAAGGTATTTGATAGACAATGGTTGCCTTGGCATGAAGTGTGATTTTAGGAGTAAAAGAAGTAGATGGAGTGTGGATGGGTTCTTTGATGGGGGAAGGATTAAATTCAATGGGAGGATCCAAAGGTGGTAAATAAGATGAAAGTACTTTTAGAGGTTTAAAAGGTGTGATTTTCTCTACCACCCAAGGAAAATTGATAAGAGGAAGATTAATAGGAAGTACATAACCCTCAAGTTATAAGTTATTATCTAAAAAAATGGTATGCACATCCCAATTAAAATCATGATTCTGGGCTAAGGTCTTTTGATAATGCAAGACATCCAAATATCTAGATTCAGTTTGGGCCATGATATAGTTATCATCGTATGTGGGAGAAATTATGCATGCTTGAGATTTAGGAGGATCTTTAGAAGGAAAAATACCAAGATTAGTGAATGTTCAAGGAGATATGGTGAGAGGATCTTGAAGTAATTTAGCCACTCCAAAATCATTGCAAGTAATATTTAGGTAAAGATGGATCTTAAACATTACATGGAGGGGGGAAATCAGTAATCTCATCCATGAGAGGAATGGTATGATCCCTTGGTAAAAGAGAAGGAGGAATCAACTTTGAAATATATGGAGATAATTTGGTGGTGTTACAAGTATGTTGTAATTCATTGGGCTCATCATCATCAGAATCTACAAGAGTGACTTGTAAATTAGGATTCATATTGATAAACTCAGATAAAGGAGCATTATTAATTTTAGGGATCATAGAAACATGATATTATGATTTAGGATTAGGTAATTGGATATTACATGGGTTGGGATCAACTTCATACTTACAACATTTTTCATTATGTATAAATTTTATGCATTGACTGTCAGAAAAAGTAATGGCTCTCATTCAATGAGTCCATGGATGACCAAGGAGTATGTTATAAGATAAAGGAAGATCAAAAACCATGAGTTTGGTCAAAATGGTCCTAGGACCAATGGTTAATAGAAGCCATATACAACCACGTGGATTTTTATTAGTCTTTTCAAAACCATGACAAGTAAGATGGGTTTGTTTAAAATGACCTTTGTTATAACCAAGTTGTTGTATAAGCCATAAATAGGTCACATTAATAACAAAACCCTCATTAGCTAGAACTTTTAGAATAAGGGTGGTATTAATGGATATTTTGATGAAGAGAGGTGGATCATTAGCATGAAAGAAGATTTCATCATTAATCATGTCCTCTTCAAGGAATTCAATGGAAGGCTTGGAAGAGGGACGCATAGATTCAATGGTATTAATGTTAGTTGGTCAAGAATCAATAAAAGGTGGTTCTTCATCTAAATAAGATGGATCCTTGATCTCTAAGAGTTATTGCATAAGAAATTTATGATGATAAGGTAAAGTGTGAACCAAATCCATAAGAGGAATCTTACATGGCATAGAGTTAAGTTCTTTAAGAAAATTTCAAAGAGATTTATAAGAAGAGCCACAAGGTTTAGAAGGTAGATTAGACTTTGGAATAATAGATGTGGTTGGAGGATTAGAAGGAGGAAGTTGTTCCTCAGGTAACTTTGATTCAATATTGATGGTGGTAATATCTTTAATCAATTGTTCCTCCAAAGAAGGTTTATTAGGCTTGATAATGGGATATTTGTGAGCTATTTTCTAATGATAATTGACCTTAGTCATATTGACATATTGAGAGTTGTTAAAGTATTGGTCATAATCAACATCAATTGTAAAAACATCCTTAGAAGTTGATTGATTATGGGAAGAATATTTTTGGTTATTAGATGTAGAATATTTAGAGGATTGCCATTTTTAAGAAGCATTAGTGTATTCTTGATGATGATTTTTTATCATGGTTTCATGGTTGAATGAATTACCAAGCATGTAAGAAACATCACATTTATAAATCTATCTACAAGATTCATGAGAATGCCCAATGTCGACATGAAACCAATAAAAGATATTCAGATCATACCACTTAGGAGAAGCATTATGATATATAAAAGGTTTAGAGGGCAGTAAAAATGATCTAATTTGATGTACCAAAAGAGGTATGTAAGATGGTAAAGGAATATCATTTTTGGCAACTCCTAGTTTAGTTTGAGAAGTGTTACTAATGATAGCATTGGATGTTTGAAAATATCCTTTAATAAGTTTAGAATTAGGTTTGAACTGCTTCATAAGAAAGTCTTGCTATTTAGTTGGTAAAAAAGCTTCATTAAGAGTTTGAGGAGCAAATGTTCAAACCTTATATTGAAGAGTGGGAGTTATAATGGTGATAAAGAGTTTGAATAGGTTATCATTAGACATATTATGATTAGCTTTATGAGCTAAGGATTTCCATCTTTTAATAAAGTCATGATCTGATTCATTATGAGATTGCTTAGTATTTATGAAATGGCTAAGATAATTTTTAGGAAGATCATTGTGTTGAAACTCTTTAACTAAAGGATTGAAAAAATCTTCAAGTTGCCAAATAGAATGTTGGGGTAATTGATTATACCATTATAATACATCACCAGTGAAAGTTTTAATTAAGAGTTTAGTATTATCAAATGTATTAGTTTGGATCCACTCTTTGTAGAGATTACTAAAGGCTTTATGAAATGAGGTGAGGTCTTTAGTCCCATCATATTTGATATTTGGTGATATGTTACCAATGTCAATAGATATGATGAAGGGAGATAAAGGCTCATTTTGAATGGTTTGAAGCATCCTGTTATTCATTATTGGTTGAGGAATAACATTACCTAAGGTATCTCTAAGAGGTAGAGGAATGTAGTTAGGATTAGCTTGAGGATGCATTATTGAAGGTTGATTAGCCATATTGATCAAGTTTTGTTGAAGTTAAATCATTTGATTGGTATAATAGTTTTTCATAATGTTCATTTATTGAATCACTTGGGTTAATAATTGGGTTGTATCAGGTGGTGGGTTGTTATTAGAAGGAAGACTCCCCAAATTGGTGTTGGGGGGAGGATTTTTAGAAGAAGGGTTATTAGTGATATTGTTAAGTAGACTTGTGTTAATCACTGCCACATTAGTTTGAAGATTTTGAGAGGTTTCTTGGTAGGTGTAGAAAATATTGAATCCATTAACTTCATCTTGAGGTTTTATTTGAAAAATGTTATAATTTGTGGATGGAGGAGAAGAAATTCCCTAAGAGTGATGGTGTTCTTGGGAGGAAAATAAAAGGAGAAATGAACATCCCATATAGGATCTAAATGGATTAAGAATATCCAAAAAGATTCTGATAAGAGACATCATTCTAACCAAAGGGAAATGAACATAATGTAAATTAGAAGAGGTGAAGAATTAGGTTGATAAATAGGGAAAGCATGAAACAAAATTAGGTTGACCAGGTCAACCTAGTGTAAAAATAGGACCTATAGATTGTACTAGGTCAGCCAAGTTAACCTAACATAGTGAACAAGAGCAAAAAATAGGGTTTGTGATAGTAGAGGGTTGACCAAGTTGACCTAGTAAAATAGATAGGGAAAAATAAAATATTGATGATAAGATGGGAAATAAAACAAGATAGTTTTGTAGCTAATCTAAGAAATTAAATGTTGAAATTAAATAGATAATCAATTGAATTGATGATAGACAATTTAATTGATGCACATAAATAAAAACCTTGTACCAATGCTAGCTAATGCAAGTTATTGCACACGTAATTGAGCAAAGAGAAAGTAGACAACTTGGAAAGTAAAGCTAGCTAATTGGTTAACCTAGAATGTTAATTAGATTATTAAGAATAATTTTAAATGATAGGGAGTTGGTTGTAAGAAAGGTACTAAATATCAATCTATGGATGGTTTTAGGTGAGTTTAAGATGAAAGAGATTGTAATGGAAATGATACAAGCTTTGTATTGGGGCCTACCCCCTCACTTCACACATCATAGTGATAAGGATGTCATGTGCTTAGCCAGAATATACCATTAACCATGGTTTATACTTGACAAGAGCATTAAGTTGGCTTCTCCTTTGGTGATGAAATTTAAGTAGGTTGGATTGGGTAGTCAAATGTTAAAATGCTTATTGATGTTATGTGATGTTGTCATGTGTGCTTAAAATAGAAATGGTGAAACTAATCGGTTAATTAAAAACCTCCTAATTAGACTATGTGAACTATTCTAAGCATGAAAACAACTAAAAGAAAATATGTGATTAACATACAAGGTGAATTCCAATTTTGAAATAAGGTATAGTGAAAACACTATATGCATAACATATAGAACTAGGTCAATAGGGTCGAGCTAATACTACTGAAGACTAGGTCTAAAAAACCTACTATGTCGACTAGGTCGATCCAGTTGGTTGTACAGGGGAAGTTTTGAAAAATACAAACTTGAAAGGAAAGTATATAATAGAAAGAGACAAAGAATAAAATATTGACCTTGATGGTTTAGATATGGAAATTAAGAAGATTGCTGATCAAGAACCTTGGAAAAAAAAGATCCAATCTATAGAACTAGATCAAGATGGTCATCTAAACTATATAGAAACCTGTTATAAAATCTAAAAAAGTGTCCTAGGTTAACCTAGTCGATCTAGTAGGCTGAACTGGAAGTCTAAAAAGTGCCAAAAACCTATACTAGGTTGAGCTAATTGATTTAATTACATGTTCCTACACACAGAGAAAATTAATTGGGTCGATAGAATCAAACTGATATGTCAAAATATATGATAGAAATGATGATAAAAAAAATGAAATAAGTGAAATAAATATTGCAAGTGATAGTTTCACATTGGGTTCACTAGAATGTAATGAAGGTGAATCCAAAGTGAAGCTAATTCTAAATAAAAATGGAAACATGAAGACATTCTAACCAGTGGTGGCATAGGATTCATGTTGGATTCACCAAAATGTATGTAATCAAAATTATTTGATGTACATGAATTAATCCTAGATCAGATAAGATAGATAACATCTACACTTTTGATTGGGTATACAATTGTTAAGCATGAGCATGAGCATGACCAATATGGGGATCCACTAAACCCGATTAGGGGATCACTTGTATCACTTTTCACAACATATCATGCTAGGAAGGGTTTCAAAGCCTATAGTCTAACACAATCACACAATAACCTTAAAAGAGTCCTATTATTTGATATTTCACTTATGTTAACAAATAAGAAAGAGTAAAATATTATAATAACAAGAAAAGTAAACTAATGTAGTGCACACCAAAGCTTGTGGCACAATGTGAGGGGTTAGATTCAAAGCAATCAAATATGTATAAGGAACTTCAAATAAAGTATGAGTAACACCCTAATACATAGAATATGAAGAGTAATATTATTCAATCCAACACTAATGCTATTTCTATCTACTAAAAGAGAGGAGAACAAAGTTAGAATATACTTACTTGAATGTAAACCCATCATGATTCAATATCTCCCTTGGCCAATGGGGCTTCACAAGAGGTTATTTTGGTTCATAAGGATCACTTTCTTAAAGCATCCAAGACCTATCCACAAGACTAGATTATCCAAAATAAGAAACTTAAGCTAAGACTCCTCAAGTAGAATGGTAGAAGAGAAGATTGTGAAGAAGCACGAGTGAATAATAAATCTTGATTGCCTATTCTAATAATGACCTAAATGACCTTGTATTTATAAGTAGAACTAACCCTAAAATAATCCAAAAATGTTAGCTATGCTAGGTTAACCTGGTTGACCTATCACATTTTTGGGATAATGTCTAAAGTTTATGATAGGTTAGTTGGAAGGCTAACAAACCTAAAGAGCTAAAGTAACCCTAAACTGTACTAGGTCAACCAGGTTGACCTAGTTTACTTAACATGTCAAAAGGGTGTTAAGGAAGGATAATAAGGATAAAAAGAGGAAAAGACTAAAGGAATGTGTAAAGGAGGAGAAATAACTTAGGGAAAGGTTTTATGAGATGATTGGATTGGAAATAATGTGGCAATAAGGGACAATAATCATATGAATCACCAAAGGTTTTCCCACCCCTTTCCTGATGCACCCCTTAAGACATGCACTCAGAGAGATTGAGTCATGATGGGTCCTTAAAATATGTAAATCATTAGTATTTGATAAAATTTAAAAATATTATGTGTATAAAAGACCTAATTTGGTTTAAATTGGACTACACTTACGTGATATCCATAATATTTTGATTATGGTCTTCTATTTAAGAAATATAATATTCTATCAGAATGTGGATGCTATACATATCACCAACCAATGTGCTTTAGATAAAGGGGTCTATGTTTTGACTTGTGTATCCCAAAGCATCTAGTTATTACCCTATTTATGGAGCTATCTCAATAAGTGACATTTTGGAAACAACCCTTATGTTGAGGTTATGAGATAGATTGAGATAGGTTTGGTATGCTTATTATACCTATTTCATTTATTCATCCATAATGCCTTTTCCTTTTGAAAGAATATTTTGGTCTTATTGTGGCATTTAAACCAAATCTTGGATATAACTATTAGATGCTTATTTGAGTGGTTGAATTTGAATAACATTACTAGATGTTCTAATCAAATTACTTAAACTTTCATGTGGGAAGTCTGACAGAAACTTTTCTCCTACTTAGATATTTCTAACTATCATTTCATCCTTATTTTAAAACAAATAAAGTTTAAATAATTATGGATCATATCAAGTTTATGATGGCATCGTAACATAATAGGGCTCTTATTGTTAGTTCTATTTCATGCTAGGCATAATTTGAGCAAGGTATTATTGTGTTTTCTCTAGTTCTTTCCCTGGATAAGGAGGCACATTTACCAAATACTGTGCTAAAGGGTTATGCCTCTATTTAATGTATGGAATGTTATAATATGGATAAGGATCCATATCATAAGTGACATCATCATATGACTCTTGAAAAAAAGGGGTATTGGTCATCAATTTCCCATATCTAGGATTATACATAGCTCTGTTATATGTGGAATGAGGCAATTTTAGATGATTCTTAATACGAGATAAAGTTTGTATATGGGTTAAACCACAAAATATATCTATTAAGTTTAAAAAATCAACCAAGTTAGCACCTAGATATGTAATACCTTTTGAAGTGTTACAAGTGATTAATCATGTTGCATACAAGCTTGCATTATGACCAACCTTAGCACAAATTTATAGTGTTTTTCATGTTTCATATATGAAAAAGTATATGGCTAATCCCTCTCATGTATTGGATTAGCATGCATTAAAAGTTATATATCTAAGAGTATTAACAAAATAACCAATTATAATACTTGATACTCGTAAGCTTAACTTGAGTAATCGAGAGGTATCTCAATGCAAGGTCTAGTGGGACTAGTATTCTGAAGGTAGTGCCACTTGGAAGGATCTTGAAGAGTTTCAAAGTTTTTTCCCTTATTTTTTTTGGATATATTCTATTAAATTATTTATATTTTTAAAATATTTATTGATAATAATGTCATTGGGATGATGGCCTCTTTAAGGGGATGTGGGTGTTATATCCCATTTGATCTTTAGTAAACAACATGTGATTTTGATTACAAATAGTTAATTAGTGAGTAGTTGGACTTATGAATCATGTAGATAGATGAAAATATTTAATTGATTTTTATCATATGTTGTTATAATTTTTTGTTTTGCATCATTTAATTTTAGTGCATATCAATGTGCTTGATATAAAAAAATTATAATCATCATCTTTAATTCTATATGTTGTATACATTGGTATATATGTTGTTTATTTTAGGTTTTAAATGAGACAATGGACTAACTAAAATTTTTCTACCTAAGGTTGATGTAAGGAATTTATTACCCTTTAAAAGTATCACAAAGGGAGAGCATAATAGAGGAGGTGGCAGTACATGAAGGCAACTACAATAAAAGAGAATAAGAAACTAGAACAACATACACACAATAGGCTTGTTTGGTTTAAATGACTTCTTTATGATGTGTGTCTTTCTTTAGTTCGATGAAGTGATTACTATACTTTTCATAATGTGGTGTGATTTTGTTCACTTTAGCATTATTTATAAAACCATATTGATTAAAATTAACTTACCTATTTGTATTGAATGTTGAGTTGAAAAATTGTTTAGTATTATGTATTGAGTTCTTTCATTACATTCAAAAAAATTCTATGTTGTTAATCTTCATGGGTTACACTACTACATAGTTGCATATTGATATTTGATTGCTAATAATTAGTAATTTTATCACCTTAGACATAAAAATAATATTGATTACAAAATCATTTTTTAAGCTAGGTCACTAATAAGAACAAATCTTGCTTGGCATAATGAGAATCTATTTGGGGATTTGGGGTTGAAATACCACCAGAGACACATTTTTTTAATAAGCTTTACTCCATTGGGACCTTTTGAAATATTATTATGTTATGATTATGTTGGCATATATTATCCTCCATTGTGACTTTGACTTGGAAATCATAAAACTTATAATCATGTTTTAGGTTAAAGTTGTTGACTATGTTTTGATAAATCATTTTTGAATTAAAAAATGATTGTGTTTTATAATAAAATTATTATTTTGGGGATTATTTTGTATTGGTCAACCATACATTGGAGTGTTAGAGTTTCATTTTTTCATGCATAGGTGAGTTTATAAGAGAGAAATTGGGGGAAAACTATTGTTCCTATGGTGTTTTGGGGAGAAATTATGGTATAGAGGGTCTTGTAGAGAGATAACGCATATATTTATAGAAAATAGTTTGCATGTGTGGTGTTTTAGATTTTAAAAATGAAAAACTACAGTTAGATAATAACTTACATCTTGGAATGAATAGCTTGTAAAAGGTTGAAAGAGATAATGAAAGAAAATGAGGCATGGCCTTGGAGGAAACTTAAGGAGAAATGAGGACAACGAATTCAAGGGGGATTTATTCTATTTTATTTACAAAAATTCAAGTAAATTTTATAATTCCTTTATTTTTTATTTAAATAAAGGAATACGCATGGTTTGAAAATAAAACTAACTTGTTATGTTTCCTCAAGTAGAAAACCCTAGTTAAAATTGGACATTGAGTAAATGTTACGATTCAAATCAGGGAACAATCTAGTGGGTTTTATTTTATAAGAAAAATTATTATGAGTACTTGAATATGTGAGGGCCTGGGATAAAAATGGACTTAGTGGGTCTTTTTGTTTTGCATTAAACAAGTTGACCAAGCTCTCACGACATCCTTTGATTAGATTAATGCATGGGAACATATTTATGTCTTTGTTGAAGAAATTTTTAAAAGCATAGAGGCCTTTCTAAAGTTATAACTATGCATGAAATTATAAAATGTTTTCTATTGTTTTGTGGTTGTATGAACTTTATATGGATTAGTTATAGTTATTTTAGTGTAATCCAGTTATCCCTTAAGCTAAGGGATGGTGAGTGATGGGCATAAGGCCCTCTCTGAACATCACTCATCATCAGTTAACATGAAGAACATAGTTTTATGCATTTAGTAGAGAGTATGGTTCTAATGAACAAGACCCAACTTCATATGAAGTATGAAATATAATAAAATCTTTGGCCAAATTATTTTTATAGTTGTATACATTTTCTATTCACTGTACTATCTAGTTTACATACATGTGTGAAGTCATATTAGATAGATGATATTTTACATGGTTTGTATGACTGTGGCATGTGATAGTGATAGTATTTACACTATTCTAGATGATTTATTTATGTTTGCATCAACATTATTTTTCCCTCCATGAAGGTAAGGGACACTCCTAATGGGGAGGTGTGTATAGGATTGTTAGTCTATGGTTGGATAAAAAGTGCCTAGATGATGCCTCAATATCTATAGCTACATTTGAATAATTTTATTTATTAATCATGGTTATTGTATAAATTTATGAGCTATTGTATAAATATACATTGTATTATTATAGTATGGAAAATTATATCTATTAACAATTGTATAATCATCATTTTTTTATTGAACACCACAATGGCTATAATAATCAGTTATGGATAATATAATGTATTTTAGATCTAGTTCATATGAAAATTATACTTATTGGTATATTAGATATCAAACATTTGTTTATAGTTTATGCACTATGTGATCCTCATATTAGGTAGTAAATATGATAATTATTATGCTTAATCAATGGATTAATTGGAATTTATTATTTATGTACTTTACTTTCGTGATATTAAATTTAGTTGTATACAGTGTGTGAATTGTAATATGATATTAGGATCCATTTGTATATGTGGCATATTAATTATCTAAAAAAATTAATGTTTTTCAATATTTGAACCTAAAGTGGTTCTAATAAAAAATAATGTCCACTATTATAATTATTTTGCTTATATAGTTTTTTTTTGACAAGTGTTAAATATAACCACCACTTCTTTGGGAGTTTTGTGAACCCTCCTACTTCTTGATCAAGGAAGTAGATAATGTGTCTTAAAGAAAAGCTAGGTAAACATTTGGATAGTAACCTTCAATCAATAATGTCTAAAAATGTTTTGAGATATGCCCTATTTTTAAGGTAATGGATTGAATAACTTGTGCCTACAATCACTCATCTTAAGAGAGTATATTTATAAGTACCATGTGTAATATGATTATGTATATACACAACATATGTAATAAAATTGTATATAGTTGATATCATTTAAAAATTTCATAAAACACATGTAAACATTAAATAATATCACATGCCACTATCCTTATTATATATATATATATATATATATATATATATATATATATATATATATATATATATATATATATATATAGGCAACTAATCATGCCCAAGAATTTTGTTAGATAAGATAAATAACATCTTGTAAAGATCAATTCCAAATATGTAACTCTTAGGCTATAAGTGTCATAAAGAAGTGTCACATGGAGTATGAAAGATAACATCATACAAATATCAAATCAAGGGTACAATGTGCCTATGGAAAAATAAGTTAGCGACAACCAACATGCCCTAATGTAGGAAATGTACCCCTAATAAAGATTGATATATTAATGATAAAAACACACATAAGTTACGTTCCCCCATTGATGCATGGTGAGTACCATGGAAATGTAGACACTAAGTAAATATACCAAAATGTATGTGCATGATGTAGACCATGGTATAAAACATAGTATAATAATATGCATGATAAGAATCATGGAAATAAACATAATAAAATAGACTAAATCCCTTGAATGTGGAGAGAAGTGGAGACATAGAAGATACATAGAGGAATTCTCAAGGTTCTCAAGATGCCATATAGACCTATTTGGCACTTGATCGAATACCTAGATTACAACTAAGTTAGTATCACATAATTTAGAAAACCAAAATTCAAAGATGAGACTCATAAAAAATGACAACATAACAAGAGGATACTCTATAAACAAGGACACAAGAACATAAACAAGCACACATAATCAAACACATGCACACACAATCAATGAATCACACATAGTTTATGATGTGACCAATCTTAGTGTAACTAATCCATGTAGATATCCATAAAGTGCATGAGATTTAAATGCTAGCAATATATGTTTAATTTATGTAAAGTTACTTAATATGATAAATAGATAACAAGGAAAAATATCATCATGATTTTCGTACAATTTTTTTGCATGGTATATTGAATATAATATTATGTAAATATTAATGCAAGTATACCATGATAAAAGGATAACCAACATTCCCCAATGTATAAAATATACCCATAGTAGGGATAGATATATCAATGAGTAAATATTTTATCATAATTTGGAATTAATTGGTGCATTAACTATAATTAATATAAAATGAACATAAAGGATAAGAAATGTTGTAAATGACTTGAACTAGCACAATGAAAGTGAAGTAATGAAATGGATAAATCTAAAATAAATGAAAATAACTAACTATGAAAATTATAAAGAGAATAAATGAGACTTAGTTGATTTTTACCTGTAAACTAACTATGTGTGATTAGAAGATAGATGGAATGATCAAAAAACACACACACATATGCATGTAATTGAACAGGGATTATCATTACTATGGGTCAAGATATACTATTGTTAATTTCCTCTGTGGGATTATCTTGAACTCTATATAAAAACATTAAATTGAGGGTACAATTGATTGCACTTGCTTTAAATATAATTGTATGTGAAATTTTGAACTTTGGCTATGTAAATAAGACTTGAAAATGACCTTTTCAAGGTTGAAAATATAATAGGATTTTAATAGATGAAAAATTGTAAAGATAAAGGAGGAGTGTAATGGGATAAGCTGACTCCAATCATCCATTTAATAATAAATGCTACCAACATATCCAATACTCCAAAGAGGGAATTCAAGTCCATGTAGTTCCCCCACTTATAGTGCTTAGTGAAATAGTGATCCTTTTGATAAATATATACATCTAGAGATGGATTGAATATTTTATAATTATTTTTTTGACTTGGACATGGTAAGTTTGTGACTTGGCCAAGGGTGGCTTCTGTAGACACCTAAAACTAGCCACTGATAACCTCCAATCAGGCTTTTGGCTAGTTTCCATCTAAAACACATAATTTTCCTAAAAACACTAAAACATAAAAAATGATGTGAAAATGATATATTCAAGTGCAAATTTTGGATAGGGTATCCCTAAATGAGGCAATGCAATTTATGGGATAGCTAACTTTGATCAGTCCATTTCGAGTCAAAATGCCAATTTTACACCCATGTACTCTAGACTGCTCTTTCCTATCAAATATTTTGTCCAAGACTCATGCCTTTGTTATTTGTTATTGAAAAAATTATAAATGGGAATATGCATCCAATTCATTTTATGTGGAATTATAATTTCAATCCAGTCAAATTTAGGACCAATAACAAGGCATTCTGATTAAATTGAGTAATTTGTGCATAAAGTGCTTAATCATGTTTAAGAGCTAATTAACCCAAATCAAGACCTACTAAAAAATTACATGAAAACTTTTTGAATACTTATTTTTGGAAGTGAATATTAAATATATACATCATAAATTGACCTCATTTCTTGGGAAGACATCTCTAGGCCATAAATGCCACAAATATCAAGATTCATGCCCTCCATGCCTCATCAATGCCTTCCATGATGCCCTCCATGTCTATTAATTTCCCCTTCTTCCAATGCCATGATGAGGATAATTTAAAACTTAATTACAAAAATTGAATTGATCCTCAACCACACATCTCAATCTTGAGATGGATGGTTGAGGTTAATTCTGATCAAATCCAAAAATCTATAAATAGGAGGCCTCACAACATCATTTCTAAGCTTAATTAGTGTAAAGTTATAATGCAGGATTGGTTCTAAAAAGCTTCAAGAAACTAGTGTTACCATGTTAAATTGATTACAAGCCAAGACAATCCACAAAACAAATGTGCCAAGGAGAAATAGAGGTTGTCAAGCTTTCATTGCCAAGGACTTCATGAGCACAAGCTGAACAAGCCACCACAATAAGCATTTTGGAACATCCAAGGAAGGTAAAAGAGTTTTCTTTTGGATTTTAGATGTGTGTTTCATTCATGATTGTTAAATAATCTCTCCCTAGTTTCTAGGCCTAGAGATGTTATTCTATTAGTGTGTTTATTTTATTTTGTTTTCATTTTGGAACTAACACCATACTAACCATCCTCTCTTGAGTCAAATTCTTAGATCACATAATGGCATGCTCGGTGGGACTAGATGCATACTACACTTGAAGGAGATCCTTTTACAACTTTAAAATACTTATTGGAACTCTTAAAACTCTTGAAAATTGATTTTCTAACTTTATTTTGCCATTTTTAGTTGTCATAATTTTTACACAGTGACTGACATTGGAAAAAATATTGACATCGATTACTTGGCTTAACCAACGTCAGTCAACATAATTGACATCGGTTAGATCTCGGTTGGTCATAATCAATGTTGGTATTATTAACTGACATTAGACACTATGTTTTTCCAAAAACATAGACTTGAGACCTTCTTTTTCAAAATTTGTTGTTTCAAACTCAAAAGGGCTTCAAAGCTAAAAGACATGCTAACAATTTTACTGTAAGACCAAGCATGATTTTTGCTCAAAACATGTTTAAATCAATTTTTCATGCTCAAAATTTGATTAGGAACTTTGTTTTGGTGTTTAAAAAAAAATTTAGGGGTTTTTGGTGAATGTTTTTCAAAGTTTACAACTAAGACCAAGGGGTCAAATGAACACCACCAAACATTTCATTTGGGTTTAAAATTGAACACACTTGTTAATTTTTTCTTACAATAGTTGTTTAATTAAATCTTGTTTGGAAAAAAAAGGTATGTTGTATGTATGCTCTTCTATTTATCCCCCATAGGGAACCCTTGGAATAAAAAGCACCATTCCTATTACAAGTAGCCTAGTCCAAGGCTTAGAAAGAAAGTCATCTAAAGCACTCCCTAAAAACTCATCAAAGTTTGAGTGATCTTGAAAATGACCCTAAAGTCTTTTTAATTTTATGCTTTATTTATTTATGCATCTTGGCTTGTGAGGGGGACTTCATCACCTCTCGTAAGTTCTTTAGTGAAGCTTTGACCTAGGGTTTCATCTCCAAACATTGACTTCGTTTAGCTCCTTTGGATTTGCACGCAAGATGTAGAGGCACTTTGGACATCATAATACACTAAGTGAAAAATAGGATGTAGTGGTTGCAAAAAGGACTAAACCTTTTTTCAATAGGCCAAGTGATACAGACCCAAAATCTATGCTTTTATTTTGTATTGTTTAACATGAAAGTCATTATGCAATTGATTCCCCTAGAATGATCAAGACCTTGATAGTTTAGTAAACCCCATTTTTCCATTAGTGTATTTTGGTCATTTTTGCTTGGTATGTTTTGAGACTAAAACTTGTTTGTTTGTTCATAAGCCATGTCAAAACAATGTATTTGAGTTGTAAAGGGTAGTGTTATGCTACCCAAATCATGTCAAAACATTTTTGAGCTTTTTTAGTCTTTTGAAACATAACATTGACCACATTATTCAAATATGATTATGTTGATAGGCTGATTAATTTATTTCAAGACTTGTTTACCATTGTATCAAAACCATTTGGACCTTTATCTTGTGCTGTCATGCTGTCTAATCTTGTCTAGCCTATTTGGTGTAATTGTAATTTTCAACATTGAGTTTTCAATTAGCCTTATCAAGTTTGGAACCAAATATTTATTGATTTCTATTTAGGCCTTAATTAATGGGGTTGATACATATATATTTCTCTTTTGGGTTGCATAACTTCAGTTAATCGATTACCCAAAATTGAAAACTATTGATGGTTTTTTTTGTTTAATGCCTATATTTACCATTATTTGGGAGAACACAACCTTTTTAAATGAAAATTTTATCTTATGCCTTATGCCAACTGATCATTTTTATGTTTGATTCTATGTGTTAGGTCTATGTCAAATTTATTTCCAAACATGTTAGATTAAATCAAATCACATTAGCCTTTGTTTCAAGTCTAGATTTTGACGTCGTTTGGCTAAAAGTCCTAGCACATGCCTATTTGTTTGAGCCTATATTTTGACTTTGTGTTTGGATAAAAGACCTAGAAACTCACCTTTTCCCTTTCCTAGTTTAGACCTTGTTTGGAATGTTTTGACCTATAACTTTGGCATGCCAATTTTTATTCAAATGATTGACCTTTTATACGTGTGACATTTGACATTACACATTTGATTTTAGGTTATTTTATTCCAAGTCTTAGCACAAATCATTTTGGATATATAGCACCACTTTCAAACCACATTAGAGATACAACTCCACCTTTTGACCAAGTTAGACCAATCTTGAACTATTTATCCTTTAGACATAATTTTTTAGAGTTTGTAAAACATGAAGTCCTTTTGTTTTTAGAGCTTTCATCATTTATGTCGATATGTCTCATTAAACTTATGGTGGATTCACTTAAAATCCAAATTATGATAGAATGGCCAAACAAATTGACTTTTATAGCTTTTGTCAAGACCCTAATGATGCTAATATGGTTTGTGAGATAGATTTATATCTACCTCATATTAATCATTCATGGGAACAAAGGCATGAAACAACTTATGATCTAACTTGAGACCTTGATTGGTATGAAGAGGTTTGTGAGGAAGACTTTGAAGACCCAACTATTGATAATGTTGTTTAGGATATGAATCCATACCTTCTTTTCAAAAATTATTACATGGAACATAGCCAAAAACTAAGTTATGATCCAACTCATGACTAGGATGATATGGTTTATGAGGAAGACTTGGATGCTTTGGCTTGTATAAGTAATCAAGCTCTACAATGCCCCTTCATCATTCTAAGACCTTGTCTTTTGGCTTGTGTGGGAAATTAGTCACCACAATGCCCTATCATTACCATCTCATGACTTTGTCCTTTGGCTCATGTGAGAAATCATGCTCCCAAATGCCCTACCATTGTCCAACCACAAGTCATTCCTCATCTAGTACCAATCCAAACCAAACCTCAACCCATCCAATCATTCAAAGACTAAGCTATGTTCAAAACCGGTATTTTCCAACTCATTGGAAACCAAGGCCAAGAGAACCAACAAATTAGAGATGTTTATATTGAACCAACCACTTGTGATAAGTTAAACTTTGATGAATTACCTATACCAATTATCAAGGAGTCTCACTCAAACAAGCTAGTCTTTACTGAGTCACTTCTTAATGATTATAACCACCTTTGGGAAAATCATTACCTCAACCATGTGCCTATTTTTCAAGAGCCTCCTATTGATAATCCAATCTCTGAGGAGTTGTCTCTTGACCTATTTCTCATCCTAGAGGCATCTCACTTTACCAAATTAGTTTTTATGGAGCCCATTATGCCATCACATGCCATTACTTGTCCAAAACCTAATATTCAACAAGACATCATTATAATAAAGTACACATCATATGAAGAATCAGAGTTATATTCAGGTTTTATTCTTGAACCAACATCAAATTTAACATTAGAATCAGAATCAACATCAGTTGTGACATCAAATTCAAAGTCCCTTGAGTCAAAATCAGATTGAGAAGAAGAATATGTTCATGATTATTACAACATTGGTTATGTGTACCTCACAAATCAATTTGAATACATTTGTGATCCTTCTATGGTTTTTGAGGATGATTACTTTAACTTCAACACAAGTTATCCTAGTATCTTCTACGAGGATTGTGCAGCTTCTCCCCATTCCATTACCATTCCACATGCCATTACCATAAACCAAAATAGCCATATCATTGACATTCCATCTCCCATAAGTGTTCATTAGGGCTGATAGAATCACACTTTGTTGAATTACATCCATGGTGACATAGCAATTTAAGAAGAGCAAGGAGGCCAAGACAAAATTCATGTAGCAAAAAAACACTCTTATAGTGAAACCTTTTTGAAGGTGCTAGGGGATAAGCAAAGAGCAAACTTAGCCTCTTTTAGTGACACTTTTTTAAAAGTGATAGAAGATAATCAAAGTCAAAAGCCAACGTTCATTAGTAAAACCTTCTCAAAGGTGATACAGGAAAATCAAGACAACTTCATTTGTGAAAACCTTATTAAGGCACCAATAGCTTAGCACAAAAGTTCTTCACTGCTTAATGAAGATAAAATCAAAATAGCTTCCTCTCTACAACCTAATTAGATAATAGCTACTCTCAAGATCAAACAAAAAAAAATCTAATGGTCCTATCAAGATAACAAGTCTTCAACCCCACCACAACCAAAATTATGTCAAATCTAGCATTAACAACATTACGTGTGACTGAAAGTCCTAATCTTCATTTGTTTCCCCACCATTAACCATTCTATTATCATTTGCCATTCCATTTCATAATCAAACCCACCATCCATTATTTATCCCTATTTACCATCCATGGCCACACTTTCCTTTGTAGAGGATACAAAGATACCTTGTCTTGATGCTTGAAAGAATTAGAATCAATGACCAATGAATATCACAAAAGCATTCTTAGCAACCAAATTTGTAGGCCATTCTTGACAGAGTAGTTATTTTGACAAGGTGTGGGATAGAAATTAACATGATCAAGTTTTATATTTATATCATTTGTTGATTAAGATGCACATCTCCCCATCAATCGGAATAATAAAATTAAAAACCACACCCAGGCCAAAAAACATGTACCATAATATTTCACATTGCCAATACCATTGCTATTATTACATATCAATTTTCTATTGTCTAATATTCCTGCCATTTTCCCCATCACTTGGGAGTAACCCTCTTACCATTTAATTCAATCTATAAAAACCATCTTTATTCCTTGCAAGACCATACCATCGTATCATTCAATTCCTATTTAGACCAAAGCCTATTTTAGTCATCTTACCCAATCCTATTTTGATCTTGGTTCATTTGGTTCTTCTTGTACTTTTTATGAGAGGATTTTGATCAAGTTTAAACAATCAATCCAATCTATGTTTCAATGGTAGTCTCTAAAAGTAGTGTGACATTTGATATGGCAAGATATATTTCATCCTATATCCATGCTTGTTTATATGAGCCTAATTATAACTGCATATGGGAAAATCAATGTCTCACTAATCTTGCTACTAATTATAACTACCTATGGGAAAATTAGTATCATTGACTTATGCTATTATATCATAGTTATAACTACCTATGGGAAAACTAAGGGAAAAAATTGTTTACCATGCATTATCATGTCACTTTGCCATCATTGTTTTCATTTGACTAGCCATTTGCCAGATTTGAGAACTTGTTGGGACCTAGTTGGTTTTTCCCCACCTTTTGTGTGGAGGGAATTAATATGACTTGAGTTCATTTTAGGATTATGTGGGTCATGCTCAATTTATTTTTAGGTCACCTCAGTCCCCCTTTTCATATGCTCTCACCATTTTATGAAAAACCTAAGCCAAATGCTCTCACCATTTTGTGAGTAGGGATCTTGTCATTATCTAACAAGTCAAGACACCTCAAAATTACAAAAACATTCATAAAATTTCAAAAATCCAAAAATATTTGTCCTATCTAAGCCTAGTTAGCTATCCTTGATCTACCTTACTAGGGAATTATCATTGTTAGGATGCTTTCTTTTGATTTTGTTTTTAGGCTTTCTATTTGTTTGTTTATTTTAGGTTATTGTTTTGTTTTTTTTTCTATGTGTTTATTTGTTTGTTTGCTTACCTATTTGTCTATTTTCAGCACTATTGCCTTGATTCAGTCTATGTGCATTCATTGAGTGGTTCCTTGAGCACATTATTCTTGAGTCTATCCCTATTCATATGTCAACATTGTAATCATGGTTTTTATTATTGGTGTATTATTTTCAAGTGTTTATTGGATTGGGAGTCAATCCTTATGCATATTTTGGGATAGTCTTTATGGTTTTCTATCATGAAGCTTACCATCATATGCTATAGCAAAAATCGTCTTCAAAAAGGTCTAAAATCAATGGAGCTATAGAAGTTTCTCCTTGGTAACTTGGAAAATCCTTCCATCCTACCCTTGATCAAATCAATCCAATGGCCATTCTAGTTGTATCATTGCTAATCAAAATGAGCATCTCCTCATTGGTAGGTATAATTGAATCATTTCTAATGATCAATCTTATTCTTCTATCCATCTCTTTCATCACTTTGCACTCACTCATCTTTAATCTATATTCCAAGTTATATCCTTGAGTTATGTTTGATAATCAGCCCTAACTGGGGCACAATCATCTTTAGCCAATCTAGGTCCTCTTAATGATTATAATTGCCTATGGGCAAATCATTATTTTGACTTTTATTCCTAATTAAAAATATCTTTGGGCAAATTAGCATCCTTTTTACATCAATGCATGCAAGCATTTTCTTATTTAGATTAATCTCAACTGTAGATTAATTCCACCTTTATTCTTATTTCTTTTTGAGGGACCATCTATCAACAAATATGATGGCCACTCCCTCAAGGGGGCATCATCATAGGCTTCCCAAAACCATTTGGAGCTTTGTTCTTCAGCTATCATTTTATTTTTTGGCATATAGGCCATTTATCATTATTTGAGAATACATTACTTTGCCTATGGTTTGTAATGCCTTCCCAAATAGGGGAAAACTATAGACACCTAAAATTGGCTATTGATAACCTCCAATCAGGCTTTTGGCTAGTTTCCATTTAAAACACACAATTTAGCCTAAAAACACTCAAACCTGTAAAATGATGTGAAAATGATATTTTCAAGTGCTGAATTTGGATAGGGTATCCCTAAATAGGGAAATGCAATTTATGGGCTAGCTAACTTTGATCAGTCCATTTCGAGTCAAAATCCCAATTTTGCACCCATGTGCTTTGGGCTGCTATTTCCTATCAAATATTTTACACAAGACTCATGCCTTTATTATTTGTTGTTGGTAATATTATAAATGGGAATAAACATCCAATGCATCTGATGTGGACTTCCAATTTCAATCTAGTCAAATTTAGGACCAATAACAAGGCATTCTGATCAATTTGAGTGATTTGTGCATAAAGTTCTTAGTCATGTTTGAGAGCTAACTAACCCAAATCAAGGTCTAATAAAAAATTCCATGGAAACTTGTTGAATACTTATTTTTGAAAATTAATATTGAATATCTGCATTATCAAGTGACCTTATTTCTTGGGAAGACATCCCTAGGCCATAAATGCCACAAATATCAAGATTCATGCCCTCCATGCCTCATCAATGCCTTCTATGATGCTCTCCATGCCTCTTAATTTCCCATTCTTCTAATGCCATGATGAGGATAATTACAAACTTAATTCCAAAAATTGAATTTATCCTCAACCACACATCTCAATCTTGAGATGGATGGTTGAGGTTGATTCTGATTAAATCCAAAAATCTATAAATAGGAGGCCTCACAACATCATTTCTAAGTTTAATTAGTGTAAAGTTATAATGCAAGATTGGTTCCAAAAAGCTTCAAAAAACTAGTGTTAACATGCCAAATTGATTCCAAGCCAAGCCAAGCCAAAAACCAAAGGTGCCAAAGAGAAATGGAGGTTGTCAATCTTCCATTTCCAAGGACTTCATGAGCACAAGCTAAGAAAGCCACCACAACAAGCATTTTAGAGCATTCAAGGAAGGTAAAAGATTTTTTTTTTTTGCATTTTAGTTGTGTGTTTCATTCATGATTGTTAAATAATCTCTCCCTAGTTTCTAGGCCTAGAGATGTTATTCTATTAGTGTGTTTATTTTATTTTGTTTTCATTTTGGAACTAACACCATACTAACCATCCTCTCTTGAGTCAAATTCCTAGATCACAACTTCAAGTGAATATAAACAAATTTGGAAAGAATAGGAAAGGTTTTATCAATGTGTAATAGTGTGAGTGTGTCTCAATAATGAAATTTATAAATGGTAGAATAGGTGAATTAGATGTGCATTTATAGCAATCCAAAAGGTGAAACCTCATGCTACCTATCCTAAAAATATGTACCAACTTGTAAGGGAAGGTTTAACCTTTGAGAAAGAGTTGTTATTGTGAAGGGGGAAAGATCAACCCATGAGGATGGGATCCACTGTTGATCTTGACTCATATGGGTCAATTTTGACTTGGAGTGGTGAGGTTAATATTTATAATTTAACATGTCTATAAAAATTCTTAAATGAGTTTTTAGTGATTAAGAACATTTATGTAGGTGTAAAATAACAACTTAGAAAGATATATGTCCATACAAGTACTTAAGATAGAGCTATGTGGCAAAATAGGGACAAATTAAGTTTTTAAGTCAATTAAGGTAAAAGTGGGACAAAATTGACATTATCAAGTACTCATGACCAAATTTGAGTGTTTACAAAATTACACATAATTTTTCATGCCCCCATAGATGCATAGTGAGTACTATTACAACCTAGGCACAAATAAAATATACCACAATATGTATACATAATATATATCATGGAAATAAACATAATGTAATTATATGTGTAATAATAATAATGTAAATAAGCATAATATAACATAATTGATTGAACCCAGGTTACTATGACACACATTAGTAAGTCAACATACAAGGATAGAACCCATAAGACATGAAAACTAAATAAGAGTATCTTATATGAATAAGGACATAACAATATGTAAAAATACGTATAATAAAACACATGTAGATGAAAACAAAGGCTCACACATAACTTGTATTATTATCAATCATAATGTAATTAGTCCATGTAGTTATCCATACATCACATAAGTTACATGTATGAGAATGTTATGCATAATTTATGTAAAGTAGCTCAATATGATAAATGGAAAACCATGAAATATATCATTATGATAATATATTTTATGAATATTATCCTAGCATAAGCATGCCACCAATATGATCATGACCTTATAATCACCTAAAAGTGGTATTTGAGTGATAAGAGTGCTACTTGAGACTACCTATCCCTAGCTTAGCCTTAGACCTATCGTAGAGCCTATTATCACACTCATCCAACCTTTGTACGAGATATAGGCATCCCTAGTCATCCCTAAAGTAGTCCCAAACCCTCATTTCTTGATCCTAGACTTTCATGATTAGT
This sequence comes from Torreya grandis, assembly GCA_037957365.1. Taxonomy (NCBI): domain Eukaryota; kingdom Viridiplantae; phylum Streptophyta; class Pinopsida; order Cupressales; family Taxaceae; genus Torreya; species Torreya grandis. The sequence goes on along the minus strand of JARHVA010000722.1, from coordinate 3,145,462 downwards.
GTTATACCACTTAGATACTAGCACCATAATAAGGACACTAGCACCACATGGCATTAGTGTCCCAATAATGGTGCTAATTTCCTTTCCCTTTCTTTTCACAAATGAATTTATTTTCAAATATGAAATCTCCTAGGGTCATCTTAGACATATTTTAGCACCTAGACAAGCATTAAAATAGTATAAATACATGAATTTTATCCCTCCAACCACTAGATGTAAATCAGATGTAAAATACAAGCTATGCACAATTAAGGTTATCAATCACTATTTTATCCTACTTCTCCATACTACCATCTACATCATTCTTAAACTCATATTACCTAGATTTATAGTCTCAAGCACATTTAAGGCAATCAACACCATTATCATACTAGATTCACTTATACTTACACCAATACTTAGGTGGGGAGAGATACATTAGGCTTGATCCCTCCTTGGATTATTTTTATATAGGCAACTCTTATTATAGTGGGGTGTTGAGGATGTCTAGCCTACCCCACTAAAAAACATACTTTTTAACTTGTATCAAATAGATTCCCTAACAATATGGAGGATTAAGGTTTGATCATAAATTCAATCAAAACATAAAATATACATGGTTTTAAGACTTGTGCACATATGAATAGACCTCAGATATCCATACACATGTACACCTAAAAGTCTGGGATAGTCCTACAAAGAGGACACTACCACCACATGTCCAATAATGGCACTACTATCTAATATGGTGCTACTATCCTAGAGGGATTATTACATTGGGATCCTAGGTGTGACTCTCAGACCAACTTCTACCTCAATTTGTAGCCTTCAGATCATCTATCTCATTTGTTTTCCAGTTATGTTGTTACTTGCATTATTTATTACTATTTTTAGAAAGGTTAAATTCAATCAATTATGTAATAAATTAGTGGTTGTATTTATTGCATATTATTACCCTGATTTAGTCTTCTCATATTTTTAACAAACATAAGACTTACACTTGTTAAGTATTAAAAGTTTAAAACATTTAGTGAACCCAGCTTACTTCAAACATTTCTCAAACCCTAACCCTAGATGATACTAGGATTTGTATCTTTTTTCTCTTATTTTCATTGGTTATTTTAAGTTTTTCAAATTTATTATATTCTATTTTAACAATCCTATTTCAATTTGTTTACTATATGCCTTCTAAAAAATCTATCTCTCTTTCATTAATAATAAGTGTTAGGCTAAGTGTTAATCCAATTGAACATATTTAGATTCCTTCTATTTGAGATTATACCATGGATAAGTGACCATTTGTAACTCTTATCATTGATCCTTCACACCTTGATTATGCAAATTTAAATTATAGTGCATCTGAAGATGAGTAATATAATCAAGTTCAAGATCATACACAAGGTGGAAATTAGGATACTCTCCCTCCAATTAACAATGAAAACATAATTGTCAATAAGGATGAGATCTTACATATATTTAGAGATAGAATTTAGGAACAACCCCTTGATCATGCATAGATTTTACAAGACATAATGGAAATAAATAATAAATTAAATAGTGGTTAATCTTAAATTTGCCTAGTTAATAACATTATTACACCTACATTCAGGCCAACTCAGCTATCACAACAAATAATTTTAACTCAACAACCTTCAATGATAGCTATACCTCTTATGGCTAGTTCTTCCACTTTAGATGTACAATTCCTTATGCACGAGGTTCACACTATGCAGGATAAGGGTTATATCTTGATCAAGGAGCCACTATGCCATCACATGCCTTGGATTCTCATGTTATTTTATATATAACTTTGGCACATCACATAGTAGAAAATACTTTACCATTTGTATTTGTGGCATCTAACCTTACATTGTATGATGGTAAAGGTGACCGAGATCACTATATCTGAGCTTTTCACATTACATGTTTAGACTATGTGTCTAATGATTGGATATTTACTAAGATGTTTCCATGTAATTTAAATGGTTATGCCTTATAGTGGTTTTTATGATCTACCAAATTAGTCTATCACTGCATTCAATCCTTTTGAAAACATGTTTTTAGCAAACTTATCCATAAACATCAATGATAAGACCTCATGTGTTCAAGTTGCATAATTGAAACAAAAATCAAATGAGCCTATTATAGAATATGTCTTTAAATATAAGACTATATTGGTAAAATTAACTAGCCCCATGGTAGATAAATAACTTCATGAATATTCAAACATAGTCTTCTACCAACATTACATGAAGATATATTGTTTAAGAAGTTTCCAACCTTCATAGATTTATACCACACAGTGAAAAAAAGAGAAGTCAAGATTCTCTTAATGGGAAAACTAAAATATATAAGTGTATTAGAATCAAATTATAATAGTATAAAATATAAAGGGTAGTGAAAAAAAGAGTGATCCAAAGGCTATAATTAACATATCTTCAGATCCATCTCCTTGCCTAGTATTATCAGCTCCTCCACACAAAATTTACACCAACCTTCCAGTATCACCAACATGTGCTTTACAATAGCTCTTGGAATGTATTCTCATATCTCTCCCTTCCATAAAATAGGTTGACAAAACATGACCTCTTCCAAAAAACTTTGATTCTAATGCATTTTATGAATATCACTGGGCACCATGCCATATAACAAATATATGCATCATCTTGAAACATAAGATACAAGATTTGATCAAGGCTAACATTATTGATGTGGGAACACCCATAGAGACACCCAAAGTAAAATAAAAAAAATATAAATCATTGAAAATATTATTAGATCTATTTTCAAAACATATAACAAATGAGTCAAGGACACTTTAGGTGTTCACTACACATATCTAGTACATCCACCACCAACATCATATCACACTACTATAGAGGAGGCACAACCACTAAAAAATATCATTGGTATGTACCAAAGTAAATTTATAGCTAGACCACTCATCACTTTCTTAGAGTAGGATATTGTTTATGATGATACCGATTTATATGCACTCTTTATATGAGTCTAATTAGATCTACATCCTATCCATAGTGTTATGGTTAACAATAGGTCAAGTAGTAGAATGTGCATTATCACACTTTAAAAAAATTTGGGGTATTTATTAGGATATATATCCTATATACATAGTTATCAGTGGTTTTAGTGGCCATGTTCAGAGCTCCATCAGGGAGATTATACTTGCAATAAATGTTAGACTAGCATATGTGGCCACTAGATTCTTATTAGTACCTAGTGCAGGCATATTTGAAATCTTAATAGGTAGGCCATGGATATAAAAACTATGAGCCATACCATCTATAGTGCATAGATTCCTAAAATATATACATGTAAATCAGGTGGTCATAGTTGAGGGTATTCCATATGGATATCCTTTACCTATTCTGTAACTAGTTATATCCTATTTACTAATCACATCACATTGACTAGTTACATCATAGTTATCAATTAAAACTCTAAGCACAATTATTATCATTACACCATAGATTTCAATGGAGCCACAAATGCAGGTGAGGTCTACTCCTATAGTGTTACCACATATGCATACTCTTTCATGGAGATCATTATTAGAGAGACCTCTACATCAGATAAATGTTATAGATTCTTGAGCGCCTCTCTCTCCTTATTTTATTTTGAGATTAGTCTTATTGAGTTATCATGGTTATTATCATAAGGAACTTATGCCACCTAAAACACACATGATGTTAATTCCTTTATTTAACACATGTCACATTAATAGTGAGTTTCCCATGAGACTCATGGGTTAGTATTGCTCTTCCCCTATTGTACATGATTTCATTCTCTCTTGATCCTTGTATATAGTTTCATTTTCATGTTGTTTGTACATATATTATATCCAAAATATACAAAAAAAAAAAAAAATTATTTAAAAAAAAAATAATGAAATAATTACTCTAGAAGACACAAAAATTATAGATTGTATGCATTTCTATGTTTACACTTATTATATTTTCCATACACTACATATGTTATCTATCTTAGTATAATCAATTTTATCATACATAAATGATTAAATTGTTCTTGTTGAGTGATTATAGATTCCTATAGGACTCAAGTACACTGAATTGATCTAGATTTATTATTATCTACCCATTGGGGGAATCTACATAGATACATGGGTTCTTAATTTAACACATTTACCCACTTAGGGGAACCTTATACACAATTTTTATTATAATGTCTTATCTTTATATACCATATATCACAACTTTAGCATTGTTATATCTTGATATTGATCATGATACACTTAGATTTTTTGCCAACTATTACTACTTTGGAGTCAACATATATACATCCTAGCTCTTACATAGATTTGTATTAAATATTTATGCATACTTTCATTTACAGCTTACCTAGTTTAGACTTGGTTATATCTCTATGATTATTATATTTGAGGGAATTTAAATATTCCATTACTCTTTGGCTCTATGCCACTTCTATTTCATAGTATATATGCTTTGGACATGTGCCCATGTCCTTATGTGTGCCTTATTGATTTTGTATGTGGACATTTGAGTATGTCATTCTATGTGGATCTAAGCCAACTTGCTTGTTTCTTTCATATGTGGACATTTTAACATGTCTTCTTATGTTTTGTTCTCATATTTAGTGACATGTGCCTATGTCCCTTGTATTATGTTCCCTTGACCTACTTTACGTGCCTCATGTATGTTTTATTGTATTCATCATGGCCGTGACACTTATTTCTTGCTTGTTACACACTCCAATTTTATATGACATTAGGGAACTCATGCATCTCCACTTCCTACTTGGGTGTCGTGATGGACATCATGCCCCATCCCCCTAGGTAATACCTAATTTTTGCTTAGATTTGATATTACATATATTGTTATATCTATATTGACACCCTTGTGAATGCTAGACATGACATACATCTTAAATTACAAAATTATGCTCAAATTATCATACATTTTGATGTTATGTATGTACATTATATTGGATTATTATACAATTATCATGTATGCTCTGGCTAACACACATATTGTAGAGCTTTTTTTTAGATAGTTCTTACACAGGTTCAATAAATCCACTCAAAATAATGGGAATTCATAGGGGTTTATTACAGAGATTAGACTCCTATATTTCACTCATATTACATTTTTCATCACATGGGCTTAGATTATAGAAATTAGACTTAGGTAAACACAATGGGAAAATAGTGACATAGAGATCAACATAGTTGCATAGAAATCAGACCAAAAGGACACTAACACTAAAATTAGGACATTAGCACCACATTTATAATAATGGAACTACTCTCCAAGATATGGCACTATTGTCTAGTAGGATTACTTTTAGAAAAACCCAGATTGGCTACAAAATTATAGTAGGTACAATACATTTTTGTATAAGTTTAGTTATAGATTTATCAATCTTGCTTAGTTTTAATTAGATTCATACTAGTTAGCTTAGATTCATACCAGTTTACTCAAAATGGGGGAATAATGTGTGTCATAACCATTCCCATATTTATTTCAAATAACTAGATATAGATTATTAAAAGTTACTTTAGAATATATATGCTTAGATATCAAATTTGGGGGCATGTGAAAGACATATTATTTTTGTATGCTCATTATACATCAGTTAATCAGATGGAATGAAAAATTACATGTAATTATCTACATTGTATACATATTACATCATATTCCAAGTTACACACCAGTTTCATGCCTTACTCCATCTATAGTAGTTGGCATTGTTGAGTGGCCTAGAGCTACCCACTATACTCAAGCGGTTGTATAGCTAACATACCCAGTTATACATTTATAGTTACATCAAACTATTTTAGTTTTAGATGAATCTACTACACACTAGTGGGAAATTATGGAGTCATATCCTAATTGAGTTCTTGATCCACCTACATGAGAGGGTTAGACACACCATCAGTTTAATATAAGCTATTCACATGCCTTGATCCACCAATTAGGGGTGGGAAATGATGGAGTCAAAACTAGATTGAGTTATTGAGCCACCCACACATGAGGATTGAGCAATCCATCCGCTCAATCCAAGATATTCACTGATTGATCACTATATACATACACGCACATAGGTTGTCACTAGGTTTATTGATGCAAAGGTCTCACATAAAAACTCTCACTTTGTTAAATGCTCTCTATCTCTACCTTGTTCTTGGTCAATGGGTCACTTCATTTGTAATGGTTCATTTGGTTCATTCATTCACTTTACAACTTATCTAAAGGTCTATCCACTTTTCCTCATAGTTTCAACTTATCCATGGTGTCTTTACACACTTCATTTAGCCAACTGCTACTTCCCTCTTAATCTCTCATATTTTATATCTATCACATACAAAATTTTATGTCACCTTGATTGGATAAATTAATTTGGTACTTAGTTCAAAAATCTATCTGGTTCCTTTCATACCCCTGATGCATCGATGCTTATCACCTATAATGCCTCCTTATCATGTTCCTTATAAGAAATGACTTGACTATAGAAAGGCAACTAGACTGTATAGAAACATAATCATGTTCTTAATTTTTTATAGGATTTTAAATATCTTAAAGGCTTTACAAACCCTATATAAAATCCATATACTCCTTTTCAAACATTCATACAAATTTTATCATACTCATTTCAGCTTGATTTCACATGACTTGTTAATCGATTCACTATCTGGCTTACCATGCAGGACTATAGAAACTTGCAAAGATTTTATTACAAAATAATTTGTAATAGAACACATACGAGAAAATTTAATAAACATTCAATACACTTACTAATTACCAGTGTAGTTTAAACTTCATTTTACTACTTGTGTGTGATTTCTTCACCTATATTGACCAACCTAATAGGAAACCTTTTAACCCAAGTGGTAGCTAACTAACTTTCATGCATTCATTCCACCATTAAAACGTGTATTGATTGGCTCACTTATGACTTACAATATTGACATGCATAGATAGTTAATTAGTTATCATGCAAAATTTTTTGCTCCTTTTCCCTCAAAAATAACATCTAATCATTGGATTCCAAATTGAGATGCATCTACCTAAGTTTTTGGTCCATTATATGTTTAACTATATTATTTTAATGAAATTATGTGAACTTGATTGCCTCAATTCTTTTATTCTATGGGTTGCTAGGATTTGCAAACAATCCTAGCAAATAGACTAAGTTTAAATATATCTTTTCTCCACATTTTCATTTCAAATACTCAATACCACCATTTCTACATGTGATACCACCATTGTTGCATGTTAAAACTCACTCACTCATATAATGCAAGATAAATTATACACAATCATATACGTATGGTCTTGATCCCAGTAAAGAGAGGTTAAAACCAATAACTTAAATACTTATAAATTAGTCTATTTACTCAAAACAATGAGATCATCATAATCTAGTTCACATCAAGTCTCTCACTGATAAAAAAAATACTTCAAATTGTAATAATGTCACATCTGCATAGTCACCTTCTTTTGCATTACTATTTATATACAGTATGCAAGATTTACAAACAATGAATGTTTTCCACAGACTACCTTCCACAATAATATTTACTCAACCTTTTACCCATAACATTTTGATACATATACTACAAAACCAAAGTTTTCAAATTGGTTTAATTAATAGCGAACTCTCCAAGCATATTTTCATCAAAACCCATATTCCATTTCAAGGCAATACCATCCCTTACTTATCAATGCATTTATCAAGTTACCTACAAGATTTAAATCCATAATGAAACTCATTTTAGAAAATAACAAGATGAAATATAGAGTTACCGAAATCAAGTATTTTTTAATTTATTTGGGGTTCTTTACATCCATCCTTTGAAAATGACCCCTTCCAATTTTATTGACATTGAATGACCTACTTATTTTACACTCAAAACTACTATTTAAACCAAAAGCCTTATAACTAACTAGCATAACCAATTCCTAACTTCCCACTTGTACATTGGGATTATTTTAATTACCTATACCTATTAGAAACATTAATTAAAACTATTAGAAGACTCTAAACACTCCTAAGACACAAGGTCATGACATTTGACCTCTTACAACATTACCAAAATTGGGAACATAGATGAAACTAAACTAGTTATTTATAAAGGTGTAGTGATGCCCCTGAATCATAATACCAAGGAGTGAAATAAAACTTTCCCTAAAATTTATAATTACTTTGTCTTTGAAATTTATTGTTTATCACCTCTTTTACAAGGACACCTCCTCCTAAATCCCATGGTCTATTTGAAACACTTACGCCCTTTTGATGCTTGTTGGCTCCTCCTTGATTCTTCTTTTTTAAATTTTTTTATTTGAGGTCATTCCTTTACACTTTTATCTCCCACTTTATTATCTTCAACACTTGATTATTTTCCTAAAACCATCCTACACATAAAACACACAAGTTAATAAAAATAATCTTCTGCTTGCTTTCTTGGCATCCACTTTCTTGTTCTTCCTTGCTTATTTTCTATATGCTTGGTTCTACTATGTTTTATGTTGCTACTTGTTTCCTCTTCTCTTTTTCAATCCTCTCAACCTATGCAATCTCTTCATTCTCCTCTTATTACTATATCTAATCAACAACTTAGATTTTCATGGCCAATGCCTTCAAGTCACTCACTTTTTAAATAAAATATCTTAAACTCTCCCTATTTTGTATACATGATAAATGATTTGACAAACTCATAAATAATACTTTTATTTTCTCACCTAAAAATATCATACCTCCATCTTCTTCTCTTTGTTTTGTCTTTAAAATTTTGTAGTTGTCCTCTTTTAAGCAAGTCTCTTTCACCTTGCTCTACCTTTATCAAGTCTTTTTCACCTTGATCCATCCTCATCCAAGCTATCTCCTTGGATCAATTTATTTAAGAAATCAATGTGCTCTCTTTAATTGAGCTTCTTTATCTATTCCTCAAGTATCTTTTGGGTTGTCAACCTACCTTGACCAACTTCCTATAATATTTCTTAGCAATCTTTGCAAACAATATTTATCATAATTTTATGAAACTTATCAAAACTAAGAATCAATAACAAATGTATACTTGGCCAAAAAATCTTCCTACTTTGATACCAAAAATGATGTAAAGGTCTCAAATAAAAAATCTCACTTTGTTGAATGTTTTCCATATCTACCTTGTTCTTGGTTAATGGTTCACTTCATTTGCAATGGCTCATTTGGTTCATTCATTCACTTTACAACTTCTCTGAAGGTCCATCCATTTTTCCTCATGGTTTTAACTTCTCCATGGTGTATTTACATAGTAAATTCAACCAACTACTATTTCCATCTTAATCTCTCATATTTTCTATCTTTCACATACAAAATTTTATGTCACCTTGATTGGATAGATTAAATTGGCACTTAGTTCAAAACTCTATCTAGTTTCTTTCATACCCTTGACGCATTGATGCTTATCACCTATAATGCCTCCTTACCATGTTCCTTATAATAAATGACTTGACTATAGAAAGGCAATCGAACTATATAGAAATAGAATCTTATTCTCAATTTTTTGAAGGATTTTAAATCTCTCAAAGGATTTGCAAACCCTATACAAAATCTGTATACTCCTATTCAAATATTCATACAAATTCTATCATACTTAGTTTCACATGACTTGTTAATAGATTCACTATCTAGCTTAGCATGAAAGACTGTAGAAAATTACAAAAAAAATCTTAAAAATTAATTGGTAATAAAACACATACAAGAACATTTAATAAATGTTCAATACACTTACCAATTACCAGTGCAATCTAAACTTCCTCTTACTGCCTATGCATAATTTCTTCACCCATATCAACCAACTTGGTAGGAAACCTTTCAACCCAAGTAGTATTTAACAAACTTTCATGCATTCATTCCACCATTGAAATATGTACTGATTGGCTAACTTATGACTTACAAGATTGACATACATAGATAGTTAATTAGTTATGCAAAATTCACTTCTCCTTTGCCCCCAAAATAGCATCTAGTCATTAGATTACATATTGAGAATCCTCTACCTAAGTTTTTGTTCCATTTTGTGTTTGAATATATTATTTTAATGAAATTATGTGAACTTGATTGCCTTGTTTTATTTATTTCATGGTTTTCCAAGATTTGCAAATAATCCTAGTGAACAGATTAAAGGTTAAATATATATTTTCTCCATATTTTAATTTTAAATACTCAATACCACCATTGTTTCTTGTGATACCACCATTTATACATGTGTAGACTTACTCATAGAATTCAAGCTAAAGGATATGCAAGCATATATGTATGGTTGTGATCTCATTCAATAGAGGTTAAAACCAAAAGCTTAAATACGTAGAAACCAATGTCTATTTACTCAAAATAATGAGATCATAATAATATGGTTCACATCAAGTCTCTCATTAATAAAAAAAAGACTTTAAATTGTAATACTTTCACATATACATAGTCACCTTCTTTTGCATTGTTATTCATATACAATATGCGGGATTTACAAATAATGAATGTTTTCTACAAACTATCTTCCATAATAATATTTATTCAACCTTGCACCTATAACATTTTGATACATAAACTATAAAACCAAAGTTTATAAATTGGTTTAATTAACAGTGAACTCTCCAAGCATCTTTTCATCAAAACCCATATTCCTTTTCAAGGCAATACCATCTCTTACTTATCAATGTATTTATCAGGTTACCTACAAGCTTTAAATTCATAATGAAACTCACTTCAAAAAATAACAAAATGAAATATAGAGTTAACAGAATCAATTAATTTCTCATTTATTTGGGTTTATTTACATTCATCCTTTGAAACTGACCCCTTCTAATTTTCCTGACATTGAATGACCTACTTGTTTTACACTCAAAACTACTATTTAAACCAAAAGCCTTATAACTAACTAGCATAACCAATTCCTAACTTCCCACTTGTATGTTGGGAGTCTTTTAATTACCTAAACCTCTTAAAACATTAATTAAAACTCTAAGAAGACTATAAACACTCCTAAGACACAAGGTCATGACATATGACCTTTTACAACATTACCAAAATTGGGAAAATAAATGAAACTAAACTTGTTATTTACAAAGGGGTAGTGATGCCCCTATATCATTTATGCATTAGTTCACATACCTAGTGAGGTGTATTGATTTATTTCCTCTCTCCTATCTCTTTACTCTATTTTACTTAGTTTTACTTAATTACTCAGTTTAGTATTTTTCTTTTGATATCTCTTAAGTAAGGACAAATTTATGCACATTAAACTTATATGACACACACAAGAGCATGATTTACATATTCAAACCCAACTTCACATACTTACACCCAACTTCATAAGCTTCACCTCTTAGGTAAGTCCAGGTATGCTTCTTTTTCTTTTATCCTAGTCATTTCATTTTATTGCATTTATATAATACATGGGGGAAAATGTAATCACCTAAAAGTGGTATTTGAGTGATAAGCCTACTTGAGACTACCTATCCCTAGTTTATCCCTAGACCTATCCTAGATCCTATTATCATACTTATCTAGCCTTCATGTGGGCCACATACATCCCTAATCATCTTTAAAGTAGTCCCAAACCTTCATTTCTTGATCCTAGCACTTCATGCCTAGTGATCTTTGACTTGGACACTAACACCATGATAAGGACATTGGAAACACATGGCACTAGTGTCCCAATATTGGTGTTAATGTCCTTTCCCTCTCTTTTTCACAAATGAATATTATTTCAAATATAAAACCTCCTAGGGTTAGCCTAGACTCTTTTAACACCTACATAAGCATTAACACAATATAAATACATGAATTTTATCCCTCCAACCACTAGGTAGAAATTAGATACAAAATACACATTCAAACTTAGAATAACTTGTGCACAATTAAGGTTATTAATCCCTACTCTACCCTGTTTATACATACTAACATCTATAACATTATTAACCTAAGATATCCCAAATTTCTAGTCTCAAGCATATTCAAGGCACTCAGGACCACTATCATACTAGATTCACTTGAACTTTCACCAACACTTAGGTGGGGAGAACTACATTAGTCTTAATCCCTCCTCAGTGTATTGGTATTTAGGAAACTCTCATCATAGTGGGGTGTTGAGGATGTCTAGCCTACCCTAATAACAAACACACTTTTTAGCTTGTATCAACTACATGCCCTAAAAACATGGAGGATTAGGGTTTACTCACAAATTTAGTTAAAACAAACAATAGATAGGGTTTAAAAACTCATGCACATAGGAAAAAACCTCAGAGATTTAGACATAGGTGTACCTAAAAGCTCATGATAGTCCTACATAAAGGATACTACCACTAATATAATGACACTATTGCCACATTTACAATAAAGGTATTACTATCTAATTAGGGTGTTATTTTCCATGATGAATTTTGAAAATGAGATCCTATTTTTGACACTCAAACCAACTTATACCTTAGTTTCTAGCCTCTAGACAATCCATCTCAGTTTTTTCTAGCTATTTTCTTACTTACATTATTTATTACTATTTTTAGAAAGGTCAAAGTTAATAAATTTGTTAACATATTAGTGGATTTATTTATTATATATTATTACCTTGATTTAGTCTTCTCATCTCTTTAACAAACATAGCATTTACACTTGTTAAGGCCTAAAAGGTTAAAACACCCTAAGGTGTTGGGCATGTAGCTACATGACATATGAATGTTCCATAATCATAGTTGACTTGTATATCTACACAACACCCACTTAATGAAATAACATGAGAAATAATTGTGTAAATCATGGATATGAAAACATATGACATAGGTATATATGTAAATGTTTTACCCTAATTTGGATTAATGCAATCAAAACTAATGTTTTAATAAATTTTGGATAACAAATAACTAACTACCTAAATGAGATAAACTATTACATAAAATTAGAATGATACATATATTTAATAAATGACATAAAATAATTTAGAACTTACTATAAGGGTAAATAATAAAGTGTAATATCCCTAAAATTTGTAGCAATAGATGGCAATGGTGGTTCACTAATGCTTTTAGCTTTTTGGGTTTTCAATATAGTATTGAGAATCTTTAGGGTTTTCATGAATATGCTCATGAAAAATTGAAATAGATTTTACTTAATCTTTGTCAACTTGATCATGTTAATTTTTATCATGTATTCCATTGTATTCATGATCAGATTCATTTTTTATGATCACATTTTTATTATGTTACTCATTTTCATTATTGGCACTCTCATGATTGGTTGGACATGATAGGTTATTTTATTTAGACATCTTAGGTGGAATATGAATCTCAATATGGTCAATAGGTACACCACCTAATCTAGGACTATGCCTAGGTTGCATACAAATTAATAAAATTAAGATATGAATAACCACAACAATCTAAAACCCTAGACGGTTGAAAACCCTAGGGCAAGATAGGATTTGCATAAGAAGACTTAGAGGTCAGGTTAACCAAAATTTAACCATTTTTATAAAGAGTTAGGATAAAGTGGAATAACCTAATCAAATTTGTATTAAGTATTCTTAAGAACATGCCAATTAAATAATCTAGATCCACAATATTTAATTACAATGTTAAATTATGAAAATGATATAAACATAGAAATCATTAAATTGTGTAATAATGAAGTAGAGATAATAATTATCTTGTTTTCTAATGCATAGGTGGATCTGAGAACTATAGGTTTGGAAATAGTTAGACTGATGTTGAAGATTGATTCATCAGATTTTGCCTTCTATTATCCTAGACATTTTTATCAAATTCAAGACACTAAAAATCATTACTTCTATCTAATTTCAATGATTTTATCCTATAAATATCAATTATTTTCTATAAATTACACCTACATCTATTAGATGTCATTTTCACCTTACCAATTGTCTAAATAGATCTTGTGCATAGGTCTTTGATATTAATGTGTAGCTCAAAATCCTAGGTCTTATGATTAGGGCATGTGATATTGAAAAATAAGGGTTAATAGGCTCAAGTGAAGTTAATTTGACCTCTAATACCCCTATGATAATGAGCACTACCTACATAACCATATAATCTAAAAAGGGCCTTAGACTGATGTAATTTTCCCTTTACGTGGGCTAGTGTGTGAATAATGGTGTAGTATGTTATATACAAGTGAATATAGTGATCTATCTTGAAACTTGAAAAATAATATTCATGGTTTTTTATTTTAATTATTTAGACCTATTAAAAGACTACTTATATGACTGATATGAAAATAGGGAAGAGTAGGTCATTATCGAATGCTTGAGAGATGTTTTTTCTTGATAAGTGTCAGATGTGTGATTGAAAAATACTTGATGATAGTGAATGGTATTTTAATTTTATTTATACCACATCTTTTAAAATTAGTCTCATGAAGGATTAATTAAGATAATTTGGCTAACCCTTATATATTGAAATATTTTAAAAATTTAGGGGTTTATGAAGTATAGACACTAGCATCAAAACTCAACACTAGCATCAAAGCTAGTGTTTTGATCTAGACATTAATGTTTGAGAGAACAAAGACTATATGGAGATATTAAATTGATAATGTAATATATATATATATATATATATATATATATATATATATATATATATATATATATATATATATATCAATTTTTAGGTATTTTATGGGCTACAAGTGATCTAGATAATCAGAATAATAGGGTCAAGCCATAAAATAAACATTTAGGCACAATGAGATGGCAAATGCAATATTTTTGGCTACAAAGAGGTCATAAATAAAAGGGGTGATCTTGAGTGATATTTTTCAAGTGTGTAATACTATTTTATCATATAATATCCATATTTAGCATCTACACAATGAAAAAGTACTTATATATAAATTAGACAATGCAAGACTAAGATAAAAACTAGAAAACCAACTATATGATTATGTTAGCTGACTATGAATAAGGACCATGGCTTTACTTGATCTCTAGATAAAGCACTATAATTAGGTAGGGTCATAATATTCTATTACCTTTAGGGTACATCAATGTCCTATAGGGTTTTAGCTCTGTATGAAAATATGGTTCTATGCATTATCACCTGTTGGTCTTGTGTATGTATTCTATGATGCATGATTTATTTTAAAAGCCATTGTATACCTTTTTATTCACTTTTAAACTTTGTCCAATTTACCATGAATAATAAATGGAATAAAATGGAAAAAGGGTTTAGTAGTTTAAGTTTTGCTAGAATTCAAAACCTCTTATATTGAGTGTTTCCTACATAATAGTACTCCAAAGACAAATCCAAATCCATGTGGTTCTCCCATGATACGATGGTATGTGTGAAATATTGGTATAATTCTAGATGATGGTGCAATCCTATTGTGATTAAATTATTTAATCATGACTTGTGACCTAAAAGGTCTATTCAGATGTTAGCTCATGGTTACTATGGATATATGTATTCAAAATTGGGTGAAATAGGAAATTCGCTCTCAATGTATAATTAGAATTTTGGTGTCAATGTGTGAGCCTCTTAAGTGAAAAATAGTTTGAAATTATTGATTTTATAGTGATCAATTAGGAAATACTTTGGATATGGATTGCTAAACATGTGAGATGACTTATTAAATGAGTTTTATTTTGAATAACTAGATATTATTTAGAAGGAGAACACATATGATGAAACTGGATAGGACCATAAAGTGTGATAGTCTAAATAGTGTGACCTTGTCTTAAGAGAAAAGAAAAGTGAGTTGGGAGTATGGATCAGTCAGTGGATAAGATTGTGTTTTTTTTAATGAGGAATAGGGACATGTTGAGAGTATTATTTTCTTATAGGAATGGGTCATCCACATAGAAGTGAAGTAAATCCATTTAAAAGATCATGTAATGAGGCATGATATAAGTGCATATAAAGAGTGGTAAAAAGTACATTATTTAGCTTAAATGTTAATTGATTTGTCTAACCCCCCCCGCCCCCCCCCCCCCCCCCCCCCCCCCAACATTTTATTCTAGTAAGGTATCAAATTGAAATTACTAGAGTAAAAGGAAAAATGTGTACCTAAAATTACCTATGACTAATAGTCTTAAATGTAGGCCACAACACTGAATTATGCTCCATGTAGAAATTGTAATAAACATGAATAAAATCAGTCCTTACTTAAGACAAAAAAAAAGAAGTAAAGCAAATAGAACTTAAATAATTGTTGATGTGTGTTTTATCACACACCAACATGTAGGATAAGTGATGGCTTATCCAACCTATCCTTAAAGGAGGATTTGGTAGAGAACCTCCCCAAGGTCTTTATTATTGGGTCTCAATTTACTGGTCTCACTTAGTTGGCCATTAAGGTATGTTCTAGGTCAAGGGGCCTTTCTTGGTTAACACTCATGAAAAGAATCTTAGACTAACAAGACTAGTTCACTTAGAATATAAAGAAAAACTTTTATCTAAACACTATTTGCCATTATTTAACTAAATTCAACAATGTATCAATAATGAAAAATAAACAAATATCATGCAATCTAGATAAAACCTTAATGACTGATTATAAATCAAACTATTTATAAAATTAAACTAATAATTTCTATAAAAAAGATCAAAATAGAGGGTAGGGAGAAAAAGAAAGATGAGCTTACTTTGTAGAAAAATAGATCTAATTGTATTAAGTGGATAAATACTTTGATAAATTGATCTTTTTTTGGTTAGTGAAGCACAACCAACATGCAAATATGGTGCAAGAGTCTAGGATAACATTAGCTATGTAGTGGAGGAAAACAAGGTCACCATATACATTCATAGGTTAATAATATCAATTGATAGAGATTTCAGATTAAAGGTACTTTATGAAACATAAATAAGATTCTTTACACACTTTAGAAGAACACAAAAATAAATCTCAATAGTCTTAGCTAATGCAAAGAAGAAAATTACCTTAAAAAATTGAAAATTACATAAAGGGTAGAGGCAAAGATCTTTGATCTCCTGCCTAACTACTCTAATCTATCATATGATTAATTAACCAAACCTTATTCAAATTAAGAGATGGTATTTTATAGGCAAGGCAAACCCATCAGGTCATTAATCTATACACATACCAATGGTTGCAAGAATTCAATGGGAATAAGCCATTTAAAATTTAAAAATTTGAAAATCTTGCTCAATCCCATGACAATCGACCACTAGGCCATGCTCAATCGATCTTGAATTTAATTTTGGGTAGTTGAATGTCACCAAAATCTACTTGGGATAGCCTTTTATCCATTCCCTATGAAAGGTACCCATGCCTATCTATATTTTGTGTCCTTAGTGACCTAACTCCAATGTACATGCCAAGTTTGAGTTCAATACCATGTCCAAATAACATTGAGTCTTGTATTTCATGATCAAATTTCCATTAAGAGGCTCCCTTTGTAATTTTGCATTATAGGTTATATTAGAAACACAATAAGTTATAGGTTATGATGGTTTTATGGGCTGATATGACCATCAATTTTAAGCCTATGAGGTACTTAGGATGACCTTGCCAACTAGCCTATCAATCAATATTCAGTATGTTATCTTGTCACCACTTGGAAGTCTTTTGTTAGTTGAGGGACCTATGGTAAGATCTTGTCATCATGGGAATGCTATGTGACAAATTTTCACATACTCACTTATTGATTGAAGGCATACATTTTGTTGATCATACTTTTGGTTAGGATACCTTGGGATCTTAACATGTGGCACATCCCAGGTATTTGAAATTTTATTGCCTATTAAGTGTGTACCAACTACCTTGGGTTCCTAGGGAAACAAGATTATGCCACATGGAAACATCCCATGCACTCAGAGGGTTATTGGGTGGGCTCTATATTCAATGAGTCCTAACTAATTTGGATCCATGGGATTTTGACATGTGGCCTCATCCCAATTACTCAATTGATCTTTCATCCATTTGACTGATCTAATCAACTTGAGGGTAAAGAGAAGTGGGATGTTGCCATGTGGAAACATTTAATTCACTTGGAGACTCTACCACCCAATTTACCATGTACTAAACATCTTAAGGGTCTGGAGAGATAAGATTGTGCCATGTGTTGTCATCCCAAGTGTTTGGAGGATCCTTGGGTGGGATTCTTTATTCTAGGCATTCGAGAGGAGAAAATTAGTGAGGTCCCAATAGGTGGTAAATCCTCATTCATTTTAGGCCTATTTGAAATAAATAGCCATTAGACATTTGAAAAGATAAATTATTCATTAAAAATAAAATATGAAACTAGCCCAAAAATGACTAAAGCAAAAACCAAATAAATACAAAGTGAAAGGCAATATGCAGTGAGATTAATGAATAAAAGTAGACATCCTACCAATCTTAAAGCTAAAGTCGACCCATCATTTAAAAAATGACCAAGATTTATAATGAAACCCCAAAAACACTTAGTCAAATCAAATTGAAAGGAACAAAAGAGGCTAAATAAAGATAAATTTAGTGGGTAAAATGGTCCCACATATCCAAAAATTAAATCCAATTAAACTTAATATTCCATAAAGTGACTAAGTTTTAAAACTAAAGCAATACAAACATCTAGTAAATCAAGGAGATAATATTAGACCAAACTAATCAAGGAAAAGATGTGATAACTATGTAATAGTCAAATAATTTGTATAAATTTGAGGTAAAGTGGGCTAGAAATGGAAATTTCAATGTAGTTTAAAACATGACTTGAAATAGACTGAGACTTATCTAATTTAGGTAGATTTAGAAACTTCTATCAATGTGGTCCCAATTATAAACTCTTTTAGACTAAGTGCATATAATGTACAATTTAAACTTAGAATTATTTTAAAGAGTGAGTTATGTGAATATAACATTATGACTGTATCTTTCTAAGGACCCCTTTTCAAATTATAACAACAAATAAAACAAGCCTTATGCATAAACTAGATTAAGGAAAAGACCAGACTCTAGAGGAAAAAGAGGTTCCATGATTTAATGATGAAATTAGGGTATGTTGTGCAAGGAAAAACAAATGGTAACTCTACTAGAAAATTCTCTTGTGTATTTTAGAAAAAAGAAAAATTTAATGAACCAAGAATTTTTGACTAGAATAGTGCATGGAACATGATAAATTTAGGAAGGGATAAGATGGGATCAAATAAGTGACCAAATACAATATATTCATTGGCTTGATGTGTGTAAATGAATTAATTTACCATTCATTAAGACCTAAAAGGATTAATTACTGACTCTAACCATCAAGATAATGAGTCCTAAATTAAAGACATTTATTTGGACATTGCTTCACTACCAGCATACATCTATAACCTCAATATATTTTCCTCTAATCCCACTCAAGGCCTTACTCTCCTTATATCATAGTGTTTGTATCCCTTATAGAGATTTCCTAAATTACCTAAAAATGAGTTTTTCTAAAATTGATTTTCTTTTCTATTCTTCTTTTCTCCCTTTTTCAATATACTACCTTAGCTAAGGGTTTGGGACCACTATGGATAATGAAAGGTATAACTATAGATTTTTCACCCTAGGTCCTCATAATAGAAGGTTCACCCAAGCAAATTTAGAAACCATTTAAGATATGAAATTTGTGCTTAGTTTCAAGAGGATACTTTTAGTAGCTAACTAGATTTACCTAAATTTACCCAAATAAGAAAAAGTCCAAAACACATACAAAATTCAAAGCCATCAAAATTGACTTAGAAATACAATCAAAATCCATAAAATGGTCAAGCAATACTCTCACACCAAAATTAAAAATGTGTTACTTTCTTAAAAACCTACCTCTTTCATTATTTTACAATGATCAATGCATGTTAAACCCCACTGGGTTAACCAATTTTTTGAACACATGAATCTAATTATAAAATCATTTACATCTACCTAATAAAATTACTGATTGAATACTAAATTAATCCAAATCAATAAATGTTATAAAATCAATCCACTGGCTAAATCTGATCCATCTAGTGTTCAAATAATATATCAAACTACACGTTGAATATTTAATCAAGTACAAAAACTATTGATATAATCCATAAATAATCTATGAACAATTTTACAACCACTACTATTTATAATTTCAAATTAATTTACAAATTACATAGACACTATTGTATTTAATATCCATCAAAGAATGTTGCACATTATAGTACTAGATTAGCTATACAATACAATGAGTACAATAATACAAATGAGTTACACAAATAGATCCATGATCCATAACATAGTTTGAGAATAATCCCAAAGTTTGAATCAATTAATAGAGGAAAAGAATCATCTAAATGCTTTACCTCAAACCATAAACCAATGGTCTCCTATATGCCTCCCAACTCAGAGTGGTCTTACCCTTCACGAAGGGGTAGATAATTATAATACATATATCAAAAAATCAATAAAAACCTGTGTGTACTATCACTATTATATGCATCAATGAAATAGACCATGGAATCCATTCCTCTATCTAAATGATATCAGAAAACACATATAAAATAGAAGTACAGTGAAATGATAATGTCTTAGCTATAACATTACTTTGGCCAAAGTTTTCATTATATTATTTAGATTTAAAATCTGACTCATTTTCACTCACATAGAACTCTCCACTTTTGAATCATGACTATCACATGATATAAGGGGATAGATTTATGAATTACCCAATGGCATACTCATATACGTATCTCCTATTATCCAAATACAATCTACATATAAGGATTCAAAAGCATATTAATACAAATTCAACATGCACTAAATATCATGCAATATTAAATGATGTAAACAACATCAATCATGAATATATCTATTTCCAAAAATTTAAACACCAAGGTGGTAACATAGATTTATCAAGACCCTATATTCAATACCAGATATGTTTAATAGACTAGTTTAAACTTGGGCTATATATATATATGAGCATTGTTATAACAAATATAGTATCCAAGACTGCAACACAATATATCATATTCAAGAATGTATGTATATGTTATGATTTCTACATACTTCTAATTGAGATTTATATATTATAAATGAATAAAAATAATTACTTATAGCTATACAGGTAATCCTCACATTATATCATCAATACCTACAATAACTAGCTCACTTAGAGAAAAAGCAATTTTATGTACAACTTAATAAAATTGCATACATGATGATTTTTAATCAAGTCAACCCATTCAATTCTTCCCATGTTTTTCTCATAGTACAACATTATCTATTCCATTACACACACACACACACACACACACACACACACACACACACACACACACACACACACACACACACACACACACACACACACACACACACACACACACACACATTTTTTATCCTCATGTCTATAGAATGGCTTTCCATAATGAAGCATAAAATGTGTAGTTAAGGTTTTCATAATAAATAGAAATCAAGAATGTAGCTACAGGTCTAAAAGATAATAGGGAAAAAATAAAATCCATTACGAATGGTTTATCATATTCCATAAACCCATCAAACACATCATGGAGGCTTCTATAGGTGTGAAGGGATCAATATATATACACATTTAATCACCCCTATAGTTCATAGGTTTATCTAACACTCAAGAGTATGAAAAATGTAATCTAAACCCCTACTATTTTAAGCTAAAATCACACAAAATTTGTCAACAAACCCTTAAAAGTAGTCAAACAACTCCATGTAGGTTATATATCAAATAGTTTCCAAATTTATTAAAGGATAAGGGTTCTTAACTAATTTTATAGAGCTGGGGATGGAATAAAATTCCATCCCTATGTCTATAACAATTATTCTCTCTAATTTACTATAAGGGGATCTAATCATTTATGTAATCAAATATGCCAAGAATTTATGCATTTATTTTCATAATAAAGCTAAGACTATAACAAACACATTTATAGTCTATGCATAAATCAAAATATCATTTGCATGTTTAGGAATGGCTAAATTTCAATTGCAAAAATGGGTAGATTCCATTTCTCCTTGATTAAAGATTATATTATCTTATATAACCTTCATCATGATCCCCATATTTTTCCTCATTCTCTTATTTATTCCTCTTCCACATTCCATGCACATTTTGCATGATCTTCAAAATCTCCTATTATTCTATGAGTTTCCCATCATGCAACTCTCCTAATAAATGCACCACTTCCTTTATTTATCTTAATTCATATTTAGAGCTCTATAATCAGGTATGACAATGGAAAACTTTTCATTATTCCCTTGGCAAGGTCAAACCTCAAAATCATAATGATAAACCAAAAACAAAACCCAAATTTGATTCCCATGTTAACCTTTTTTTTTCATTTGAAAATAAACATAATGATAATAAATATAAAAACTTCCAACATTTTTATTTTGATTTTAAGTTTATAGTGTATAAATATTGAAGGGTATGACTATGATAAATCTTAATATTACATCACAAAATTCCTAAACAATGAAATTTTATTACCTTACAACCATTAATCATAACAATAAACTAAATATCAAGATTTTGAAATTTATTTAAACATATTTACTTCAAGCTATTTTAACATTTTTGGTCCTTACACATTTTCACCTAGATGTCCAACTATGTAAAAATCTAGATTTTAATCAATATAAAAAAACAAATAATACTTGACCTATCAGTATCTAGAATATAGTCAGCTTATAAAGGCATAATTGAGCAGGATAAATCAAGCAACCTGATTTATTATTTTTTGGAAATTAGATGTTTAATTCTTAAATAATAAATAGGTCTAAGTAGATAAAATTATTAAATAATATGCAATAAATAATCTATTGATTTATCAAATTTGATTTTAGTTAGGGCTTTTTAAAAAATAGTAATGAAAGAGAGAAAATTAAACTTATCTAATTTTGTGTTGTTCTGACTGAGATAGGGTCTGGAAATTTGTGTGTAGGCTTGGGAGACTATCAAAAATAGGAATATAGAGTTTGTTTCTTGATTATATAAGATCACCAAAAGTGGGACACCCTAGGTTTTGGTGTTTTAGTCCTATCTCAGTGCTATTGTCCTGATGATCTAAGCTTTTTAGGTTTTGTGCACCGGGTCTGTATGATCCTACCTATGAAATATTAAAGTTTGAAAGTCTGTGGATCTCACTGTGTACCTAATTTAGTCTTCAATACCCTATGTCCTCTTTGTAGTTTAACTTGAATGTAAATTTTTGAGAAAGGAGAGGAGTTTTTAGTGTGTAAAGGATACACTAGATGTACTTCACACCATGTGTATGGGCACATTGCCTACATATTAATACTTTGAGGAGGGATCAAGATATATGTAATTATCCCATTAAAGTGTTAGGTATAATAGTGTGATGAAAATGTAAGTAAATGCAAAACTAGGTATACTTGGAATGACTAGGGACTAGTGTAAAGGTTTGAATAAGCTTGAAATAATATTGGATGACTGTATGCAGAGAATAGGGAAAAGTGTTTGAGTGGTCTTGCTTGTATTCTTACTTCTCTCTTGTAAATGAGTCTCAAACCTTCTAAATGGACTATGAATGGCCTTTTATATGGGAATTAATGATCATGGGTTAAATTAATTCATGTTAGGTTGACATGAATTAGGATAAGGACATGGAAAAATATGGCCATTAGAAGCCAAAATGTACTTGGACAACATCACTAGAAATTAGACACCCTAGGTTTCAACACTGTAGTCCAAGTTTGGGCATTATTATCCATGGTTTATGGGACCTACAAGGATGGATTAAGTATGAAAATAGAAATTTGGGTCTGTAAGGGTTCAGTCTAGGAGGCTACGGATGATTGGGAATTAATGAAAACATGCCTATGAGGGTCATGAGAGAAAGCAAGATGGACCTCTGGATTGGGTGTCATTAGTCACACTTAAGTTACCAAATTTTGAATTTTATATGACTACATTTACCCCCCATTTATTCTAATGATGCATCAAAGTGAAATACTAGGATAAAGGAAAAATAGAAAGTGTACTTAAAATTACCTATAAAGGTGAAGATCATGAAGCATTGTGATACTGGATGTGCATAAAGAGCATGATGTAAAATGTGAATTTGTAATGAAAAACATGGAGTAGATTAGTCCTTAATAGATATGCTATATATAAAATAAGAACATACAAAATCTAGGTAAGAGAGAGAGGAAGAGAAAGGAATGAATACATCTCACTAGGTATGCAAATCAATATAAAACCTATTGTGATGTTGGATTGTACTGGGTGTATGATGTACTAAAAGTAATATCATGAATGGAGCTAAGTACTTAATTCCCTATACATGGCTCAAGAATGCAAAGGTAGACCCTTTGGCTCCATCATCA
The DNA here is from genome assembly GCA_037957365.1 of Torreya grandis. Classification (NCBI taxonomy): domain Eukaryota; kingdom Viridiplantae; phylum Streptophyta; class Pinopsida; order Cupressales; family Taxaceae; genus Torreya; species Torreya grandis. Next base: position 3,121,174 of record JARHVA010000722.1, on the reverse strand, counting down.
ACTACTAAGTGAAGATAATGAATCATGTATGTATCAATCAATGTTTGGACTATGTGTATAATCCCTCTAAATAGGTGGCTCAAGAATACAAAGGCTATCTAGTCCTTTAAATCCATCATTGATCCATGAATTGAAGATATGAAGTAATATTGGTATGGAATAGATGTCATATGAGATGTATCTTGAAGCCGATGAATGTAATGTGATCTAATAATGTTGACATGGATAGTTGAATGTATGCTAGAAACTAGGCCACTCTTGGCCATTCAAAAGATGGAGATTAGGCTTGTATGAAATCCACTCTAAAACTAGTGTAATAGGCTTATGTAGAAGCCAACTCAGGAACTCAAGAATTTAATCTTTTATGAAATCCAAACTTTTAAAAAGGATGCCACTCACCTATAGATGGAGTAAGGCACACAAATACTAAGAAATGATTGAAAAATAAACTCAACTCAAAAAAAGGGGAGGATCAATGTGTCATGCACATTACCTCTAATCACTGGTGTTTAGAACATGGATTCTGATCTATAAGTTATATCAATTGCCTAATCTAAAACTAAAAGTTATATCCATCATATCATGCATGATACCCCTTATATCTAGATTCTTTGAGCAAATATAGTATTGAAACATGCTAAATTTGGACTGTACTGAGCTGACAAACCTATGATTAAACTCCCCTTTCTATCTATTTTTGGAAAAATTAATTTTTATATTATCTAGATAGGAGAACCAAAAATAAGATACCCTATTATTTGATGATATAGTCTAAATATGGAACTATTATCTAGGGCTAAATCGGGTAATTGTTATGGATTATCTACTATCAGCCTAGTCTATTCTACCTAATCTAATGCTTGAATTCTATTCAGAGTGTTTTGAAAACTAATTTTTTGATCGTTAGGAGCTTTAATCTCTATGAAAAACCCCTGTTTGTTGCCCCCTCTTTTGAGGGTAGGAATGAAGAAATTATAATGAATTCCCTTAGAAGAAAGTGCCATGCAAGTGTGTTATGCTACATAGATATATGATATAGCAATGGTAATTGACAAGATATAGCAACATTTATATTGAGAGATTATTAGATCAACAGGGGTATGCCTATATAGATATAATAATGTAATAACATATGTAATTTACTAAATTGGAGTCAAAAGTGTTAGTTGTTAGCAAGGAGGGATGGAGCATGATGTCCATCATGGCATCTAAAAAAGTAAAGAAATGCATGATATAGATCATGGCATTACAAACATGAAAAGTAATCAGGCAACAAGAATACAAAGCAAGAAGCATACAAGAGTGGCCAAGGGGCCAAGAAATCAAGGGACATGGGTACATGTCACTCAAACTAAAAAATAAGCATATAAGTCATATTCAAATTCCACATACACATACAATTGAAATAAACAAAGTTGGCACAAGGGCCATAGGTACATAGAAGAGTAAAAACAAAGGACATTGGCAAATGTCCTAAGGCATACACATGAATAAAAGTAAACTACATTGGTAAATGTCCTAAAACACATACAAGGCATGAAAAAAGAATTTAGAAAATGCAAACACATCAAAATATGATAATCAAGAAAGAAAATCATGTATATACTAAAAGTGAAATCACATCTAACTAATCAAATCAATAAGTGAAAGTATACAAGACATGTTAGTACAAGACTATGTATATGCTAGGAAATACATAAGTGCAAGAATTAATGAGTGTCAATATGGTAATATGTGTAAGCTTAGTAAGTAATGTATGTCAAAATTATAACTAGAGTGTGTGGTGTAGGAATGACATAACCTATATGGTGTAGTCATGTAGAAGATGCCCTCTATGGGTATGTATATTGATGTGTGTCTCAAATGTAGAAGTAGGATGCCCCCTCAAAGGGTAGAGTGAGTCAATCAAGGATCTAGGTGTCACTACACATACTCAAAGAAAATAAAGTGAAGTATTGTAATGTAGATAAATTGATAAACATTAGCATAGAATAAAAAATGTAAGTCTATCATAGTAGTAGCAATGTAAAGCATGGATGATACATACAATTGAAATGTTTTTATGTTTTGGATATATTTGAATGTTTTTGGAAATTTTTAAATTTTTTATTTTTTAAATAAGCTATGTATAAGAAGGAATGAGAACAAATGATACTAACTGATGAGTCTTAGATGAGACTCCCTATCATGGTGTCCTATAATGAATAAAGGTATCGTGCATGATCATGAAGCATGATAGAAAGGTTGAGACTATGACATTGAAATCTATGTGCATTATAACTATTCTGTTATCTCTAAAGTGGAAACTAAATGTTGGATTCCCCTATAAATTTGAGAAGTAGATGAAACTAAGGGATTCTTAGGGACCCATCTCTAAGGAGGAGAAGGAGTTCTCTAAAAGTGTGCTTTTATGTTTAGAAGCATGAGATCTCAATGCTGCTCCTATAGGTGTGAATACTAGAGCTAGAAGCTATATAGAATATTAAAGTTGTGGAGGTGTATGAACTCTATGTACTAGTGATGGGTGCCTCAACTATGTCTGAATCTATATCATAGGAAGAACTGTAACTGGTGGGGAAACTGAAACTGATGGAGAAGCTATAATTGGTGACTGCAAAGGAGATGGCTCTAAAGTGGTGAGTGGTAACTCATATAGAACTCCACAAACTATAATAACCTAATTAGCATGAATTAATTTCATGTATCTATGAATTTTAGATGGAACTACTCAAAAGTTTTAAATCTATGGGTGACCAAGTAACATATCAAAAACTCTTGCACTAGGAAGTATGGTGAAATGTGTGGTTACATGTATTGGACCAATTTATAAATGAAGTACAATATCACCCTATGAACTATGTGTGTACCCATTTAATCCACTAATAATTTTATGTATTGGAGTGATATATATCTTTGAAGAGCCCAAATGCTATAATAATGCAATAGTGCACATGTTGACACTAGAATCATTATCGATGAGAACACTGTGAATGGGTTGATTATGAATATATGCTCTGATAAAGAGTGCATTATAATCTAAATTATCTTCAAAAATATCTTGATCTAAGAAGGATATCAAAGGTCTAGTTGGAACCCTGGACTCATACACACCTATCATATAGCTTAAAGGATGTGACTCAATTGAAGGTGCGTGGTATGTAACTGGTAGAGGATATGCATGGTATGTGTGGTGAACACCTGATGTGTCCCCTTTATCTTGTTTAGAATGATATGGAAATGGATCTTAAATGATTTTAAAATATTTATCCTATGTTGGCTTTGCCTATGGAGGCTCAACTAAAGTGCCAAGATCAAGTAGGTTGTCATCTATCAAGTCCTGTATCTTATGTCTCAAACTAATGCATCTATTTGTAGTGTGGCTTGGTGCCCTATGAAAATCACAAAACTCATGATGATCATATCCCTATGGAATAATATTTATTGGATCAACTTCTTGAATAAGAGGTAGAGTGATGATGTTACATTCCAATAATTGTTGTAAAACTTTGGATGGAGAAACTGGTAGATTGGTAAATGCACATCGAGGAGGTGTTGATAAAACCACATGTTGATGGGGCTCTAAAGCCACATTGACTATTGGTTGATTCTAATTATTATTATCATTGAATTTGACCTTGTATGGGAATTTTCTATTACTCTTATTTATTTTGTTTGGGATGCTTGTATACTTGAGTTTGCACATTGAAATGATTTTTACTTCTCTTTCCTTTAGTGTATGACATAATTTAGTGAAGGAAGAGAATATTTTGAACCTAATAGATTCATGCAATGATAGTAGAAGGATCTATTTGAAGATATTATATAACTCTTGATTTACCATGGGGTTAGTCATATAAGCCAAGATGGTCTTATATCAAAGCACATAGTCTATGAGATGCTCATTTGACTTATGTTTCTATAGTGAAATTTGTGCATAAGAGAGCTTATCACCAATGTTGATACTAAAATGTGCTAGGAACATGTTAGATAAAGGATTAAATGCATTGATCAACTAATTTGGTACAATATAGAACAATTGTAAAGCACAATCCTTCAGGCTCCATGAGAATAGCTTGGTTAGTAACCAGTCATTTGGCACATAATCTAATCATGTTTCATGAAAATCTCTCAAGTGTGTCTCTAGATTTCCCTTGCCATCATAAAGAGTGAGCTTGGGTTGAACAAAACCTGGTGGCAAGGGAGTATAATAAATATGTCATGCAAATGGTGTATGTAGTAGATCAAAAGAATACAAAGCCTGTGTAGGTCTATAATCACCTTGTTCAAGATGTTACACCTTGGATTGAAGAGATCTTATCTGTTACACAAGGGCTACCACATCAGGAGACAAAGATGTATTAGTTGTAGATGGTGGCATAGAGGTAGGTTGGGCTATTATAAGGGGTTTTTGAGACATAGTTGCCCCCATAGTATCATTTTTAACTAGTTTATATGTGGTTTGAGGATATTGACCATTATTTGATCTTTGTGTTTGGTTAAGAGTTCTTGAAGTTCTCTCTTATTATTTTCATCAAAACTAGTGTATTGAGCTATTATTAAAGTAGGAAAACAATTTGAGAAGTGTTTGAATTTTTTACAATAATTTATTATAGGCAAAGTGATAGAAAAGGAAAACATTGAATATAGGAAATGTAAAATCCTAAAAATAGTTAACTAGAAATTGCATGAAAAGGATATGAAGTGCACAAACATGTAAGGTGATACCTCAAGAAGGTGCACAAACATGTAAGGTGATACCTCAAGAAGCAATGGGACCTAGTAGATGCAACTAGGGTTTGAACAATGAATATGGAGAACATTTACTATGAATGTTTGAAATTGAAATTTGAATTTTTGAGTTAAATATACAATTGAAAAATCAATAATTTAGGGGAAAATTAGTGATTTAATAGGACCTAGTAGATGCAACTAGGGTTTTGGAAAAAATAAATATATATTTTTTTAACTATAAATTTTTGAATTTGAAATTGATTTTTTGAATTTAATATGCAACTAAAAATTGAGAAAATGATTGAAAAATTACTGGGAGCTAGTTGATGCAACTAGGGTTTGAAATAAATTTATTTTAAAAATTTACTAAAATTTGGGAGGAAATTCTAAGTTTTATTTTCAAAAAAAAATTCAAAAATTAATGGGAAAAATTAGCTAGGAATTTACCCTAGGGTTTCTAGGGTTTTTATGCAAAATTTGAAGTAAGTTGGGTTCACCAAATAATCTATTATTTTTTATAAATTAGATGTTTAACTCCTAAATAATAAATGGTTTTGAGTAGATAAAATTAGTGAATACTATGTAATAAATAAGCTATCGATTTGTGAAATTTGACTTTAGTTAGGGATTTTTTTAAAATAGTAATGAGAGAGAGAAAATTAAACTTATTTGATTTTATGTTGTTCAGAATCAGATAAGGTCTCTAAATCTATGTGCAGGCTTGGGAGACTATTGAAAATAAGAATTTGGAGTTCTTTTCTTAATTAAATAGGAGTTCCAAAAGTGGGACACCCTAGGTTCTATCACTATAGTCCTATCTTGATGCTATTTTCTTGGTGATCTAAGCTTTTTAGGTTTTGTACACCAGGTCTATATGACTCTACCTATAGAATATCGAATCCCAAAAGTCAATGGAGCTTATTGTGTACCTGATTTAGTATTCAATACCCTAGTTCTTCTTTATGCTTGAAATTGAATGTAAAATTTGTAAAAAGGAAATGAGGGGTTAGTGTGTAAAGGATACACTAGACACACTTCACACCCCATGTGTGGGCATGTACCTACATACCAATACTCTGAGGAGGGATCAAGCTATATGTTGTTCTCCTATTGAATTTATTTGTGCAATAGTGTGATGAAAATGAAAGTAAATGTGAAATTAGGTGTACTTATAATGACTAGGGACTGGTGTAAAGGTTTGAATAAGCTTTAAATACTATTAGATGGTTGTATACAGATAATAGGAAAAAGTACTTGAGTGGTCTTGCTTGTATTCTTACTTCTCTCTTATAAATGAGTGCCAACCCTTATAAATAGACTATGAATGGAATTTTATAGGGGATTTAGTGATCATGGGTTAAATGAATTCATGTTAGTATGACATGAATTAGGATAAGGATTCAGAATAAAATGACTGTTATAAGCCAAAATGTATTTGGAAAACAACACCATAAACAAGACACCCTAGGTTTTAGTGTTGTAGTCCAAGTTTGGGCACTATTGTCCATGGCTGATGAGACCTAGGGGGATGGATTAAGCATGGAAATAGTAATCAAGGTCTGCAAGTGTTTAGTCTAGGAGGCTACAAATGACTGGGAATCAATGAAAACATGCCTATGAGGGTCATGAGAGCAAGAAAGATGGACCTATGGATTGGTGTCATTAGCCACACTCAAGTTACCAAATTTTGCATTTTATATGACTTCATAATACAAGTTGTATCTTAAAATCATAATGTAAATAGTCAACTATATACCTAATAAAATCAACTAGATCAATACACTCATATTTTTACCAGATATAATGTAGTGAGCAATAATATAACACAATAGAGGTTTAATACACATATGTAAGTCATGACTCATATTGAAATCAAAGAAACAAGACTCAACTATAGCTAAACAAATGATGCAATAATATTCATGTCCCTCAAAAACTAAATGTGGTGTGTGTATGGGTTTGATAAAGCTATCTCTACCCCCATTGTTAGTATCTACACCCCCCTCCCCAATTATACTTTCCCTTTGAACTACTTGTGAGGGTGGAACCTGCATCTACCTCATCAAACAAACTAGTAGTTAGTCCAAAACTAAAATTAATCATCAGCAATATCTATAATAAATTATTGAATGTAAATAATCTACATAATCATGATCATAAACATAATAAAACATATGAAACAACTATTTATCTAGATATCAATCATGAAGCAAGTAATATTTATGTCAATCAAACAACATATACAAATCTAACTCAAAAATAAATAAATTTTTTACCAATCATTAGTCCCATAATCCATCATTTAATGCTTAAATTTTTTGTAAAAGAAACTAGATGTGACATCATTCCCCCTAAAATAGGTCATCATCTTAATGACACTTATTTCAAAAATAGTTTAGAAATTTAAAAAAAAAATTAAACAAAATATAAATAATGTTCAACAAAAGTTTTATTTAAATAAATGAGGAAAAAACCTTAAAAATTCTTCATACTCCTCCTATGTAGCACTATCCTCAAAATATTAGTCTCACTGGACCTTCCACTATGATACCTATCTATTACATTAAATAAGTGTGTGAGTATCAATTATTTTGATTGGTTCTACTATGACCACCCCTAGATCCTAAAGCTATAATGCATTCCAATCCAAAACATGTGTAGGATTAAAAATATACTTCTTAAGATATGATAAATGAAAAACATTATGCATTTATGTTAGGACTGGTGGAAAATCAAGTCTATACACTACATGATTAACCACTTATATAACCTCAAAGGGTCCCACATATCTAGGTGACAACTTTGTTGATTTATAAACCTTATTTCACTCTTTTGGGGTTTGATCCATAGAAATAATTTGTATCCAATTGAGAATTTCCTTGCTATTCTTTTTTAGATCAACATAACTTTTATTCCTATCATTGTCTTCAAACAATATTTTTCTAATTAATTTTACTTGATCTTCTATTTTTGCAAACGTATCAGGCCCAAAGACCACTCTATCTTCTAATTTGTCCTAGCTGAATGGTGTCTTGCACCTCCTACCATATAGTGCCTCAAATAGAGCCATTTTAATAACTGATTGGTATGATTTGTTGTAAGTAAACTCAACCAATGATAGGTACTCTTCCCATTTGTATTGATGGTCCATATAATACATTTTCAAAAGATCCTCTAAGATCTTATTTATCCTCTCTATTTTTCCATCCATTTTAGGATAGTAATCTATATTGAAATCCAACTAAGTTCTTAAAGCTGAATTTAAAGTCTACCAAAACTTAGAAGTTATCTTAGGGCCCCTATTTGAAATAATATTTTCAAGAAACCCATGCAATCTATAAATTTCTTTCACAAACCTCTTTAAAAGCATCATTGGATCATATAATAAATTACCAAAAATAAAATGAGCTACCTTGGTTAGTTTATCCACAACTACCAAGATCATGTCATGATGGTTCCTGGACATAAGCAAACCTTGGACAAAATCCATACTAGTAACTTGCCACTTCCATTCAATTATGGAATGTGGGTACAATAATCCAACAATACACATGTGTTTAACCTTGACTCACTGACACTTTAAGCATATAGACATAAAATTAGTTACATCCTTCTTAATTCCTTTCTATAAATATAATGGTTTTGACTCTAATAGCAAATTCATCACTCCAAGATGACCTAAATAAGGAGCATTGTGCAATTCCTTTAGCATAATATTATTAATTTTTTTTGTATTAGGTACATAAATTATATCATTGTACTTTAAAATCACATCATTATCATAATGAAAACCATGGTATATATGATCTTGAGAGTTTTTATCCAAATCTTTCTTAACTTACTCATATAACTCATCTTTAGGTGATAATTTTGCTATTTTATCTCAGAAGGTTCTCCTTATTGTAGCCAAAGCTACAATGTATCTTCTATGGCTAAGGGTATATACAACTCTATTTTATTTTCTATTAATGTATTTAATATCAAAATAATAATCTAACATAAACTCTAACCATCATCTCTAATGAGCATTATGGTTAATTTGGGTGAATATATACTTAAAACCCAAATTATCAATCTTAAACTCAAAAGGCTTACCCAAAAAAGAATGCCTCTAAAATTACAAGCAATTAAGTATGGTAGCAAGTTCAAAGTTCTTAGGAGCATAAATTTCCTCGTAATGCTTTAGTTTCCTTGATTCATAAGCCAAAATTGAAACATCCTACATAAGATTTCCCCCTAAACCATTTATTGAAGCATCTATTATAACTAAAAAATAGCCAATCAGAACTAGAATCCTTAAAAATGGTGTAAATGTAAGCCTCTATTTTAGAACATAAATGTATTATTAAACTTATCTAACCACAAAAAACACCACTATTTCCATTTAAGATAGGTAATTGAGTTAGCTATCCTAGATAAAATTAGTACAAAATTCCTATAGCACCCTATTAATCCCATGAAACTTTGAACCTCATGCACATTTTTGAGTGTGGGCTAATCTATATTAGACCTAATATTATATGGATCCACTAAAATCCCCTCTAAAGAGATTATGTGTCCTAAGTATTTTACTATTCTTTGAAATAAATCACACTTGGATAATTTTCCATAAATCTTGTGCTTTCACAACCACTTCAAAACTATATGTAAGTGCTCAATATGCTCTTATTCACTTTTGTAAATGACGAGAATTCCCTCCAAGAATACTAGCACAAATGATCAAGATAATATCTAAAAACACTATTCATGAGATTCATGGATGCTACCAGTGTATTTGTTAACCCAAAAGGAAGTAATGTGAACTCATAATTCCCATAACAACTTGAATACTATTTTCAAAATATCTTCCTCTTGAATTATTATTTGATGATATTCTAAACAATAGTCAATATTTGAAAAGACTATTATACCATGTATTTTATTGAAAATATCATCAATATGAGGTAATATATAATGGGTTTTGATTTTTTCCTTATTAAACATGTAGTAATCGATGTATAGGTGAAGGGTTCCATCCTTCTTCTTGACAAAAAATATAGGTGTACCCCATGGTGAAACCCTTATCCAGATCAATCCTTTGGCCAAAATCTCCTAGAGTTGTGCCTTTAACTCAACTAGCTCTGTTCTTGTTATCTAGTAGGGTACCTTAGACTATGGTTCTAACCCTATAATGTTATCAATGGCGAAATTAAATTCCATTTTTAGAGGTATCCCTGGTAGCTCTTATAGGAAAACATCCTAAAATTCATTTAAAAAAGGTAGTCTTCCATGGTGGGTTCCTTAATTTCACCAATTTCATTTAATTTAAATAGGAATGCCTGGCATCCCTTACATTGAGCCTTTTTGAACTGAATGGCTTAAATTTTATTGAGTTTTAACTCCCTCTAACTTACTTAGATTTGGGTTTGGTTTCCAAAATCATCTAAACATTCAACCTTTTTAAGGAAATAATCAACTTTTAATTTATGCCTTAAAAGCCAATTCAATCCTAGGATCACATCATTTTACCCTAGTAGTACTACATAAAGTTAAACAACTATGGTGAATTATGGTAATTTAATTTCAACCTCCACTAGACATATGTCCACCTTGACCTTAGACTCATTCTAATAATTTATTGACCATGCATATGTTATAAAACCACCTTTCCTAGATAATTTACTTAGTATTCTAGGAGAAATAAAGCATTTAATAGCTCTTATATCAATGAAAATAATTATTAGTTTCCCAAACAAAGTACTTTATAATTCTATGGGAGAGGCTTAGAATTTAGCTTGTTGATTATCCACTACTGCATGAATACCCTATTGAAAGGTTCCCTAAAGTGATGAAGAGGTTACATTCTTGGTATTTCCATCTATCTTCCATTGAGGATAATCCTTGGCATAATGATCTCCTCCATAAGTAAAACATCCATCAGGTTGTCATTTCCTCTCAACTTGATTATCATATTGAACCCTTCTTTGAAATTGCCTCCTAGTTTCCTTTTCCTGAAAGCATTACTAAATTTGGAATTCTGATTATTGAACCAATTCTTGGAAGTACCATTCTATTTTTAGTTCTTTTTATTAAAGGGTGTTTTGGACCTACCATTTTTTTAAATTTTTATTTGACTTTTACTAGTGATTTCAACTTTTGTTCTTATTTTATTACCTTTTCAAAGTCCCAATCCATGGTTGATGGTTCATGTACTTCCACTTCACACCCACTTTAGTGTTTTTGGCCCATAATGATTTTATCGATTTATAAATTCTCATCCTTTTGGTACTATAGAACATACTTTAATATCTTTGTAAACTATTCCTAATATTCATTCATTGACAACTCCCCTTACCTTAGGTTCTATAAGTCTATCAGCTTTGATCAAAATAGAGCTGAGGTAACCACCATGTTTTGAAAAGAGTCACAAATTACTCTCATGTTGTGGTAGTATAATCAAGGTTCATATCAATATTTTTATTATCCCACCAAGTTGATGCTTCATAATATATTTGGTAAGCTCTCCACACAACCTTAGTCACCTTGGAATAGTTTAGAATCTCAAAATAATATTCCATTTATGTGAGCCAAGCTTTAGCTCTATCAGCCAAAACTATGCCATCGAACTTGGGTGGATTAACTTTATTCATGTCTTGTGTAATCTCTTTAACTATTTTATCTCTATCCACTTGACAACCTTCCTCATACCCCTACCCCTGAGCCAATTCCTACTCTTTAGATTATTCATATTAAAATTTATGTTCCTCTTCTTCTTCAAGTCCATAGAATTCTCATTTAAGAGTTTTTATTCTATCTCTAGTCTTTTTTATGACTACAAGAATCTGATTAAGTTTATATCTTGCTCTACTACTAGATAATTATGATCAGCTTGAGGGTATGTATTAGAGCTTCCATCTCCACTTGATTTATTTCACACCATTATCCTCGCTAAAATTAAGAGAATAAAATTACATGAGTGGACTCATTAGGTCTAAATGCTAAACCTTAAACTTTGATACCACAATATTAAACCTAATTGGGTCAATACAATAAAGTTAAACCCCATTAGGTCAACTAATTTTTTTAATCACATGAATTTATATTGGCCATTTCAACCCACATACCAAGCTTCTACCTTGTTAAAATAGATGAGTAGGGTCCCAATTGTTGAGTGGATCAGGTGGCTTAAAATCAAGCTCAACATTGTAGGTGGAGGGATCCAATCATGTTTTCATGGTGTTGAATAGTTGCAAGAATAGGTCCAAAAAAAGTCTAAGTTTACACTTAGCCAAATATTTCAACTTTTGGCCAAGTGCTAGAGCATTCAAAGTTCTCTTGGAGAAATTATTCCACACAAATCCTACAAAAAAAGTACAAGGCATAATTACCATGAAGGAATTATTCCACTTTATTTGTCTAAGTGTTATAATTCTTTTGGGAGTTTTGTTTTGGGTTTTTTGGCTGAGTGTTGGGAATTATTTCAGATATTTTATCCAAAAAAATTTCCTTGAAGGGTCATTTATTTGAAGAGAGTCCTAGACAGAAGTGTCAAAGGGTATATTTCAAATAAATTGGTTTAAAAAACTTTTCGCAAAGGATCATTATTTGACAAAGTGGGCCAAACAAAAATCTTGAAGGGTATTTTTCAATCTAGGTGTCAGATTTGTTTTGATAAAATTATCCACATAATTTTGCCTAAGACTTCATTATTTTGGGGAAAATGTTTAACAAAAGTTATAAATAGGTAGGTTTCTTTCAAATAAATCTTTTGAAACACAAGGGCCAAAAAAATATTTTTGAAATAATAATCTCAAAGGTTCAGTTTCTGGGGCAAGTGTCCTCTTCAAAAATCTTGAAGGGTATTTTTCTCTAAAAAGTGTCCTATATAATTCCCTAGAAGGGTCATTTATTTTGGAAAAGTGATGAAGAAAAAGTTTTGAAGGACATTTTTCAAAGTTTTGAAGGGCATTTTCAAAGGGAAAATGGGATATTTAAAAAGTGGTTGAGACACAAATCCCAAAAAAAATGTCTAAAAGAAATAGCTTGAGGGAAATGGTCTGTAGCAAAAGGTCAAAACATATAGTCTAAAAGAATTATTTGCTATGGGAAAAATGCATGGGAAGTAGAGTGTCATTCATGCAATTTTCAAGTTTAAGCTTAGTAGTCATCCGTTAGGGTCCAAAGATTGATGGTCACATAGACATCATTGGCATTCTCATGGATGTTAATTGATGGGTGTATAGATGTCAATTTAAGCCATAACAAATAACCATTAAGGTTTAAATATCCTAGATACGATTACATATATGCCAAAATTTGAGCTCAAAAAATAGCCATTTGCATTCAAAAATCATCAAAGGGATCCCTGATTGAGCTCGGGCTTGACAAGTGTCTAAATCTCATGTGCTTAGATCAAATTTAAAGGAAAGTAGGTAAAGAAAGGATAATAGGACCAAATCAATCAATGGTTCACATTCAATCATGGATTACATATCAATGGCACATGAGTAGGTCAAATATTTAGTAAACCTTGAGTGTAAAGATGTTATTAAGAAGTGGCACAAGAATGTGAGTCCTAGCAGATGATCTACAGATTGTATTCATTCACATTAGGTAGATCAATGAGAGAGATGAGTTAAGGGGTCAATGGTCCAAGTTAGTTTCTAACAATAAATCAAATGAAGGTGAGCCCAAATTACCTAAATAGAGGTTTAAGGGTTAGTTTTTGACCAAAGTGGGCAAGCATGAGTGGAACCGAGCTCAAGCATGATCTAGATTTGGTTAGGATTAGATATTTCAAGATCAGATGATGCCATTAAGACTCCATAAGGGTAGATAAATTAGATATGGTAGGGTATTCTTGTCATGAATCAATGAACTACCATTCAAAGTATAGATAGCATAGCTTTGTTAGTCTCAAGGTATGAGGATATAGTCCTCATAATGAGTAATAAGTGGTAGATG